>OY998177.1:2509702-3764553 GCA_963921935.1 Galeruca laticollis
CAGGTTCTTTTTCAGGTCTTTCGGTATTTCTCCAGTGGCTCCAATAATAATTGGGATGGTTTTAACCGTTTTCGCCTGCCATGTCTCTTTCAGGTCCTCGCACAATGGTAAGTATTTTTCTATTTTTTCCATGCCCTTTTTTTGTATGTTATTATTATTATTATTATTATTATTATTATTATTTTCCTTTTTGTGTCACCGGATTTACACCCGGCGTGTTTCAACGACAGTCGGCCTCAACAGCAAGACTTTCGTTGGGTGTCACTATTCTAGAAATGACCTAACAATGTTTGTCGCATCCAGGATTCCAGATTTTTGCATTATTATTATTATTATTATTATTATTATTATTATTATTATTATTATTATTATTATTATTATTATTATTATTATTATTATTATTTTAACTAGTTCTCTTCTTAAGGCATTTTACATAAACTCAGGCCTTTTGGTCTGAGTGTGGTTTATTCAAATATACAGATATAAATCTATCAAAGCATGTTTGACCTTCCACTTTTGACCGTTATTTTCTCAGTACTTTCCTTACAATAGTGCAAGTGCCAAGAATAGTTTTCTGCATCTTTCCAATTGCAGATGGACTGATTTTAAGAGTATCCACAGCCTTACCAAGCTGCCGTGGTACAATGCCTGTTGTGGATAGGACCATGGGTAGGATAGTAACTTGGTCTACTTTCCACTGCTCTTTGATATACTGAGCGAGGTCATCATATTTTCGAAGCTTCAGGTTGATTGTGTTTTCCATGTTGTTATCATTCACAACTGCGAAGTCGATAATCCATACCTGTTTTTCTCTCAGGCTCCGCAGAACCACATCCGGCCGGTTTGCTTCATTTGTCCGATCAGTAAATATTGTTCTATCCCAGTATAATTTGTGGTGGGCGTTTTCTAGGATGCTTGCTGGTGTATACTTATAAGTGAGTTTTTCTGTTCCGGGTATCAAGTTATATTTGGAAGCCAGAGCATGGGATACTATCTTTCCTGTTTGATCGTGGCGTTTCTTGTACTCAGATGCGGCGAGGGAGCTGCATCCTCCAGTTATATTATTATGATTATTTTGTTTTCACGTTAACCGGATGTTTAGCGTGGGAACCGGCAAGGTTAGTTGCAAAGTTTCCAGCATTTCCTATGTATTTTTGTTCAACACTTTTCTGATTATATTGCACGTGCTCAAAATGACCGCTTTTTGTAGCTCGTAGAAAAGATTTTTCTGGAGTCCTAGGCTATCCAGGTTCTTTTTCAGGTCTTTTGGTATTTCTCCAGTGGCTCTAATAATAATCGGGATGGTTTTTACCGTTTTCGCCTGCCTCTTTCAGGTCCTTGCATAATGGTATTTTTCTATTTTTCCCATGCCCTTATTTTGTATGTTAGCAGCCGCTGGAACCGAAACATCCACCAAGAGTATTTCTTCTTCAGTTTTATTGAAAACCAGTATGTCGGGTCTGTTGTGTTGTACAGTCCTGTCTGTTTGGATATCTCTGTCCCAGTATAGCAAAAACTTGTCGCTTTCTAACACATGTTGGGGTGTGTACTTGTAGTATGGCGTTTTCGCCTCAGTTAAATCTAGTTTGTGGGCAAGTTCTGTATGTATGATTTTAGCGACGTTATTACGTCAAGTAGTGTATTCTCTAGGAGCAAGTGTTTTGCAACCGCTAAGGAGGTGTTCAACATTTTCATGTTTGTCTCCACACATTCTGCACTGTGTTGATATAATGCTTTGGTCTTTGACCATATATTTAAGGTATGAACGAGTAGGGATGACCTGGTCTTGGATGGCGCACATGAATCCTTCTGTCTCTGGGAAAAGATTACCACTATTGAGCCATGCTATGGAAGCAGCTTTGTCTGAGGAAGTATTATTTAGTGTATTTGGATATCGTCCATGCAGCTCTTTTTCTTTCCATTGTGATTCCAGTGCTAAGACGGAGTGCTGCGGGTCGCATGCGTATTCTGTATCAGTTAGGTTTAGCGGTGTTATATTTTTATCGACATTTATGATTGCATGATGGAGGAGGGAATCTGTTGCTCGGTTGTAAAAGTAGTTGCGCATGAGCTTTTTGTTTTTTGTGCATAATGCGCATGTCAGCTATACCTCTGCCTCCTTTATTCCGAGGTAGGTGGAACCTCTCCTTGCATGCTTTGGGGTGATGTTTCCGATGTTTAGTAAAGCATACTCTAGTTGCTCTATTTAGGTCTTCGAGTTCCGTAATAGTCCAGTTTATGACACCAAAGCTATATGTTACTACAGGAATAGCATAAGCATTTGTTGCCGTCGTGATGTTTTGTGCGGATAATTGTGTTTTGAGAATGTCTTTGGTTCGCTCTTTTAATTACTTCCGGCTCTTGGATGCCTAACGATTGAGCAAATCCCAGATATTTGTATCACTTTTTTCCATGCGAAAGATGATTCCACCACCTGATGCTAGTGTGAGTGTGTAATCCTCTGTTTCGTGCCATTTTCCTTTCCGAATAATGTTGATATTGCACTTCTCTCATCCAAATTTCATTCGAATATCATTCGAAAAGTTCCCAATGCATCGAAGCTCTTTTTGTAATCCATTTTGAGTTGCCGAGAATACTTTGATGTCATCCATGTACATTAAGTGTGAGAGTTGAACATGTTCATTTATCTCATAGCCATTTGTTAGATCATTAAGAGCAGTAGAGAGTAGGTTGATGGCTATGCAGAACCAGAGCGCACTTAGGGCGTCACCTTGAAAGATTCCACGCATGATTTTTATGTTGATTTCATCGCTGTCTGCGGCTCATCAGTTAGTCTGGTTTCCCATTGTGCCATCATTGCTTTCAGGCGCTCAATTATGTTGGGGTTCACTTTGTACATAGATAAACATTCAATAAGCCAATAGTGTGGAACGCTATCAAACGCTTTCTGGTAGTCGATGAATGCCATATACATATTGTTCTTTTTCTTTATTGCATGTTTTATTACAGTGTTGTCTATTATAAGTTGTTCCCGACATCCTTGCGCTTTCTTCCTCCATCCCTTCTGTTCCTTAGCAAGAAGTTTATGGTCTGTGAGGTGTTCGTAGATTTTGTTACATATAATACCACTTAGAATCTTATAGAGGGTGGGAAGGCAGGTGATTGGTCTGTATTTCGAAGGGTCTTCTGAAGGCTGATCTGTTTAGGGGATAAGGTATGTCACACCCTTCATCATAAAACTCGGTACTTTCTCTGGGTTGGCTATTAAGTCATTCAAAAGATCCAGAAGTTTTGATCTGATATTGGTAAATTTTTTGAACCATAAGTTTTGATTTTGTTTCAGGCCCCGGTGCTTTCCAGTTAGAGGTGGGGTTCAGTGCTTCAGTGAGGTCCTCCATGGTGATCTTTTGGGATATCGTGATCAGTATTTTGTTTCTAATCTTCCCTTTCTCCTTTATCCAATTAGCGGAGGACTTGTGTCTTATAGAATTTTCCCATATTCCACCCCAGAACTTCTTTATAGCTTCAGTTGTGGGGTATTTTGCATTACCATCGTTAGTTTGGTTGTTGTTTAATTTTCTATAAAAGTTTCTTTGGCTCTGGTTAAAAATCTTGTTGTCGGTTCTCCTTTTGTACGATTCTCTGTATCTGTTGAGCCTTATTATTATTATTATTATTATGATCATTATTTTGTTCGAGTATGGGCATCAACTACTTAGAATTATTAGCCCATTCACAGATTAATCTAGTTCAACTTTTTTAAATATCTCTGTAAATATTATTTGATCTAAGAAGGGTAAGTACTTTTTTAGCCGCATTTCCGTTATCCAAACATTATTATTATTATTATTATTATTATTATTATTATTATTATTATTATTATTATTATTTTCCTTTTTGTGTCACCGGATTTACTCCCGGTGTGTTCCAACGACAGTCGGCCTCAACAGCAAGACTTTCGTTGGGTGTCACTATTCTAGAAATGACCTAACAATGTTTGTCGCATCCAGGATTACAGATTTTTGCATTAATCGGTAGGTTGACTCAGGAATATCAATGTCTTTGAGGGAAGTACTTAGTTTCTTGGGAATTAGCCCCATGCAGGATAAAACAACTGGAATGATCTTGACTTCTTTAAGATTCCACAATTCTTTTATTTCAGTCCTTAGCTCGGCGTATTTGCTTAGTTTTTCATTGTATTTGCTTTCTGTGTTAGAATTATTTGGGATCGATATGTCAATAAGCAGAGCTTGCTTGGATTGTTTATTAATGACTGTGATGTCCGGCCTGTTGTGTCGTACTGTTACGTCCGTCATGATAGTTTTATCCCAGTAGATCTTAACATACTGATTTTCGATAACTGGAGGGGGCTTATATTTGTAATATGGCTCGTTGTTTTTTGGATCAAGGTTAAGTTTTTTCAGTACTTCTAGGTATACTACTGTGGCAACTTTGTTGTGTCGTTCTAGATATTTAGTTTCAGCTATGCTTTGGCAACTAGAAAGAATGTGTTCAATCGTTTCTTGACTTCTGTTGCACTTTCTGCACCTATCTGTTGGTATTTCTTCCTTCAAGATATACTTTTGGTAATTACTCGTTTTTTTAACCTGATCTTGTATACCAACCATAAAACCTTCAGTTTCTGGGAACAGCGTTCCAGTTTTAAGCCATTCAACCGATTTAGCTTGATCTATCGTGTCTTTTTGTAAATCATTAATGAATCTTCCGTGCAATTCTTTTGAACGCCAATTTCTAATTTTATCTTCCTCATTTCGTGTATTAAAGGGCGTAAAGTTTTCCATGCTTAGGTTTAAAGGTGTATAACCCGTATCGGTTTTCACTATGGCTTTATGAAGTTGACTATTTTGGTGGCGGAAAAAACTCCTCAAGCCTGCAATTTGCTGAGTGCAAGCTTCCACAACATCTTTTATTCCTCTACCTCCTTTTTCTCTAGGTAAATTTACCCTTTCGACGGACGCTTTTGGATGGTGTTTTCTATGTTTTGTTAGCTCGGTTCTAATCTTTCTGTTTACTGCTTCCAGGTCCGTTTGAGTCCATTTAATTATTCCGAAGGAGTACTGAAGAGCGGATATGGCGTAGCTATTTATGGCCGTGGTAAGGTCTCTTGAATTTAGCTTACTTTTTAAGAGGTTGTAAAGGCGTTTTCGAATTCGGTGGTTGATATGGCTTTTATTTCTTTATGTTCTATCTTGTGTGTCTGAAGGATTCCCAAGTACTTGTAGGGTTTGTCTGTCATGGCTTCAATATATTTGCCTGGCTCTAGTTCTATAGGTTCTCCTTCTTTTAGCTTTCCCTTTTCAACCGATACAGTTTGGCATTTTTCCATACCAAACGACATTCCGACATCTGTGCTCCACTGGTGCATGAGTTTTAAGTTGGATTCTAGGTGTTTCTTGCACGCGGCATATAGTTTCAGATCATCCATAAAGAATAGATGACTTATGGTTGTTGAGTTTCGATCCGCTCTAATAGTTGCTCCATATCCTGTGTGGTTTAGGCCACGTGATAATGGGTTTAAACACAAGCAGAACCATAGAGCGGAAAGTGTATCTCCTTGAAAGATTCCTCTTTTAATACTGATAGATTCAGTTTCTAGTTCTGTGTGATTTAGGTTAATTTTGAGTTTTGTTTTCCAATTACTCATAGTACTTTTTAGAAACTGAACCACCACAGGGTGTATATTGTAAATTTCCAAAGTTTTTATTAACCAACTGTGGGGCACTGAGTCGAAAGCCTTCCGATAGTCTATATAAGCCATGTATAGATTTCTGTTCTTCTTTCTGATTTGTTCCAATATCACATTATCGATTGTTATTTGTTCCTTGCAGCCCATATATTTTCTTTTGCACCCTTTTTGCTCCTCAGTTAGAATATCATTAGTTTCTAGGTATGCGTACAGTTTATCACATAGTGCTGCAGTGAAGATTTTGTACATTGTAGGAAGGCACGTGATTGGTCTATATTGAGAAGGATCTTGGGTTTGATCAGATTTTGGAAGAAGATAAGTTACACCATTTGTAAGGAAGTCTGGTAGTTGGTCAGGGTTTCTTAGAGCGATATTAAATTGGTTGGTCAGGTGATGTTTTTTGTACCAGAAATTTTGGATACCGTCGTTCCCTGCTGCTTTCCAGTTGGCCAAGTTTTTTATTACCTTTTCTAGATCTTGTAATGTAAATATTATTTCTTCCATGTGTAGATGGTTGTTGTTCTGAATTTCTGTTTTGATCCAAGGTGTATTTTCCTGGTGTTCGCTTTCCTTCGACCATATTCCTTCCCAAAATGTCTGTAAATCCTCCTTCTTTGGCGGTTGTCCTTAAGAACCAGGTTGTTCGTTAAACGATCTATAGAAGCCCTTCTTATTTTTTGAAAAGAAGTTGTTTTGGATTTTGCGTTGGTAGCTCTCCTGATATCTTTTTAATCTTTTAGAAGCAACAGCAAGTTTTTGTTTCCAGGTATCTAAGTTATCATCTATAATTGTTTTTATTTCATTTGTTGTTTTTCCTTGCAGCTGTTGTTTAATCTGGACCGGGATTTTATTTAGCAGCTTTTTGGATTTTTGCCCATTTGCTATTTGTTGAATTCTACCAATTTCTTTTCTTAAATTTTCGATTTTGGTACTAAGTCTTTGTTCCCATCTCGGTTTTTGAGGCGTACGTGTCTTAGGTGCTTTTAGTATTTTTTGTTTGTTGACTTTGATTGTTGCTAAAGCTGCGCAATACACGTGAAGATGTATTTCCTCGAGGTTCATATCTGCATCCAATTGACTTTCCAGAATTTGATTAGCAATCCCTAAGAGAGAGTGCGTGTTTGGAGTATAAATGAGTTTTGGTAGCGCCGGCCTGCTGGCAGGGTCGGATCCTCTGAATTCAGTAAGATGTTGTTGGTAGTTTTCTTCCCATAATGTTTCACGGTTGATTACTGAGGGTCGAAGACTTAATAGTGGTAGGTCAGCTTCAGGTCCTCTACTTTCTTGTTCCTGAGTCTCTGGGGTCTCATTTATTGGCTGTTGATTAATCTCTCTCTCTACCTCTGCCCTTATTTGTTCGATTGCAGGTAGAGGTATTAGGTTATTTCTTATGATAGCTCTACGTTGATCTGCTATTCGTTGTTCTGCGAGGTGATTTAGGTGTGGCATTTTCTCAATGAAGTGATTATGCAATCGCATGCGGTACATCGTCATATCAGTCTCCAGTGCCGTAACTGTGAAAAACGAACGTATTACTTGTTTGTTGGTTTCATTGTCCCATTTCATACGTCGTCTTTCTGATTGTGTCTGATTTGGTTCAGTGGGTGCGACAGGCTGTCGCACAATACATCTCCGAGGCGCCGTAGGTTCAAGCGGTTGATGGGGTACGTTTCGATGAGCGGTGCCCCCACCATTCTCATCTACATGCTGGACATCCTGACGGTTCCGATTGGAAGGACCAGCATCTAATCCTTCCCCGCCCGAGTAACGATTTCTTCGTGTGTTGAAAGCACTTTTTTTCACACCATACGGGATGCTACCCCGCGTGGTGGTGGTTATCCCTCTCGCGTTAGCCGATCTGCTGCCACCGGGGTTGGTTACCTGATCCTGAATCCCCAGAGATGGTTACCGGGGCTACCGACGTGGAGGTGCGAGCAGAAATTGGTAGGAGAGGCTATAAGAGACGCTTCACTAACATTTTAACCCCTTATTATTATTATTATTATTATTATTATTATTATTATTTAACTGAGGCACAGGTTTGTCCTGGTGTGTTCCGCCTATACGGGTGGAGGCCAAGTATAGGAGGACTCTATTGATGTCGGAGGAATGATCTAACAATATTGCATGTTTGCAGTATTACGGCTTTCTGTGTTTGGTTGTGTATGGTTGCGGGTAGATTGAGTTCTGATAGGTGTCCAATAAAGGATGTGTGAGTGAGACCTGTTGATGAAATGATGATTGGTATGACAGTGACCGTTTTTTGTTTCCATATTCTTTCAAGTTCTATGGCAAGCGGGATGTACTTTTGGATTTTTTCCGAATATTTAGCTGGTACGTTGTGGTCGTTTGGTATAGATTATTATTATTATTATTATTATTATTATTATTATTATTATTATTATTATTATTATTATTATTATTATTATTATTATTATTATTATTATTATTATTATTATTATTATTATTATTATTATTATCGCAATATGACCTTATGTTTTCTTATCTCAATAATAGACGGCAATACGTTTACTTGAACAACGTACATTCACACGAACTTAAAATGAATAACGGAGTACCCCAGGGTTCCGTTCTGGGACCTTTATTATTTTTAATTTACGTCAATGATTTACCCCAATCTTTGGAACAGCAGAGCAGAGTGGTTCTATATGCTGATGATGCTACCTTAATTTCAAACGAGGGAGTTGCTGCGAGGAATGGAAGTCTTGATATGGCAAAAAATTGGTTTCAAGCAAATAAACTCAAACTAAATGAATCAAAAACTCAACATATTCTTTTCAGTGTTGACAAATTGGCAGAAAAGTCGGAGCCTGTTAAATTGTTGGGAATTGTATTCGATACTTCGTTGACTTGGTCGAGCCAGATTGATCGATTATGCTCAAAAATATCTTCTCAAATATTCGTATTGAGACAGTTACGTGAAAATATTAGTGACAATAATGTAATGAAAGTCGCCTACTGTGCCTTGATTCACAGTCATCTGTCTTATGGCATATCGCTATGGGGTAACTCAAGCAGGCTCCATAAGGTTTTTTCGCTCCAAAAGGCAGCAATCCGAATTGTGGACGGATCAGCATACCGAGCGCATTGTATAGAAATTTTTAAGAAATATAAGATTCTGAGTCTACCCTGCCAATATATCTTTGACCAACTTCTAAGAATACATCGGGACCTAAATTCTATTTCGAGTCATAGCGATTTACACGGTTACAGTACTAGAAATGCAAATGATCTAATAAATATCTTTTCACGTCTGTCAACGGCTAAACGGAACCGACTTGATTTCAATCTGTTTAATAAATTAGATAAACTATACCCGGAGGAAAAAATAAAGGAAATGAGCGATGCGAAATTTTCTAAATTTGTCAGAATTTATCTGATAGAACACTGTTTTTACAGCATTGATGAGTACATGAGCTATTCCTTTGAGAGTGCATTATACTTGAATACCTGATAAAATATGGTTAACCTACGATAATTGTTTATTTTTTCTATACAGTTCTATACTTTTATATGTTTTTATATAGTTTTTCATCCTTTTATAATATGTCTTGGTGTACTTTTAGATTTTTATTCTATTGTAGATATTTTGTAACTATTTCTACTTTTTATTGTGTGATTGTTCTCTTTTTTCTCATAATGTAATTAATTATCTATTAATCGTTTGTAATTATATTAATATTTTATATGAGATGACTATGAACGTGCCCTGTATGTAAAATGGTCAATAAACGAATATATATTATTATTATCATTATTATTCTTGTGTTCCACAGACTTATGTCTGGATATGGCTCTTTCCTTGCTTCGGCATATGCTGCAAGAAGACAAGTAAATATACTTTTCTGGGTCTTAAGTGTCGTTTAGCACGCATCTAACAATTCCACTGGTTTCTATCATGACGATTTTTTGTAGTGGGTGGTATATTTGTTCCTTCATGCATAATTTATTTAGATTTTAGATGAGTGTATGTGGTATTTCTCCAGTTGCATCTATAATGATTGGTATTACGACAACTTTTTCTTGGTTCCACATGTATTTTATTTCATTAGCAAGAGGTAAATACTTACTAATTTTTTCTTCATCTTTTTTTCTGCAGATTTATGGCAAGTGGGATGGAAAAGTCAATTAAGTAAGTATGTCTCAGTTATTTGTCGGTGAATACCAAGTCTGGCCTGTTGTGTTGTAGAGGTAAGTCTGTTATAATTCCCCTATTCCAATACATTTTATAATTTTCGGTTTCGAGGACACTTTCTGGATTATACTTGTAGTATGGGATTGTTTCCACAATTGTGTTGCCATGGATTTTCCGTAGCTCTTGATGGATTACCTTGCCAACGTTGTCATGTCTTTTAATATATCCTTTTGAAGCTAGGACTTCACATCCGCTTATGATATGGTCCAGTGATTCAGTATGTTCCTTGCAAATTCTACATTTATCTGTTGGGATACGTTCTTTCATTATATATTTTTTATAATTTCTCGTTGCAATGACCTGATCTTTTATCGCTATCAAAAATGCCTCGGTTTCGGGGAACAGATATCCGAGTATCAACCACATGAGAGAGGCATCTCTGTTTATGTGGGCTTGCATTAAGGTTGTTGGATACCGACCATGCAGTTCCTTTCTTTTCCATTCATCTTCAAGGTCATCTTTTTCTCTTTGTTTATCGCTGTTATTTTGTGTCAAGTTAAGCGGTGTTAGTTTTTTATCAATTTGCCTTAATGTTTTATGTAGTTGACTGTTCGTGCTTTCATCTATAAAGTATTGTCTAAGCGTCGTAATTTGTTTTTGGTTATGTGATGGTATGTGCAGGATTCCTTGTCCTCCTTTTTCTCGTGGTATATTAACCCTTTCTATTGAGCTGCGCGGGTGATGTTTGCGGTATTTGGAGCTCAAGGTGCGGATTTCGCGATTAAGTTCTTCAAGCACTGTATCTGTCCAATTGATTATTCCAAAGCTGTATGTAAGGATAGAAATGACATAAGTGTTTATGGCTTTTGTTGTGTTTTTTGAGTTTAGCTTCGTTCTTAGTATTTTCCGTAATCTCTGTGTAAATTTGTGTTTTAGTGTTTTTTTGCTTTGTTTTTGGTCTATTTCTCTGGCTTGTTGGTATCCATGATATTTGTACAGCTCTTCAATTTCCATTCCATCTATTTGTCCTTCATCTGCACCCACATCATATCCTTCATGTCTTTCCCATTTTCCTCTCTCCATTGCGTTTATTCGGCATTTGTCTAGTCCAAAGTTCATGTGAATGTCGTCGCTTAACATTGTTGTTATTTTTATTAAATTTTCTATGTTCTCTTTGTTGTCTGCGTATAGCTTTAGGTCATCCATGTAGAGGCAGTGGCTGATTATGTTGTTTTCCAGTGTGGTGCCCCTATTTGTTTTGTTCAGCATGTGTGAGAGTGGGTTTATTGCCATGCAAAACCATAACGCGCTGAGTGAGTCGCCTTGAAAGATTCCGCGTTTTATTTCTATGTTGTCTATTGTGAATTTTGTTCCGTTGTTGTTTACGCTTAATGTTGTTTTCCATGTCTTCATTATGTGTTTTAAGGTGTTTTGAATGTATGGGTCTATTTTGTAAATGTCCAGAACTTCCCTCAGCCATGAGCGTGGGACTCTGTCAAAGGCTTTTTGTAGTCTATATATGCTGTGTATAGTGGCGTCCTTCCTTTTTTCTTGTGTTGTGTTATAATGGTGTCGATAATTAATTGTTCTTTGCAGCCTTTGGTTTTTCTTCTGCATCCTTTCTGCTCCGTTGCTATTATATTGTTTCTGTCTAGGTGTGTATATATTTCATCCGAAATTATTGATGTCAATATTTTGTACATGGTTGGTAGGCATGTGATTGGTCTGTATTTGTCCGGGCTTTTACTTGTTGGCGTTGTTTTCGGGAGCAGGTAGGTGATTCCATCGGTCATGAAACCCGGTGTTTCTGATTGTCCAAGTAAGATTTCAGAAAAAAGCTTTGCTATTCTATCATGAGTGCTTGTAAATCTTTTCCACCAAAAGTTGTGTATTCCGTCTTTTCCTGGTGATTTCCAGTAGTGTGTTTTTCTGATGCCTCTCCGTACATCTTCTGTTGTTATCTCATGATTGTTCATTTGTTCTTTGGTTTGCATCCTTGTTCTTTCCGCTTTAGTCCATCGTGCAGTTTGTTTGTGTCTTTTTTCCTGTGACCATATGTTGCACCAATAAGTTTTTGTTTCTTCCTTGCCTGGATTTTCATTTTGTTGCTTGTGGTTTGTTTCCTGGTTGAGTTCTCTGTAGAATTGCCATTCATCTTCTCTAAATTGCTTATTTTGTTTTTTGCGTTGGTAGCTTTCTTTAAGTCTTCTTAGTCTTTTTGATTTAGCAGCGAGTTTTTGTTTGAGAAGGTCCATTATCTCGGTGGTATTTGTGTTTTCTTCATTGGTGTATTCCTTTATTATTCGTTGAGCTTTCTTCTTTAGTTTCTCACTTGCATTTGGTTCTTTAGCTTTGGTCAATCGTCCTATTTGTATACAGAGTTCATATATAACTGTGTTTATTCGTCGCTCCCATGATGGTATTTTGGTTGATTTTTGGCTTTGTTTGTGTTGATTTTGCTTTATTGCAATAAGTTTTGTGGCCGTTGCCGCTCCTATATATACGAGATTATGTATTGTAGAAATATCATCGTTTGTTTTCATTTCACTTCCAATTACGTTGTTTATTTGATTGATAATCTTATTTCCATTATTTATTATTATTATTATAATTATTATTATTATTATAATTATTATTATTATTATTATTATTGGTGGAAGTGTTCACCAACCCAGAGGTTGAATATTGTGCTCTTGATCAAATTTCGAAATTTTATTGAAAATACGTTTCGTTAAATAGTGAAAAGTGTATCATAGTGTTTATAAGTTCCTATTTGGTTGATAAACGTGTAGACAAGTACAATTTTTATGTAATAGGTACCTATATAAAGTATTTCGTTTTGTTGAAATCTGGTTATTTCCATCAAAACAATTTGTCACAGCACCTATTCCACCAGTGGTCAGATTTTAAACGAAACTTCTCTCTTTTATTCGATATTACTTGATTTGGTCGGCATTTGCAACGGAATATGGACTCAAAAAAGATGTTACATCAGGATTAAAATGTGTGACGTGTGGGGTTGTTTCCCATAAGAGTTGCTTGAAATCTGTCAAAAATGCAAAAATTATAGACGATTCTTCTTGCAACTGTTGTATAGACAGTGGAATTACTATGGAAACATCACCAATACCCACTTATAGTACCAGTGTTACATCAGAACTTCAACTTAAAGTGAAATATTTGGAAGAAATAATTAAAAACAAGGATAAGATTATTTCTAATCAAGAAATTGCGATCAGATCACTTCAAGATCAGCTTAACATGATTAAAACAGTTAACTATAGAATACCTTTAGAACCATCAGACACTAAAGCACAAGTGGAACATGAAAATTTAAAACAACCTTTTAGTAAAATGAGGCCAATGGTAAATTCCGAAGCTCCGGATGTTTTCACATCATCTGAAGTTTCCAGTGCTATTGCCAATGCTCAGTCTTCCAACTTATGTCATTCTGTTATCAGTTTGGGAAACGATACCATACCTCATAAAAGTGATACCAGAGAAAGAGCAGCACCCAAAATTTTAATTACGGGCAACAAAGATGACGAATCATTTCATTTAAGGTCGGCAAACAGACAGAGAATGAAACACCTCCATTCTACAAATTGGGATCCACACACATCAGAAGAGGATTTACTCAAGTATTTAGAAGAGTTTGTTCCCGATATTAGTGTTCAAAAGTTGAACTCTCGCCAACCACTTAAATATGCTTCATTCAAGATAACAGTGCCTGTTCTTGAACTAGAAAAAATTTTAATACCGGAAATATGGCCTACAGGAGTAATCATCAATCAGTTTTTTCAGCCAATAAGAGTTATGTTCAATTCCGTTGAGCAGACGAATAAACAGTAAATATAGACAGCATCTTTCGGTTTTCCATATTAACGTAAATAGTCTTCAAAATAAGTTACATGAACTTTCAGTTTTCTTAACCGAACATCCATTTGATATCGTATGTTTTTCAGAACATTGGTTAGATAAGAATAACTTGGAATTAATCAAATTAAATGATTATAACTTCATTTCCGATTTTACTCGTTCTAGAAAGCAACATGGGGGAGTGGCAATATTTGCAAAATCGCATCTAATATGCAAGGCAGTTGATCTGAAGCAGTTTTCTGTTATCTACGATGCCGAGTTTTGTGGAGTAGAATTGGAAGACACCATAATAATTGCTCTTTATAGACCGTCAAGTAGAGATAATTTTACCATATTTAAAGATCAAATTATTAAACTTCTTGAATATATTCATAGAAAATACAAAAACATTGTGTTGGTAGGGGACTTCAATTTAGACATTTCAAAGAACGACGATAAATCCAAAGATCTTAAAACAGTCTTCACAAGTTTCGGATTACGCCATACGATTGAGGAGCCCACTAGAATAGTCCTGAATAGTCAATCCTGTCTAGATAACATAGTTACAAACATAGACCCTAGTCTCACTAAAGTGGGAGTAGTAGATCCTCTAGTGTCTGATCACAACGGCCAATACATATGTTTTAATCACCTATTGAATGGAAATGTCCCCATTATTAAACGTGTTATTAACGACGCAACAATAACGGCTTTTTCTGATAAACTTTCTGAAGTTTCTTGGAATGATTTGGATGTTCATAATATGGGTGCAGATAATTTGGCAGAAAACATATTGAAAACGCTGAAACATATCTCTGATACTTGTTTTTGTGAAAAAACTGTTAAAACAAATAAATCTAATATCAAATGGTTCAACAACACATTGCGTAGTATGAGAAAAAATGTCATTACAGCAAAAAACAAATTTATGAATACTTATTCGGAAGGTGATTGGGTGAATTACAAAAATTTAAACAAAATATATAAAAAAGCAATTCGCTCTGAAAAGAAGTTAGCCTACTCAAAGATAATAAAAGATTCGGATAATAAGAATAAAACATGTTGGACCATCGTAAATTCGGAAAGAAGAACTAAAATTAATAAAACCAAACAGTCCGATATATCACCACAAAAATTCAATGAATTTTTTACATCGGTATCGGAAATAGTATTAAAATCTCTTGGTGATTCTCAATACGAGTCGAGTTTCTTTCTAAATAAATTAAATAAACCTGCATTTTCATTCTTTATGAGTGCAATCTTGGAAAGTGATGTCCATGAGGCAATATTGAAATTAAGTCATTCGTCATGTTTAGATTTTTGCAATATAAATAGCAAAATATTGAAACGTTGTATACACTCATTGACATATCCACTGACCATTTTATTTAATAAATGCTTAGAGGAAGGATCTTGGCATGACTCCTTTAAAATATCAAAAATTATTCCATTATATAAAAATGGTGATATAGATTCTCCAGAAAATTTTAGACCCATAGCAATTTTACCGACGATTAACAAAATATTTGAATTGATAGTCAAAGAAAAATTTATCAATTATTTGGAAGATAAGTCACTTCTAACGGAATTTCAATTCGGCTATCGCAAAAATAAATCATGCATACGTGCTCTTCTTTGACTCTTAGAGGAAGTTGTACAGAAACTAGAGGAAGGCGTCAACTCTGTTGGAACGTTATGCGACTTAACGAAGGCTTTTGATTGTGTTCCAGCGGATTTACTCCTAAATAAACTGGAATTTTATGGTATTAGAGGAAATGCACACAAATTACTGGCATCTTATTTAAGTAATAGGAAACAGTATGTAGTTTGTGGAAACAACCAGTCTGATTTACGTAATATAGACAACGGCATTCCTCAGGGCTCGATTTTGGGTCCAATACTTTTTATAATATTTGTTAACGATTTACCAGAGGCTATTGACACTTTTTGTATTTTATTCGCTGATGATACTACAACTTTATCTGATGGCACACAAGCTGGTGATAATATTTTGTTGAATCAGTGGTTCCTGGCAAATAAGCTGAAACTCAACGACACTAAAACGAAACACATTCTTTTCAGTTTAGATAAATGGACTATAAAATCAGAGCCAGTTAAATTACTGGGCATTCATTTGGATACAAACTTAAGTTGGTCACCTCATGTTGACTACCTTTGTTCAAAATTAGCGAGCCAAGTTTTTGTAATTCGACAATTAAAATCATGTATACCAACTCATTTGTTAAAGTCTGTATATTATTCACTTTTTCATAGCAATTTAACATATGGTATTATGCTATGGGGCAGCAGCACATCAGTGCACAAAGTATTTGTGCTACAGAAAACTGTAGTTAGAATAATTTACTACGCACCAAGAAACACCAATTGTAAAAAAATATTCAAAAAACTTGAAATATTGCCGCTTCCGTGCTTGTATATTTTCGAAGTGTTAATTGAAACACATAAAAATCGATATGTTCTGACTAAACATGCAGATGTTCATAATTATGATACTAGAAGTAGTAAAGACATTGTCATTCTCAAATCTAGACTGAAAACAACAAAAAACAATAAGTTGGATGTTACATTGTACAATTCATTTGTAAAATATTTTGAACATATAAATATAAGTGATATGACTAGAGTTGAATTTAAACATTTTGCTAAGTCTTTTCTTATAAATTATTGTTTTTTTACAGTTGATGAGTTTTTGGAGGAACTGAATACTTGGGCTTAATGCTTATATGTTTGTTTGTTTTGTTTAATTTAATTTTTACTTTCTATTATTTTTTAACTCATTTTATATTTTAAAATTGTCATATTTTCATCAATATTTTTACTCTATGAAATGTATGTCTGTATTTATGTAAAATTTTTACTTTCTATTATTTTTATTATATTTTAAATTTGTCATATACAACACACTATACAATCTTTAATATTTTTAGTTGGTAAAATGTATTCATATGTACTACTTTCACTGACTTCTAATGTACTATGTATGTGAATGGGGTCAATAAACCATCTATCTATCTATCTATCTATTATTATTATTATCTCTCTTTTTTCTCATATATTCTCTGGTGAATTTAGAAATATATGTGGACGTTGAGTCAAGCATAGTTTTCATTCTGTTTTTATTATTCCCTGTAGTTCTCATTTAAAAATTTTCTAGTTATAGAGCAAGTATCTAGTATGACGGACTTCTGTAGTGGTATGTATGTTGTTGGATGAAGTTGTAATTTCTGGATGCTGTCGTTTAGATTTCTTGGTATAACTCCTGTGTTAGATAATATTATCGGTATTATAATCACTCTGTCCTGATGTCTTTAATTTCTTCTTAGAGATGAATTTATTTTTCAATTTTCTCTTCAATTTTTTTTTGTAGATTGTGTGTGTTAGGTATGGAAATTTCTATTAAGTAAGTAGTTTTGTTGTTTTTGGTTATTAGTGTAATGTCCGGTTTGTTCTGCGGTATTGTCTTGTCTATGATGATTGATCTGTTCCAGTATAGTTTAGCACTCGTTTTCCAGTACGTTTTGTGGTGCATATTTGTATGTAGGAGCGATTTCTCATATAAGGTTGTATTGCTTCGTAAGTTGTTGACGTATGTGTTTCGCTACATTATCATGTCTTCTGGTGTATTCTGTATTTGCTAGTATGTTGCTACCTCCCGTTATATGATCAATTGTTTCTATGTGCTGTTTGCATAGTCTACACTTATCTGTTGGTGTATTTGGATCCTTGATTATATGTTTGCTGTAGTATCTGATGTTCATCGTTCGGTCTTGGATTGCGATCATAAATCCCTCTGTTTCACCAAAGATATTCCCCTTCGTGAGCCACATGATGGATGCCTCCAACAAGTGATAGATGTTGTGGATGTTTTCCGTGCAGTGTTTTTCCTTTCCAGTTTTCTTTCTTTGTTGCTGGCGTTATTATTCTATCTGTCGGATTGTATGTATGGCTAGAAAATTTTAAGGGTGTGCCTGATGTCTCAGAGTGTATGATTGCTTTATGGATGTTGCTTGTTTCCCCTCTTTCTACAAAATATCTTCTCAAGTTGTCTACCTGCGTGTAGTTCATATTTTTAATGTCTATGAAACCCCGTCCCCCTTCTCTTCTCTTAAGTGTAAATCGTTCCACTGCTGAGTGTAAATGATGTATTCTATGTTTGTGACATTGTGACCAAGTTAAGGTGATTGGGCCTTCGAGATCTGTATCACTCCATTTAATTACTCCCATTGAATGAGTTAGTATTGGTATTGCGAACGTGTTAATTGCTTTGGTTTTATTTCATGCTGATAGTTCTGTTTTAAGTATGGTGTTAGTCTGTGTTTGTACTTTTGTTTTAACTCTTTCTTTGGTGTTGTGTGCTCTAATCCAATTTGTTGGTTGAATCCTAAATATTTGTAGTAATCAGTACTTTCCATACTTTGTATTATCTGACTGTTGCTGTTTAGAGAGTAGTCTTCTTGCGTAGTTTCCTTTCCCTTTACGATGCTATTTACTTTGCATTTGTCAGTTCCAAATGTCATTTTGATGTCTGAGCTAAATGTTTGAATAAGATTAAGTAAGTGGTTGAGTTGATGACCCGATGCTGCTAGTAGTTTGAGGTCATCCATATAAAATCAGTGAGAAATTTTACATGTATGAAGACTTTTGATGACGTAGCCGTAGTTGGTATCATTTAAGATGTTGGATAGTGGATTCAAGGCAAGGCAAAACCATAATGCTTTCAGGGAATCTCCCTGAAAGATGCCTCGGTTAATTTGTATTGGTTTTGATTCCAGGTTTACTTATCCTGTCTTGATTGAGAGGGTGGTTTCCCAATTTTTCATTATTTTTTTTATTTCGGAGGTGAAAAAAAGCATCATGCACGCAGCTCTTTGCTGCGACTTGGACTTCAACCAAGTAAAACAACACCTCCTCCAAGGGAGTCTGCTTTGGAACCGCTGGTTAGCATTACATCAAGGCAGCCCCGGTCTCATTTTCTTATACCTGCTCTGCAGCTCCCTTTTGTCTCCCATATTCATCCTTTTCTTTTTGGCTCATAATATCTCTTATCATTTTATTTATAGATTTCCATTTTTGCCTGATCTCTAACATCTGACGTACAAATGTGTCCACTGTTAAATTGATGCCCACTTCAAGAGACGTCGTTGTTCTATGTCGGTTCCATCTTTCGCAATGGAATATTGTGTGTTTCACCGTATCCAAGCTGTTACAGTTTTGGCACATGTCGCAGTTGTCGTGACCAAAACGTTTAGCGCACAAAGTATTTCTGCTACAGAAATCTGTAGTTAGAATAATTTACAATGCACCAAGAAACACTAATTGTAAAACAATATTCAAAAAACTTGAAATATTGCCGCTTCCGTGCTTGTATATTTTGGAAGTGTTAATTGAAACACATAAAAATCGATATGTTCTGACTAAACATGCAGATATTCATAATTATGATACTAGAAATAGTAAAGACATTGTCATTCTCAAGTCTAGACTGAAAACAACAAAAAATAATAAGTTGGATGTTACATTGTACAATTCATTTGTAAAATATTTTGAACATATAAGTATAAGTGATATGACGAGAGTTCAATTTAAGCATTTTGCTAAGTAATTTCTGTTGAATTATTGTTTTCACACAGTTGATGAGTTTTTGGAGGAGTTGAATACCTGGGCTTAATGCTTATATGTTTGTTCGTTTTGTTTAATTTAATTTTTACGTTCAATTATTTCTTACCTTATTTTATATTTTAAAATTATCATATTTCATCAATATTTTAACTTTATGAAATGTATGTCTGTATTTATGTGAACTTTTTACTTTCTATTATTTTTATTATATTTTAAATTTGTCACTGTACAATATTTAATATTTTTACTTTGTAAAATGTATTCATATGTACTACTAACTGACTTCTAATGTACTATGTATGTGAATGGGGTCAATAAACCATCTATCTATCTATCTATCTATTATTATTATTATTATTATTATTATTGTTTTTTTACTGCAGCATTGATTGCTAAGACCATTAGCTGCTTGTATTTTTGACATACGAAAGTAAAGAATTGCTTGCCATATGGCATAAATGTCTGCAGTAATAATTGAGCAGCAGTTATTCAACGACCATCGATATTTGTTATTGTCTATTAATTACTATTGCTGATCCTACACCATTCTCAGTTTTTGATCCATCCGTACTGATTATTAACTTTTCATTGTAGAGTGTCATTTCATTCAAGAAAACTGTTTTATAAATTGATGGAAGAGTGTCTTCTTTTTTCCAGGATGTCCATTTTAAATTTGTACTCGGTGTTATGTATATCCAGGGTGTAATTACGGGTACATATTGATGAAATATTGTGTCTTGATCTTGTGAATATTTTTTACTCATTCCAGTATTTCTAACTCGTACTGGATAAAACGAAGATAGTCTAGGATTAGCTTAATTATTTAATTTGAGAGATGGATAGTTATTATGATTCGGATTGGATAATATTTTCTAGGTATAGATCATTATTTGAGGGTCTGTTCTTAGATCTGAAGGCAATATTGCTGCATCGCACTGGATAGCTGCTATAGGACCAGTTCTAAATGCCCCTGTTGCACATCTCAGAGCAGCTGATTTAATTCTTTCTAATCTTAGCAGAGAAGACTCTTTACATGAATTATAGATTAGTGCCCCATAATCAATTCGGCTTTGGATAAGAGATTGGAAAAGATTTAGCAATACTTCCCTATCTGGTCCCATCTAATGCTGGACATACATCTGATGATATTAAGTACCGTTTGACATTTAGTTTCAAGTTCATTAATTTGTTCTTTCCAATATAATTTACGGTCCAATATTAATCCTAAATACTTTAGGGATTTTTTGACTTCAATTTCAGAGCCATGCAGAGTTAGGTTTGAATCCTTGTGTAATCGCCTAAGTTGGCAGAAATGTATACATTTCGTTTTTTTTTAAGAAAAGGTAAATCCTTGTGATTTAGCGGCGTTATTAATAGAGTTGATTTCATTGTTTAGAGATTAATTAAGAGTAGTCATTGACTGATGTTTCTGAAGAATAATAAGGTCATCGACATGAAGTATTCTCTTGATATCATTTTGGTTTTCTTCTACAAGGACATTTATAGCAACGCAAACAATGTTACACTGAGAACAGATCCTTGTGGGACTCCATTTTTAAGTGTTTTTATCAATGACTCTTGATTTCCAATTTTCCAATTTTGGGGGAATGTTCCTGAGTTCCAAATACGATTAAATGATTCCAACAACATCAATGTGTCATTCATTGACACATTTTTGACCATACTATATGCAATGTAATCATGTCCTGTGGCAGCTTCCGCGCTATTGTCCAATGCTAATTTTAATTCGGATATTGTAAATGGTAGATTATAAGACATAGCATCACCGCATCTAAAGTCGTTAATTGATTTTTCTTGTCTTAGTTTATATTCTAAAAATTCGTCATCATATATCAATGAGCTGCTCGCCTTTTCATAGTGGTTGGCAAATATTTCACACATTTCTTGGAGATCTGTAGTCATGTTATTATTATATTTCATTATCTGTGGCATATAAAATGATATTTTGCCAGAAATGACTTTTATTTTTCTCCAGATTTCTTGCAATCCCACTTCAGGCGTTATTGTGTTCACGCATTCCTCCCATGACTCTTTTTTTGCTAGTATAATTAGTTTTCGAGCACTAGCTCTGGCTTTCTTAGAGCTAATCATATTTTTCTGAGTAGGATATCTCTCGAATTTATTATATTCCTTTTTCCTTTGATTAACGCACATTTTGACATTTTAATTCCACCATGGCACCGGTCTATGAGATGTGGTAGACTTCGACATTGGAATATTAACTTTTGCAGAGTCTATTATAGTTTTTAAAATCAGATCGACTGCTTCGTTAACATCACCAGGTATTTTTGTGAAGTAAGCATTCTCTTCGAATAACTTCCAATTGGCCTTTTTAATCACCCATCTTTCTATTGTGAGAACAGTATTTCTTGCAGTATCAATCTATATCACGATAGAAAAATGGTCGCTGGAATGTGAGTCATCTAGAGTATTCCAGGATAGTCTAGGGGCAACATTCGGGGAGCAGAAGGAGAGGTTAAGAGACGATGTTTCACCAGATCTTGCAATAAAATAAGTGGGTTTTCCATTGTTTAACGTTAATAGATTATTATTGTCTATTATAGATTCAATCGAACGTCCCCTCCTGTCTAGTTTTGTTAATCCCCAAGTAGGAGAATGAGCATACAAATCACCAGCAATGATCATGGGAGGTCGCAATTTATTGATAACTCCTTTCCGTCTGGCAAGTAAAAGTTGCAAACAGTAATGTTCATTGGGTATTCAATTTGTACAGATGTACGATCTGAAACAATGGAAACCTCTGAACCGAAATCGTTCTTCCGGCTTCAAATGGGTCTCCTGCAGTAATATAATCTTTGGTGCATATTTATTTCTTATAATGTCAAGTTCGTTAAGATTATTTCGAAGACTATCACAGTTCCACGGGATTATATTTGTGTGTTGGTATCTATTGGGCAAAATTGTGAATCTTCTTCTTCGAATGCCGTCCCCATTTAACGGAGGTTGGCGACCACTCTCTTAAAAATATCTCTGTCCTTAGCAATATGAAAAAGATCCTCAACGCCCATGTCTGTCCATTCTCGGATATTCCTCAGCCATGATTTCTTCTTTCTTCTTATTTGTGAATAAGAGCAATAAATATATTTATATAAATAAAATAACTAGTATAAAACTTAATATAGTGAATTGTATAATATATAAAATACATCATTGAAATAAACAGGTGTATATTGCTCCCTTGAGACATCTCTGAGAACATTTGACTGGTTTGATTCATTTCAAGATTTTTTTCAGCAATTTTCTTTCGGGGTTTGTCTTTTGGCCATCCCTTTCTCTTTGATTTTATTTTAGTACTTACATTACTGGACAATGACTCGTCATCGGATGATGTTTGACGAGTGCGTTTGTGAAGTGACTGGAGTGATTGTGTATCAGAGGCTTGGGAAATCGACAGTTCATTATGATACGGAGGACATTGGGCAGAAGGGATGAATGAGTTCTACGTATTGGGATGCAGAGTAAATTTTTTTGCAAAGCGTTTACAAGTAAAGGGACTAAATCTTTGATAATATCTTGTGTATCATTTTTATTTGCTTTAGTGGAACTGGCTTGAGCATAAGACACATTAGGCTTTGGGGTAATGATTTCCAGTTTCTTCTTTGCTTTTTGATATGACAAATTTCCTTTCGTTTTTATTTCCTGAATAGCCAGTTCTCTTGTATAAACTGGACATTCTCGGTATCTAGTTGAATGCGGACCTTCACAATTAACGCACTTAAGAGGTGGTTGGCATTTATTTCCGATATGTGGTGGTTTTCCACAAATACAAGTTTCAGTTTTGTCACAATTAGCCGAAGTATGACCAAACCGTTGGTATTTGAAGCATCTTAAAGGTGAGGGTATATAAGGGCGTACCTTAAGAAATTAAAAGGCAACCCTAATATCTCTTGGAAGTTTTGGGCTATTAAACGTAAGTATATGGCTGCTAGTATCCAATATTTTTCCATCCTTTTTAGTCTTAATTCTATTCACATCCATAATTCCTTGGCTTTTGAGTTCTTCGAGAATTTCAGTTTCCGAGCAGTTCAGTCAATCAGATGAAGTTATAACACCTCGTGAATTATTAAGTCTAGCATGGGGAGTAACTTCAACTTCATTTTCCATAATATGGGTAAGTTTGCTTATCAATTTCGACTGAGCAGCTAAACTCGTTTCTATCAATAAACCGGCTCTCGTTTTCCTTACATTCTTAACTTGACCTATTTTTCCATGAATGTATTTCTTTAACAAGAAGGCAATTGTTTTTGAAAAATCTCCTTGTTCTCTCCTCACGGTCAGAAACCGTGGCACAGCCATCGTTTCCTGATTCGTGTTTTGGTGCACATTGTTATCTGTTGCGAGACCAACACCACTGTCCGCACCAGTGTTAGTTTCTATTTGCGAAATGCTCATTTAGATCCCATAAATAGACACTGAAAGAATATCAACCATAGCAGAGCAGGTTTACCATGGTAAGGCTATAATACATGTGAGTTTTGCCGCAGCTCACAGGTCATCGTTAGGGACTGCGCTAACAGACCAGCATGCATCTCATTGGCACGATAGTTTCCACCTTCCTTTCCCTCTCGCGATTGCATATCTGTTGTAGATCCTCCACCGGGGGTTGGGTACCCTTTAGACCCTATTAATATTATTATTATTATTATTATTATTTTCCTTTTTGTGTCACCGGATTTACACCCGGTGTGTTCCAACGACAGTCGGCCTCAACAGCAAGACTTTCGTTGGGTGTCACTATTCTAGAAATGACCTAACAATGTTTGTCGCATCCTGGATTACAGATTTTTGCATTAATCGGTAGGTTGACTCAGGAATATCAATATTATTATTATGTTAAAAGCTGCTCTTGGTTCATTAGTTACACCGCTAACAAACCTGTTTAATAAATGCATACAGGAGGGGAGCTGGCCGCATGTATTAAAAATATTAAAAATCATACCAGTATATAAAAACGGTGATTTAGATCTTGTCGGTAACTACAGACCCATAGCAATTCTTCCTGTCGTCTCAAAACTCTTTGAAACAATAATCAAAGAAAAATTAATATCATTTTTAGAAGATAAACATATTATCACTACTGCTCAATACGGATTTCAGAAGGGTAAATCTACAATTTCAGCTGTCACAAATGTGATTGAATACATAGTGGAAGGTCTTGACGGGGGTCAAAATACTCATGCTGTTATGTGCGATCTGTCTAAGGCCTTTGACTGTGTTAACCTTGATATTCTATTTAAAAAGTTCGAACATTACGGCATACGAGGGAATGGACACCTATTACTAAGATCTTATCTAGAAAACAGACAGCAATATGTCAGCTATAACGGACATGACTCTGGGCTTGTACCAGTTAAGCACGGAGTACCTCAGGGTTCGGTGTTAGGACCGATACTCTTCTTACTATATGTAAACGATTTGCCCTCATCTGTGATATATAAGACTATTATTTTTGCAGATGACATTACTTTCTTAACAAGAGGGAATGATAATTTGAATGTAGAAATTTTAAGAGTTGCAAAAAATTGGTTTGATGCGAATAACCTAAAGCTAAATGAATCAAAAACTAAAAATATAACATTCAGTTCAGACAAATGCCGCATAAAATCAGAACCGGTCAAGTTATTAGGAATAACACTCGATCCAGGACTAAACTGGACAATTCATATAGAAAATCACATCACAGTTGTTTGCGATGAGGCGAATACGTTCATGTATCGGAGGAAATGACGTTATGCGAACAGTTTATTATGGTCTTATTCACAGTCACCTGTCCTATGGCATTGTTCTGTGGGGGAGATCAAGTAGTACTCACAAGGTGTTTGCTCAGCAGAAAACGGCTCTCCGTATCATTGATGGTACCCAAGAACGCGTACACTGTCGGGAGCTGTTCATTGCATACAAAATACTTCCTCTACCATGTGTTTACATCTTTGAGACACTGCTCAGTATACATAGGAGAACTTTGAATATGCCGACCTGTTCTGATTTTCATTATTATAATACTAGAGGAGCTGAACAACTGGTTCTACCTTATTCTCGAATAAGAGTATCAAAAAATAACAAACCAGATATAAAGCTTTATAATAAGTTTGTGGATTTGCATCCTGATCAGAATATTGAACATCTTAACTACTCTAAATTTTACTCACTTGCGAAAACATTTTTATTAGGAAATTGTTTTTATGATATTGCGGAAGTTTTGGCAAGTATGTAACATTCTGTGTTACGGGCTTTTAATTGATTTTTTATTGTTGAATTGCGATGAATAGTGTTTTTATTAATGTGTTTTGTAAATATTAATGTGACTACCTTAAAACTTAAGGGTTTTTGAGTTATACTTTATTGTTGAATTGCGCCTAATATTGTTAATATTGTTTTTATAAATGTGTTTTTGTAAATATGAATGATACTAGTTTGAAACTCAAAGGATTTTAAATGATATTTTATTGTTAAATTGAAGTTGAAAATGATTTTATTGTGTGGTTTTGTAAATTATGACGCAATTAGTTTCAAACTGATTAGTTTATTGACCACGTATTTTATGAATATGTGTTATTTTAAATTCGGATGTGCAAATTTATATCTGTGTAATTGTTTATTTTCAATCTCAAATAACTGTAATTAGGACAAATTATGAGGACTAAAAAAATATTATGTATTTCAACTAGTCAATAAAGCACCTACCTACCTATTATTATTATTATTATTATTATTATTATTATTATTATTATGGTGGAACAGTTCTCCATCCATGACATATATTGCATTTTGTGCTTGAACAATATCAATAGTTCGAGATTGTAGTAGTTTTTAAATTGTGCAAGTTAGTGTATCCGTTTTAACTAAGTGTTATGACTGTGTGCAATTGCTGGCAAGTACTAACTCCAAGTTTTTAATCGCATTATTGCATTTCAATGTTTTAAAGTGTTCTGTTTTACGTCAGTTTTTACCAGAATTAATTTTACGGTGAATACCTATTCCACCAAAGGTTGTTGATTTGTTTTGTAGACTGGGTAAATTTGTTGAAATATGCAGAATTCAAATGCTAACAATGGTAATGATCTCCCATGTATTAGATGTAATAAGATCGTAACGACGGGTATTAAATGCGTACGATGTGGTAGACTATCCCACAAATGTTGCTTGGCATATTTGAAGATCAAATTACTTTCCAAAGACACCGTTAATTGTTGCATCGGAGAAACAGCGGGTAACGATATCCAAAGTGATTCTGCTGTAGTAGACAATGACAATTTAAATATTATTGATGGCCTAAAGATTAGTTTCCTTGAGAGAATAATAAGGGATAAGGATACAATTATCGAAAACCAAAAATAGCCATAGACGCACTTACAGAGCAGGTTGCTTTATTGAAACGACTTATACAGCCTAATGAACTCGCTGGCCAGTCATCGGAAAGTTATAGACAGATTATAGATTGCAGCAATGGGCAAGATATGGAGCAAAAGACTAGTTCATCGTCTAAAGAAGAGACCCTAACTAAAACATCCAATTACATATCTGCAGATGCAGTTGCAAAGGCTGTGCAGAGTGCAAGTTCTGTAAGCATAAAACTCAGTGATCAGTTGCGAACTAGCAGAGTAGGCTCTGCGACTTCTAAAGAATCTGCGAAGAGAACGAAGAGCTTGTTGGTAGGTTCTTGTAAGAGTGACGGCGACTGTAAATTAACCGCTGCAGTAACAAATTCGCATTACCATTACCACATTACTAGGTTCTCAGCTGACACTACCGACGAAGAGCTATTCCAACATCTATCCCAATTCGCTCCAAATGTGAAGGTGATGAAATTGAATTGTCGCAATCCTAACGAGTATGGCTCATTCAAGATCTCGATACCTGTTGATGAATCTCAATTAATACTAGAACCTTACATATGGCCATGCGGAATAATCCTCAATCGTTTTTTTCCATCAAGGAAATTTGACATCTTTGACAAATAGGGGTACATCAAACATATTATCAGATTAGCCAGGTAACTTGATGTGTTCAGTGTTACATATCAATGTTCAGAGTATAGCCAATAAAATTGATGAGTTACATTTGATATTAAGTGACTTTGATGTTGACATACTTTGCATTTCGGAACATTGGCTAACAAAAAATAATATAAGAATGATTAAAATCAACAATTTTGAACTTAAAACAGCTTTTTGTCGCCTTAAGAATCAACACGGAGGTGTCGCTATTTATAGTAACAACAAACTATCTGTGAAGCAAGTTGATTGTTCAAAATTTTGTTTGTCTATCCACGCTGAATTCAGCGCTATTGAATTTGTCAACAAAAGCTTATTATTGGTAACAACATATAGATCATCATCAAGTGGTGATATTGGTGTATTCAAAGATAAATTCCATGATTTGCTGTATACTTTTTCAAAAAAATATAGAAAAATTAATATTCTCGGAGATTTTAATATTGAACTAGATAGTAATACTGAACACGCTAGCGACCTTAGAAACATTATGAATATGTACGGTTTTAAACACTACATAAGTAAGCCAACGAGAATTACTCCAACATCTAGATCATGCTTGGATAATATCATTTCAAACATGAACCCCGATGAAATTTGCACTGGAGTTAGTCATCTTATTGTGATTGTGCTATTTTAAACCTTTGTTAGTGAACTGTTTCATATTTGAATGTCCGTAGTTTATTTTTATACAACATAATGGATTCTAACCTCAATTCGGAGGTAAGTTCGCACCTGTTGCGATTTCTTCTATATTGTATATTACTTATCAACTACAGTATCTTAATGCTGTTTTTCCATTTCAGTATTCCTGATGATGAGGACAATCATCCTCGAAAGCTTGAAAATTTTCCGTTAAGAGTACACGTTTTCCGTTTTCTTCTTGCTGCTTTCCCCAATATTCACCAGTTTTGTTCCTAACAGTCAGCAAAGACTATCTTCCTTTTATATATATATATATATATATATATATATATATATTAAACTGGATAGAACAATGAGAGAAATAATGATTTATAGTTATTATTCTTTTAATTTACATTTAGTTTTGATTTGCCCGGTATATTGTAAAAATTTAAAATTTTATTACTAAAATGGTTATATTTTAAAACATGAGAAACTCTTTAACCTCAGAGTAGGGTTCAGGTATAGAGAAACAAAAATTCAATTTATAATATGAGCGCCTAGATTTGATTAAATATCTCTGTCTTCTTAAAAATTTTGTTAATAAAAATGTACTTGCTTGTTTAATAATACGTAATAAATTCTTAAGACGGTCCTGTGTTTCAAGTTGAACCTTTTTACTATTCACAGATGTCAGTTTAAACTACCAACGGTTCAAACTAGATGGAGCCATCACCACAAAGAAATAAAATGTATCAAAAACAATTTTGCAATGTTCTTCAAATTAGAAAGAACGTTATTTAATATTTTGAATAGACAAATACATTGTTCTTTTACAAGACACAAATTAATAAAAAACCTACTATCTATTATGACCACTCATTCAAACAAAATCACGTTCTCACATGAAAAAATTATCTCTATATACAAATCTAAAATGAGCAACATTTAATACAAATCTTATAATACTGAAACTTCTATATAAACGATTGTTATATCAAAATGGCGAAACACAATGGTTGTAAATGTTTGTTTAATACCAAAGTTCAAATTTTTTTTACTAAATTGGTAAGTTTTATTCAACCTTTTTTATGTATAATGAAAATAGTCTAAATACCTTATTCCTGTATAGTAATTCACTTCAATTATCCTTTACTTTATTTTAGGTTACCTTCTGGAAATTGTCACATCACTGGTCCAGCTTACACAAAATCAGGAATCAATGCTATGTCCCGTCCACATCAATACATTTCAGTCCAATTACATAATCAAAAGCTTTCTAAAAGGTATGGTGGATATATCCATTCCACCATACAAATATTAATCAAGTATTATATATCAATTATACGGTTAGTATTCAAACATAATTACCAAATTGTTTCTTAGTTTCTACATCTGCTTGTTTAAATATATAATCTACCATATCATAAGTACAATGTATCTCTCTTTCCTGAATTTTGATGCCAAATATCTTATTTTTCGAAAAGTTTTCTTAATTCCCAAAATTTTGCTGCTTCTCAAATTTTCTACCACCCAAAAAGAATTTTACCTAGTCAATAGTCTGTATAATCAACAAACTTTTCTCCTTCAATTTTTTTATTATTAACAACTACTTGTCGCAGATTAAAAGTTTGTTGAATACATTCCACCAATCAGATTTGGTTATCAAAACTTTTCTTTATAGATTTCATTTCAAATAGTGAATTGTCCATCTATCATTTGAAAACGCTTTGTTTTAAGGTTCTTTAATGATTTTAACTCATATTGTGTCTCTTAAATTATATTTCATTTAGTTTACAAAATGACATTTTCCAATTTACAAAATATGTGTTCATAATGTCAAACCGTTCAATAAATGTCACATTCCATAGAATTAATGTTTTTCAGTTTACTTCTTATATCGAAATGTTTTTAAATATTTATAAAATCTTATTTACATGTCCTTCAAACCCTAATATTCATTTTAAAAAGAATCTCACTATTTATTTACCTTGACAATAAAAATAAAGGATTATCATTTCCATTTGTATATGTAACAACGTTCTAATATTCCGTCTTGTAGGTTTATAGAGATTTTGTTAATTCATTTCACAAATGTTTTTTTAAATCTTATTTTAAATTATACAGTTAGATGCTTTCTCTATTGAATAGTACATGGTACAGATTGTCTCCTTTTTTAGATAATCTTTTAAAAAAAAAATGAAATTTCAAAAAATTTTATTTCTTGAAATAAGTAGTTTTTTTATTTTATGTTCGGTATACAGGGTGTTGTTTTACTCTATGTTAATATATATATATATATATATATATATATATATATATATATATATATATATATATGGGATTTACATATAGAAACTAGAGTACATTAGTTGCTTACGGAAATATATAGAGCTAATTAATTACTGTTGTTTTTGAGACGATGACATATATAGATTTTTATGATTATTCTTCCAATACACAATAAAATGAAATATGTAGATGTTTAATGATTATTCTGCTAAGTTCATGATTAAACACTTCAACTTACTCAACATTTTAGGGTTTGGATTTCACAATTATTTATGTGTAATAATAATAAAAAAAATTCAATCTGATACATATATTCATTATACAGTGCTTCTCAAAATTCCTCTCCCCCTCTTTTCTTTTGAACGGTGATACTTAGACTGATGAAATTTGGAGCGTGAAAATGAACTGCTGTAAGCTTCTCTACTGGTGGTAACCGGTGACGTAATAGGCATCGGTGACGTCACCAGGCAACTGAAAACTATGTTCGATGTTGTAGTAAATCTTGGTGAAGTGAGTTATAAATTCCTTCAGTTTCCCTTAATTCTACTATAGGATGAACCTACACAGCTCGTCTCCTTTTAATTTTTTTCTTTTTGTATAAAATATGCCACAACGTAACGCATTATTCAATGTCCATTTTATAAAATGCACCGTACAGCACTGATATTGTACTGATAAAATTTTTTTACAAAACTATATTGTAACAAAAGTATCTTGACTGTATCTGGTCTAAATTCTGTATCTCGCATACAGTATCTCAGATACAGTATCTTAGTCTGTAAGGCCTCTTAGAAGTACACAGCATCGCGTTGTTGTCGCTTTGTGTATAGAAAGATTAATAGAAAAACAAAACAAAAATTAACGAAAATCCTGAAGGATATGGGTCCATCCTTTATGATTACAAAGAACAATAAAAGGAGCTTTTGTCGCCTTGTATTCAAATTTACGAGAAGATCTACGCAAATACTTTATATGTATTTTCGGATGCCCATTTCTACTTTTGACGAACTGCGCTACAAGCTAGAACACTAATTATATTTTCAGACTGTATTAGAGCTTCAATTTCTTCAGTGGAAATACTTAGTGTCGATCTAAGGTAAGATTCTTGAAAATATTCATTATACTTTTTAAATAGTCTATAAAAATAATTATATAGGCACTGAATTATTCATAATGTTTTATTTATTTCATAACAAATTGAAAACAATAACAAAATGCAAAAAACATGGAGGACTTAATACTAAGATACGAAGCGGCACAAAATGTAATCAAATATTATTTATACATTTAGCCCTGTCGACTCCGAAAAAGTAGATCGGTATTTTTGTTAATTACTAATTGCCATTTTCCGTTGCAACAAAAATAACAGTCAAACTAAACAAGCTCGCAACACTGTGTCTAAACTTCAACTGATGATAAGCTTGCATATGAAAATCTCTATTTGTCAAATGGATCCGACTTCAACCGATGATCCGCAAACGCCATGGGCTAGACCGATGCCCGCGCGCTTTTTATCGGTCGACCGATGATACGCGGACATGTCAACTACACGTATAAAACAAAGAATAGGACGGATGTTCAGTCCTGATCATCAGTCCTTTGTGAAATGGGTCTTAGACTGAATTGACAAAGTTTAAAAATCAACTACGTGTTGAATACATTACTTTTCACTAATATCTACTCACTTCTAACAAAACTCTCTTTTATATATCAAAAATATTCTTATTTTACGGAATTCGAGAACAAGCGACCCGCTCGATGCGGGTAGAGAAGTTGCTGCGTAAGTATATCTATGGTAAGGCTACATTTAAAGTGAAAAGAAAGAAACGATTATGTATAAGAAGGCGCTTTCATATTCAACTTTAGAAAATGCAACAGAACATTATCACTATATACGTGTACTGTGTACTAAAGAGGACTAATATTTCTAACACGTCCTCTGATGAACTATTAATCAAACCCCGTTAGAGGAAATCTATATATGACCTCTTCTGACATTTGTCAATGGAATTGTTTTTTTTCTTATCTGGTCATGTGAATATTATTTATTTCCAATGACTCATTTATTCCAGGATATGGAAATCTGTCACCCACGACAATGTTCACCAGAATATTCATGATTTTCTATGGACTTATTGGTATACCAATGAATGGTATTGTTATGGTAACTTTGGGAGATTTTTTTGGAAAATCGGTAAGTTGTTTCTCCAAACATTCAATGAATGCAGAATTGACATTGTTGTATATAGTTGTCAGTTAAAGAGGAACACAGAGAAATCAGTCTAAATCCTATATCCTTTTGGCTCAACTTATCTGCAAGCGTGCCAAAATCAGATCTCAAGTAGCGATAAGGATTTGAGCATAATCCTGTGGCTTAAACAATTAAATAAAGACACTGATGCATGATGGGTATTGGCAACAGTATTTATTATTGAGGATTATCAGATTAGAATTGATGGTTAACCATTGAGATTCCCCATCAAAATGTGATATAACATGAACAATTGGTTTCAAGGAAAAAACTCAACATTATATTTGATTCAGTTTTTTAGATGAATGTAACGTATTGAGTGTTATTATTGAAAGGTGTACATTTTTTGCATACATATTTATTCGAATGATTTAGGCGCATGCCACGTATTCACTATACAATTGGTTACAAAATTAACATATTGCCAATATATTCACATATACTATAGCTCAATTCTATTTTATAGAGTTTTTACTCATTTGTTAACCCTTCGCCGGTCGCGCAGCGGTACTCCATGCCGCAATCTAAATTTAATTAATTTTTCTCTGAGTATATTTGCCCTACGCCCCTGGCCATCTGGGAATGCAACCGTGTCTATTTCTAGAAGTATCTGGCATGCACAATATTTATTGTTGTATTTCTGTTAGTTTGTTTTGAGTCATCAAATTAACCAGTGCTGATCTGCGGTATTCCGTGCCGCAACGCGACCGGTCATGTAAGTAGCATTTTTGATAATATCTTTTGTATTTTTTATTTTTTTTTAACATAATTTGTAAGTTTTCGCTTGAAATATTTTATTGTAAATTATGTGAAAAATCTGGCTGAGATTTCTCGCGTTCTCGTAAATATTTTTGAACAAAAAATATAAGCTTGATATTTTTTAGGGACAAAAGAGCCTTCAGAAAACCACTCACTGAGAAAGAGTTACACGACATTGCGGAGAACTTGTCGGATGTTGACGAAGATATTGTCGACTTTGAGAATGAAAGTGACGGAGAAAAAGAAGTAGTTGAAGTAGATTACCATAGTAGTGAATCGGAGCAGTCCGCTGATGAATTTTCCGAAGATATCGAATCATTTTTACAGACAGATGAAGATGAATGCTTTTATCTTGGAAAAGATGGAGAGACTATTTGGAAAAGCACTCCTGTAAGTCACGGTAACAAAACCAAAGCTAAAAATATTGTTAAAGTATTACCGGGCTCAAAAGGGGCCGCCTAATATGTGACAAATTCGTTAAACTCCTTTCTTCTTTTTTTGACCAGAGATATGGTGGACCATATAGTATTTTGCACTAATATATATATTGAGAATAAACGTGCAAACTTTGCGTACCAAAGAGACCGGGACTGTAAACTAACTTCTTCCGAGGAAATTTTGGCATTATTTGGAGCACTTTTCATAATTTCCGTAAAAAAAGGAAACCACGTGAATGTTGAGGAGCTTTGGGCTAAAGATGGGACTGGAATGATTCTGTTGAGAGCTGTATTTAGTTATAGAAGATGTTTGTTTCTTCTTCGTGCTCTTCGTTTCGATGAAATTGGAACAAGAAAAGAACGCGAGATGTCTAATAAATTAGCTGCGATAAGAACGATATTTGATGATTTCGTGAAAAATTGTATGAATAATTATAGTTTGGGGGAATTCATCACAATAGATGAAATGTTACATCCATTCCGAGGGCGATGCGGATTTGTTCAGTATATGCCACAAAAACCTGCGAAATATGGTATAAAGTTATATGCTCTTTGTGACAGTAAAACATATTACACTTGGAGGTTTGAAATACACTATTCCAAGAATTCAACGCACCACCAAAAAATAACCAAAAGTTTAAAGTAAATTTTTGTCTAAACTGCTTGTCCGATTTGAATGAATTTTTTTTTAATGACAGGTTGACACTTCCAGAGAGTTAGTGTACTACTGTATTTGCATACTAACTTATTTTTGTATAAATACGGGGTGTTGCAATGACAACCTGATTTTTTCATAAAATTTGTAACACCTTGTGGAGTTCAACAGTAACAATATCAACTTAAAATTAAAATCAAACTGTGGCTTTAACTTTTTGTAACATTTTGTTTTTTGATTTACTCTATTATCTTGGCCACAACAAGAGACAATCAATTTTATAGCATAACATGTTTTTTATTAAAATTTATTATCTAACTTTAACAACGAAAAACAAAGAAACAAAACGTAAAAAAAGTCAGTAGCAAGTATTTCCGCCTCTGGCAGAAATAACTGCTTGGCATTGACGGCCCATACTTAAAATAAGCGACCGTATATCATTTTGGTCAATTTCTTCCCATATTTCAATCAGTCGTCTCCCCACGTCTTCCAAGGTGTTCAAGTACCGTTCCTCTCGTAACCTTCTTCCAAGAGTGCCCCAGAGATTCTCTATGGGATTTAAATCAGGGCTTCTAGCTGGCCATGCCATGGTATCGATGCCAACTTCCTCTAGATAATTCCTCGCAACTCCAGCAACATGAGGCCTGGCATTATCGTGCATCAACAAAAATCCTTGCCCTATATATAGCGCATATGGCATTACATGTTGGTCTAAAACCTCCAATATGTACCTTTCAGCCATTATTTATGACCACAAGTTCTGTGCGACCAGTCAAAGAAATACCTCCCCAGACCATCACAGATCCTCCTCCAAATAATGTGTTATTTGAGAAATTACACTAAGCATATCGTTCGTTAGGGCGTCGATATACACGTATGCACCTGTCATTATTGTACAAACAAAATCTTGACTCAACCGTAAATAATACCTGTTGCCATTCCGCTTCTAACCAGTTACGATGTTCCATGGCAAAATTCAGCCTCGCTCTTCGATGATCTCTAGTTAGAGCTGGCCCCCGAGCAGCAATTCTAGGTCTCAAATTGTGTTCTCGTAGTCGCTGACGAGCTGTTTTACCACAAATTTGTACACCAGTAGAATCTCGAAGCCGGGTTTGAAGGGTCCGGGCTGTTACAAAACGTTGTCTTAATGCCGATAATCTTAAAAAACGGTCCTGATTAGGGGTTGTTATTCGATTCCTTCCATGGTCTGCGACCATGACTTCCAGTGTCTCTATATGTTTGTATAACTCGTAAAACGGTTGAATGGTATACATTAAATCGTCTACCAATTCTTCGGTAATTCCAGCCTTCCTCGAACAATATTAATGCTTGAGCACATTCTTCGCCAGTAAGATTTCGTGTTTCACGTTGCATATTAATTAAAATAAAGGTTTTTACAAAAAAAAACGTAAGGGCTAACACTAAAAATACACTTCTATGAAATGCTTTTTGACACCTGTATTTAGCTAATGACAATTTACTGTAACTTATTGTTTTTCATAGCCTGCTACTCACTTTTATTATTATAAATTTTAATAAAAAACATGTTATGCTATAAAATTGATTTTCTCTTGTTGTGGCCAAGATAATAGAGTAAATCAAAAAACAAAATGTTACAAAAAGATAAAGCTATAGTTTGATTTTAATTTTAAGTTGATATTCTTACTGTTGAACTCCACAGGGTGTTACAAATTTTATGAAAAAATCAGGTTATCATTGCAACACCGCGTATTTATACAAAAATAAGTTTGTATGCAAATACAAAAGTACACTAACTCTCTGGAAGTGTCAACCTGTCATTCAAAAAAAAATTCATTCAAATCGGACAAGCAGTTTAGACAAAAATTTACTTTCAACTTTTGGTTATTTTTTGGTGGTGCGTTAAATTCTTGGAGTAGTGTATATTGTGGAATACAACGTGACGGACCCTTCAAAGCATCAAATAAACCATTCGATATTGTGCAAAGACTAGTAGAACCAATAAAAGACTCTAAAAGAAATTTAACCATCGATAACTATTATACTAGTTATGATTTAGCGGAATATCTTTTGAGAAATTGCCTGACTTTGACTGGTACATTAAAAAAAAACAAAAGGGAGTTACCACCCGAGTACCTACCAAGTAAGTCACGTACAGTTGGATCGTCTCTGTTTGGATTTCAACCTGATATCACTTTAGTATCCCATGTTTCTAAGAAAAATAAAGCTGTGATTTTGCTGTCCACGACGCATGACGATGATGAAATTGATGAGAGTACCAAGAAACCAGAAATTATATTACATTATAATAGGACAAAAAGTGTCGTCGATACAGTCGACCAAAAATGCTCCTCTTACACAACACAAAGAATTACAAGAAGGTGGCCTCTTGCAATTTTCTTTAGAATCTTGGATATTGCGGGAATAAACTCCGAAATTATATTCAATAACACCAATCCAACAGATACGCCACCAAGAAGAAGGAAGTATCTAACTTCTCTAGGTTTATCCTTCATGGAGGATCATCTAAAGAAACGCGCGAAAATACAAACACTTCCTAAGGATATTAGAGAATTTCTATCCCCCTACAGCACTCCTGTTGATGTTCCTGTCGTAATAAATCAAAATCGGAGTGGACGTTGTCATATATGCAGTGCACACAAAAATAACAAAACGACAGTTACTTGTAACCAATGCCAAAGATTTGTGTGTAAATCTCACAGTGAAAAATCGGTGCAATGTAATACCTGCCTTTACCCACCAATGGAGGAAGACTAGTTTTTGAATATGATATAGGTATCTCTATTAAGTTTAATGTTTACTCGTAGAAATGTATTTTTTTTTCCATTATTTCATGATGTATTTTTGTATTTATTCTAAACTACAATATTAGTTTCACATAATATGTTTAGTTTTATATGTATTTTCCAATTAAAATTAATTTTCCTAGTAAGACTAGATTTGTTTTCCTGGCGGCATAGAGTACCGCGGAGCGACCGCTAATGGGATTTTCAAAGACGCGCCCGCCGCAGGGTTAATAAGACTATTTTGTATTCAATAAAGTCTTAGATATCAGTATTTTCAGAATAAAATTTTGATTTTCAAACATTGTAATTAACAAATATCGACCCCACTAACTATTTTACAGAACTCATTCACGTACATAACTTACAGGGAATTAAATCAGGTGGAAAAACGTCATAATAAAAAGACGTGCTACCATAAGGGCTATAGATCTCCTATATAAATAAGAATGCAATTTACAGATACAAATACAGAAATGAATAACCGTAGAGAGGTTCTACATACATAATATCATATAGATTCATCGTAACCAGTTGATACGTTTGGTTAGTTAGACCCATGAAAATGTAAGTTAGGGAGACTCTATTCATAGTTGGAGAAGAAAAAATAAAGTTCAAGATATTGGAGAGGGAGATTATTGAGACATTAGTTAGACTTCACATTCCAAATAGGCAATAAGAAACAGAGGAGTAGCCAGGAATTTCGTTTAGGTGTGGGAACAGGGATTTTTTTAAAACGGTACTAAGTAGAGGGTTCGCGACAAGTTTCAACACTCATCATAATCTAAAAAACCTCATTTTTCGAAGAAATCTTTCGTAAACTCATGATTTTTCAATATTTTGCTTTCCTTTGTGATAAATCAAAATAATTGTGTTATATCAAAATAAACATAAATATAGTGTTGTAGTTTATCCTGAGCTTCAAAAACTTTCAAACAGATGAGTAAAGCTTAAAGCTAGAAAAACAACAGTGTAGAGCATTAGTTAAAATATATTTTATTCCACATCCACATGTATATTATCAATTTTCTGCACAATGTACAGAATGGAATTGTAGGCCATTTCGGTTAACTAAACGACTACAATACTAACTTTAAAATAATCCACAGTAATATTCGTAGCATCGCTTGTAATTTTGATGAATTTCAAATCTTTATAGAAGGGTTAGAAACAAAAATTGAATGTATTGTTCTAACAGAAACACATTTTATTCCAGACTTATCACTGTATAATATTGATGGTTATCGAACTGTATATAACTACGGAAAATTCAACCAGAGTGATGGAGTCATTGTATTTATAAAATCTGAGCTGTATGAGTCGCATAACTTATTTGATTCAAGTGGTAGTTCACTAATTAAAATCAAAGCCCATTTTGAAAATAAAACGTTTATTATAAATGCTTTCTACAGATCACCAGCTTCTGAAAACAAAATCGACTCGTTTGTTGAGGAGTTAAATGATATTTTAGATATACAAACTGAAAACAGTGATTTTAAACTTTTTGTTGGAGATATCAATATTGATCTATTAAACGAAAATGATAACAAGAGAAATTACTTAGACGTCTTAAACGAAAGCGGTTATCAATCGGCCATTAATGTTCCAACAAGAGTTCAAAGAAATTCAAAGACATGTATAGATCATATTTTTGTATATTCTAAAAGTGTTAATTTTTATGATAATTTGATTCCTCTAGTAATCAACACATCAGTAACTGATCACTATACAGTAATGCTACAACTGATTCTTTCTGGGGGAGATCGTGTTGTAAGCTCTAAATCTGAATATTTTGCCCAGATAGACAAGAATAAGCTTTCAACATACTGACTGGAATGATATTATTTTCAATCCAAATTTGGACTCCGCAACTGATAAACTGGTCAGCACTATCCAAGATAATATTAGGCAGTCAACAATGTATACAAAGATTAAGAATAATTTAAAAAAAAAGAAAAAATTGGATCACACCATCTCTCATAAAATCCGTTAACAAAAAAAACGAAATGTATAAAAAATCAAAAATAAATCCTCTAAATAATATACTTAAAAAATAATATACAGATTACAAAAAGCTACTAAATAAATTAATTGTCACTGCTAAAAATAATTATTATAATAAACTTATAGAAGACGAACAAAATTCGTCAAAAAAGATATGGAATGTAGTAAACCCAATATCTAAAAAAACAGAAAACACGGAAATTACAAATATTAAGGACAACAATGGAAAAACAGTAAATAAAGCTGAGATAATTTCTGAAATGTTTAATACTTTCTTTGTAAATATAGGACGAAACCTAGCAAAAACCATACAAAAACCAATAAATTATAAAAAAAAGAAAATTATTAATTGTCATTCCATGTTTTCGCACCCCCCAGTATTACAGAAATAAAAAATATAATTAATGAACTAAAGAATAAAAAAGCACCGGGTTGGGATGAAATAAGGGCTGAAACTCTCAAACATATTTCAGATTTTATTGCATATCCGCTAATGATTATAATAAATAAGTCATTAGAAATGGGACAATTTCCTTCAGCTTTTAAGACATCGATTGTCAAACCTATTTATAAAAGTGGGGAAAGGAATGAAATGACAAACTACAGACCAATATCATTAATAACTTGTTTATCAAAAATACTAGAAAAAGTAGTTAATGCACGGCTTAATAGATTTCTAGATAAATATCAGCTAATGTCAGGGTCTCAATATGGTTTCCAAAAGCGCAAGTCCACTAACGATGCTCTTTTGGAAGTAACAAATATTTTATATAAAAATATTGATGAGGGTTCACCCACAATTGCGGTCTTCCTGGACTTAGCAAAGGCCTTCGACACCGTGGACCACTGCCTTCTTTTGGAAACACTAGAGGACATTGGAGTTAGAGGTACAGCACATGCTTTTTTCAAAAGTTATCTGACAAACCGATCTCAGAAAGTAAGAGTGGGCAATGAATGCAGTAAAGAACAGACAGTTGAGTGTGGTGTTCCACAAGATACGGTTCTAGGCCCAGTTTTGTTTAATATATATTTGAGTAACTTATTTATGATTGAAAGCAACAGTAAAATTATAAGTTTTGCAGACGATACAGTTCTGGTATACAGTGATCAAAATTGGTACGATTTAAAGTTGAAAATTGAAAATGATCTATATTGTATAAAACAGTGGTTTGACTATAGGCTTCTTTCAATCAATTATAAAAAAACTGTTTACCTGCCTTTTGCATCCTTAGAACCGGATCTTCCAAACTACGCCATCAATGTACAAAAAAATATCAATATTCAACCTGCAAAACAAATAAAATATTTAGGAATTATGATAGGCCCACATCTTAGATGGGATAACCATATTAATTATCTAGTTCAAAAATTGAGGTGTGTATTATATAAATTCAAACATATCTCATATCACCTACAATTTAAACAAAAACTAATAGTTTATGAAAGTTTGATTGAATCTCACCTAATTTACGGTCTGGTCAGCTGGGGTGGAGCGGCGAAGACTTACTATAATATTCTCGAGGTTTCGCAAAAAAGATTCCTCAAAATCCTTCTTGGAAAAACAAGAAGATATAGCAGTGAACTTCTATATACTGAAACGAAAATATTGGACGTTAGACAATTATACTTAAAAAAAGCGGTATTAATACAACATAAACTTAAATCAAATCTACAAATTCAAACTCACAATTATATGACAAGAAATAAACATACTTACCTGAATACAACAATGAAAAAAACAGCTGGACAAAGAAGCTTTATGTTTCTAGGACCTAAGCTATATAATGCTATACCCCAACAAATCAAATCTGAATCTTCTGTAAAGGTGCTAACTTTAAAACTTCATGAGTATATCACCAATACAAGTAGGCGCGCTATTCACAACCTTATCGAAATTAATTACTGATAATGTTTCTATCAATTTCTATTTCTACTTTATTAATCCTTAATTATAGTATACATTTTTATTAATTACCTATATTTATTATTATTTGTTACCTAGTATAAGTTTCATATTATTATTATTTTATACTTGCAAACAAGCCTTATGGGCTTCGCAAGTGTATATATTTATTTCGCATAATGTCGTTTGTTTTGTTTGTTTGTATTTCTGAGTTATGTGTAAATAAAATATTTATTATTATTATATGATTTCATATACATCCGAGAATGTATATGAAATCCACCAATCAGCATTTGCGTTAGTACCCAACAACTCTTCTTTCTTTTCAATTTCAAAGTAACCTCAAAATTACTTGTCAAAATATTTCTATAGTTTTCAAGAAAAATATTAGTAACAATGAGTGATTCCAGTCATGAATCAATAAATAATACTCCACCAGATATTCGCTTAGCCGCAAAGGAGACGCCCTCAACTCTGTGGACAATGTTTAAAACAATGATAAATATTAAAAGTAACATTGACCATTCAAGTTACCCTCAATTGAGTTGCTTTCTTAAATTAAAATATACCGGATATATATCTTAAAACTAAAATTTTAACTCCGGGGTAAAAAAAACTTTCTCCTAGAAGCACCGGATCAAGAATATTTATTTTCAAAAGTAAGTTTAAATAAAATAATCTATACACATTGAAAAAAATCATCAATCATTTAAAAGTAATAGGTGTATATTACCTAATTATTATTTCAATAAATTTATGATAGATTAATTTGTTAACGTAGGTTTATATAGAGGGAAATATAGTTGATTCAATCTCCGCAGCATGCGTTTATGTTTAATGTTGATATTTGTATTATAAATAGTAATTTTCATAAAATTATGGGTAGTGTTGATTTTTTGGAAAGATGTCATCGTCAAGAATTGAAAACTTTGAAGATAAGTCATGTTAGAGATTTAGAAAATGAATATAAAATTAAATTAATTGATACAAAAATAGACCGATCTGATTCTTGGTAAGTTTTACGAGGTCTCCAAAATATACATTCCGCTTAGACCACCATATATAGAACAATTTTTTGATAATTAGCAAAAAGAAAAATGTACCAAACAAGTAGTCGGAATTAACAAAATTGGAAATTAGCCAAAAATAATTGATGAGTTTTTAAAATTACGAGATGCGAATTTATATACGGGATATTGTTTCCGTCGATCAGCGGCTACTATCCTTGCATATGCTGGAGGTGATGCCTTAACCCCTTACCGCATACTGGCCCATTTATGGCACAAAGCGTGTTTAGTCTATTTATAAATATGTCTGTGTTTATAAACACACTCTGTGACGCACAGATATTACTTTGATAAACTATGGCATGGTACAATAGCATTGTAGCGATATCTAGTGGATACATTCGAAAGTTACAATAAATTTTTTTAATGGCGCACAACAGCTGATGATCGTTTGAGAAATTGACAACTACAAGTTGTGTATTGTGAATATTATTGAAGTTTATTGTTTGAAAAAATATTGTAAGTTGAAAGTGTGGCTTTGGTGATAGATTCTTGAGGTGAGTTTGTGTTTTTTTATATATTAGATACTAGTTATTGCCAATATTTTCTCTGTGCCATATATGTCACAGTATGCAATTATGACATGAATATGACTAAACCAACACATTTCTTTCTATTTGGTTTTTAGGTACATAATGGACCCAAAATTATTTTATGGCGGATATAAGTCAACCGTTCGTGATATTCCAGATAATAGTGAGGATGACATGTCAGATTCTGATGATGAAACTTTTGGAGTAGTTCCTGATACTGAATCACATGACAACTATACTGAGGAAAATGAAAATACTACCGATATACCTATTCCTGAAATGAGTGATAGTGATAGTGAGGATGATATGCCTCTCAGTGAAAGACTAGAGAGACTAAAGGAGAAGAAAAAGAAAAAAGGCCTGAGGGTGATTTTAGGGAAAGTAAATACTTTAAGGGTTGGTGATCACTCTGAACTATTATAGGTGATCCTTCAATGTAGCCACGAAATTTTTTCAGTGCCCATACGACCGCTAAAGCCTCAAGTTCGGTTGTACAGTAATTTTGTTCTACCGGGGTAAGTAATCGACTCGCGTACTCGATGGGTCTTTCCTCGGGGTACTCCCCCTGTAGTAAACAAGCTCCGAGCGCATAGGAGCTAGCGTCAGTGCGAAGTAAAAAAGGTAAGTTAGGGTCAACTTGTCTAAGAACAGGACTTGAGCTTAAAAGAAATTTGAGTTGTTCAAACGCATGAGTTTGGGCTGGTCCCCATATCCAACTAGCGTTCTTTTTGAGGAGGCCGGATAGCGGTTTGTTGATTTCGGCGAACCTTTCAATGAAGCGCCTGAACCATGAACAGGTTTGAAGGAAAGATGTCAATTGCTTTACATTTTCCGGAGGTGGTCTATCTAGAATAGAAGACACTTTGTCCGGGTCGGGCTTAATCCCTTGTGGAGTGATGATATGACCGAGATATCTTACCGAGTCACAGCAGAAAGCACACTTGGAGCGATTTAGATGAAGCTTGAATACTTTGAGACGACAGAAAACCTTTTCAATGTCTTGTAAGTGAGTTTGAAACGAAGGAGAGATAATGATTAGATCGTCCAAGTAGGCTAAAAGATAGACGTCTTGTAGGCCCGCACGGAATCTGTCAATGAGGCGCTGAAACGTCGCGGGAATATTTCTCATTCCGAACGGCATGCGCGTATATCTGAATGTACCGAATGGGAATATAAACGCTGTTTTATCTCTGTCTTTAGGGTGCACTGCAACTTGATGATAACCGGACTTCAGATCCAGTGTAGACATATACCTCGTTTTTTTTGTAGCGTAGAGAAGGTCGTCCATTCTGGGTAGAGTGACAGCGTTAAGCTTTCGGTAGTCGACCGTTAACCTAATACTGCCATTTTTCTTGGGGACAAGAACCACTGGAGCTGCGTAGGGTGACTCACATTCCTCTATGGTACCGTCCGCAAGGAGTCTGTATATTTTCTCTTTCATCTGCAGTTTTTTAACTTCGGGCACACGATATGGAGCAACTGAGATGGGGCTATCATCTGTTAAAACAATTGTGTGTTGAGCAAAAGGAGTTGGCCCTTTATTAGCGCAAAATACAACACGGTTTTGTTCGAGGAGTTTGTTGAGATCAAGTTTATCAGCAGGAGAGAGACTGACACCTTCGTCTTCTCTTAACACAATTCGTGCCAAGTAAATAGAATTGAAACAAGATGTATCTTGTAAGGCTGGGTCTGGAGAAAAAGGATAACGAACATCGGGTAAATCCCCATAATACCAACAATCGTGAGGGATGTCTAGCATTATATTAGCTGCCTTGAGGAAATCCGAACCGAGTAAAGTTCGGCTTTGGGCATGTTCAGGGACGGCAATTAGCGTGAGTGCATGTTCGCGGTTTCCTAGGACAATTTTTACATGGAAACATAGAGCATTGACAGTGCTTGATTTGCCATCTGCCAACGTCATTACCATAGACCTTGTGGTGTGGGGGATGTCCTCTTTCAACAAGATATTTCGTAGCTGTGCTCCAGCAATGCTAGTTTGGGCACCAGAATCAAGAAAAGATAATCCGCAATGACCTTCAATGTTAACCTGGGCGAGTGGTCGCATAGGTGGATTTATATTGGATTGACATTCCTCCTGATATAGAGAAGTGCATAAAAACTCATTAACACTACTAATATGAGCACTGGATGTACTCACCTGAGCAATTTCAACCTGCTTGGAACAGTTGGGACAATTAGATTTAATATAACCTGGGGCTTTGCAGCCATAGCAAAAAATTACAGAATTTCCAGTTGAGTTGGCCACGCTGCAATCTCTTTGAGAGGTATTACGAGTGCTATTGCTACTGAGTGATGCATATTTACGACATTCACCTTTAGTATGACCATAGTTTTTACAAAAAACTCATTGAACTCTACTTTTACGATTGTTAAGATTACTGTTTACATTTGAACCATTTGGTTCGCATTTAATATTAACTGCTTTTTGACTGGCACGACAATCGCTTTGATGTGAACTCTCATAGATAGATCGTTCAATAATTCGAGAATTCACAATAAGATCTTTAAATGTATCGACTTTATTTCGTGGCAGCTTCTCTCTAATACGTGGGTTTAGTAAACCATAAACCATATCTAACTGTACATATTCCGAAATTTCAGAGTCTCCCGATAGACGTGACAACAGCGCGCGAGCTTTGCTAATAAAGATATCAGTTTTTTCATTGCCCTGTTCACGCGAAAATAGTTCTCTATAAATCTGATATGCGGGTTTAGGATAACCGTATGCATGCCTTAAGGATTCCAAAGCTTCGTTGAAAGTTGTGATCGATGCTTTGATTCCCTGCCACCAAGTAGCTGCAGCATCATGAAGTAGCATGCTCAGGCCTTTTACCGCATGTTCATCTGATATATTAAGACATTCTTTATATACTGTGATTGCATCAATGAATGCTTCGATATCTTCATTCGCATTTCCGCAAAATCTATGTTTGCATGCTGAGTAATTAGAATTTGTACTTACAGTTGTTCCACTTGGTTGACTTTGAGGTATACCTACTGTTTGTATACTAGTAATAAGGTTTTGTAGCATCTCAGTGGTCATTACCACCTGTTGAATTTGATTTACTGCTGGATCTGTGTCTGGCATTATTGTATATGTATTGGCACTAATGGGTACTGAAGTGATTCTTCCAGATCGTAGAAACATGCGAGTAACTTCCAATTTAATTCACCGTCGAGGAACTGAGGTAATCCAGTGTCCACCCGGTGTATGGTTTTCCTGCGTACTAACTAACTTTTACTTTAAAGCAACACGTTGGGAGTCATTTGTTGCGGGTTCTGATGAGGATTAAATAATAATGGAAGGTACTTTACCCAAACTAAATATATATTGCCCTATTTTCACAAAGTAAAAGTAATTAAAAGTAATAATATGTTAATTCTCGAACTGTGTATATATCGTTCTACCGCGCTGTCAGCCGTCACGCTTCACTCCCATAGGTAGGTGGTCTCATTAGTGAGAATTACCATCCAACAGTGGTTGATAGTGGCCTGGTCCAGGCGCAGGCGTTACAACAATAGTACATTGTTTACCGGGTAGGAAAAACTTAACATTCCTGGACGACTGTGAAGATTGCTAAGTCGAGGCGCAAGCCGAGACTTAGCAACACAGAGTCCAGGAATGAGGCTTTTCCTACGAGGTAAACATACTATTTTTCCGCAAATCGTTCAAAATTCGACAGATATTGATTGATTTTAAAAAAAACTCGATAATTTTATTCCCAAATAAATGGTGCTTTGAAATTCCTAATAAAATTACTTGGGTTACTATGGAAACGTATTGAGGTTGAATTGTCAAACTTGACGCTTATAAATTTAATTGCTGGTGTTCTCGAAAGTAAAATGATAAGTGATGATGAAATTTCCATTCCTGGGACTCCTCCAGAGCTGGTTGAGGCAGTGAATACTGCTTCATTAGAATTATTGCCAAAGAAATCAAGAGAAAAGTACGAAAATGCACACAGACGTTTTATGGATTATCGCATGAGTAAAAATACGAGTTCTTTCTCAGAAAATGTTGTAATGGCATACTTCCTAGACCTTTGTTTAAAGATGAAATCTTCAACATTATGGGCCAATTATTCAATGCTGAAGTCAACCCTTGCACTTAAACACAATGTAGATATATCTACATACTCAAAACTTTGTTCTTTATTGAAACGGCAAGCTCAAGGTTATAGGGCAAAGAAATATAAGATTTTAACGAAGGAAGAAATTGAAAAATTTATCCAGGAAGCTCCAGATAAAGAAAATTTAATGATTAAGGTAATTTACAAGGTTTTAATTTCTATTTAGATTATACCTTTATTTATTTTTTAGGTGGCTGTAATATTTGGTATTTCTGGGGCCTGTAGAATGGATGAGTTAGTCCGAATGACTGTACACGATATAGAAGACTTAGAATCTAAGCTTTCAATCAGCATACCTGATTCGAAAACCAACAAACCAAGATCATTTGTAATTAATCAGATCTACTTGAATGTTTATCGAAAGTATGTTTCGTTAAGACCAGAAAATATGAATAGTGACCGATTTTTCTTTAAATATCAAAGCGGAAAGGGTTGTAGACAAGTGGTAGGAATTCATCAATTTAGAAAAATGCCCAAAATAGTTGCTACTTATTTGAACTTGGTAAATCCGACAGAATATACTGGTCACTGCTTTCGTCGGTCTTCTGCAACAATATTGGTTGACTCTGGTGCCGACATAACTAGTTTAAAGAGGCATGGCGGATGGAAGTCATCAAACGTTGCTGAAGGATATATCGAAGAATCGCTTAACAATAAGGTTGAGGTGGCAAATAAAATTTTCACAGTACAAAATATTCAACAAAATGACCCTACCACCCTGCATGTTGTCCAAAATGTTTCTCATAGTTCTAAGAGTGTTCCTCCAATGTTCAATAATTGTACTAACTGTCAAATTACTGTAAATATAACAAATTGATCTTAAAAATGTATTCAGCAATGACTTGATGTTTTCAAAGTATAAATTAATTCCTTATAAGCAATGTGTTTTCAATCATTTATGTAGAACACTAACAACTGTACGGAAATATCATTTCCTTACAGTAAGGAAATGACATTTCCTCACAGTAAGGAAGTCCTGACTTTTTCTTCAAGAAATTTTGACAGGAATGTCAAAATTTCCTAGCGATTTGCGGAAAAAAGATAATACTCGGTTCATTTTCAGCAATAATCATGAAAACATATTGTGAAATTTTTCTTATTTATTTAAATAGTTTTTATCACAACGGTTGGGATAAATTTATATACACTATATGTCTACTTACTTAATTTATTTATACAATTAACTATTTACTTATACTTAATTTATGGATTCACTTCTAATTTATAATAACTAAACTTATCACTATTTAACTGATTCATATTAAACACAGTTCACTTTTATGTTCAGTTGTATACTGTTCTGCTGTGTTCGCAATGAAATCAAACTGTAGACTTAACTCACTGTTCGCAGGTAGCTGCTTATATATTAACCCTTCGCTACTCGCGCCTACATTTTTTACTTGAGTACTCGCGTGGGGTATTTTGATACCCCAATTTTATTTTAATGGGAAACATTAAAAAAGAGTTCTTTGGGTTATTTATTATATGGCAAATTACGTAAAAACACCTACTTGTATGCTTTACAGAATAAACCAAACTTCATAATCACAAAAATTTATAATTATAAACATTTAGAAGCACAAGGTAAAAATTCAAAAAAATGGCAACAAAACATTAATTGACTGAGTTTTCCGATTCAGAATCGTCATCCGCTCCATGTTTCAGGCAACTGTTGTTGGTGGTTCTTACATATCTACTTGGTTCATTTGAGGCAACTTACTGGGGTTTTTCTGTCAAGACTTCTGGGACACAAATAACACCTTCCTTTACCCGTTCTTGGCCTCTTTGGCATATGTGTTTCAGGATCTTGAGCTCTTGCAGTTGTTGATGGTTCTTCGATATTTAGAAGAAGGAATCCCCGCTTCTTTATATTTCTTGGAATATTTTTGGCATATATTCTTTTCAGAATTTGTGGACGAACTAATCCTTCAGCGATACTCCTCAAAAAACATTCTCTAGTGGGTTTTTGGAATCCATTGTTCAGTGCATTAATTCCTGCAATATTGAGGATATTGAAAAAACCTGTAAGTGGCCAACGCTTGGTATTCCTAGCCACATCATAATGAGCGCACATCTTATCTACAACGTCCACTCCAGACTTTGTACGATTATATTCAAGTATAATCTCTGGTTTCAAAGAAGCTTCATCCACTTCATCATCGTGATGCATTGTGGAAATCAATAGGATATTCTTATATTTCTTTGGTACATAAGAAACCAATGTGCAATGGTCTTTAAACGCAAACATGCTGCTCTGTACAGGTCTAGAACGCGTATTGGTAAATTCGAGAGGAATTTCCTTCTTATTTTTGCGGATAGTTCCAATCATTGTCAGCTTATTTCTGAGCAATTCGAAAGCCAGGGGGATACTGGTGAACCAGTTATCCATAGAAATATTGCGTCCGGTTCCTTTTAGATCCTCCACGAGGCGCATGACGACGTCGGCGGGCTTATTACTAAGGAAGTATGGGCCATCGGGTTGCACTCCAGCGTACATTTCTAACTTATACGTATACATGGTCTTTACATCCACGAGTGCATATACCTTTAGCCCGTATTTACTTGGTTTACTCGGTATATATTGTTTAAACGGGCATCTTCCTCTGAATGCCACAAGCTGCTCGTCTATTGTTAGATACGCACTTGGTGTGACACTTTGAGACAAAACGTTCGAATATGTCTCAAATAGGTGCCAACTTGTCCAAATTGCGCCTCTCCTGCCTGGTAGAAATATCATCAAATCTGATACATCGACAAAGAAATCTAAAACGGTTATATGTCATTGTAATAAATATATGTTCAATGCCTGTACCATTCGTGTTCCATAAAGATAAAACATTTTGTCTACCAGATTTCAAGACGCCGGCAAGATACAAAATCCCTACAAAAGCTTTAATTTCACAAACATCAGTTTTCTGTGCGTCTCTTTCTCGAGCAAAATTTTGTTGAATGTGCGATATATATATGTTGGTACAATCCACAATTATAGCAAACATAGTGTCGTCAATGAAATTATAAAAACATTCCATATAAGACTTGGCATTTTTTGCATTGCCCACTGGACCAGGAACTTTCAAAACTATGTTATGAGATTTTGTTCTTGAAGAAGGTGGTTTCATTTTATTCCACTTACTCTGTTTATCCTTTCCTATGAAGTATGGACCCGTAGATTCACCAGAATCATCAGCCTGTGTAAGCGGATCTTCGAACGCACTCGCAGATTCGTCAGCAACATCTTGTGCTAGAGGATCTTCCATATAATCAGGATCTGCGTCTTGCTCACTATCTGTGCGTTCATCCTGTACTTCAATCGCGTCAACTTCGAACTCGTTGGGATCTTCTTCGCCCTATACCTCCGGCTCCTCGTCAAGTTCCTCATACCATTTCAACCACTGTTCTGGATCCTTGGATTGATTTGTCATGTTTTAACCTATATATAATAACCTATGTTCAAGTAATAGCAGATTTATAGTATATAGTACACTTACCAAAAATATGACACGACCACTCACGTGGGGTATTTAAATACCCCAACGAGGTTCAATAGCGTATTTCGTAAAAGTTAGTGACTCGATAGCGACCACTCCCTAGCACAGATATCTACACACTATGCTTGAAGAATACACGAGGCGACGTGGAATTTCGTGATTCCCCCACCAAGATATTGACATAGGATATGCCCGTGGGGTACTAAAATACCCCGCGCGAGTAGCGGAGGGTTAAAACCCTTTCTTGAACATTCGTATTCCTAAAATTCCTAGATTGCGCCTCGCAACAATAGGAATGCCTCTATAAAAATAATTACAAAAAATAGTCCTAACCAGAAATCCGCACGGTCCCGCCAAATTTTTAACTTTTAGAAATCTCATTGGACAGGGTCGGCACCAGTGTGCGATTCCATAACATTACCTCCTCCTTAAAAGGAGACTTCTGTGTCGCCGGGATTGAATGGTTAAATCGGCAGCTGGTCACATTTCTACACTTTCCGGTCATATGGAAATAACAGGGCAACGACTTACTCGGGTACTGATAACGGGGGGTATAGCTGCAAATTAATATGTGGGCACCGGTTTCCTGGATGATCCTGATGACTCGCCAATTCAACTGGTAGCTCACTATCTTAGGCATAGCCAGTTTATTCACGTTGGATTCCAATGCATGGTCTCGAAGACTTCAAAGCGCTTCCAACACATCACGGTAGGTGGATTGATTCTAAAATTCGTTTATGGTTACCAGGTAGAAGACGTACCGCGAATTGTGTTTGAGTCTTAGTGTCTTGCCAGGGGCTGGAATCTGATCTTCAAGTTTTTCTAATTGCCCAAACTTGTTTCGAAAGACGGTTTCCAATCCCCGAGCGTGTTTGTTACTGGCGGAAATGTTGTGTGCCAATGAATGCTCTCTCGGGAGCGTGAACAAATCTTGTGGTTGTTCTGTAGTGACTGATCTTAATTGGAAAAATGATATCCAGGATATCACCATAGGGCTATTAATATCTAAGCGTCAATATTTGTAATATCACATCTTCTTCTTTTTTCTATAAACATATATTAAGCCAATCACAAGTTAGGTTACTTCTTGGTCTAGCCAAAAATAACTACTGAACATCAGGTAGGCATAAAATGAAATGTAACTTCTGTCATTCTGACGATGATATTGATTTATCGAAACAATTGTCAATTTTTTAGAATTTTCAATAACTTGTATTATATTTTGGAATTAACTAGAGACCGTGAGTTTCATTTAAAAACACTAATATGAGCATATTCCACGAAGTAAGGGTCGAGACAGTCAATTTCAATATCTAACTTTACCAGTACCTCCATATGCACCTGTGGTGGTTACTTAGTAAGGGTCCCTCGTATACTCGATGTTTACCATAAGGGCATATTACTATGGAAGAGACCCCTTACCTTGCAACCTGTGTTCGGGAACAGAATAAGCAACGACACATTTATAAAATCACTGGGTTCAAGTTTAATACATTTAAAAATACACTACCATAAATATCAAACGACTTATTCGAAGTATTAATAACAATAATAATAATCTTATCCTGGTTCGTTCACATCCATTATATAGGAAACATAGTTGTGTTTTTCTGCACAGCCGACCTCGATATGTAAACTATACATGTCTGTTTATAAAATAACAAAAACAATCTTTCCTTGGTAAATGACATTGAGTATGGTCGGCCGATGCTCCTTAAATACTATAATTAATATTAGATTAAATATAATTATTTCTAAGGTAGTGTCCTTTTGTCTTTAATGTCTTTTAGGGATCACTACACACCTATAAATTCTTCAAAAGCTGGGCCACACTCTTCTCTAGGTCATGGTCTCCTTTGAATCGCGCTAGTCGGTTGTCGGTTATGGTGAACTACTTTCGGTATTCTAATAGGATCTTGCTTATGCGATAGACGACATCAATGATATTTTTCTTGATTAAGTACGAACATTCCCAAGATTCCTGTAATTGTGGAGTGAGGCCATTTTTCCTCGTCGGGTTGTGCAACCATACTTTGTCAACTTCTTCGAAACTGCCTTCTGTGGCCTGCTTGTTGTACCGTTTTTTCATTCTGTTGCTGTTTGAAGATTCGTTGGCACCAATTCGTACTTATCGTCTATACTTCTTCTCAATTGGAGCACGTAATTTTCTCCTGCTAGATCTTCTCTTGGTCAACAATCCATTTCTAGGTCACAAGGTAGCCTCATTTCGCGTCCAAGCGGGATTTTAGCAGGTGTCCCACCCGTGGACTCATTGACGGCAGATCGATAAGCCAATGCAAATAGGGAGAGATACTGACCCCAGTCTTTCTGGTCGCTGGAAACTACTTTGAACAGATATTTTCCAATGGTGCTGTTAATTCTCTCGACCATTCCACCTCACTCTGAATGCAATGCCGATATACTCGTCTTCTTCATTCTCAGCTTTCCACAAATCCTGGACTACGTGGGCTGTCGAAATGTCTTCCCTGATCGCTGTGGACTTCCAAGGACACTCCATAAGGCTGATAAATTATTTCACTAATACATCCGCGACAGTTGTAGCCTCTTGATTCGGAATCGCGTATACTTCTACCAACTTTGTGAAATGTATGAGTGTATTTACCACCATTTTCAGTCATCGGAAATGGTCCAGCGATATCTAAAGCAATCCTTTCAAAAGGGCTTCCAACATTATATTGTTGCATGACTGCCTTTCTCTGGCGATGTGGACCGATTTTTCGTAGCACCAATCGTACACCAGTTCTTCACATCGTCGGAGCTGTTCATCCAATAAAAGTATCACGGACTCGCTGAAAGGTTCTCTTCACTCCCAAATGACCTCCTGTTGGACTGTCAGTACCTCAGCTATTCTCTCTCGAGATAACTAGCTGTCTCCCCTTCTCGGAACAATCATCGTTTTTGAGAATTCTCGTCAACAGGCCTTTTTCCAAGGCAAGGGTATCCCACTGAGCCCAATATGCCTTCTGTGTCTGCGAAAATATCACGTTTCGCAGGTAGTTGCTTATATATTAAAACCCTTTCTGGAACATTCGTATTATTTAAATTTCCAGATTGCGGCTCCCAACATGCAATCAACCTTCTTTGAAATATGCTTTATAAAAACAATAACAAACATAGTCCTTCCCAGAAATCCGAGCGGTCACTTAAAAATTTTAACTTTTAGATATCTCATTAGACAGTGTGCGATTATTGAGTATCATCATCATCATCACGTAGCGCTACAACCCTGGGTGGGTCTTGGCTGACTGTACAACTTTTTTTCCAATTTGTTCGGTCTTCCATCAACCTAGGGTCAAATGGAATGTTCATTTTCCGGAGATCTGCTTGGATGTTATCTCTTCATCGCATTCTGGGACGTCCGAGTGGTCTTTTGCCTGTGGGAATCTCCTCCCATACCAGTTTTACAAGTCTTTCGTTATTCAGTCTGTGCACGTGGCCTGCCCATCTTAGTCGCTGTGATTTAATTTCTTGGACAATATCGGCGTCGTTGTAGAGTGCTTTTAATTCGATATTGGTTCTGATCTTATACTGGTTTGTGGTGATGTCATGGTGAGGTCCGAAAATTTTTCTAAGTATTTTTCGTTCAAAGCGTCTGAGCTTTTCTTCGTTTGCTTTGGTCATGGTCCACGTTTCGCATCCGTATGTTATTACAGGTCTGACGATGGATTTATAGATTTTGATCTTTGAACTTCTTGTGAGATTTTTTGATTTTATGAGCTTATTCAGTGCAAATAGACAGCAGTTTGCAGATTGGATTCTGTCTTTTATTTCTTCGGTAACATCGTTGTCCGCTGTGATTACGGCCCCCAGATACTTAAAACATTGTACTCTTTCGAAATTAAATGTGTTGATCGTCACATTTTGTCCTATTCTGTATCTTTGTGTCGTTCTATTTATACACATATATTTCGTCTTCTCTTCATTAATCTTCAGCCCTACTTCACTTGTTGCTCTTTCCACCTTGTTGAAAATGTCTTTCGTGGATAGGATGGAGTCTCCAACGAGATCTATGTCATCTGCATATGCGAGTAACAGCTTGGGACCTTGAACCGATAGCAATTCTGTTTTTATTTCGGCCGACCTCATGGCTTTCTCTAATACAAGGTTAAAAAGTAGTGGAGATAACGCATCACCCTGTTTAAGTCCACTGTTGATTTCAAATTTGCCAGACAGTTTATTATTTACACGTACTTTAGATATTCCACCCTCCATACAGACTTTGGTCATCCGAATGAGTTTCTTTGGTATTGAGAACTCCGCCATGGCATTCCATACTTGGATTCTTTCTACGCTATCATATGCCTGTCGAAAGTCTATGAAAAGATTGTGTATGGGTCTGTTATACTCCCATCCCTTTTCTAGAAGTTGTCTCAGCGTGAATAGTTGATCTATTGTGGATCTGTTTGCCCTAAACCCGGCTTGATATTCGCCTAGGACATTTTCAGCATAAGGGATTAGTCTACTAAGAATGATGTTTGAGAGGGTTTTATATGCCGTGTTTAGGAGTGAGATTCCTCTATAATTCGCGCATCTTGTTTTGTCCCCTTTTTTGTGGATGGGCACTATTATGTTTTCCTTCCATCGTGCTGGTATCCTTTCTTCTAACCATATGTGCGTTATTAGCTGGTGGATTTGGCGATGTAGTGCGTCTCCCCCATATTTCAGAAGTTCTGCTGGTATCTCGTCCGTACCCGGCGCTTTGTGATTTTTCAGCTTATTTAAGGCCTTTTGGGTTTCTTCAAAGGAGGGATTTTTGACGGGCATGTCCGCTGTGATATAGATCTCTTCTTTGTGCTGTTCTTCCTGTATGATGTTTAGAAGGTCTCTAAAATACTTTTTCCATTCTTCAGTTATTTCTTTACCGTCGATTATCATGCGGCCTTGGTTGTCTCTCAGTGTATGGATGGAATTGGTTCTATGCCCTCTTTTCTCAGAGGAAATTGCTTTATAGAATTCTCTGGAGCCTGGTTTGGGTCGGTCTCTCTCCATAGTTTCATATTTTTGTTGTTCGTAGTTTCTTTTCTTTGTGCGTATTATTTTTCTTGTTTCTTTTCGGCAGTCGTCATATTCCTTTTTGAGTATGCCAAACTTAAACATAAAAATAGGGTCATGTGAGAATAAGATCCTTGACGAATCAAGCTTTCACATACGATATATATGTGACGAAAAATTCAATGTCATTACAAACTGGTGGTAGTTTTTAACTGTGAATAATTGATACACTGTCGAAAACAAGTATAGTGTTTAATGAATGGTAATGTCAAGGTATTGCATTGATTAACATTTGTTGAATGATATACTAATATGTAATTGGTAAGACAACGATACTTATTAACATTACAACTAAGAGAAGTGGGGAAAACCTCATGTGTTTTGGAAGTTAATAGACGTATTCGAATACTGACTTATTGCTTAAAACATAATTTTTTATTTATCTGGTAGAGGTCACAATCAATTGTATTCACACAAATGATTGATATTCCACTAGAATTGTTATAGGCGAGGGCATCTGGCACAGAAATCTCGATATCCCAGGAAATTTGCGCACTAAGCGATTTTTGCATTCTGTTCGTTAGCTCATTTAAAAACTTTATGGACAATTTTTAGTTTGAAACGGATTGTAAATGCATCTGCTGTTTTACTCGAACAACTTACCGTATCGTGTTAAACTCGTCGTCCGAGTCTTTGTCGGATCGCTTGTCACGAATTTGACATCGATAACCTGCCCCGGAGTAACTGAGGCTCCAAACGACCTGACTAACGTCATCCGCTAGTGTTTTGTTAAAATTTTGCCATCAACATGTTGAATATTTATTCAATGAATGATAATAAATATATAAGTTAAACTGGATATTCAATATATTAAAAAAGCTGAGTATTCCGTTAAAAGATACTCTATTACTTTGTTCTTTCACTGGACAATTTATATCATTTATTGGGTTGACGGTACGAATTGTACCAATGTCGACATGGTTTCTGATAAATATATAATTGCGGCCGATGAAGTTCTCCGAGAAGAAAATATTTTTTAATTGATGATATTTAGAATGAACGAACCTTAAAAGTCAAGGAATTGTCAAGTTCACGATTTGTCAGTGGTCGAATACTTTTAGATTTTTGTTTTTAGGTCGAATGTTGTTTATGTATCGTAAAACGTATGGAGAAGTACACTGAATCTTTTTGAAACTTGAAAACCGTACGATACACGAAATAATGTCTTTTAGTCTTATTTCAAAATGAAATAGGGCTATTGTAGAGAGTAGCATGACGCGACTTCGGAAAAATTTCAATGCAGTTTTTCGTTTTGGTGTTCCTAGATGCCAAATTCACCCTCCGTTCCAAAGGTTATATATACAGGGTGTCCCGGGACTAATGGGAAAAAAGTCAGGAGCGTATAATACGAGTATGAGCTAAAATAATGTTAGTACTTCATATAAACTTTTTCTATTCAGCCCCTCGTTTTCGAGTTATAGGCCTCTAAAGTTTTAATTTTGAATTTGGTTTTTATTTTTATTTTTTGTACTAGTTATTTGATCTTTATAAAATTCACGGCAAAGCTATAATGTACGTGTATGTTTATTTTGGAAAAGTAAACAGATTTACAGTAGTGCCTTGAAGCCAGGGACGGACCACTCGCCATGGTTAGTGATTTTTGGAGGGATGGCAGAAGTAAGTACTCCAAGTGGGTCAAATATTTGTGCACTAGAGGATAGTATTTGACTTTTAGTAATCTTTGATGACAAGTTTGATGAAAAATTATAAGCAGTAATTTAGAGGATCACAAAGTAGACCTAATGTTTTGTTTTGAGTACTAGAGTCCGCGTTGAGCTCCATACTTTTTAAGGAAAGGTATTTTTAAACGGTTTTATTTAGCTCACCCCGTTTGTTTTATTCTTGGGTCAAATTTAGTAATTCAAATTTCACCCTCTTCCTGTCAACCGATTAATCTGAAATTTTGTATACACTTTGGATTTTGGTGACAATACAATTATGTTTATTCATTATCATTATAAATTCAAGATGGCCGCCGCTACAAAATGGCGGATAATTTATGTTTTATTAATCCCATCAATATGGGTATCAAATGAAAGGGCTCAACAAGCAGAATACAATATACCATAAAAAATTGAAATCCAAGATGGCGGCCGCTACAAAATGGCGGATAACGTAGGTTTTGTCAATCCCATCAACATGGGTATCAAATGAAAGGGCTCAACAAGCAGAATACAATATACTATAAAAACATTAAATCCAAGATGGCGGTCGCTACAAAATGGCGGAAAACGTAGGTTTTATCAATCCCATCAATATGGGTATCAAATGAAAGTGCTCAACCAGTAGAATACAATATACTATATAAAATTATGTTGCCTTTAATACTATCATGGGCTTCTACAATACATAAAATTCAGGGCAGCACTGTGGATCACGCAGTCGTATACTTAGGTGCGAAACTGTTTGAAGAAGGTCAAGCCTACGTGGCTCTTAGTAGAGTAAGATCTTTGCAGGGACTACGTATAGAGGAGTTGGACTGCAATAAACTAACGGGCAAGAAACCTTGCAATAATGAAGCACTAAATGAATTAAACAGAATGCGAGATAAAAACTAAAAACCAAAAAATAAAAATAGGTAAAAAACTTTTTAAGTTGAACGGTTTTATGTTAAACATACATTGCAATGTTTAAGATAAATGTACTAAAAACCAAAAAATAATAAAATAGATACAGTCGTGGGAATTATAAACATATGCATAGACTAGACTAAAATAAAACCGTGGGGCACGTCAATTGTCTACAAATTATCGACTTAATGTGCGATAGAAGAATCGTTTAATTCGTCGTTAGGCAGTTGGCCCGCAGACGGTGAGGAAATTACTTACTATTTTCTTGCTCATGGAAACTTCAATAGTTATACACTCCATGTAAATAAAAGAGATGTTTCAACTAGTTTATCGTTGGACATTCACACTGCTGGCTGGCGAGGAATCGTTTCACTGCTCGTAGTTTGTCTTTAATCGACAAAACATATGATAAAAGTACTACTCGCTCACCACTATGAAACCCTAAAACTCGCTTATAATCGAGCTTGCTAGCTTGTTTCCACATTCTAGCCCTACTTATCACACGTCCATCGTTGTCGGTTGAACAACTGCCTAATTATAGTGTAACATTACAAACCAAAAATTTTAATCAACGATTGTAGACAATTGACGTGCCACACGGTTTTATTTTAGTCTAGTCTATGCATATGTTTATAATTCCCACGACTGTATCTATTTTATTATTTTTTGGTTTTTAGTACATTTATCTTAAACATTGCAATGTATGTTTACCATAAAACCGTTTAACTTAAAAAGTTTTTTTACCTATTTTTATTTACTAAAAGTTTAGAAAACCTTTCTTTAATGCTATTTATCTCATCTGCCGTATTGGCTCCAGTGAGGAGGTCATCAACATAGAAACATGTAGTATAATGTTACAGATATTAGGTAATTTACTTAAATGACGATGAGGTATTTCATGAAGTGATCTAATAGATAAAACATTTGCCGAAGTTACGAGGTCATAATTATCTGCACCTGCACCATTTCATATATCATTAGCTAGAATTCATGTAAACTTGTTATCGTAGTTCTTTACTTGCCTCATATTTGTGAATTAGGTTTTGTATAACCACTCCGAGATTAACATATCTCTTCGTAATAATTAAATAAAATATCTTTATAAAAATAGTATTTCTGTTTGTAAATACATATCTGGCGCAGTCAGTAGGATAACGCGTGTTGTCCTAACGTGTTTACAAAATACGAACTTACATCCCTTCAGTGGAGCCCATCCCTTCAGTGGAACCTGTGCAAAACATCCCTTATGTGGTACAGTTACGTGGTGGACAAAAACTCGAGGAAGGTACAACCAGCCAGAAAACCATCGAGGTAAGTGCTAAGTTTCCTTTTTGCCTTTTCCTTATTTTTATTAATTCGGGAAGGATAGTTGTTAAGACTATTTTATTTGTAATTAATTAAAACCTTTTTGATCGATACTGATTCCATAGTAAAATCCCTTAAGAGTTTGAATATCGGCAGTCAAAGTAATAAAAGCAAAGTTAAAATGCCAATCGGTCAATTGGAACCTCGTCCTATTAACTGGGAGTTGTTTAAGTCAAAAATTTTAAATATCAAACCTTATTATGGGGAGACGAATACTCTTAACAAATTTATTTCTCTTCGTGATAGCCTAATCGCGACGTATAATGATTATAATGATAAAGATTTGAGCGATCATATTCTTGAATGCATTCAGGAAACGCTTGTCGGAAAAGCCGAATTAATGGTCGGAAATAGAGTAGAGTTGAATAGTTAAGAGGTGCGCTTAGGCAATTTTTTTCGGACAAACGGAATTTAGAATGTTTAACGTAAAAGCTCACGCGAAACAGGCCGCATAAAAATGAAAATTTGATAGAATTCGGAAATAGGTTGCAATTATTGAAGAGCAGCATCGTACAAATAATTAGTAACGATAATAATCTTAACCAAAACGAGAAAATCATACATATGCAATTTTGTGACAATACGGCAATAAATACCTTTATTGCGGTCTGCACCGTTACTTTATGGAACAACATGCATTTAAAGCAGCCAGCATCACTGGAGCACGCCATCGCTTATGTTAATGAATTTGAAAATTTCGAAAAGCTTTACTCTCATTCAAACGATCCAAGGTCTTACCAAAGCAAAAATAATTTCAGAAATCAGAATTACGGCCCCCGAACTCATCAACACCACGGTAATCAATATTATCATCAGTCAGCTTCTTCTCGTCCCTCAAACCATAATTCTAATGCGTATTTATCTCAAGGCCCTTCGCGGCCTCGTCAACCCATTAACGTTCGACACCAACAATTACCACCCAGAAAATACCCAACTAATTTAGGGGTATTCCGACCTCCCCGTAATATTTTTAAGCCTAATCAAACTTCCAAAACCTGAGCCAATGACTATTTCCACAAATTCAAGACTACCCCCATCATACAGTAAAAGATCTAATAATGTTAGAAACAATAATTTTCAAAATAACGGCCAAAGGTCGAATTTCATAGCTGAAGAATTATTTTCTAACGACTACATTGGGATGGAATGCGAATCGACGCATGGCGACGTCGACGCAAACTGCCATTTTCGCAAGCAAGAAAACTATGTAGATTCTGATTATTTTAGTGAAAATTTTCAAGAGAATACCTCAGTAAACCCTATAACTTAATGGAACTGAACATTATATCTAATAATCCCTTACCCTGTATCAGTATTTTTAAACCCCCATTAAATCTGCTAATAGACACCGTAATCACTAAATCAATCTTAAAGCCTATCATTGCCGGAAAATTCTATACCAATTGCATTTTAATTCAAATGTATCACTCTCAACCCCTCTGGGAACCAAAAACGTGCAGTTTCAAGCCGACATACCAGCTTTCCGAGAATTTAACAGAGATCATATGTTAAGGTTCATATTATACGATTTTCACGAATTCTTTGATAGAATTATTAGTATCAACGATCTAATTTCCATGAAATTTAATATAGATTTGAATAATGAGTGTCTAGTTAGTGATGAGGCTCTAATTCCAATTAAGTTTAGAAAACCATCCGATATTAAATTCCAAATATCAATTGCGAATTAGAGCCTCATCACTAACTAGACACTCATGAATGAATCTTAAAGCAAGTCCCTGTTAGACTATCGAACGGAGAAATATTAATTGATAAGATAGTTTTAGGTGATATATAAGTACCCGAGATGCTAACCATAGCTAATAATGGCTTAGTACTAGTACGTTTACGAAAGTTATAAATTTGAAACATTTAATAGTCCGGATAAATTTGAAATAAATAAAAGTCTAATCCAAAACTTGATCAGAGCAGAACACACGAATCCGGAAGAAAAGTCAGAAATAATTAAGTTATGTAAACAATATGAAGAATTATTTTTAAAACCCAGCCACCCTCTTACGTTCACTTCAAAAGGTAAACATTGAAGGGCGTATTGTAAGTCCAGACCCCTTTGATCTAGACGATCATCTTGTTCTTTCCTATTATGTTCAAAACCACAAAAATATAAGTAAACAACTATATGAAATGATAAAAGAACTAAATGAAAAAGTAAAAGAACGGAATATAAACAAAGCTAACGAGAAATACGATAAACCAACCCCCTGATTTTTCCAACCAACTTATAGCTTATGTTCGAACGAAGCATCGAGATAAAAAAATGCCCAAATTCACAAAAACCGAAATAGTTGGAGATGATAACGTAGTTTTAAAAACTAAGAAAGGAACTTATCATAAAAGCATCGTTAGAAAACCGAAATATAATTCAAATATTTTACAGGGCCGGCATCGGAAAGATGAAAGCAGTGGCCATCCCGATTTACCTGATCCTAGCCATAGTCAGTATTAATTGTTTCACGGAAGAGATAACTGTAACGCCCTTAGAAAATCTTATTCTTCCGATAGATTTAGGTGAAGCTAGGTTAATTTACTCAAAGCATACCTTTATTCACTACTTAGATGTAAGAGAAGTGGTTAATCAAATAAATGTCCTTAATACACACTTTTTAACAGTAAGAAAATTAATTCTAGATACTAATAGTTCAAATCCCATTTCATAGCAGGGTCTTAGCGAAAATATTTTAGTACGTACAGAGTTTCTTAATAATTCGTTAGAACGTAAATTCGACAATTTATATCCCCATATGCGATCAAAAAGAGGTCTAATCAATGGTATGGGAAAAGTCAATAAATGGTTGTTTGGAAATCCAGATTCAGACGATGGCATTCGATACGATAATGCTATTAGGTTACTGCGAACGAATCAGAAAAATAACATTTCCGAAGTTAATTTACATACCACTGTAACGCTCTTGCGTCGTTATTTGACGGGTTGGCGCCTTAACTACAGGTGACGGGTTGCCTCGGGCGCCAGTTTATTAAAGTGGTATGCTCCACTCGCACCGGGCAGCGTCAGTGAAGAATTAAAATACTCCAGGGGTCACTTTATGGTGGTGACGAAAGTGTTGCGGCCGGTCGGGCAGATTTTACTTGCCTCCCCGGCTTCGTAACCTGGGTATTAGCTGCTTAACGTTCTTACCTATTTACGGAGGTTTACTGGTAATTGGAGTTGGAGAGAAGAGAAACCAAAAGTTACTTATTTACAAAGAGTCTTTATTAAACGGAAAACTAAATTAAATGTCCTTTAATTCGGGTAGGCGGGGCAAAAGCACTAGTACTGACTACTATCCTACAGGTTCAAAACGGTCTCTACTACGGTGAGTAAAACAAAGCTATGTAAGCGGAAGCAACAAAAAATGGGCGGGGGTGCGGTGGACGGTTAGCGGAAGCCGGGTGATGCGGTGGACGGTTAGCGGAAACGGATTGCAAGCGAAAGCAAAAATGGGGCGGGGATGCGGTGGACGGTTAGCGGCAGTGGGCAGAACTACTACGGATTGCAAGCGACCCTCTAGGTTAATCAAAGCTCTACTTTCGGGGGATATGGCTCTCGGTTTCCGCGGTATCGAAATCTCGGAGTTGCGGCGGCCACCACTAGGATGTGAGAACTCAACTTTCTAGTGGCGGACACGGTACTCCTCGATCGGATGGCTTAAGGCCCAAACACGGCCGCTGCTAGGATGTGAGAACTCAACGTTCTAGCAGCGGACACGGTTCCCCTCGATCGAATGGCTTAAGGCCCAAACACGGCCGCTGCTAGGATGTGAGAACTCAACGTTCTAGCAGCGGACACGGTTCCCCTTTACTTCCCCTGGTCGGATTATACGGCGAGAACCATATACCCTAAGGTATAAAATTCGGAATATCACTCACCTCGGTAAACGGTACGGTCGAATTAACGGAATCGGTTTTCTGAAAGAGAACGGTTTTATGAGCACAATGAAGGCTCTTAGATTTAATTCTCACCTGCGTATGCGGGTGAGGAGCTGAGTCTACGGATAGACTCACTACACTGAGAATCGTTCTGCTTTACGGTATGGCTTGTTGGGGATACGGCGCGAAGTCGTAAGTGTCGCCGACTGTCGGTGCAGGTTTGATAAATTATATTATGTTATATTGTACCGATGTTTATATTACTTTGTATCGAAACGGACGGAGAAATACGGTGTTCGAACGCTTTATTTCACATTATACGGAAGATTGTGCTTTTGCCCGGTCTTTGAAAATGTAACTTCGTTACACCACTTTATTCAAGAAACTAATCGATCACATCTGCATAACATTTATGATAATAATCAAATTCCCAAATTCAAGAATGTCTTAACATACTACACCTTTTTTGGAACGCAAGCAACCTTTACCAAATCAAAATTAATCTTTGCTGTCCATATTCCTATTCTGAAAACTAAATCCTTAGACTTATACCGCATTTACCCTATTATCCAAGATAATAAAATATTTGTCCCTTCACACCCTTACTTGGCACGTAACGAGGAAGATGTGCAGCTTGGAAACCAAGAATGCGAAAAACTGGAGGAAATTCACTATTGTACCCAAGAAACAATCCCCACTGATAACTGTAACTACCGGACAGCTGCTTCGTCACCAAGGTCCACATACAAAATCCCTCAATCGAGCAGATAACAGCTAATGAAGTTCTATTGACCCCTGGGAAACAAGTAGAAATAAAATCAAACTGCCGAAACAACAGAATATTCGAAGTAGCAAAACCAACCCTTATTAAGATACCAGAAGGATGCGAAATCTCCACGAAAGAACTAAAATTCTCCAGAGTCAAAGGAATTAGCGAAGGCAAGCCGTTTCTTTGTGGTTGTGTTACCAGTACCTGGCAATACATTTTCGCTATATCAGCACTCAAATGTAATTATGTTTCTGAAACCTGCTGAACCGTCAATAGCAACACGTAATTTAATTGACTATTTCACTCACCTACGAAATGAACGAAATCAGAAGCTCTAGTCAAGTTCGGCTTACCGATAATACCAAACTTGACTCTTGACTCTGATTGGCCTATCAAGTTCGGTGTTTTCAGATTTGTTTACAGTGCATGTGACAGTTAAACGTCAAATATAATTGATTACGCTGTGCACGCATTCAAAAATGAGTAGATTTGGGATGAATTCTATCGAATCAATCAACGAAAAAATCGATGAAAATGTACCGAAAAATACGAGGAAATCGAAGGAGTACATTTGGAAGCAATTTACCAGATTTTGCGATGAACGAAAATACCTATTAGATGAAGTAGTGTAGTATTTCTTTCGATGTCAATGTTTTCTGTTCATTGAAATTCATTGATTTCTCAGGTCAACTTTTTTGCCAATTTCCTCTAATCCTGCCGAATTTCAGATTTTTCATCTTTCACTCTGTTTGTGAAATAGTCTAATAAAATTCCACTCGTGATTGAATTTATCTCATAAGTCTGTCTTTCATTTATGATCTCAACTGAATTGATTCGAGAAAACACCACTCGTCCTGCGGACTCGTGGTGTTTTCTCGAAACAATTCAGTTTCGTTCAAAAATGAATCGACAGACTTATCGCGAAAATTCAATCACTTGTGGTATTACTACTGAGAATTAGCAGGACATGTGACCGAGTTGTATATATTCGTCAATGAAATTGTGATTTTGTATTTTTATATCAAAATTTTTATCAAGTTTCTGTTCCAAATTCAGAAAACGACAAATAGCAGTGTTTTTTGAGATGTTAAGTACAGAGGGATTTTTGTTTTAAATGAAACTAACTGTTTCTAGATAGTTCCACAATATATTGATAAAATGTTAATAGTGTTTTTAAATGAAACTCAAGGTCTCTAATGTTAATAATTCTAAGAAATTTGACAATTGTTTCGATACTAAATATCGTCGTCAGAATGACAGAAGTTAAATGTTACATTTTCATTCACAAATTGTTCTCTCACAGGAGAGTGTACAGTGTCATAGTCTGTAACGAAATCAGATCTAAAATCAGCTTAAATTATAAATAAAAATGCCTTAGAATTAAATAATGAAAAAACTATATTTTTACATTTACATTTAATCTAAGGAAAATTATGTTTTTGTACCAAATAATATATCTCTTGAGCTTATCGGAAAACCATTACTATAATATTTGTATTCGTAACTTTCTTTAATATGAAATTAGTGTGAATGATATATTCCTGAAATTATTTTTGAAAACAGGTTGCTTTTCCACTTGGTATACGTATTATGCACTCTAAATTTCACAAAATTCTACCTAAAGCGATATATTCAATGGATAAACTATTCTTATTTATTTGACAAACATTTATATATTTCATTGGAAATTGACCTGTATGGTTGAAGTGTGATAAAAATTCTGACCACGCAACAATTAACATATATAATATTGTCACATTAACATTCGCATGTATAAATAATTCATATCATTTTGTACACTTCATGTCAATGGTGTATCTATAGAACGGTATGATAGGCGAGGAAATTTAGCACAAAACCCAGGAAATTTGCGCAATTAGACGGATTGAGATGCGGCTTTTTGCATACTCTTTGCAACGCATCGAAAATGCATTTTTGTATCGAAAAGTACATTCTTTAGTCAAAATATTTTCAAATGAAATTTATCCTGCCCCACAAAAAACGAAATGCGAAATGTTCAAATTAGCCTCATGTACACCTGGAGATCAGGAAGGCACCAGGAACGTCATAACCTGGAGTTCACGTTCAACTTACGGATAAAAAAATTCGTGCCATGGGTTTTTTAAGGGCGCACGGCACGAATTTGATATCGGTAACCATCCCCGGAAAACCAGGTGCTCCGGTCGACCTGTCTTCTAACGTCACATCCTGGAGTTTTGCTGAATCAACTTACCGAATCGCTGGAAACTCGTCGTCCGGAAACTTTTCGGGTCGCTCTTTATAAATTCAATGGATTCTATTTCATGGGAAAAGACATAGTATGTGTATAAATGATATATAAGCATAATTTCCAAAATACTAGAACTTTTTATTTACAAACCTCTGACTTCTATATATCATCAATCAAAAAATATTTTCTCCTCGGAGAACTTCATTCTCAGTCGCAAATATATATTTGTCAGAAATCATGTCGACATTGGTACAATTAGTATCGTCAACCCACTAAATGATATAAGTTGTCTAGAGAAAAATCCAAGTAATAAAAAATCTTTCAACGGAATACTTAACTTTCCAATATATTCAACATATTTGTAACTCTTATATTTATTAACATTAATTGAATGAGTATACAACATTTTGACGGCAAAATTTCAACAAAACACTGGGGATGACGTTACAAGTCGGATCGTTTGGAGCTCAGTACCTCCGGGGCAGGTTACCGATGTCAAATTCGTGACGAGCAATCCGAAATATCCCCGGACGACGAGTTTAACACGATACGGTAAGTTCTTCGAGCAAAACTTCAGGAGATCATGCTACAAGTCGTGACGTCCGGTGCACTTGGTTCTCCTGGGCGGACATGCGAGCTAAAAAAACAGGAGCACGATTTTTTTCATTTATTCGGTAAACGGTAACTTCAGGTGATGACGTTCCTAATGCCGTCCTGACCTACATGTGTACAGGAGGCTCATTTTGACAAGATATTCAGATTGAGCGACTCGAAAAACGTGCAATATTCTACATGTTTCAGGATTGTTTTGGGGCAGATATGATTTTTTTTAAAATATGCAGTAGAAAGAGTCCACTTTTCAATATACAGATGCATTTTCAATCCGTTTCAAACTAAAAATTGTCCGTAAAGTTTTTAAATGAGCTAACGAACAGAATGCAAAAACCGCATCTCAATCCGTCTTAGTGCACAAATTTGCTGGGTTTTCGGGATTTCTGTGCCAGATGCCCTCGCCTATGCCAATTCTAGAGGAATATCAATAATTTGTGTGGATACAATTGATTGTGACCTTTACCACATAAATAAATAATCCTGTTTCATGCAATTAGTCAGTACTAGAATACGTCTATTAACTTCCAATTTACAGGAGGTCTTCTCCATTTCTCTTAGTTGTAATGTAAATAAATATCGTTGTCTTATCAATTGCATATTGGTATATTATTCAACAAATGTTAATTAATGCACCAACTTGATATTACCATTTATTAAACACTTTTTTCCGACAATGTATCAATTATTTACAATTAAAAACTGCCATCAGTTGGTAAAGACAATGAATTTTTCGTCACGTATATCTCTTACATGAAAGCTTGATTCGTCAAGGATTTGATTCTCACATGACCTTATTTTTGTGTAAAAATTGAACAAAATCAATAATTATATTGTTACGAAATCACCCACTGTCTAATAAGATATCTAAAAGTTAAAATTTTGACATGAGCGCTCGGATTTCTGGAAAGGACTATTTTTTGGGATGGTTTTTTCAAAATCCCATTGGTGGTTGATTGTTGTTTTTGTAGCAGTACATGCTTGTTCACACAGTTAAAGGCCGTGGTAAGGTCACACATACTAGCTATAGTATTTTCCCCCTCGTCGAGTCCCTCAACTATGTAATCAATCGGTGCACTTATTGCTTTAGAAGTAGAATGACCTTTTCTAAAACCAAATTGGGCCGGTGATATAATTAGTTTATTTCCACAGTAACTTACCAATTTATTCTTAATTATTAATTCAAATACTTTCCCAACAACAAAAACAATAGAAATCGGTCTATAGTTATATAATAAGTCTTTATCGCCTTTTTTAAATGATATTATAATGAAGTCTGGCCAGTTTCCTTCAGATACGTATTTATTACAAAGTAAAATACATAGGAAATGCTGGAAACCTTGCAACTAACCTTGCCGGTTCCCACGCTAAACATCCGGTTAACGTGAAAAAAATAATAATAATAATAATAATAATACTAATGATATATCATGAAGCGGCTTTAAGAAGGAGACAAAACACAATGTTCAACAATAACCAGAAGGCAAATTTCCGAAGCCTAAAAACAAAAAATCATCAATACGTCTGAAAGCCCACCTACCCAGGATGCCAAATTCATAACTACTGGCTTAAACGGTTCAAAAGTAGCCACTCCTATTATATTGCTCTACATTTCAGACATTTCTGAGAGGACCCACGACAATACCATCATTCTTGGCACAGGGGAATACGTATCTTTTGCCAAAAGGAGAAGAAATTAACAACCCAGCAAAATACAGACCAATTACATGCTTATGTACTTTGTACAAGATTTTAACATCATGTCTATCGAAAAGCATTTACGGATACTTAGATTCAAATAATATACTGGCGGAAGAACACAAGGGATGTATCAAAAAATCGCAGGGTTGCAAGGAACAACTAATTATAGATTCGGTAGTAATAGAACAAGCAGCTAATAAGCGACGAAACATCTACACAGCCTTTATAGACTATAAGAAAGCATTTGACTTAGTGCCCTATACTTGGCTTTTGCGTGTTCCCGCTTTGTACAAGGTGGATCAGAAAATTATAGCTATGTTGCAACACCTAATGTCATCATGGAATACAGTATTGCAAATTCACCATAAAGCTGAAACGATCGCATCAAGACCAATTAGCATCAAAAGGGGAATTTTTCAAGGAGATAGCTTGAGTCCCTTGTGGTTTTGTTTGGCACTTAACCCCCTTTCAAGTTTTCTTAACAGTACAGGGTATAGATTTGAATTGAAGCAAGGAAATACTGTAAAATATAACATCAGCCACCTAATGTATATGAATGACATCAAGTTATATGCGGGAGACGAGAGACAACTCAATTACCTACTTGAGGCTACAGCGACCTTCTCAAATGACATTAATATGTCATTTGGCCTCGATAAGTGTAAAACATTAAACATCAGTCAAGGCAAAATAACAGCAATAGATTTTCAGTTAAATGATGGAGACAGTATTGAGGCTATGAAAGAAAACGACACATACAAGTAACTTGGACTGGTCCAATCCCAACGCCTCAAGCATAAGGATATCAAAGAAAGGGTCACAGAAGAGTATCTATATAGAGTGACCAGTATTCTTAAATCCAAACTCAATGGCAAGAACACGTTTAATGCCATTAACACATTCGCTATACCAGTTCTTACTTATACCTTTGATACTGTGAAGTGGACACGAACAGAGCTTGAGGATATTTAAAGAAAAACTCGAACAAATTTAACAAAATTTAGAGCCCATGATACAAAAGCAGCTACTGAAAGACTGATACTTCCCCGTAAAAAAGGAGGCAGAGTTCTTGTGGATATAATTCGGTTGCAACAGAAACAAGTCAATAGTCTCCAGCGTTAATTTCTTCAAAAACGGACACCTTTGCATGAGGCTATCTCGCAGGTTGACCACTGCTGCACCTCGTTGGATCTTCCACATGCAAGAGACACTTGACTTCCCACTGATGCCGCCTATAAACAGGAGGTAACTATAGACTGGTCCAGTAAGGCACTTCACGGTAGACACTCGAATGATCTCAGCCAACCTTATGTAGACAAAGAAGCATCGAACAAATGGCTGATACAAGCGGATATATTTGTCAAAACCGAGGGCTTCATGATATCAATCCAGGATCAAGCTACTCTAACCAGGAACTATCGGAAATTCATTTTAAAGGAGTCGGATGTCATCGATCAATGCAGAAGATGTAATGAAAATGGAGAGACAATACAACACATCACCGCCGGTTGAAAAGTACTCGCTCCGACTAGCTACCTTCAAAGGCACGACCAAGTTGCGAAGATAGTACATTAAAAATTGGCTCTACTGTACCAACTAATAATAATAATAGTAATAATAATAATAATAATAATAATAATAATAATAATAATAATAATAATAATAATAATAATAATTGTTCGAATTTGGTTTTAATTACCAAATTCTCCCGTGATTCTATTTCAATTTCCCCTGTATAATAAAAGTCGAATATTATGCTCAAAATACATAACTAAATATATCCTTATTTTCAACAGTTAATATTTCTTTACTTCACTAAAAAAGTCATTTAAATTTACTAACACCTAAGAAAAACAGATAAATATCGTTTTCTGAAATTCCACTGAACATATCAAAGTCCCCGACATCTTATCTCTTCATAAAAACTCTCTTCCAAACTCTGTTATCTGTATCCACGAAACCGTTGAAAACCCCACAAAAAACATCTTCATATCTGCAACATTCACTTATTGTTCGAACGTTACATTTTAAAATACTTTTATCACATTGGCCAGTTTCTAATAGTTTACTCATTCCTCGATCCTACGTCATCAAACATATAAATACGAAAATAGCCTCATTTTTACTTCACTTCCCAGATAGCTTTCACACTTCTCAGACACCCTCTTTCCTCATATAACGTGCTACATCTTCGTAAAACCAGCCGGCGTTTTCGACCCGGGAACCACCATGTGTCCGTAATCTTTATTCTTTTCATAAACCAACATAGTATGTGCACAATACTTTCAGTTATCGCGAAAAGTCAAGTGAATTCTTAATTGTCGAAGCAACAGTAAATAACTTATATTTCATGACAATATAAATCATAACGTGATATCAGTGTTTTAATTTCATTCTACGGTTCATCGTTACTTCAGTGACAAACGGCCGTAGTGGTCCTTCGATTGCCTCGTAAAACAACCAAAAATACATTCCCTCTAATTAACCCGAAGTAAAAGGGTTAAATTAGAACATGGTCCTGATTCGAGACCGGATAGAACCAGAAAATAGTGAAGCACAGTCCTAGCGAGAGCAGTGAAACAGCCCTTGGAGTCCAGAGAATATAGACCCTCAGCGTTCCCGAGAACTCTTCGAGAATTTCAGTCAGCAGAAAACAGACATTAGATAAGGTATTTATCGATAATAAAAGATTTTGTATATTTGCTTATCAACCAACGTAAAATTTTGTAAACATAGAATATAGTGTGATACGAAATTCAGTGATCTAACAATGCAAAAACATTTATCACATTTTACAATTTAAAATTACAGTCATGTATATTAATATTATAAGATAAGATAGTTAAAACTGATGAATATTTTCATATATTTGCGTATCAAACGATGGAAAAATCTCATAAATTTAACATACATTGGTAGACGAAATCTGCACTCAAACACTTTAAAATAATTAACATTTCTATGGATTTATAATAAAAGTTTTTGATATATTTTTCATGCAACATAAACATTTATATTTATATTATACAGTGTGATTTAAATAATTACACCTGAATATTGATTAATCACAATAACATCGTTGAAATTTCTTATAAAACATACATTCATTGTACAGTGTGTCCTAAATAATTACATATTGAGATTGTCATGGAACCATAATAACACTAGTCGGTATTGTTGTGTGAGAAAACCAGGTACAATTACAGTGTCATTTTAACTTGCAACGAGCCGTAGAAAACTGAACAGGCACGGCTGGTAGCAAAAATATAAAACAAATATATTACGCTGATACAAAATAAGCATTGTTCAAACATAGCCAATAATTTACATTTCATGTTAAATATAATAATACACGGCAGATTGTTACTGCCCATTTTAACCGTTTGACAGATTGTAATAACATTTCAAAATGTACTGCCCAACAATTAAGAACATTCACGTCCGAAGCTAGATCTATCGTAAAGTCATTGTTAAATTTAAATATCAATAAGGAAGAGTATTTGATGCACTAATCGTTCACATATTAAAAACAAAGTTAGATTATAATACAAAAAATCAATCTCTTGAAGAAAAAGAGACTGATCAAAATTTAATTGCTAGTGATACCTTTTTTGATTTCTTGGAAAAAAAATGTACAGTCTTGGAAAACTTGTTAACCCAAGATCCCAAACCCTAACCATTCACCATCAATGCAAATCTCCAGAATATTATCGTCAAAAAACGTACTGTTCTGGACACAACTCATTCACAATACCTAACGAAAAACCCCTCTCTTACTCATTACATTCATTCTTCCGGTGTGACCAAACCACTTTTAAGAAAAACTTACCGTAACACACATTCTTAAATCACAAAACAATTATAAAATCAAAACTTACTCTCACATTAAAACATTCTTGCTCATAATTCATTATCAAACTAACACTTACACTCGAATAAACGATTCACTTGTACTCAACGCCCTTACAGTGCAGAATAGCACTCACTAATCATTGCTTAAACTGTTTCTCGTCAAGAAAACAATCCTTTAGTCCTCTGGAAGAGGACAGTGATACTTATATACTTGAAACTATGTGAAAACCTTAAACTTATACTTGAACATTGAGAAACAAATACTTTAACACTTAAAACCCTGGACGATTAACAAAAAAAAGCTTAGACACTTTGACATGAACATTACTCTTATGTGAATACCTGGATAAAGGTATTGAAATGAAGAAGAAACTTGGTTGAAAATGAAGATACTTGGTTGAAAAGATGAATATACTTGGTTAAAGATGAAGATACTTGGTTGAAAAGATGAAGAAACTTGGTTGAAAAGATGAAGAAACTTGGTTGAAAATGAAGATACTTGGTTAAAAAGATGAATATACTTGGTTAAAGATGAAGATACTTGGTTGAAAAAGAAGATACTTGGTTGAAAAGATGAAGAAACTTGGTTGAAAAGATGCAGATACTTGGTTGAAGAAGATGACACTTGGATAATATAAACACTTGGGTGACGTTTAGAAGAAAACGGCATCCCCCCTTACTCATATGTTACTTAAACAATCACATTGACGACACTTTGAATTTAACACAGCTTGACAAAAACATTATATACATATCTTACCCTCCTTTTCTTGGCGAGAACAGAAATAACTCCTTTACATTAATTAAAACATTTTAAAAACTCATTCTTACCCGCAAAAGAGTCGGGTCCCCTTAACACAAACATTAATCATAAAAACATATACAAAAACAATCTCAAAAGAGTTAGAAAAAACTCTTTCATCATACTTAAACACTCGTGGTCACTACCTTACATTTACTTTTATGCTAACTCACACTTACATTATTACTTGCACTAGCATACAATTGCACCTTAATCATACTTATACTCATACTCATATTGGCACTCAAAGCTCACATTCATAATACTTTTACACTTATTCGTACATACTCGTATTTACATTTGCAGTCACATTCATTCATACTTACTCTTACACACTTGTTGTTGCACGCATTCGTACTTGCTCTAGTCTCATGAGCATACTCTCTTTCGTTTCTCTCATTATCTCATTAAACACTGGGAAGTCCGAGGTTCCTGGACCGTTACTCGTAAAACAAACTGGTACCATACTTGTCGAAATAGAATTGACTTAAACATTCTCTTACATTTCTCTCATTATCTCATTAAACACTGAAAAGTCCGAGGTTCCTGGACCGTTACTCGTAAAACAAACTGGTACCACACTTGTCGAAATAGAATCGACTTAAACATTCTCTTTCGTTTCTCTCATTATCTCATTAAACACTGGGAAGTCCGAGGTTCCTGGACCGTTACTCGTAAAACAAACTGGTACCACACTTGTCGAAATAGAATCGACTTAAACATTCTCTTTCGTTTCTCTCCTTATCTCATTAAACACTGGGAAGTCCGAGGTTCCTGGACCGTTACTCGTAAAACAAACTGGTACCACACTTGTCGAACTAGAATCGACGTAAACATTCTCGTTCTTTACTGCATTTATTATTCTTTTATGTGAATACCTGGACAAAGGTATTATTCTTTTATGTGAATACCTGGACAAAGGTATTATTCTTTCATGTGAATACCTGGACAAAGGTATTATTCTTTTATGTGAATACCTGGACAAAGATATTATTCTTTTATGTGAATACCTGGACAAAGGTATTATCATCTTCTTATCGGTTACAACTCTAGTCCATTTCTAGAGTATATATCTTACACTTTTATCGTTTACAACTCTAGTCCATTTCTAGAGTATATTGCTTACACTCTTATCGTTTACAACTCTAGTCCATTTCTAGAGTATATTGCTTACCTTCTTATCGTTTACAACTCTAGTCCATTTCTAGAGTATATTGCTTACACTCTTATCGTTTACAACTCTAGTCCATTTCTAGAGTATATTGCTACATTCTTATCGTTTACAACTCTAGTCCATTTCTAGAGTATATTGCTTACAATCTTATCGTTTACAACTCTAGTCCATTTCTAGAGTATATTGCTTACACTCTTATCGTTTACAACTCTAGTCCATTTCTAGAGTATATTGCTTACACTCTTATCGTTTACAACTCTAGTCCATTTCTAGAGTATATTGCTTACACTCTTATCGTTTACAACTCTAGTCCATTTCTAGAGTATATTGCTTACATTCTTATCGTTTACAACTCTAGTCCATTTCTAGAGTATATTGCTTACACTCTTATCGTTTACAACTCTAGTCCATTTCTAGAGTATATTGCTTACATTCGGTACACTCATGACGTTAGAGTCCTTACAACACTCTAACCTCAACTCTTATTCATTCGTTACATTCATGACGTTAGAGTCCTTACAACACTCTAACCTCAAACCTTATTCATTCGTTACATTCATGACGTTAGAGTCCTTACAACACTCTAACCTCAAATCTTATTCATTCATTACATTCATGACGTTAGAGTCCTTACAACACTCTGACACTAACATTAGGTTACTTTACAACCCATATACACCTATTTACATAGTTACTCTCAAAATTATTCACTTTCATTCACAAACCTGCATCAACACTGTACACACACTCACGCTCCATACCCTTTCACTAACATCAGCATTCGATGTCTGAGAGCAGCCATATCTCACCTCTCTTCCATTCTTCCCGCGCCCCCAATATGTTCGAATTTGGTTTTAATTACCAAATTCTCCCGTGATTCTATTTCAATTTCCCCTGTATAATAAAAGTCGAATATTATGCTCAAAATACATAACTAAATATATCCTTATTTTCAACAGTTAATATTTCTTTACTTCACTAAAAAAGTCATTTAAATTTACTAACACCTAAGAAAAACAGATAAATATCGTTTTCTGAAATTCCACTGAACATATCAAAGTCCCCGACATCTTATCTCTTCATAAAAACTCTCTTCCAAACTCTGTTATCTGTATCCACGAAACCGTTGAAAACCCCACAAAAAACATCTTCATATCTGCAACATTCACTTGTTGTTCGAACGTTACATTTTAAAATACTTTTATCCCATTGGCCAGTTTCTAATAGTTTACTCATTCCTCGATCCTACGTCATCAAACATATAAATACGAAAATAGCCTCATTTTTACTTCACTTCCCAGATAGCTTTCACACTTCTCAGACACCCTCTTTCCTCATATAACGTGCTACATCTTCGTAAAACCAGCCGGCGTTTTCGACCCGGGAACCACCATGTGTCCGTAATTTTTATTCTTTTCATAAACCAACATAGTATGTGCACAATACTTTCAGTTATCGCGAAAAGTCAAGTGAATTCTTAATTGTCGAAGCAACAGTAAATAACTTATATTTCATGACAATATAAATCATAACGTGATATCAGTGTTTTAATTTCATTCTACGGTTCATCGTTACTTCAGTGACAAACGGCTGTAGTGGTCCTTCGATTGCCTCGTAAAACAACCAAAAATACATTCCCTCTAATTAACCCGAAGTAAAAGGGTTAAATTAGAACAATAATAATAATAATAATAATAATAATAATAATAATAATAATAATAATAATAATAATGAAAATGAAAATGAGCACTATAAAGTCTATTGGGATACTTTGATAAGAACAGACCGAGAAGTTCAACACAACAAACCAGACATGATCGTGCTAGATAAAAACAGCAAATCTGCGATCATTATTGATTTTTTGGTCCCAGTGGACGAAAATCTGGGGAAAGCTTACAAAGACAAGATAATGCGATATCGTCCGCTAGCAGATGAGGTAAGAGATTTATGGAATTTAAGAAAGGTACAGATCAAACCATTCATAATTTCTGCAAATGGCTTAGTGCACGTTAAAGTAACTAAACACCTGGAAGAGCTAAGCATATCTCGACATATCTGTGGTTTGATGCAAAAAGCAGTAATTCTGGGAACAACTGCAATTGTCCGAAGAACTCTAACCCCCTAATTAAGTAGGTTTATACCTTCATGCAACTGAGTCCGGTAGAAACTGCTACCACCAACCACGTACAAGTGTGAAAAGAAAAGATAAAAAAATATAATAATAATAATCATAATAACCAGGCTGCCAGAAATGTTTTGCTGGAACAACCGGCAACCACCAAGACAGGACAACCCCGACAACGCATGGCATGGAATGATGAAATGAACCGCACTGTCATGCGCTGTTATTATCTTGCTACTCAACTTGAGGAAATAAAAACAGGATATCGCACAGAGCTTTACAGACTCTTTTCTATAAAATACCCTAATCTTGCTGCAGCTATTACGGAACAAAGAATAATAGACCAAAAACGTGTTATACTAAGAAGCAATAGACTAACAACCTATGAATTACAAAAAATTGAAGAAGAGGTCGCAGAAGAACTAAAAAATAAAATAGATACAGCACATGATGCAAAGGAACAAGAATCACCAACCGTACCACAAAAAATACATAAACCAGACCAACCTCCCTCAATACAAACTATAAAACAAAATAACTTAGATATACAACAAAAAGAAGAAATTTCAGCCAATAAACAACCACAAAACTCACTTGTGATCAAAGAAAAATTAACAAAAGAAATGGAACTACAGTTATTATTCTGGAGAGACAGTAACCCTACTACGAGAAACATATTACCTAGATTTCATTTTAAACGAAACACAAAATCACTTATCAAAATAATGAATACGGAGATAATAGCGAAATACATAGGCTACTCAAGCACCCTGGAAGACATACATACGACAATATATGCAGCAGCATCAACTGTGTTAACCCGTAACCCGTACAGATCCACTTTTAGGACATAAGTCGTACAGTGGGGTCTGTGAGACACCTAGCTATATATACATATATATATATAAATATATATATATATATATATATATATATATATATATATATTGTGGAAAGCGTTTGAAAATGGTGAGGCTATAAATATATATATTAGGAGTTAGCATATGTAAAAACTTTATGAAATAAAGTCATATTTTCACGAAAATATTAAATTAATTCTTGAAAAGTGAAAATTTTGACATATTTTGAATTTAAATGTTTTTTTTTCAAAATGTAATATAAACATACCAAACAGCTTTTATCCGTAAAGAAGCTTGATAAACAAGAGTATAACAAAAAGATATTCTTAAATTTTTATCAAAAATTACAAAAAAAACAAGATTTATTTTAGAGGTCATTTTTACACTCTTTACATAATTTAAAGGTGCACTCTAAACATACTGGGTTCTTACACATCACACATAAGTACTGGGTCTTACGTTTAAGTCTTTTAAGACATAAATAACACACTTTTCTTTTCTAAACGTTCTTCCTGATACATATTCTGTATTTCACGATTTTTTGTGACTTCTTCTCCTATGATACGCTGAATTCCTATTTTGATTTCTACTGGAGTTCTAGAATTTACGAATCTTCTCTCCATGTGGGGTGTAACAAGTTCTTTTGCTAACATTTTTAAAAAATTTCCTGTCGTGATTTTAGGAGAAATATTCTTGTTCTCCTACTAGCAAAATTGGAACATTTTTCATCCAACGTATCAACTCCACTTTTGGTATTATTGTAAAAAGCATTTATCTCTGGTTTACCTGTGTCTTCATCAGTGTGTCGTGTGTGCATTGACGATGCAAGTATTACTGCTTTTCCTTTTTAAGGAACATGGGAAATAAGAGTGATTTTTTTTGTAAATCCATATAAAGTGCTTCCAACTTCTTGAGTTTTTTAAGGCAGAAATTCTTTGGGTAGTTCTTTTTTATTTTTTCTCATCGTTCCGACATAAGTTAGCTTTTTTTCAAATAAAATGTCGATGAGCTCTATTGACGTAAACCAATTATCGGCAGTAACATTTTTCTTTTTGACGTAAATTGGCTGGCATAAACGTAAAACAGACTGAGTTGGTTTATTATATTCTTTCTCGACTTCTGGCAGGCCTTTGCCATCGAAACCACTTCCAGTGTAAATATATCCATTATAGAAATAGTGGTTACGAGCATCAGTTAAACACTGAACCTTTATGCCGTACTTGGCTGGTTTGTTGGGTATATACATTTTAAACCGGCATTTTCCTCGAAAGGAAATCAACATTTCGTCGACACACGTTAAGAAGCCCACGGAATATGGTTCCTGACAATTTTGTACAAATTTGTTAAAAACTTCTGAAATTGGTGCAGCGGGATCCTCAATTTTGCGTTCTAGACGATCAGTGGGGTTGTTAATACGTAGACAGACTAGTAAAAACTCAAACCGTTTCATGGTCATGAGACATCTAAATACGTCCCGTCCAGTTCCATCTGTGGCAAAAATGGTCTCTATATTTTCGTGGTTAGACTTAAACACGGATGTATAAATCAGCAGACCTAAGAACGCATTTATTTCAACTAAATCAGTGTCTTGAATCCACGCTAATTTTTGATCAGCATATTTCATCCGTTTAGTTCCAATTTTTTCATTGGTCCATTGCACTATTCGCTGCACAATGTTTGAAAAAGAAGACCCCATGCGGATGCTGCTGTGAGGGAAATCTGTAAGCGCTGCCTAGCCATTTTACGCAATCCAGGTAACTGAACTACAATGTTGTGATTCATAGTGCGACTGCGGCTGACATGAGGTTCTGCACTCCACTTATACTTATTTTTTCCATAATAGGATTTTCGATTCGCTTCTTGCCTCTCTTCATACTCATCATTTTCATCATCGTCGCTGTCTAGGTCTTCATTGCCTCTAATAACTTCTTGATCATCTTTCAAACTAGTTTCATCGGATTCCTCGCAGTCAAGCTCCGACTCACTATCGTGATCACTTTCGATTGCGTAATCACTATCACAAACATCTATGTCGTTAACATCACTGTCTACTTCATCATACCATCGTTTCACAGTCTCTTCAAACTGTTTATCATCAAACCGAACACGTTTAGACGGCCCCGGAGCAGAATCCATTCTAAACGTATTTTTTAAAAAGTTACTTAACCCGTACAAAGGGGTCTCACAGACACTTTCGTACTTTAACTCGAAATAATTTACGCGTACGTTTACCTATATCGCTCAAAATCTTCAAGCGCACTGCTGTTGGCCCAACTTAAAAGTAGATGGAACGGCAGAAGGATATAGGAAGATGTGGGGGAGCGGGTGTGCGTAACTTGTTGACAAGTGTCTCGCAGACCCCATGATACGGGTTACGGGTTAACATGCAACCAACAGAAAACTATAGAACAGAATAATTCCAAACCGAAGACAATAAATATACCTAGATGGCAAAGACGGATTGAGAATAACATAATAACGCTTAGAGCAGATATAGGAAGAATAACATAGTACATAAATGGAAACAAATCAAATAAAATAGCGAAAGACATTGAAAATATAACAGAAAGCAAAGGACAATCCACTAGGGAAAGGCTGGAAACACTTAAACAGAAACTAATCCTCTACGCAGCGCGCCTACGTAGATATAAAGAAATTAACAAGAGAAAAATGGATAACTCATTATTCAGCAGGAATGAAAGACTATTTTACAAAAAAATAACAAAAGCAGAAGAAATAAAATTAATACCGCCAAGTAAAGAGAAAATAACAGAGTACTGGAGAGAAATTTGGGCAAATACCGTAGAGCATAACCAAACAGCAGCATGGATAAAAGAAGAAGAAGAAAGACAGAAAGGGACAAAAGAAGAAACAGAATATAAAACAACAACAGATAAACTGACCAATTTAATAAAAACCACACATAGCTGGAAGTGTCCTGGAACGGATCAAATACAGAATTTCTGGTTTAAACAGTTCACAGAAACACACAGGTACTTAGCTGTACAAATAAATGTCGTACTTGAAAACCCATAACAACTGCCACCATTCTTTACACAAGGAAAAACCTACAATAAACCGAAAAACCACAAAACAGAAAACCCGGCCAACTACCGACCAATAACATGTCTAATAAATGGGTAGTCAGCCGATGTTGCTGACTAATCCCACCGCTGTCACCAGTGTAATACTTCTCAGTTCCTTCCTGTTTGTATTTGTTTTTTATGATGACCACCGACCGGGTATTATCCTGGTAAATGTAATCGAGTCGGAATTATCCTTATCCAACACCAGTGTAAGATCGGTAATCCTTCGGGTGGCCTTTTTCACTGTTGGTAGTGACCGGAAGGTCCAACTGTATACTCCTATCCAAAGAACAAAATCGTTGCAGCGTGCTGTCACCAGTGCCTCGCGGCACAAAATGTAGAACCAGGAATCTCCCTGCGGGATTACCTCGAGGGAGGGGTTGTTCCTGACTCGAGCGATCAAGGTCGTCGTGGGGCCCCTAGGGCTTATACAGTGTACCAAGCCCGAGTTCGTAGTGCAGGTCGAATAAGCCCGTCCTATTTGGCTGGTGGTGAGGGCTAAGGTTAAGGAAATAAACTGAAAGGTTAAATATGTACAAGCATAGATCACAAAAAAATTATTAAAACCATATACGAAAGTTTTGGCAGTCGAATAAATATAATATACGCGGCTTTCTCCTGATTTTTGGATAGCCTACGTGATATAAAATGAATAAATAAAAAAATAACAACGTAACAAGCGGAATGTCTCTTTGGTACTTAACCTGAATAAGTATGGTACCCTATACACCTTTAGCGATAATTATGCTAGATATCCTCCACAAAAATTAAGGCAATAAATAGAAATCAAACTAAACTTCATGAATCGGATCAAATACGATATCCTGTAAACCAGAGGTTCTCAACCGGTGGTACGCGTACCACCGGTGGTACGCGGGGACATTTCAGGTGGTACGCAATCATATATTAATAATAACAATAAAAACTGTTGAATGCGAATAACATTAATTCACAGTTACGATGCAACATTTCCTCGTTAAGAATACAATTCCTCCATCTGTGTTTTACATAGAATAGTGGCAGTTTGACGCTGACCTTGAGGCTACACAAACAACCCGAGTGAATCCCACACCGACAGTTTTGTTTTGACAGTGGCATGAGCTGTGTTACTTTCTCACCCAGTAGTTTCATTCAGATGCCAATGTTAGCTGTTTTTTTATTGTGTTCCATGAAGTGAAGTTCAGTTTTAGTTTTTAGTAGTAATTCAGCATTAGTTTTTAGTGGACATAATGAAGCGATATTTGACTAACCCCTCCACCTCTAAGGACAGTCAAAAGAAGATTAAACCTCAGCCAAATCGTAAGTACGATGCAACTTATTTACAGTTAGGATTTATAGTAAAACCTGGCACAGAAAATAACGATAATCCTATTCCACAATGTGTTGTATGCTCAGAAACACTTTCAAATCAGAGCATGAAGCCTTCCTCACTAAAGCCGCACCAGACTACTAAGCATCCCGATTTGGTTGACAAACCTATTGAATTTTTTCATAGAAAATCTGAATTGTGTAAGAGAGAAAATCAGTGCATGGCAAAATTTGTAAATATAGACAAAAAACTAGTCAAAGCATCGTACCTTGCCAGTTATAGAATAGCTAAAGAAGGGAAGCCTCATACAATTGGCGAGACACTTTTACTTCCGGTCGCTAAGGATATGGTCGAGGCAGTATTAGGCGAAAAGGCAGCAAAGGAGATCGAGAAAATTCCGTTGTCGAATGACACAGTAAAGAGGCGAATTGTGGAGATGTCCTCGAGTATTGAAGAACAGCTTTTACTTCAACTGCGCGAATGTAAATATTTTGCACTGCAAGTAGACGAGAGCACAGACATAACAAATATGGCGCAGCTTCTTGTATTTATACGCTTTGATTATCAAAGTGAAGTAAAGGAAGAATTTTTATTTTGCAAACCTCTTGAATCAAACACTAAAGCTGAGGACATATTTAATGTCATAAATGAGTACATTATAAAAGCGAGAATATCATGGTCTAAATGTGTTGGTTTGTGCACGGACGGAGAAAAAGCTATGTCGGGTCATTTAAGTGGATTAGGAGCAAGAATAAAAAAAGTTGCTCCAGAATGCCAAAGTACTCACTGCGTTATTCGCCGAGAAGCTTTGGCTTCTAAGGTTATGCCTGCCAACCTTAAGTCTGTTTTAATGGATAGCGTAAAGGTCATTAATTTTATTAAAGCCAGGGCTCTTAATTCACGGCTTTTCTGTTTAATGTGTGAAGATATGGGTGCAAAATATCAAACTCTCCTCCTACATACCGAGGTTAGATGGTTGTCACGAGGCAAGACCCTAACTCGTCTATTTGAACTGAGGTCAGAAGTCTTTAGGTTTTTAAGTGAACAAAATCATGACATGAAACACTTGTTCAATGATGAAGAATGGCTATCACGATTGGCGTATTTGGCTGATATTTTTGATAGGCTTAATACCTTGAACATGGGACTTCAAGGGCCAAGTACAACAGTGTTCACTACCAACGATAAAATATCATCCTTCAAGAAAAAGTTGGTTCTGTTTCGCTCTCAAGCACAGGACAAGGATTTCTCTGCATTCCCTATTCTTGCTGCATTTTTGGAAGAAAATGATATTTCTCTGAAGCCAGAAGTGACTGATGATATCACTAGTCATATGGAAGCCCTTCAAACGAGTTTTGATAAATATTTTAATCAAGATTTTTCTAAATATGAGTGGATTAGAAATCCATTTTCAGGGAAATTTCCTAGTAGTCCTAGTCACTCAAAAGAGTGTTTCATCGACCTTTTAAGTGACAGCTTAATGAAAGATGCGTTTAAAGAAAAATCTTTAATAGAATTTTGGATGGGGACAAAAACTGAATATCCATAAGTGTTGGAACAAGCGATAATCTTTTCAATTCCATTCGTAACCTCGTACTTATGTGAATCGGGCTTTTCAGAGCTGCTGTTCATCAAAAATAAATACCGAAACCGCATTAGTGTTGAAGAGGACTTGAGAATCAAGTTAAGTTCAATCGACCCAGATATTGAAAATTTGATCAAGAACAAACAAAAACAACAAGCTCATTAGGATCTGTTTATATTTAAATGACTGTGTTCAATTAACTAATTCAAGATTGTTTTTAATGTATGATACATTTTATTTTGTAAATACATACATACAGTTGTAGAATGCATTTTAATTTTCCTAAACCTGACCAAATTTAAATTATATATAACTATATATTATATATAAATAAATAAATAAAAATATATATTAATATAAGGTGGTACGTCAAAATCTCTGAAAATTTCAAGTGATACGTGGTTACTAAAAGGTTGAGAACCCCTGCTGTAAACCCTATATCTATATTGCCAAAATTTCTGGGATTGGAAAGAAATAATTACGAATCTCGTGAAATTTAGTCAACTGGTAAAATATATAAAAAAAGAAAATCTATATCCCCTATTTTTAATTCTAATTACGTTTCTCGAAGAGAGAGAAAAAAGATACAGAATACAATCTATATCAATAAAATTCAGAAGATTAATTATGATGTCTCCGGTATCTGGATGTCCGGCAATATTGCTGAAAAGTTATCAGTTGAAACTTTAAGATAAGACTAAATATGAACCTTCGTACAATATAATTATCTGTGCGCTATTTCAAGTAATCAGATATATAGGGAGATGGTCCCTGAACATAAGATAAATACCTATATTTGTTTAGATTCTACCAGTACATGAGGGCCGCCGATATATATGAAACACTAGATATGACCGAAAAAGAACTGTGAGGTCCCTTACCTTTTTTGGGACACTTGGTTAAGTCAAAGAAAATATAATACAACCGATCAATACAAAATATAATAAATTAATTGTACGTTAAACACTTACGTTTCGGAATATCACTAGTCACAAACTGCACACTATTACTGTTGAGGGTGAAGGGCCCGTCAGTACTTAGACAGAGATACTGTCTCTGCCTTTTATTCAAATTTTTTCGTTATTTATTCTAAATTTTACCTTGTGTGAAGGTTAGTTTTCTATATCATTATTTTTTAATTCGTAACGTACATGGTAAACAAGCATAACATAATCGTCATCTGAAATGTTTTCTTACCCTTGTAATAACACATTTCTGTTTGTAATAATTTCTTTCGTTGAGGTCAACAGTTATTAGTTATTTCGAATTAAGAAAAAATTTGTCCATATAGGGCGTTCTTAAAATGTTCTTTGTAATATCTCGTGTTTATTACATCACTTCCCCTCTTGTAAAAGTGTTCTGACGTTTCAGGTCCAACACTTTTTTTATATCTTTACTAATATATTAACATTGTTTGTTTTGCGAGTACATTAACCTGAACTTCATATTGGTTATAATTTGTTTTTACGTACCGCGCACTTGACCTCACTCACGTTTCGATTTAGCTGTTTTGACCCTGACCTAGGTCACGATTATTTACACTCGCGACACTGCAGCTTAGTAGATCGTTCAAGGAGTGATTTCTCTCTGTCCAGTGTTGCGATCTGGGGTGGCTCGTCTCTTGATGCTGTATCTGCTCCATTTCTATCACCTCTTCGTCTTGTTTCTGGGTTCTGTTGTGGGAGTGTATTACACATGACGTTAGGGAATCCCATATGCTGCATACCATCGCGACACCACATCCTACTGTCTGCTGGATGCGGATTGCATTTATTATCGTGTCTACCATGTATTTTAGTAGTTGATATGTGCAGTATATACCAATTATACAGCTTATTATTGAACCTATCTCCGTGAACCATTCCCAAGTATGTTTTAGGGTGGAGTCGGCTAGGTTTTTAATTTCTTTTGCATCAAAAATATCTGTCACTGTGTAACCTTGGCTGCTCTGCTGCTGCTTATCTTTTTATTTCTTGAGAATGTCTCTCTTTGTTAGGCGTCGTCTATGTATTGCATGCTTACGCCACATTTGTATGCTTGCTCTATCTATTTATGAGATCAACATTCTGGGGTGGATTTGGCATAGTCGGTTGAAGGTTTTGTTTGTCTTCAAGGCAATGACAATTCTCGTGTGCTCTGTTCGCTATATTTCGATAGTAGAGTTTTCTCTTTTATAGTGTTAAAGCGAAACCTTTGTCTTCTTCTTCTGTAACTTAAACTTTTTCTTGGGTTTCGATTGATTATTCGTGATTAGGTTGATACAATTATATTACTTTGTATCTGTGCGTGGCTCGGCATCTTCTTCTGCTGCTTTGTCGACTACGGATGTGTGGCTATGCATCCCGCAGAAAAACATGAGTCTGGTTACAACTACTAGGCATGACTATACTGGTTGCCGTTAGGTATCGTTGCTCTGGATAACTGAAATATTCGTGCTTTCCCTGGCGTGCGTCATCTCGGGTTCCGGGCACTTTTGAACGTCTTTTAGGGAGATCACTGTAATGTTTGTATTGGGGTTTGAACAGTCTTGAGCAATTAGCGTAATTGCTGTCTGAAGCCCGCACATAACTAATGTTACCCAGGTCAGAAGAACGATCTGTCGTTTTATTGTCGCGCACTTACGATACCTTTACAATTTTTTTGAAAAAATTACCTTTGTTAACATTCATCATGTACATATTAATTATTTACTACAATTATTTATTTTTTCCGAAGGAAAAAATAATGTTTTATTTTTTCCATGTTAACGCTACATTTGCGTTGTTATTCTTAGTTTATTTTTCTCAATTGACCGAACTGCACAATGATTTAGGACTGTCAATTGAGGTCCTTGTTCAAGACTATTGCCTGTTTTTTTTTAAATTTCTAGTTGGTGACTAAAATGTAACTTATGTGTTCACCTTGTAGTTATTGAAATTACATATTTTTAAACATACTTTGAGTTGACCTTGCAGCGGTGCAAAAATTTTTTTAAATTGATTACCTACAATGACCTTGCATTTGTCGATGTGTTATGAGTAGTTCTTGTTTATTTTTCTAAGTCGACAATAACACAATATATTTATTGTATGAATTATGGAATAATGACTAAATCTGTGTTTTTTAATCTGATTTACCTATTTTATACCTTAGAACTTATTGTTCTTTGGTGTATGTGTATATCTATGTGTATTAATTTATCGTAGGGTTTATACATTCTTAAAACAAAATTCGACTCTAGTGTGACCTCGGTGTGTGTGAACCAATTGAGTGATTAAGCGGATTTATTTGTTGTATGTTTAAGGGATATTTTCGCCTGATTTTGTATGATGTATGGTAGTGTTTGGTTAGTTTCGTCTTGTTTCTGTATAATTGTGAAGCTTGTGCCCATGTCATAATAATGTAGCTGGGTGCGCTCGGATACCGATTTCTTATCCTGGCTGATCTTCGAATTTCCGGGGGGAGGGGGGTCTTAGTGAGACTGGGAGCCTTCCGCTCGGTTTATCTTTTTGTTGTTTTGTTTGGGTTAGTGTCTTTTCCCTGGGTAGTTGTGTTATTTTCTCCGTTGACCATAGTGGTAATGCTGCTAATTTCCCTGTGTTTATGTCGTCGCTGGTTTCTTCTTGTATGCTGTGTTTTCCTTATTCTGAGTCGTTGTCGTCTCCATTATCTCGTGTTGATCATCGTTCAGTTTTCCATAGTCTCGTCTCTAGCTCTGACACGAAGTTATCGTCTAAGTTGTATTTCAGTCTTCTTGGCTTGATAAAATTGTCGAACGGTAGTGCTTGATCTTTCTCATGTAGTAGTATCCTGTTGATGTATGTATGCTTCCCCGATATGCCATTAGTACATATGGTATCCAACTATCCCAATCTCGTTGATTTGGGGCTATGTAATGTGCTAACATATCTTTTAGTACTCTGTGTAGTCTTTCTATTTGCCCATTGGTTGTTGGTGCGTAGCTCGCTGTGTGTATTATTTTTACGTTTAGTAGTTTGCATGTCTCTCTCATTAGTTCTGACATGAAGGTAGTTCCTCTATCTGTTAACAATTTCTGGGGTGTTCCGTGCCTGCATATTATTTGTTCTACAAAAGCTCTTGCTACTGTATCTGCTTTCTGATACGGTATCGGAATTGCTTCGCAGTATTTAGTAAAATTATCTTGAAATGTTAGCAGGTACTTATTTCCTTTGTTTGACGTGGGTAGAGGGCCTACTATGTCCATTGACGTTATTTCCCAAGGTTCTGTGACCTTTGTGAATCTTTGTAGTGGCGCCTTCCTAAAGTGTGGTGAGGTCTTTCGTCTGTTGAATGCGTCGCAGCGTTTACAGTAGTTTATTATATCCGTTCTCATCGTTGGCCAGAAGCAACGTCTTTTTATTGCCAATAACGTCTTTTGTTGTCCTTGGTGCTGTGCTGGTTCTTGTGCAGTCAGTTTCTTCTCTGCTATTCCTGATATCTTCGGTTGTTTCATTTCTTCCGTTTTCCTTCTTATGTTCTGTGTCTGTGCGCCCTTTTCCGTTGATTATGGGTTTTTGGTTTGTGTATGTAGTTTCTCTTCCTCCTGTTATATCCCTGCCTGTAGTTCCCTTTATTTTTTCTACCGAACTGTTTGTGTCTATTCCTGGGTTGGTTGTTCCTTGTCTGTACATTGATTCCACTATTTTTAGCCACATCTGCCACGTTTCTTTCTCCCTAGGGTTTTCTTGTTCCCTTGTTGCCGTTATTTTTCCGTATGCTTCTGTCCGTATTTGTTTTTATCTGGTTTTTCTTGTCTTCTTCTTTGTTGCCCTTTTGTGTTGCCTGTTGATTTCCATCTTTGCCTGTGTGAGTCCAGTTTTCCCTAGTTTCAGCCTGACCACTTGTTTGGGGAGTAACGGTGGTCCTTGTTAGTTTAAATGTTTTCTTCCGTCTTCCTTGTTTGTGTGTCCTCTCTCTGTGGAGTGTCCTCTTCTGTTCTCTTCTTTTTGGAGCCTTTGTCCCATATTTTGTTGCACGTGTGCCTGTGATACTTCTCTGTTCCAATTCTATTCTCTGGAGTTCTTTTGTCCGCTGTATTCTCCGTAGTTATTTTGTTGTGTTGTGATTCTTCTTTCCTGATTCCATTGCTTTGTATTCCATTGTTTATTTTCTTCATCAAACCTTTTCTTTCTGCAGTCCTTGACCCAGTGGCCTTGTTTTCCGCAGTAGTGACATACATTTCTATCTGTTAATAGTTCTTTGGTTTCTTTGTTTCTGCAATACGCTGCCCAGTGTCCCTGTTTTCTACATATTTGACATTTTTTTTCTATTCTTTGTTCTTCCGCTTCTCTTGTTCTGCAGTTTGATGTCCAGTGGCCTCGTCTGCCACAGTACATTCTTCCGTTTCATGTCCCGATTCACCACATGCTGTGCAACTGCGTTGCTCATTCGTAAAAGCGACTCTGTGGCCATTGTTCCTTCCGCTCACCATTGTGGCTGTCGTTTCATGGCAACTTACTATCTCCTCTGCTTCTTCTAGTGTGAGGTCATCTTTATGTAATATGTAAAACCCTACTTCTCTGAGAAGAGCCTTTCTTAGCCCAACTTTGAATTGGTTCAACAGTACCGCGTTGTGTTTCCTTTGGATGTTCGGTATCTGTTCTGTGTCCGTTCCTTTTATGTCTTCCTCCAATATTTTGTTCCCTATCAGTCGTAATCTTGTGCAGAAAGCTGCTACATCTTCGTCGTGCCTCTGGTAGCATTGGACTAGCTGCATCCACCAGTCAGCGATCGACTTCCTTGGGACGAATTTCCTCAATATTTTCACCTTAAATTCGGCGTATGTTGCTGCGTCTAATCTTGGGTCGGCTTTGAAGAAATCGTGGGCTGCGCCCGCGAGTTTGAATTTCAATAGTGTTTCTGTTTCTGACCATCCGTCGAGTTTGGCCCTTAGTTCCAACTTTTCTATATATCTGGCTGCATCTTTACCTGTGAAGTCTGTTAAAGTTGAAGCGATCACTCCTAGTGGTGGTGCCTGTGGTGTTCTTAGCTTGTTTTATTTCCTAGCGTCCCTATAATTAGTTAGCACAAATCTTGATTATTTAGATGCCTGAAATGGATAGTTTGGAAAAAAAACGAAAAAGGATTATTTTTAGGACTTCCCCTCTTGTAAACCCCTGCCGTACGGACTCAGTATCTGGAGCTCCGCTGTCACCAGTGTAGTGAATTAGATGGGTCTCTTTGTGTATCCGCCGTCACCACTCTAGTAAATGTCTCCAGTGTAATGATTTTATTGTTTGGAAACCGCCGCCTCCAGTGTAATAATTGTCGGCGCTGTCCCGTGTAACTTATCTATCGTAGATCCTATTTTTATTCTGTTATTGCCGGGAAAAGGTTTTTAGTTCCTGTAGTATCTCTCCGGCTTCCTTTCCCTCTGATCGTAGTGACCGGAAGGGCCCTTCTGTATATTCCTATCCTAGAACAAAATCGTTGCAGCGTGCTGTCACCAGTGCCTCGCGGCACAAAAAAAAATTGTAGAACCAGGAATTCTCCCTGCGGGGTTACCTCGAGGGAGGGGTTGTTCTAGGCTCGAGCGATCAAGGACGTCGTGGGGCCCCTTGGGCTTATACAGGGTGCCAAGCCCGAGTTCGTAGTGCAGGTCCGTCCTATTTGACGGGTACGGGGGTGGTGAGGATTGAGGTTATGGAGATAAATTGAAAGGTTAAAATACGTACAAACATATATTACAAATAAAAAAGTAAAATTATTAAAAACATATACGAACGCTTTTCAATATAATAAAATATTACACGTGGCTTTCTCCTGGCTTCTAGGATAGCCTACGTGACTTACCCTACATAAATAAGAGATTAACAACTGATATATCTTTACAAACAAGGAGGGGAAATTCTTTACCCCCTATTTCAAGCGCTAATTACGCTTCTCGCAGAGAGAGAAGAAATAAAACTATAGAAATACCCTCTATATCGAATAAAATTCAGTAAAGTAGTTTATGAGGATAGCATTAACTATGATCCCTAGTAAAATATAAATATTTCTACGCTATTATCAAAACTCTGAGATAGGATTAGCTATGATCCCTAGTTTAATATAAATATCTGTGAGCTATTGTCAAAATTCTAAGATAGGTTTAACTATGATCCCTAGTAAAATATAAATATCTGTGCACTATTATCAATACTCTAAAATAGGATTAACTACGATCCTTAGTAAAATCTAAATATCTCTGCGCTATTATCAAAACTCTAAAGGAATAACTACGATCCCTAGTAAAATATAAATATCTGTGCACTATTATCAATACTCTAAAATAGGATTAACTATGATCCTTAGTAAAATATAAATATCTCTGCGCTATTATCAAAACTCTAAAATAAGATTAACTATGACCCTTAGTAAAATGTAAATATCTCTGCGCTATTATCAAAATAGTAAAATAAATATATATATATATATATATATATATATATATATATTTATATATATATATATATATATATATATATATATAAATGGAAAGCAAAAGGATGCTTCTGTTGTTTATCGACCGTAGTTGATTCAATATAGAGGGGGAATTATCGGGTATGCGGTCAGTGAAATGAAATGAAACTATTATCCTATGCTCAATATTTCGCCACCGTTTGGTAGCTTCATCAGGAGATACTACAAAATTACAAAATTTATTTAATAAACAATTGCACACAATAACAAATGGTTAACTTACAGATTTTAGAGTCCGGAATTTAGTGACGTCTAGACATTAAAAGGTTTAGGACAAGACTAATTAAAATAATATATATATATATATATATATATATATATATATTATATAGGGATATGGTCCCTGAATGCAGGCAAAATAAGATACCTATACAAATTAGGCCCTACCAGTAAATGAGGGGCGCTGATATATATGAAACACTAGATATGACCGGAAAAATACTATGGGGTCCCTTCCCTATCTTGGGACACCCGGTTAAGTCAAAGGAAAAAATATAATATCACAGTTCAAATACACAATATAATAAAATAATTGTACGTCAAAAACTTACGTTTTGGAATATCACCAGTCACACAAACTGTACACTATTACTATTGGGGGGTGAGGGCCCGTCAATACTTAGACTTGCCTCACCGGGGGAGAGATACTTTCTCTATTTTGATTCCCAATTTTTCGTTATCTATTTCCCAATTTCACCTTGTGTGAAGATTCGTTTGCAATATCATTGTTTTTGTTTATAGTAAACGAACCTGACCTAATCGTAATCTAATATGTTTTGTTAACCTTGTATTAACACCGTTTTGTTTGTGTTATTCCATTTAGTTGAGGTCGATAATTAATAATTATTTTGATATGAGAAGAATTTGTCTATATAGGGCGTTCTTAAAATTTATGTCATATCTTGTGTTTATCACAGTACTATATTTTATATCGATATTCTGGTGTTTGCGGAAGCTTGTAGCTGACTCCGCGTATTTTTCTTTGTATATTTTCTGTTGAAATTCATACGTTGCATAAATGCTTCTTACTTCTGTTTATGTATTTAAAATAGATTTGTTTTCAACGTTTGTTGTCAATGAATATATATTTTTACCGCGATATAATTATGAACTAAGTATTTATGAAAAAATAAATGATTCAGTGAATATACTCGTTGTATCTTTATGGTTGAAGCTTATACTACTTTAATTATATATTAAATTTGATTTAATGACTGCTGCAATATTTATTTAGTGGTATAAATATGAATTGAGTGACTTATGAAATTAAAAATAAACGATTTAGCGAATGTAACCATCTGACTTATGTAGGTGAAATTTATAATGTGTTAATTAATCTAATTTAACTTAAATGTCTACTCCTACTTTTTTTGTTCTTCTATGATGCCTGAAATGGGTAGTTTGAGGTTGTATGGGTTGGACTTCCCCTCTTGTAAAATTCTGGATTGTTTTCTTATTTTTCATGTTGGATTTAGTGAGAGGATGAGAAAAAGAAGATCACAATGATCCTTTATGGAATATACACAAGAAAAATAAAATAGAAGCACCGTTTGGATATAATTCGTGTCAGATGAATGACAGTGTAATAACTGCCGATTGTTCCTGAATTGCAACTACGTGTCTGTAAAATTTCTATTTGAAGACTAATCGTGCTAACCCCGTATCCGGAAAACCGCTATCACCAGTTGTAAAAAAATTAACCTAGTCACACTTTTATGGGTGAAGCAGCTATCAACTCAGTCGATATTTCTGAGTAGGATTATTTTTTCGACCTTGACTGATCTAGATCCAGTTTGTTCTGCAGTAGCTGTGCTACGCGTTGACCAGGGTGTGATTCTTCATCAGGCACACTAATCTTGGTCTAGAGGAAACTATGTATTGCGCAATTACTAGACCCTGGTTAGAAAAACTCCGTTGTCACTCTTTTGTTGACAGAAGTATTCCACCTAACGCCGTTTGGCATTTTCACCTTAGATCGGTATTTCGCCTTTTATCTGATATATGGATTTTTTTCAACATTCTCTGGTCTAGATACAGTGTGTTTTGTGCTAGCAGTGACACCTCGTGCAGGATGTGATTATTCACCACGCACACCAGTCTTGACCTAGCAGAAGCTCTGGTTCCGAAGGCTCTCTGTTGCGCTATACTAGACCCTGGTTGTGAACCATTGTTTTCCCTCCTGGGTATGGTTGCTGAACCGCTTGTCACCGCTCTTGGGGTGTGGTTCCAACCAACCGGTATTACCTCTCAGAGAGAAAATGGTTTTGGACAACCGCTGTCACCCTCCCTGGGTGGGGTTGTTCCAAAATAGGATGATATCCCACCGCTGTCACCAGTGTAAATAATGCGCTGTCACTAGTGTAATGAAATGCTCTGACACCAGTATAATGAATCGGTATTATCCATTGTGATAATCCAGTGTAATGAATATTTGGTCACCACTGTAATAACCGCTGTGGTCGTTTTAGAGTTCACAGCCCTCCGTTACCAGTATATGACAACCTTTGGATCCCTATTCCCTTGAATTTTGCAGCGTGTTGTCACCAGTGCCGTATTGCACAATTAGAGCCAGGAATCCCCCTGTGGGTAACCTCGGTGGGCTTATACAATGTGCCAAGCCTGAGTTCTAAGGCAGGTCGCATCAACCCGTTCAATCCTGCTGGCCCGAGGGTAGGGGTTGTTGATAAAGGAAACAGACTGGGTGGAAAATATGTACATATATATTACAAAAGTTACTGGGGGGAGAATGCCCCGGTACAATACATTAGAAATTAATTAGAGAAAAACGTCTCTCATGTTCTGGAAGTAGTTTCTCCTCATTATGACAAAACTAAAAGATGTCTTGCATATGTCTATCCCTGTATAAGGTATGAGAAAAATTAATATGACTTGGACAAAACGTCTTCCATAATCTGAAAGTAGTTTTTCCCGATTATGACATAAATGAACGATATCTGGCGTATGAATATCCCTGTATAATATAAGAAAGTAACTATCAGGACTAGTGCAAAAAGTCTTTTGAAATCTGAAGGTAATCTGACCTGGTTATGATATAAATAAGATATTTCTTACATATGAATATCCCTGTATAATATAAGAAAGTAACTATCAGGACTAGTGCAAAATGTCTTTCGAAATCTGAAGGTAATCTGACCTGGTTATGATATAAATAAGATATTTCTTACATATGAATATCCCTGTATAATATAAGAAAGTACCTATCAGGACTAGTGCAAAATATGATATAAATAAGATACTTCTTACATATGAATATCCCTGTATAACCTTTAAACTTCCTTGACTAAAATTTAGGGTTTCCCTGGATTATTAAATCGATTGCAAATCGTACTATTTCCTAAATATGTTAGGTGAGGGGCTCAAATGTCAATAGTGCACTTAATATGACAAGGGAATGTATCTTTGGACACCCAGACAAATCAAATAAATTTAAATACGATATTTGTTCTAAAAAAAATAAAAATAATGACAGAGAAAAAACTTACGTTTTGCAATACCACAAATCACAACAAAACAATATCACGGTTCACGTACGGGCCGTCGAAGATGTGGGAGTGTCAGGCCATACGGTACCTGAGCACTCTATGAGGGTTACTTCCTCACTGCCCCTGTTACCAAATTTTCTGCTATTTATTTCAGAAGATTTGGGACGAGGATTGTTATTAAAAACATCAGCTGTAGTTGTGTTTTTTTAATTTCCTTCGGTTTGCCCTTGTCTCGTATTTTTTATTTTCATAATTGAAGGTTAATTTTCAATTAATTTCTTCATACTAAGTTGCATGATTTGTCTATATTTTGATAAACCGACCGTCGTGTGTTTTGTCATCGACCTTGTCGGTTGTTTCAATTCTTTTCTGCTCTAGGTCAACATTTGTTAAATTGAATTCGACTTATTTTATTATAAAGCAAATTATGTCTATATAGGGTGTCCCTAAATTTCCCTTTGCCATATTTCGTGTTTATCACAATAATAAAAAAGCGTTCTCCAGCGTGAGCAATCATGTTGGGTTCGAAGTTATTTCGGTGAACAACTCCACAGTTTTCAGTAGGAAATCGTTATTTTGTAACTTTGAAAGAACTTTTGTTTTCCCGACGTTTCATGCAGCTGCTGTCGTGTCGCAACCTCTGAAAACATGAAGCAACAAAATGTTGTCCCTAAAACTCTGACTGTAATGGCCATCAAGACAGTTAGGGCCGTATAATCTTTCCCGAAATATATACTACAATGTATAGGCGCATGATTGATTATACATGATACAAAAAAATAGTTTAAAATAAAATGGATTGCAAACGCTATTATCTACAAAAATTATCTCTACTATTTTTGTCGTACGTTCACGGTTCACGAAATATTCGATAAAACGTGTTTTCCAAGATGGTGGCTGAAGCTCACGCCCTCCCGTCCCACAAAGTTGGATTCACTTTCTGGGGGCACCCCTGAACATATTCCAAAAAGAAAATTCGTTCTGGAAACCATTGCATAATCACCCTTTTTTTTCGCTGTGGCTCTTGGTTAAGATAATTTTACGTGATAAGAAATTTCATCAATTCAATGTAACGTAGGTTCAAGACTTGTCAGATGGTGATGACGCAAACATAATTAAGACATGATTCATTTGAAATACGTGTAAATTATATGCACGGCAGGTATTTATAATATTTGAACCTCATTAAAATTGTACAGGGTTTTTTCAAATTTCATAAAATGTGAAATTTGGAAGTGCTAGACTATAATGCACTCTGACTAACATCCAAATAAATTGTTAATTAGTAGTTGCATATTTTATATAGCTCACGCTCCGTGAAAAGGAAAATCCTTGCCGATCAACAACCGGCTTGTGCATATCACACGTATACATGAGAAAATTTTCTGAAAATATTTTTACGTAAACATTGTTTAAGTACACAAGCATTGTTTAACGGTCATTGTTTTTCATTTTAATAAAATATTTTTTTTACCTGCATTGGAAAACTGATGTTCAATCTATACATTAATATTTCGTTATCTCCGATTAAACAATGTTATAATTTTCATTTCTATTGGATGATTTCTTACAAACAAAGTACGCGTCATAGAAGAATGGCCGATCCAAAATATAAATAGTTTGACATTTTAGATAGGGACATAAGAGATAAGATTAAAGTAATTATTCACAAAAAGTACCAAGGACAAAAACGTAAATTAAAGTCATTATTAACCAACAAACCAGTATCAAGAAACCCACAAACCGATTTCTCAGAACATAAATTTTTTAATAGATTCGTCAATCTTTCAAATACAATTTTTTCAGATAAAGAAATTCAATTATTACAAAAAGGTTTTAAACACAATATTCAACCCACATGTTCATTGGATAACTTCAACAAACTAGGTATAGAAACAGAAATTAACTTATATAATATTCCAAATAATTCTAATCTAAAACACAAAGCTTCAGAAATTATTAAAAAAGAATTCGTCGAGTTTAACAAACCCAATTTTGAATTATCAGCCGCCAAATCAATTCAACAAAAATCAAAGTCAAATAGTCTTATTTTCACAAAAGCAGATAAAGGAAATACGGTAATTGCATTACCTAAAGAAGATTATTTATTAAAAACCAACAATTTTATTCAGGCAAGCAATTTTGAGACCCTTAAAAAAGACCCAACTAATAAATTTCAGAGAGAAATAAAATTAGCAGTAGATAACGTTAAATCAATAATTAACGATAAAGAAAAATATGAATTATTTTTACCCAATCCGCAACACCCTGAACTTTATTCATTAATTAAACTCCATAAAGAGGGGTACCCTATCAGGCCAGTTGTTTCTTATTTCACAGCATCTTCATTCAAAATTTCAAAGATTCTCATAGATGTCATTTCTAAATATTGTTCATTCATACCTCGATTTTCAGTTAAAAACTCAACGGAATTAATTAATAATATTCAAGATATAATACTACCCCATAATTCTAAATTCATATCGTTCGATGTAACAAATCTATTCCCTAGTATACGTCATAAAGAAACTATAACTCTTGTTGATAACTTGCTCACATACAATAATGTTAATCCTATAATTCACTCTGATATCATTACTTTATTAAAAGTGTGTTTGAATCAAAATTATTTTCATTTCAATGGAGAGGTTTATAGCAGTAAAGATGGTTTGATTATGGGCAACCCTCTCAGCCCCCTACTAGCAGAAATATTCATGGATAATATAGAAAAAATAATTCATGAACACCCCCTTAGTAAAAAATTTATGTACTGGCACCGATATGTGGACGATATTTTAGCTAGCTTCATCGGTACAAATAGACAATTAGAGAGCTTCATTACTTACATAAACTCGATTCACAATAATATCAAATTTACCGTAGAACTTGAACAAAATAAGTCTATAAACTTTCTAGACCTTACAATTTCAAATATAAATAATAAACATGATTTTTCTATATTTCATAAACCATCACATACAGATATTACAATTCATAATAGTTCGGTCCACCCATTCAGTCATAAACTAGCAGCTTTCAATAGTATGATACACAGACTCTTAACAGTCCCATTAAATATTGATAATTATACCAAAGAATTAAATATCATAAAACAAATAGCAATTAATAATAATTACGATACAAATTTAATTGACAATATCATAAATAAAAAGATAAAAAAACAGACTTTAGAACAAGTATTCCCTTCAGATAAAAATAATAGACAATTTAAAAGCTTAACATACTTTGGAACATCATCCTTAAAAATTAAATCATTTTTAGAAACTTTAGACATGAATATTTCCTTTAAAACTGATCACAATTTATCCAAATTCATTAAAAATAATAAATCTTAAAAATTAAACAAATCAGGAGTTTATAAATTAAAATGTGGTAATGACAATTGTGATAAAATTTATATCGGTAGAACTTTTAGAAATTTTAAAACTAGAATTTCGGAACACAAACGTAGCTATGACAACAAACAATTAGATTCTAACTATTCAAATCATTTATTAGAAAACCAACACATTTTCGACACAAATTTTGAAATTCTCCATGTAGTCGGTAAATCCTTTAGTTTAAATTTATTAGAAGCCCTAGAGATTAACAAAAATAAATATTCAGGTAATCTCCTTAACGACCAAATAGATATCAATCAGTCTCCCTTATTGAACCTCTTTACCTAGAAGATAGCTTAGGAATGTTTGTAGTGAATGAATTTCCAGGTAATATCTTTTAATACCATTGTTAACCTTAGTAAATAGATTTAGCACTGTATATATTAAGACATTTTTATATTTTACCTTCATTCGTTTTGACAAAGCTACTGTGTTAGTGAAACGCGTCAACAACTTTAAATTGAACATTAGTTCAAATATATGAAGATTTAAACAAAATATATTGTTTTATTTCATCGAACTGTATCTGCATAATCTTTTATCGGTTGATGTCTTGTTTTAGTTCACAAAACTTTATGAGAGATGGAAAAAACTGCGCTTAGAGAAGAACACAGCCAAACTTGGACTTATAGGACAAATTATTCTATATGCTGTTCCAGGAGTCACTTTTTTTATATTTCTTCCTTCGACCATTATAAGTTTTTTTGAAGGTTGGTCGTACGATATTGCAGTCTATTATGCATTTGTTACTCTAACTACTATTGGCTTTGGAGATTATGTAGCAGGTAAAGTATTCATTTTTAGGTTTAAGATCGCTTTTTTAACATCCACATATGACTGTTACTTGGCTAACTATTAACCAATGTCGGTGATCATGATTCGACCAAATCCACAAGTATCACCTTAAAGTATTGCTAATTTTTAATGAGTTAGAAATTCCATCCGCCCAATTTCGCTACCTATATGATTAAGGACATTAATTTATCCATAATCTAGTCACTATTGATTTGTATCTGGAATAGATCTTGGATCTGAGCCCTAAAGCATCACAAGAGCAGCCAACCACACTGTGATGATAAAGAAATTTTTAATTATTTAGTTTAAATTGTGTAAACTTGTGAAAACATTAGTTTTTTCAAACAACAAAGCAGGTACTCCATACGCGCTCGTTTTTTTTTCGGAATAATCTTCAAGAGCTTCCATTGGACATTCTCTTGTTCAGTCCCGGCATGATAATGTAATATGGTGAGTGAATATGCAGCGCTAGTCCGGCGTCCGGCCCATTGACATATTATACTAGTGGACTGGCCTACGGTAATAAACGCTGTAGGATAAAATGCGGAAGAGACTAGAAACAGAATACCTAGAAACAGATGGAACTAGGTGTGGCAGAAAACACGGAGAAAGCATATAAAGGGTGCTTATAAAATTATTTTCTTATTAGTAAAAATTGTTGTAACTGCATTAGATGCTTCAAAGAATATTTTAATTTTATAAACAAATAACAGACTATATTTTATTAATATCTTTAATATTATTTTAAACCCAAATAATACAAAAAAATGATGAAAAAACCATTAAAAAAATCATTTTATTACGGATAAATAGAAAATATACAATTATTATTGTTATACAATACGAAAAAGAGAATGCATTTTCATAAAAATATATTGTTACGTGTGTGTCTATTTATACAGTGTGGTCATATAAGTGTGCAACGTGGAATTCTTTTTATTGCTCAGTAAAAATTCAAATATTGCTAAAAGTTGGTGCAAGTTCCATAATTAAATTAGATGCATTCAGAATGGTTGCAAGTCAAACAGAGTAGTTCAAAAAATAGTCCAAAATAAACTTAATCGATTTTTGTGTAATATTTATTCATTTTTTTATATTTACAAACAGTTTGATTGGCAATTTTCAAAAATTTCTTTCCCTATTCTAGAAATTCTAAATCACTCTCCTGAAAATCTCCAAAGTCTATTGGATCTCGTTTTTTTATAAAAATAGAAAAAATGCATAATTGACGGTATTTTTTTGAATGGTCAACTACTTAAGAATCAGTAGGTATTTTCTTACCTTGCAACTTTTTTTTCCACACTCAAACATGTTTTTATTTCATTGGATAATATGTTATTGTTTACTGGATCTTCTGGCTTATTAACTTCTGGTACATATAAATCGACTTCCATAGATTCCACTGCAGGAATTATATCAGTACTGCATCCTGCAACAGCATCCCCTAAAAATGTACACTTAAGTACATTAAGATTGTGATATAAAAAGTATTCGAATGTTTATATTAAAAATATTATTTTAAATTCAAATTTTTTAAGAAAAGCACCTTCATCTTGGTTTACATAAAGTATTCTTGTTACGGGTTTTCTCTTTTTGATAACTTTGATCAAATGAGCAGGAAAATCGAACTGTGATGGAATTGCTGTCTTTTTTAATACCGATTTCCGTGAACATTCAATACCTAGTCATCAACTCTAAAATGCTTTTCACAAATAACAGCTGTATCACTCGGCTTATAATTATCTCTCCTAACAGCGTGTAACCATTACTTATATTTCGATCTTTTGGAAGTCTATAAAACATGAAAAATATTTTTAATCATCTTAATAAACCTAACTTATATAAAATTTATTATCCCAAATGTTTTCCCCTTAAGAGAAACAATGTATAGTTGTGCAATCTTCTTTAATATAATTTCGCAGAGCGCTTTCGGCATTAAGCCATCATCTGTGCGGTCACTATAAAAATGTTGATTACATTTTTTAAGTTTGATGAAAAAAATTTTTTTATATACATACTCGTCAAAAATCCCAAGACAGGGGCCTCCAAATATGTACGTCTGTACATTTAATTAATTTGGTGAATCACATTATTGACTTAAAAACAATTTTAAAATACATAAAAGTTAAAATCTGGTAAAATAATTCAGCAGATCTGAAGTAGACACTTTTTATTAGGTTCGACCATTTTGCCAAGCTGTCATCAAAGAAATATTCACAAAACCACAATGAACCCGATTGTCATCCCATTCCATAGAGTAAGTTCCGAATCGTCGGAGCATAGACAAACATCGTTGATATTGGTAAATGAAGAGATTTCGCGACCCTCAACAGAATGGCATCTACCATCTACCAAAAATAATAGTTTTGGAGACAGAATTGATGACCACCTGGTGAGGGCGGCGAAATCCATAGATACATTGGGACGTGCCAAACCCGCAAATGCCCGAGAAGTACAGTAAAGCGCTGATATGGACATTGTGCGCGCTCATAACGTTTATATTTCAGTGGTGTAGAATTTGATTGCAATTGTTTGTGAAAAGGAATTTAGAGAAAGGAGTTGAAATGAAAATAAAGTGTAAGGAGTGACAAATTTCTTGGAAAACTATGATTGATGAGATATAGAACAAGTAATGAATGAAAAGTGTGAATGATGAGATGAAGAATGGTGAGAAGTAAAATCCAATGAAATTGTAGGAAGTGTTAGGAAAGAAATGAATTACAAACATACGTCTAGCGATCCCCACTGTTGTGAAATGTAGTACAATAGATGAGTTCGTCGCCTTAACCGCAAAGCCATCAGCCGTCTATCAAACATAATAAATTTGGAGATAGCCTAGATAGTCTAACGATGAAGACGCCGACTTCAAAAAATAAAAACGAATGATAAAAAAGTGTGATTAGAAAAATGAAGAATGGTGGGAGGCAAAGGCCAACGAAGAAGTAGGAACAAGTGCGGAAGATAGTAAATTCGAGCAAGAGTCTGACAAATCCCACTGTACATATGCTGAAATGAGTAATGCGATGAGAAACCAAAGTCACTACAAAAATTAAGCGAAAATTGATATTATCCTTTTAGTTTTAAAAAGGTCTAACATTCAGACTGAAACGTCACAATGGCTGTACCAATTTTAATAAAATGACTTTTTAATCAGTTCAACACTGTTTTTATTTGACTAAAACCCAAGACATATTCTTGATATATATATATATATATATATATATATATTGTGACGCGCTTTTTTTTTCCTAAGGCGATGACCGCACGCTGCGCTGCGCGTGATCTATCGGTAGCGGCCTCTTGCTCTACCTCTCAACACCTTGGAAACGTCACTCCTGACACCTTTGAAGCCTTACAATTTCTCGGGCGCCAGATTTTTAACGTGGTTGTCTCCACGGCCCCTCGACTACACTCGTCGAGAGTTCCAGGTAACCTCAGATGGAGGTACGGTAAATTCCAGGGGTCTATTGTCGTCAAAATTCGGGAGGTTGCTAAATATATAAAACAAATGTTCTCGCTAGTCCTGAAATGAATGTTATTATCCTAATCCACACTACGGAGAAGCTAAAATTCGTGCAGCCAAACAACTACTCTACCATAAGGAAGCACTAGTCTATAATAGGTCAATAAAACACGGAGGTTCGGTTAGGTTATATTACAATAATGTTTATTATCTATATACAGAAGAAAAAAAAAACTTATCATACATAAAGGTAACCCATACTCTGGTATCCCCAGAAAAGCAGAAAAATGTTAGCAAACTATATACAGTTAATATGCGATTATTAGAGACGAAGCGGGCAGGACATAAGCGAGAGTTTTTATCAGCAAATGCAATGTTTACGATAAGAGCGTTAAAAAAAAAAGAAAAACTCCTACTGTACAGGTCTTTTCAATATACAGGTCAATAAATAAAAATTAATAAAACGGAACCTACATTGATGCTAGCAAAGTGTCCATTCACTTTCGACGCACCCGGTATGTAGAATAAATGTGAGTATTGAGTACACGAAGCTTATAAAGATCGGGAAAGGAAATGCGAAAAAGGGTTCGATACTTGAATAAAACTGTGGAGAAACTCGGGCCAAGTGGTGGGACAACTTTCGGAATTTTTGGAGAATCGGGACTAGGAATTAACGGTTGAAATCCGGGAATTAAAATATCAAGGAGCCCTGGCTAGACACCTGGAAGTCCTCGAAATTCCAATTTAACGGAATATACGTCGTCTAATTAAAACATCAGAAGAGCCCTGGCTAGACACCTGGAAGTCTTTGATATTTCAATTGAAACGCAAAACAAAACAAGGAATCGGGACGGGATACTGACGGTGGAAATCCGGGAATTAAAATATCAAGGAGCCCTGGCTAGACACCTGGAAGTCCTCAAGATTCCAATTTAACGGAATATACGTCGTCTAATTAAAACATCAGAAGAGCCCTGGCTAGACACATGGAAGTCTTTGATATTTCAATCGAAACGCAAAACAAAACAAGGAATCGGGACGGGATACTGACGGTGGAAATCCGGGAATTAAAATATCAAGGAGCCCTGGCTAGACACCTGGAAGTCCTCAAGATTCCAATTTAACGGAATATACGTCGTCTAATTAAAACATCAGAAGAGCCCTGGCTAGACACCTGGAAGTCTTTGATATTTCAATCGAAACGCAAAACAAAACAAGGAATCGGGACGGGATACTGACGGTGGAAATCCGGGAATTAAAATATCAAGGAGCCCTGGCTAGACACCTGGAAGTCCTTAAGATTTCAATTTAACGGAATATACGTCGTCTAATTAAAACATCAGAAGAGCCCTGGCTAGACACCTGGAAGTCTTTGATATTTCAACCGAAACGCAAAACAGGGAATCGGGTTAGCACTCAATAAAATATTGTCGAGATTTTAAATGTACTGTTTCTCGTTATATTTCTTATAGATAACAAAACCATTAACGCATGTAGTAAAATGAAATACCTAATCGGGAATCGGGACGGGATACTGACGGAGGAAATCCGGGAATTAAAATATCAAGGAGCCCTGGCTAGACACCTGGAAGTCCTTAAGATTTCAATTTAACGGAATATACGTCGTCTAATTAAAACATCAGAAGAGCCCTGGCTAGACACCTGGAAGTCTTTGATATTTCAACCGAAACGTAAAACAGGGAATCGGGTTAGTACTCAATAAAATATTGTCGAGATTTTAAATGTACTGTTTCTCGTTATATTTCTGATAGATAACAAAACCATTAACGCATGCAGTAAAATGAAATACCTAATCGGGAATCGGGACGGGATACTGACGGAGGAAATCCGGGAATTAAAATATCAAGGAGCCCTGGCTAGACACCTGGAAGTCCTTAAGATTTCAATTTAACGGAATGTACGTCGTCTAATTAAAACATCAGAAGAGCCCTGGCTAGACACCTGGAAGTCTTTGATATTTCAACCGAAACGTAAAACAGGGAATCGGGTTAGTACTCAATAAAATATTGTCGAGATTTTAAATGTACTGTTTCTCGTTATATTTCTGATAGATAACAAAACCATGAACGCTTGCAGTAAAATGAAATACCTAATATTTTAATAATTCAAAATACAAATTCAAATATCTATTTAAAGACAACTGTTATTATAATTTTCAAATATTCTAACTTTCACGGTTATCGCTTCAGCATTTTTATTTCAAAAAGAAAAACGGGAAAAAACTTATTCAAAACATTCAAAGAAATAGATAACAGTTCGATTTCTGCTATATCCCAAAACCATTAATGTTTATAGCAAAATGAAATATCTAATATTTTATAAATTCAAAGTAGAAATTCAAATATCTATTGAAAAGGCCATTTATGCTTTCAAATATTCTTGAAAATTCGAAAATAAAAACTATTACAAAAAAAACTACAAAAACGGTAAATAAATTGATTAAATTGCTTACTTTCGGAGCGTTGCACTACTTCTCGCCGTCGGAACTCGGGAATTGATACTCTTCTCATACTATTTTTCACTATCTCACCTACCAGGTTTCAAACTGCTTTGCCCTCTCTTCCGCTAGTGCGACCTGCGCGCTTTCACTCAGTATTTTGCGGTAGGGGGTAAACATAAATTTTACCATCGGATCGCGGTCAAAATTTGGAATTTTCAAATTAAAATCCGGAATGAATATTTTATCAAAATGATTTCTACATATCTAACGGTTAAATAATATCTACCCCGAAACCAGGGGATACAATAAAATGTTCACGGAGATTTGCAATTACTTTACAATACTTATAATAAGTCACCATACAAATGAATATATATACTCGTCGACATAAACTATAAAATGAAAATATATTCAGCGCATAAACTGCTAAATGATTTATATACAAAGAAACGAATATGTGACGGGTGATACATAATCAAATATATACTCGGTGACATAAACTATCAAATGAAATTACAGTCGGTGGCATAAACTAAAAAAAATGTTTTGTATATATAGGAACGAATATGTAACGGGTGATACATAATATAAATGAACATATATACTCGGCGACATAAACTACAAAATGAAAGTACACTCAGTTACACAAAATTAACGTTAGTAACGAAAACTTCGTTACATCCCCCCCTTACTTCGGTAAAAAAAAAATTTAAGGACATGAGCATCGCTCGCGTGCTTTAAAAATTTTTTTTTTTTAGCACCTTAGAAACCAATTATAAATAAATTACAATTCCTTTAAAACTAAACAAACTCTTTCTTCCATACTCTGGACTTATCTTCTTCAAGGGTGTTCAGAGTCGGTAGCCTCTTCTACGACTTCCGGGGCCTGGTCCAAACCCTCGGACTCTGATATTGCGGCGCAAGCGGGAATAGCGCTCGTGTAGATGACTGGCGATCGTCGGAGATGATACGGAGCACGTACATAAGTTGCACTGTACGCCCTTGTCCTGGGTTGCACGTTGTTGACGGAAACTGGGGCGGGGTACTAGATGAACCTGTACTGCTACTGACTTCCTGGGGCCGTTCGCTAGGGATTGGTCGAGGATCCTGTCACATGGACAGTCCCGGGACATTCTTCCCACTTTCCCGCATCGGGAACAGAATAGGACAGTTGCACGATTACACATCTGTCGGCTATGGCCAGGGATTCCGCATCTCCAACAGAGATCATTGGTGATGCGTATGAACCTCTCAGGTTCCGGGCGGCTTCGTTTTCTCTTGTTTCTTGGAGAGAGATCGTCCATTTGGGAGCAATCAGCTATTTGTTCCGGTCGTATCCAGGAAATTCCACCTGCCTCCTTACTTCTCCTGGGGGCGCCACGCAGGGGGCCACATTTGGCGAAATGTTCGGATAGCTCCTCCGCATCCTCTGACAGGCTCTCGGCGGTTTCATAAAGACTCAATTCTAGGGACGATTCGGAATCGGGGTCCATTTTGACTCTCGGTCCTTGTCTGTGATTAACTACAACAGAACAAACAAATTTTACCATTACTTCGGTCAGAGGGCCACGGTCATCCCGCCCTAAGTTGCCGCGGTTTTCTCTGGTTAACTTAAACTTGAAAAGAAAACAATAAATGTTCTCCGTTACATATTTAATAAATGACCACAATCAAATAAAGCAATCCTCAAAAAAACTTGCAAGGAAACAAAACTTCTATGTCCATTTTTCGGAACGGCACGCATTACCAAAAGTAACAAAAAGAGAAAGAAAAAAAAACAGTCACTGGTGACCAATTCAAATACATTTTATCCAACAAAAGAGACAATAATTCAATTTTCACAGGGGGAAGGGGGGATCGGAATATTGTATCTACGTCCATCTGGTCCCTTCATCCTGACGGTGTGCCACCGCCCAGGCTTGGCGGTTCGCGGTCGTAGAAAGGCGGCTTTTTCCGCCCACTCTCTCGGCCACGGTTGCGGTCGCGGGTGCTGTAAGGCGAAATCTAGTATGGCTAGACTTCGTGCTCGGTGGTCTTCTCGTCCCCAAGTCGCTTCCTGCTCAGACTCTGTAACCTTTTCCATTTCCGTGATTTTGGGAGCTGGTTCTGGATTTTCACTATCTGGGGTGAACGTATACTGACACCCGGAGTGGTACTGAGCCACGGCTTCGGTGACCTCCTCGGTCGTCTGCCAACCCTGGTCTCTTGTATGCACCGTTGTCCTCTCGTACAGGGTGCACACTAAGTAGGATTCCCGGTACACTTCAGTTTCTGATGCGGGTGGCGAGGATGGAGGTGTGGCTCCCGGTATGTTGGGGTCGACGTCGAACACTTCCGGGTCAAATTCCCATTCCATGTTCTCGTCTGTCGGTGGATGGTTATTCAGTTCCTCGACGTAGTCGAAGGTGGATCCTAAAGGTATGTCTTCGGCTTCAGGTCCGGGAGAGTCGGAGGAGGACGGTGAGGCGGTGAGGTCTACGACCTCATAGTCGCAGAGGGTCGGTGACTTCCTTAATCGTCGGGCGATTTCCTTAGCCTTCTCGGTTCTGGCTTGTTCCCTCCTCTGCCGGTTGGCTCGGTCCTCGTAGGGATCGTGGCAGGAAAGCGGCTCACTCCCTCGGGGTGGTGCATCGCACCGCGGTTTCATTCTGAAATAAACTAATTATTTAACGGTTTTAAATCTTTAATGTGGATTCGGTTATGTCGCTTGCCGTTTTCGTCTCGCAAATCATATACTACCGGGGAGACGACGCGGACTACTTCATAAGGCCCAGAGTATTTCGGGGCTAATTTCGCAGCTACATGATCGACAGCTGACGACAAAGTGTTCTCCTTTTTCATGACTTTGTCTCCTAGGGTGCATTTCCAGTCACGGCGACGTAAATTGTAATAATGACTTTGACTGGTGAATGCTCTAGACAAATTTAAACGGACAAGATCAAAACACTCTTGTAACTTATCAAGTCGTGAGAGATGTATTCTTGCATGTTCCTCAACGGGGCTTGTAGGTTCGGCATCTTTCCTCGAATCGGCTTCATGGTTATCTTCAGTCTCCCTCCTGAGAGATTTCGGAATGTCGGGGTCCCGTCCAAAATTTAAAAAGGCAGGTGAAAATCCAGTAGAATCGTGTTTAGAGTTGTTCATCGCAAACTTCAAATCGGCTAATCTTACATCCCAGTCCCGGTGATCCTGCTCGCAATATTGCGCAATCATTGTCTTCAGAGTGCGGTTGGCTCTTTCTACCGGATTAGCTTGCGGAGTATACGGAGGTGTGAAACGATGTCGAATTCCCAATTCTCGCAACATATTTTTAAACAGTGTACTATTATACTGAGTTCCATTATCGGTTAATACGGTACGGGGGCATCCAAATGTTGTCAGTATTTCTTCATGAAATGCAGTACTGACGCTACTGGCCGTAGCACTTCTCAATGGTTTACATTGTACCCACTTGGTAAATCGGTCCTGGAATATTACTATATAGCAATTTCCTTTCTTACTCCGCGGCAATGGTCCTATGATATCAGAACTAACGGTATCCCATGGTCGTTGGTTTGGGGATGGCTGCATCTTCCCTGGAGGCTTCTGTTGTGACGGTTTGTACTTCTGGCATTGTAAACATCGGCGAACGTACTTGGTAATATCTCGAAACATTCCAGGCCAATAGTAATATCTGGCGATACGAGTGATGGTCTTGGCGATTCCCAGATGTCCAGCATGAGGGGCATCATGGTTTTCTTTGAGAACTCGGATTCGGTCGGATTTTGCTATGCACAGTTTCCATGGGTCACTCATTTCTGGTTCTCTTAAGTCATTTATATCCCAAAAATGACGGTACAAACGGCCGTCTTTGATGCAGTAGTTTGGGAACTTGTCTGGCTCCTTCAGGACTTCTTCCTTCTTGTTCCGGTACCATGAACATTCGGCGGTTACCTCGGTCAGACAGAGTATCGATGATGGATTGGTCTCGGCTGTCCTTGGTAGCGGATTTCTGGACAAAGCGTCAGCCACGCGATTTAGAGCACCTTTACGGTACTGTATCTCGAAATCATATTGCTGCAGAAAAATACTCCATCGGGCTAAACGTCCGGACGGACTCACTATGGAATGCAGCCATCTAAGAGATTGATGATCGGTAACAACCGTGAAATGGTAGCCCTCTAAATAAGGACGCATCTTTTCAATTCCCCAAACAATGGCAAGACATTCTTTCTCAGTGACGGAGTAATTCTTCTCGGCAGGACTTAGCGTGCGACTCGCGTATGCTACCACATGCTCCTGGCCATCCTTCTGTTGTGTAAGGGCAATTCCCAAACCATACTCGGAGGCGTCGATCTGTAGGGTGAACGGTACGGAAAAATCGGGACAACTTAAAACGGGAGCTTCTGACAGACATGTTTTAATCTCAGCAAAGGCAGCTTCTTGCTCTTCGGCCCACTTCCATCGCTGGGATTTGCGGAGTAATTTCGTTAACGGGGCCACCTTTTGTGAAAACGATGGCACAAATCTCCTATACCAGGATGCGACTCCCAAAAATCTTCGTAACTCTCGGATATTTCTCGGCGCTGCAAATTTAATTATGCTCTCGACTTTTTCTGGATCGGTACGGATCCCATCTCCAGTGACTACATGGCCTAAATATTTCATGGACGGTAAACAGAAGTGGCATTTCTCCGGCTTCAGTTTCAAACGTGCTCCTCGTAATCGACGGAACACCTCAGACAGATTTTCCAAATGCTGTTCGAACGTTTCCCCTAGAACTATGATGTCATCCAGATAAGCAAAGGCGTACGGATCTAAGTCTGGGCCTATTAGTCTGTCAACCAATCTCTGGAAAGTGGCAGGTGCGGAATGTAGACCAAATGGAAGGACCGTGAATTGAAACAATCCACGTCCCGGTACGGTAAACGCGGTAACGGGTTTGCTCTCTGGTGTTAATGGAACTTGCCAGTACCCACTCTTCAAATCTAAACTGGAAATATATTTGGCTTTTCGCAGTTTATCCAGTATAGCATTAATAAATGGAAGCGGGTAAGCATCCTTCATCGTAACTTCGTTGATTTTGCGGAAATCGATGCAGAAACGGTTCTTTCCATCTTTCTTCTTCACAATCACGATTGGAGAGCTCCACGGACTGGTAGAAGGTTCTATCACTCCTTCATCTAACATCGCGTCTATCTCGGTATTGCACACTTCCTGCATTTTTGGATTTTGCGGTCGGTATCTTTGTTTGATCGGACGGGGCTGTAGCAGACGGATTTCATGCTCAATAAGCGTAGTCGGACCTCTAATCTTCTCGAACAGCGGAAGTTCCTGGTTCAAAAATGTATTCAACTTCTCTTTTTGATTCTTCGTCAAATTACTTTCTTCACTCGGAATGATTGTTTCTAACGGGCATCCTATGTAGCCATAATTGGTGTTATCTCCTAACTCCTCCGGGGATAATTTCACTCTTCCAGGTTTATTATCATCTTCATTTTCTCTAACCCTTATCAGAGACGACGAAAGGACTTCAGAATTGGATTGTTCCTTGTCAACCCCTAAACTACCCAGGGTGGACGCAGAGACATCGGAAATAGCTTGCTCCTTGCCAACCCCTAACAACACCGGGGAGAACGCAGAGACTTCAGAACCAGCTTGCTCTTGATCAACCCCTAACACCCGGGAAGACGCAGAGACTTTAGAAAAAGACTGCTCTTTGTCAATTCCTAAACCACCCAGGGAAGACGCAGAGACTTCAGAAACGGATTGCTCTTTGCCAACCCCTAACACCAGGGAAGACGCAGAGACTTCAGAAACAGACTGCTCCTTGTCAACCCCTAACACCCGGGAGGACGCAGAGACTTCAGAAAAAGATTGTTCTTTGTCAACCCCTAACACCAGGGAAGACGCAGAGACTTCAGAAACAGACTGCTCTTTGTCAACCCCTAACACCAGGGAAGACGCAGAGACTTCAGAAACAAATTGCTCTTTGTCAACCCCTAACACCAGGGAAGACGCAGAGACTTCAGAAACAGACTGCTCTTTGTCAACCCCTAACACCAGGGAAGACGCAGAGACTTCAGAAACAGACTGCTCTTTGTCAACCCCTAACACCAGGGAAGACGCAGAGACTTCAGAAACAAATTGCTCTTTGTCAACCCCTAACACCAGGGAAGACGCAGAGACTTCAGGAACACGGTTTTCTGAGAGACACTTGTCGGTATTGTCCATACTTAGTGTCGGTTTAGCAGCATCGGATTCTCTCTTGAGCGGGCTCACTACTTCCAACATCTCAACAGGACTGGTTGATGGTGAGTGCATCACTTGTTTGTCTTCCATGTATATTTTCCCGCTTCCTAGCTCCAACCGGAAATTATACTTTTGAAGAACATCGTGTCCTAACACAATATCGGTTATAAGACCAGGAAAATGTTCGAATGACCTTTCCAAAATGACGTCATGGATCTTCAGTTTCAGCTTGTATGTGTCGGTGATAGGGACTAAAATTCCATTAGCTAAACGGGCTCTCGCAGCTTGACGGGCTATGGTTTGCTTTCGTTGGGAAAATGTCCTAGCTATCTGATCACCGATGTATGATTTAGCAGCTCCAGTATCCAATAGGGCTCTGAACTTACGGTTTTCAATTTCAACGTCGATGTGCGGTCGGGAATCGGTCATTTCTTCTGGCGTTTCGGCATGAGAGGCCAATATCTGTGGAAGCTGTGTCGGCCTCTCCTCGGGACAGCTTCGGATTAGTTTTCCTGCCTCCTGCAGGAACAGTCTCGGGAAAATACTCCTTCCTTATGGCAACGGGAACAGAATATTTTCGAAGGGTTCCGGCAATCGCTTCGGTAGTGTCCGGATTCACCACAGCGGAAACAGGTTGGTGCACGTGAAGACGAGCCAGACGGTCGTTGAGTATTTTCACGCGTCGAAGCGTGATGAATTTCGTTCGGTGACGGCCGGCTGGTACCGGGGTTGGCTTCTCTTACTGGGTCGGACGGCGGATTGTGGGACTGTCCATATCTAGGGGTACTCACTGGCTGCGGACGGGCTGGTCCACGGTTCGGTCCACGGTTCGGTCCACTGGGGTTGGGTGCGCTTTGGAGTTCCTTCCTCAGGAGCTCATATTCCCTAACCACTTGACAGAACGTAGGAAAATCCTTGAAATCTACTTTTCGTATCTGCAGCCGGTACTCGGGTAAAAGATTTCGGTACAGCCATGCTAACTGTTGTTCGGACGTTAGTTTCCCATGCCTCCTCATCAGGGTCTGTAGCTCGGTCATGTACGTCGCAGCGGATTCACTTCGTCTTTGAAGACGTCTTCCTATCTCGGCTTCCAAATCGACTTCATAGTTTACTGGATAAAAGAAAATTCTGAATTCAGCTTCGAATTCGTCCCAGGTTGTGAACCTACTTCGGTTGTTGCGGTACCAAGATGCGGGTTCACCTGATAATAATTCCGGTAATACCGGAAGCAAGTTGTCCTTCTGGACATTCTTTGCAGTGCAGATCTCTTCGATCATTTCTATGAAAGCGGCCGGATCTCCTCGGTTACCAAAAGACACCTTCCAATCGTGTACATTTATCGGTTGGGTTGCCATATCGGTTGAATAATCCCCAGGATCCTCGTGGTTTCTAGTGGCCGGCGGAGTAATATTTCTTCGTCTCAAAAAGTTAACGAGCCTTCTTCGTTTGTCAGGAACGGTTCCAGCAGTCGATAAATTCCTTTTTTGTAGCTGGTCAGTAAGACCCTCGTTTTTCAGCAAATATACCCAATTCACGCGATGGTCTGTAGCTTCTTCTTCGGGATTTACGACGGGTAATTGGGTCGATGCTGACGGAACGGGTACTGTTTCCTCTGCACCTTCACGTTCAAATGGTAAAGCAATGTCCAATTCCTCGGTACTTCCTCTTGACATCTATTTTTTTGTCTCTCCTTCACTTCTTTACAGCAACAGTCAGCTTCACAACCAATTGCGAGTCCCTTCACAGCAACGAAGCTTCTTCCTCAACCCTTACAGCAACGAAGCTTCCTCCTCAATTTCCGGAGCAACGACAAGATAATTCAAAACGATATACAACGTCCTTGCTTTAATAAACACTCAACAATGAGATGGAAAACAGGCAAAACAATATATAACGGTACGCTGTGAAAACCAAATTATTAATCGGACTCCTTCGACAATCAAAAGGTCCCTACTCAAATCTTCACCCTAAAACAATAAAATTCCACAACAAAATACAACGGTTCCTGTTATAACGAACAGTCAAGTTCCCAGTCCGAATCTTCACACTGAAACAATAAAATAAATTCCACAACAAAATACGACGGTTCCTGTTATAACGAAAAATCAGAGTCCCTGTCCAATCAATAAATCAGCGATATGGAAAAAATATTATTCCATAATCAAGAATACGGAAAACCTGAAAAAGAATAAAATAGTTCGGACTTAAACAACAATTTCAGGTCCCTGCTCAATCAATAAATCAGCAATACGGGAAAAATTTTATTTATTAATCAAGAATACGGACAACCTGAAAAGAATAAAACAGTTAGTACTTAAACAACAGTTTAAGGTCTCAGCTCAATCAATAAATCAGCAGTACGAAAAAAAAAATTATTCACTAATCAAGAATATGGAAAACCTGAAAAAAAATAAAACAGTTGATATGCAAACAACAACTTAAGGTCCCTGCTCAATCAATAAATCAGCAATACGGGAAAAATTTTTATTTATTAATCAAGAATACGGACAACCTGAAAAGAATAAAACAGTTAGTACTTAAACAACAGTTTAAGGTCTCAGCTCAATCAGTAAATCAGCAGTACGAAAAAAAATTATTCACTAATCAAGAATATGGAAAACCTGAAAAAAAAAATAAAACAGTTGATATGCAAACAACAACTTAAGGTCCCTGCTCGGGCGCCAAGATGTGACGCGCTTTTTTTTTTTCCTAAGGCGATGACCGCACGCTGCGCTGCGCGTGATCTATCGGTAGCGGCCTCTTGCTCTACCTCTCAACACCTTGGAAACGTCACTCCTGACACCTTTGAAGCCTTACAATTTCTCGGGCGCCAGATTTTTAACGTGGTTGTCTCCACGGCCCCTCGACTACACTCGTCGAGAGTTCCAGGTAACCTCAGATGGAGGTACGGTAAATTCCAGGGGTCTATTGTCGTCAAAATTCGGGAGGTTGCTAAATATATAAAACAAATGTTCTCGCTAGTCCTGAAATGAATGTTATTATCCTAATCCACACTACGGAGAAGCTAAAATTCGTGCAGCCAAACAACTACTCTACCATAAGGAAGCACTAGTCTATAATAGGTCAATAAAACACGGAGGTTCGGTTAGGTTATATTACAATAATGTTTATTATCTATATACAGAAGAAAAAAAAAACTTATCATACATAAAGGTAACCCATACTCTGGTATCCCCAGAAAAGCAGAAAAATGTTAGCAAACTATATACAGTTAATATGCGATTATTAGAGACGAAGCGGGCAGGACATAAGCGAGAAAAACTCCTACTGTACAGGTCTTTTCAATATACAGGTCAATAAATAAAAATTAATAAAACGGAACCTACATTGATGCTAGCAAAGTGTCCATTCACTTTCGACGCACCCGGTATGTAGAATAAATGTGAGTATTGAGTACACGAAGCTTATAAAGATCGGGAAAGGAAATGCGAAAAAGGGTTCGATACTTGAATAAAACTGTGGAGAAACTCGGGCCAAGTGGTGGGACAACTTTCGGAATTTTTGGAGAATCGGGACTAGGAATTAACGGTTGAAATCCGGGAATTAAAATATCAAGGAGCCCTGGCTAGACACCTGGAAGTCCTCAAGATTCCAATTTAACGGAATATACGTCGTCTAATTAAAACATCAGAAGAGCCCTGGCTAGACACCTGGAAGTCTTTGATATTTCAATCGAAACGCAAAACAAAACAAGGAATCGGGACGGGATACTGACGGTGGAAATCCGGGAATTGAAATATCAAGGAGCCCTGGCTAGACACCTGGAAGTCCTCAAGATTCCAATTTAACGGAATATACGTCGTCTAATTAAAACATCAGAAGAGCCCTGGCTAGACACCTGGAAGTCTTTGATATTTCAATCGAAACGCAAAACAAAACAAGGAATCGGGACGGGATACTGACGGTGGAAATCCGGGAATTAAAATATCAAGGAGCCCTGGCTAGACACCTGGAAGTCCTCAAGATTCCAATTTAACGGAATATACGTCGTCTAATTAAAACATCAGAAGAGCCCTGGCTAGACACCTGGAAGTCTTTGATATTTCAATCGAAACGCAAAACAAAACAAGGAATCGGGACGGGATACTGACGGTGGAAATCCGGGAATTAAAATATCAAGGAGCCCTGGCTAGACACCTGGAAGTCCTTAAGATTTCAATTTAACGGAATATACGTCGTCTAATTAAAACATCAGAAGAGCCCTGGCTAGACACCTGGAAGTCTTTGATATTTCAACCGAAACGCAAAATAGGGAATCGGGTTAGCACTCAATAAAATATTGTCGAGATTTTAAATGTACTGTTTCTCGTTATATTTCTGATAGATAACAAAACCATTAACGCATGTAGTAAAATGAAATACCTAATCGGGAATCGGGACGGGATACTGACGGAGGAAATCCGGGAATTAAAATATCAAGGAGCCCTGGCTAGACACCTGGAAGTCCTTAAGATTTCAATTTAACGGAATATACGTCGTCTAATTAAAACATCAGAAGAGCCCTGGCTAGACACCTGGAAGTCTTTGATATTTCAACCGAAACGTAAAACAGGGAATCGGGTTAGTACTCAATAAAATATTGTCGAGATTTTAAATGTACTGTTTCTCGTTATATTTCTGATAGATAACAAAACCATTAACGCATGCAGTAAAATGAAATACCTAATCGGGAATCGGGACGGGATACTGACGGAGGAAATCCGGGAATTAAAATATCAAGGAGCCCTGGCTAGACACCTGGAAGTCCTTAAGATTTCAATTTAACGGAATGTACGTCGTCTAATTAAAACATCAGAAGAGCCCTGGCTAGACACCTGGAAGTCTTTGATATTTCAACCGAAACGTAAAACAGGGAATCGGGTTAGTACTCAATAAAATATTGTCGAGATTTTAAATGTACTGTTTCTCGTTATATTTCTGATAGATAACAAAACCATGAACGCTTGCAGTAAAATGAAATACCTAATATTTTAATAATTCAAAATACAAATTCAAATATCTATTTAAAGACAACTGTTATTATAATTTTCAAATATTCTAACTTTCACGGTTATCGCTTCAGCATTTTTATTTCAAAAAGAAAAACGGGAAAAAACTTATTCAAAACATTCAAAGAAATAGATAACAGTTCGATTTCTGCTATATCCCAAAACCATTAATGTTTATAGCAAAATGAAATATCTAATATTTTATAAATTCAAAGTAGAAATTCAAATATCTATTGAAAAGACCATTTATGCTTTCAAATATTCTTGAAAATTCGAAAATAAAAACTATTACAAAAAAAAACTACAAGAACGGTAAATAAATTGATTAAATTGCTTACTTTCGGAGCGTTGCACTACTTCTCGCCGTCGGAACTCGGGAATTGATACTCTTCTCATACTATTTTTCACTATCTCACCTACCAGGTTTCAAACTGCTTTGCCCTCTCTTCCGCTAGTGCGACCTGCGCGCTTTCACTCAGTATTTTGCGGTAGGGGGTAAACATAAATTTTACCATCGGATCGCGGTCAAAATTTGGAATTTTCAAATTAAAATCCGGAATGAATATTTTATCAAAATGATTTCTACATATCTAACGGTTAAATAATATCTACCCCGAAACCAGGGGATACAATAAAATGTTCACGGAGATTTGCAATTACTTTACAATACTTATAATAAGTCACCATACAAATGAATATATATACTCGTCGACATAAACTATAAAATGAAAATATATTCAGCGCATAAACTGCTAAATGATTTATATACAAAGAAACGAATATGTGACGGGTGATACATAATCAAATATATACTCGGTGACATAAACTATCAAATGAAATTACAGTCGGTGGCATAAACTAAAAAAAATGTTTTGTATATATAGGAACGAATATGTAACGGGTGATACATAATATAAATGAACATATATACTCGGCGACATAAACTACAAAATGAAAGTACACTCAGTTACACAAAATTAACGTTAGTAACGAAAACTTCGTTACAATATATATATATAACACTTTTTACTTTAAATTCATATAAAAATGGATCACATTCGATTTTCACCTGCGGCTTCTCTTCTCGCCAACGCTTCACTGCCCACTGCCGCGTTTTTTTATCCGCCAACCCTAATTTTTGTTGATGACGGAAGTTAGTATGTTCTAGAAAATTCTTTGGATTTTCGTACAACTGTCACTTTGGTTTTATTAGTATTTTATTGTTTTTCTGACTTAAATTTGCTATTATACATTGTTTTTTATGTACTATAACCTTATCGTCATTCAATTATTCACTGAATAGCATTTAACATTGTTTTTCTTGTTAGTCAATTATATTGGAGTCTCCCGATTGGTCAATGCAAACATATAAATTTTTACATAATACATAATACACAATATTTACATAATACATATGGATATTATTCATTTTTTAATTTTCTTCTTATTCCCTACATCGCTATACATAAATATATCAGTAATCATTCATTTTTATTCTTAATATCTCGTATCAATTGCATTTTACGTTGATATACCTGCCGTCGATTTTTACATTCCGATTTGATTGTCATTACCTACTAATTACAGGTTTCTACATTTTATTATATTTCCTTTAAAGTTTATAATTGAATATTTCATTTAACATATCCTATATATATTTTTTTCTAATTCTAAATTTTACTTATTTTTCCATCATTCATAGTTCTGTTGATTTTTTTATTCCTTCAAATATAAGCAGATCTTTTAGGTGTATAATATTACGCATGGCGTCACGTTATTTTATTGAGCTTCGTTGCTTGTTGAGTTCTGTCTAAGGTTGCCTATGGTACTGAATTCTTTTAATAAATGTTTAGCAATAATTATTTATGAATTATTCTGATTTTCTCATTTATATTCTTTATGATTATGTGTACTCATTTAATTAATTACATTTTTCTATATTTTTATTAATTTGATAAAGTTTTGACAAATTACTTTTATTGATAGATATCATAAATTTTTTATACTCTACTATGATTTTACTACTATTTATATGCTCGTTTATTCTACAACACTATATATATATATATATATATATATATATATATATATATACATTTATAACAACAGAGAGATTCATGGGTAACTAATGCAAAAAGAAAAAAGACAACTGCGGATGACGGCAAATGAGTCGGAAACATGCATGTCCGCGGTTACCACCCTGTTTAAGTAGCTCTTTTCCTTTTTGCGTGAATTACCCATGAATCTCATTGTTGTTGTTGTTAACATATCACGCGATATATATATCTTATATATATATATATATAGCTGAAAAGCGAAAAACGCCGTGATCGTTGCTGATCAATTAGAATACAAACTGAAAAATATCTTATTGGGGATTGCAGCATAAGAGGAAAAAATACACTCTATTCAATTCTCCAAGCTTTCGTAAATCTTTATTTACATCATCAGGGAACTACAATAAGGAAAGAAAAACATAAATTATAAAAAGTGTTCATAAAAACATTTCTACAACTTACATTGATCGAGATTGCATCATTGATCTTGAACACAGGAAAAGTGCACAACAGAAAATCATTGAAGAAATAGGTCCAGTCGGCAATACATTTGCCAATTACTGGTAAACATTTTTATTAAAACATTATAAAAAAGGTAAAAAGTTTAAAAAACATTTAAAATCGAGAATCCACACACCCACGCGGACTTGTGAGAATAATGGCGGAAACTAAAAATGTCAGGTTAAGTACACCAGTCATCATTACTAAATGAATGAAAAGAATCGATCTTTGCAATGACGCGAGACACTGAAACAATCGAATTGAAACTTTAAAGAGAATACAAGGGTGGTACCAAAATTATGGAAATGTATTTGAGTAATCATTCCAATGAAAAAATTATTTTAATCACGAGAATTAGTATGTGATTATTAATGTTATTAATTATTATTATAAATATTATTATGGAGCTAATATTAATGGGGGAACACCTACAAAAAGGGAACACCTACAAAAAAGGGGGAACACCTACCATGATGCCACAAGTAAGAAACTAGTGAGAATTATTCATATTATCATTATTATTATTGTTGTCATTAATATGGAGACAATTGTGCTTATCAAGCGTTAGAAGGAGGGAGTAGAGATTACTCAAATTTTGAATGTCAGTCTTCTTATTCATACAACCTTCTTCCTGGAAGATGAAAGCCATTTCCAAAAACAGTCTTTTATTATAACTTCTCTCACGAGAAAGGATTTTAACTCCCTCAAAATCAATGACATGATCCAAAGAGGAGACATGATTAGCCAGAGAACATCTTTCAGGATGTAACCTTATATCACTCTTATGGAGGGATACACGGCTTGAAATTTTTTGGGAAGTTTGACCAATATATGATAGACCACAACTATTACAACAAAGCTTATAAACAACATTACTACAATCCACAACAGGTATCTTGTCTTTCAAAGGACTATAAATTGACTTAACAATCAAGGAACTCCTGGAGGCAAACCTAACATTTTGTAAGTATTGTGAAAAAATTCTAGCAAGTCTAGGCGTAATTTCCTTTATATAAGGCAGAGAAACCGTTAAATCGGAAGGAATCGTTCTGGAGGATGAGAGAGGATCCAACTCAGTTGCACCTGCTGCGTCAATTGAATGTATTGAGGTTTGTGACAAAACAGAAGACGTATTGAAGATGATCTTTCTCAGTAACTGTTTTGGATAGGAATTGTCAAGGAACAAATTAAAGAGAATATTACGATTCTTATTTCTAAATACAGGGTCAGAGAGGTTCATAACTCTAGCTGTCATTTGTTTAACCAAGTTAACCTTTATGCTAAATTTATGGTGAGAATTGTAGTTGAGATATCTCCCAGAGCTACTTTGTTTTCTATACCAATCAATTATAATCACATTATCAGGAGACCTAGTCCATAAAGTATCTAAAAAGGGGACAGCCATGTTAGAGTTTTCTGTTTCGATAGTAAACTGAATGTAAGGATCATAACTATTAAAGGTGAAAAGGAGATCTTCAGTGGAGTCCACAGGGCAAGCTAGGATTATATCATCTACATATTTCTTGATGAAAGGCACATTGAAAGGAAGTACCGGAAGGACCACGTCCAACAGATCATCCATTACATAGCACGCTAATATCGGAGAAATACTAGCACCCATAGGAGTACCAAAAGTCTGTTTGTAAAATTTATTATTAAAAGAAAAGCAGGTAGAACTGAACAGGAATTCAATCAACTCAGTGAACATGTCAATATCAATATTACACACTGTACTAATGGATGGCCAGTGTTTGTGAACTGAACGTATAACTGCTTGTAATAATAATAATTAATAACATTAATAATCACATACTAATTCTCGTGATTAAAATAATTTTTTCATTGGAATGATTACTCAAATACATTTCCATAATTTTGGTACCACCCTTGTATTCTCTTTAAAGTTTCAATTCGATTGTTTCAGTGTCTCGCGTCATTGCAAAGATCGATTCTTTTCATTCATTTAGTAATGATGACTGGTGTACTTAACCTGACATTTTTAGTTTCCGCCATTATTCTCACAAGTCCGCGTGGGTGTGTGGATTCTCGATTTTAAATGTTTTTTAAACTTTTTACCTTTTTTATAATGTTTTAATAAAAATGTTTACCAGTAATTGGCAAATGTATTGCCGACTGGACCTATTTCTTCAATGATTTTCTGTTGTGCACTTTTCCTGTGTTCAAGATCAATGATGCAATCTCGATCAATGTAAGTTGTAGAAATGTTTTTATGAACACTTTTTATAATTTATGTTTTTCTTTCCTTATTGTAGTTCCCTGATGATGTAAATAAAGATTTACGAAAGCTTGGAGAATTGAATAGAGTGTATTTTTCCTCTTATGCTGCAATCCCCAATAAGATATTTTTCAGTTTGTATATATATATATATATATATATATATATATATATAAGAAGATGTAGGAATATCGCGTGATATGTTAACAACAACAACAATGAGATTCATGGGTAATTCACGCAAAATAAGGGCTACTGAAATAGAGTGGTAACCGTGGACATGCATGTTTCTGGCTCATTTTGCCTCTTCAGCACGGCATAACCAAATAAGGATGTGAAATTTGGGAGCAAAGATGTTAATCGAAACATGGGAAAACACAAAATAACGGATTTCAGCAGGGAAACCAAACGCCTCCGTGTCGATGTTGGTTGTTGTCCTGAAAACTCGGGATCTTCCAATTGAAGATACAAATGAGCGTTTGGTTTCCCTGCTGAAATCCGTTATTTTGTGTTTTCCCATGTTTCGATTAACATCTTTGCTCCCAAATTTCACATCCTTATTTGGTTATGCCGTGCTGAAGAGGCAAAATGAGCCAGAAACATGCATGTCCACGGTTACCACTCTATTTCAGTAGCCCTTATTTTGCGTGAATTACCCATGAATCTCTTTGTTGTTATTGTTAACATATCACGCGATATTCCTACATCTTCTTTGTTATTTACTATGGGTCGGAAGGTTCATGGTGGGGGGGCTATATGCGCCTCCGTGTCGATGTTGGTTGTTGTCCTGAAAACTCGGGATCTTCCAATTGAAGATACAAATGAGCGTTTGGTTTCCCTGCTGAAATCCGTTATTTTGTGTTTTCCCATGTTTCGATTAACATATTTGCTCCCAAATTTCACATCCTTATTTGGTTATGCCGTGCTGAAGAGGCAAAATGAGCCAGAAACATGCATGTCCACGGTTACCACTATATTTCAGTAGCCCTTATTTTGCGTGAATTACCCATGAATCTCTTATATATATATATATATATATATATATATATATATATATACATATATATATATATATACATATAAATATATATATATATAACAACAACAAAGAGATTCATGGTAATTCACGCAAAATTAAGGGCTACTGAAATAGAGTGGTAACCGTGGACATGCATGTTTCTGGCTCATTTTGCCTCTTCAGCACGGCATAACCAAATAAGGATGTGAAATTTGGGAGCAAAAATGTGAATCGAATCATGGGAAAACACAAAATAACGGATTTCAGCAGGGAAACCAAACGCTCATTTGTGTCTTCAATTGGCAGATCCCGAGTTTTAAGGACAACAACCAACATCGACACGGAGGCGCATATAGCCCCCCCGCCATGAACCTTCCAACCCATAGTAAATAACAAAGAATATGTAGGAATATCGCGTGATATGTTAACAACAACAACAACACAGATTCATGGGTAATTCACGCAAAATGAAGGGCTACTGAAATAGAGTGGTGCCCGTGGACATGCATATTTCTGGCTCATTTTGCCTCTTCAGCACAGCATAACCAAATAAGGATGTGAAATTTGGGAGCAAATATGTTAATCGAAACATTGGAAAACACAAAATAACGGATTCCAGCAGGGAAACCAAACGCTCATTTGTGTCTTCAATTGGAAGATCCCGAGTTTTCAGGACAACAACCAACATCGACACGGAGGCGCACATAGCCCCCCCGCCATGAACCTACCGACCCATAGTAAATAACAAAGAAGATGTAGGAATATGGCGTGATATGTTAACAACAACAACAAAGAGATTCATGGGTAGTTCACGCAAAATAAAGGGCTACTGAAATAGAGTGGTAACCGTGGACATGCATGTTTCTGGATCATTTTGCCTCTTCAGCACGGCATAACCAAATATGGATGTGAAATTTGGGAGCAAAGATGTCAATCGAAACATGGGAAAACACAAAATAACGGATTTTAGCAGGGAAACCAAACGCTCATTTGTGTCTTCAATTGGAAGATCCCGAGTTTTCAGGACAAAAACCAACATCGACATGGAGGCGCATATAGCGCCCCCCTGCCATGAACCTTCCGACCCATAATAAATAACAAAGAAGATGTAGGAATATCGCGTGATATGTTAACAACAACAACAAAGAGATTCATGGGTAATTGACGCAATATAAAGGGCTACTGAAATAGAGTGGTAACCGTGGACATGCATGTTTCTGGCTCATTTTGCCTCTTCAGCACGGCATAACCAAATAAGGATGCGAAATTTGGGAGCAAAGATGTCAATCGAAACATGGGAAAACACAAAATAACGGATTTCAGCAGGGAAACCAAACGCTCATTCGTGTCTTCAATTGGAAGATCACGAGTTTTCAATCCCAATTGAATACACAAATGAGCGTTCGGTTTCCCTGCTGGAATCCGTTATTTTGTGTTTTCCCATGTTTCGATTAACATCTTTGCTCCCAAATTTCACATCCTTATTTGGCTATGCCGTGCTGAAAAGGCAAAATGAGCCATAAACATGCATGTCCACGGTAACCACTCTATTTCAGTAGCACTTTATTTTACGTGAATTACCCATGAATCTCTTTGTTGTTGTTGTTAACAAATCACGCGATATTCCTACATCTTCTTTGTTATTTACTAAGGGTCGGAAGGTTTATGGGGGGGGGGCTAAATGCGCCTCCGTGTCGATGTTGGTTGTTGTTCTGAAAACTCGGGATCTCCCAAATGAAGACACAAATGAGCGTTTCGATTAACATCTTTGCTCCCAAACTTCACATCCTTATTTGGTTATGCCGTGCCGAATAGGCAAAATGCGCCAGAAACATGCATGTCAACGGTTAGCACTCTATTTCAGTAGCCCTTTATTTTGCGAGAATTACCCATGAATCTCTTTGTTGTTAACATGTCACGCGATATTCCTACATCTTCTTTGTTATTTACTATGAGTCGGAAGGTTCATGGCGGGGGGGGGCTATAGACGCCTCCGTGTCTCTGTTGGTTGTTGTCCGGAAAACTCAAGATCTTCCAATTGAAGACACAAATGGGCGTTTGGTTCCCCTGCTGAAATCCGTTATTTTGTGTTTTCCCATGTTTTGATTAACATCTTTGCTCCCAAATTACACATCCTTATTTGGTTATGCCGTGCTGAAGAGGCAAAATGAGCCAGAAACATGCATGTCCACGGTTACCACTCTATTTCAGTAGCCCTTTATTTTGCGTGAATTACCCATGAATCTCTTTGTTGTTGTTGTTACCATATCACGCGATATTCCTACATCTTCTTTATATATATATATATATATATATATATATATATATATAAATATATTGTAACATGACTCGTTTTTCAATGTGTATATAATGTTTCATAATTTGTAATCATATATAATAATAATACATTCGAGTGTATGTGTTGTTGAATGAATGATCATCGTAGATAGTTTGTTTTCATGAGTTTTTTGTAAATGAATAATGTATTTGTTTTCCTAAATATTAAATAACGTTTTCTACTTAATAGACTTGAGATTGCATTGTTGAAAAGTTTCATTTCTCGATGATTGCTCCATCTATTATTCAACAGTTGGCATTATTGACCAGAAATTTCTGAATCGTAGAGGGGTTTTGAAATCAAACATACAGGACCGTCTCCAGGATTTTATAAAGAAATTAAAGCAAGTATTTTTGATTAAAAAAATTTCTTTATTTAAATACAAGGATTTTATTTTTTTTTGGCGCTCATAATTAAAATTAAAATACTTTCGTTTCACCATAGGAACCCTACCGTGAGATCATAGAGTTTTCATGTAAGGTATAATTATTTTAAGACATTTTAAATTTTTCTAATATACCGGGCAAACCAAAACTTATAATTCATATCAACTAAACATTAACAATAATAATTAGGTTTCTCACACCAAATCAATCAAGTATAATTTGACGCACGCATCGTGGGGCAAATATAAAAAATTTGTAAATAATAATTAAAAAGGATTGTAATAATAATTTTTGACTGTATTAAAAAATTAAATAAATAAAATGGAAAGGAAAATGACATTAAGGCACGGAAAGCAAGTAGGAGTTGAAAGTAGATCTGATGAAGAAAGAGAAGAAAGGAGTAATGGTAGTGGACATTTTCAGGTGCAATACTTGGAACAGGGGATAGAACATTCAGAGGGAGATATTGTAGAACAAGGACAGGAAGAAGAAGACGCACCATTGTCAGAAGAAGCAGGACAGGGGGAAAAACAAGAATCTAAAGAAAAAAATGAAATGGATGTGATGAGTATGCTCCAAATGATGATGAAAAGAATGGATCAAAATAACGAAGATATGAGGAGAGATATTAGGGGAGATATGAATAATATGAATGGAGATTTAAATAAAAAAATGGATAAACAAAATGAGAATATGAATTGTATTAGGGAAGATATGCATAAAAATAAGGAAGAATTAAAACAAGAAATGAATGTTAAGATGGACCAAAATAGAGAAGAATTAAAACAAACTAATGACCTAATAATAAAATTGATAGAAGAAAAATTGGGACATTTTGAGATGAAATTGGAGGAATCAAACACATACATGGAAAATAAATTAGAATCCACCAAACAAGAAATAAGAGGAGAGGTGATTGGAAAAATCACGGAAATAGACAATTTACAGATCAACAGAATCAAGGAAATAGAGGAGAAAGAAAAGGATTTCAAAGGAGAGATTCAAGTGGATGTAAAGATACAAAATGCAAATATAAATAGAAATGATGATACTATAGAACAAAAATTAAGTAATAAAATGGAAATTGACGAAGTAAAAATACAAAGACAAATAAATGAGGAAATGATAAATAGCAATTTACAGAACCTAGGAAGTAAGGAAGTCATGGAAATTTATGAAAAAGATATTTATTGGAAAATAACAGACCCAGATGTTAATATATTGACACGAATAGTAACATATGGTAAAGGAAATAATAATAATAGGGGGATGAAATTTAATTGGGAGTTAGAGGAAATAAATAAGATATTACAAGAGACCGAGGAAGAAATAGAAGAAACCATAAGACAGAATATAGAAACAATAATTTATGCATAAAATTTCGAAATGAGAGTAAAACTTGGCAGAAATATAAAGATAATTGATCCAAGAGTATTTAATAGGACAATCAAAAATGAAATGATAGGAAGTGAAAGTATTATGGGAAATGAAATAATAAAAAGAAAAAAACAATGATATGAAGAAATTGGAAACGCAAATTTTGATGAATTTATTGGGAGAAATTGATGAGATAGGGGATAATAAAATAAAAAAGACACAGTGGAAAATTTAAAGAAACTTAGGATATAAGAGAATCAAATAATAAGAGAAGAGGATAAGACGAAATTTAGAAAAAGAAAATAAAATTGAATAATAAGGCTGTATTATAGGACTGGAATCTAGAAAACGAATAAGGAATTGTAAAAGGTCAAGAAGGGATATAAAAACAACATGTAAATAATTAACAAATAATAATCTAAAAAAACATATGTAAATATAATTTTGTACATAGATAGAAATTAGGATATGTAAAAATATAATTATGAAATACAGAAATAATTACATTAACAGATATAATACGAATGGAGATTATAAAAATAACAACCATTATAACAACAATTTAGGAAATAACAATAACTATAATAAGAACGATAGCAACCAAAACAACTATAACAGAAACTCAAGATATAAATATAATAACAACCAAAAATAACAATTACAGAGAACAATATTCAAAGGAGAGAAGAGAGAGTGATAACATATGAACATCGAATGGAATATATTAAATTTGGGGAAGATTTGGAATTAAAAGGAATAATGGGATTAATAAAGATTAGAGGAAAATTAAATGAGAAACAAGTCAAAATAATAATAGATACAGGTTCGGAAGCGTCCATAATTGAAACAAAATTAATAGAAGAAAACATTGGAAGTTATGAAAATAAGCTAACCAAAATACCGAAAACTACATTAATAGGAGCAAATGGAAAGAAATTGTGTGAAGTTAGCAGATCTATAATACAAAGTATTGAATTAAAGGATGGGAAAGAAGTTGAGATGCAATTATTGCTAGTGGATAATTTAGAAACAGACATAGTTATAGGAATAGATAAATTCACGAAATATGAGGCAAGAATTGATTTTGAAAAGATGGATATAGAATTGAATTTGCGGAAGAGAATATGGAAGAATTGGCAATTGAAGAGGAAAATAAGGAGTTATGGAATATAGAAAGGAGTGGAAATATGGAAGTATTGGCAATTGAAGAGGATGATAAGAAGTTATGGAATATAAAAAGGAGTGGAAATATGGAAGAATTGGTAATTGAAGAGGATAATTAGAGGTTATGGAATATAGAAAGGAGTGGAATTATGGAAGAATTGGAATTAGTGTGTGGAAATAAGGAATATGAAGAGAAAGTGAAGAATTTGATAATGAAGTATGAAGGATTGATTGAAAAAGAGATGAGAATGGCAAATAATTATGTACATAAGATAGAAGTTAGGGGAATAGAAAATTTCAGAATAAGAACATATCCCATACCTTATAAATATAGGAAAGAAGTTGATTCGGAAATACAAAATATCTTAAAGACAGTATTATAGTAAGATGTAACACAAGAAATATAAATCAATCAACTGTACCGAAATAAGAAACTCCGAGAAATGTATAAGTAATAAGACGCATAACGAACACTAAAGAATTTTAAAGAATTTTCAAAAGTGGATTTATAACATGATTTTTTTTAACTAATTTCTTTGGATGAAACTTGTAACTTAAAATAAACTAAGAATTAGTATATTTAATTATGGTATTGTAAATAGATTAAAAATTAATTGAATTTGATACTGCAACACAGGATTCCAGAATCATCTTTGTAACAGCGACCTGGAATAAAAAGAAATGTATTATTAGTAAAATGGAAAGACAATGTTAGAATATATTATTTGAAGTAAAATTTGCGTTCATAAAATTTTTTCCTTATATAAAAATTTGATAAACGCAAAATTTAGGGGATGTTAACATAGAAAGGAACCTGCAACACTCTGTATACTATAATATGGAATGATATACTACACACAATATGCAAATACAAAATTTTAGAATTTGAATTATTTCTTGAATCGTCCGAAATAGAGACAATATGTATCATTCATTATTCAATAGAGAAAATAAACAAGAATCAAACTGAAGAATCATAAAGGAAATTTTCAATACACTTTGTAAATACACATATGTGAAATATATAACATGATTTCTAGCCTTTGAGAGAGAGAATTTTTGAACGTTACATTATGTAAATTATAACAATCTATTTCTCACACAGTAAAAGTCAAAACATAATGATTTGTTTTCAAAAATAATAAGTAGATATTGAAAGAAATTCTCTGATAACATTGTGTAATTATTTAGTATATGTCAAGGTAGAAACTCAAAATAATAACAACATTAAGTTTATAAAAGTATGACGTTTGTGAAATGAATTGTCATTCCGAATAGATCTAATTGAAATAAAAAGAGCTGTAATTTCTAAATATTTTGGAATATAATTTAAAGGAAGTAATATATCAGATTTAATCATTTAAAGACTTTAAACGGAATGTCCTAGAAGGATAGATGAGAAATTTGAAACTTGAGATGAAATTTGTCAACAAGAATTTTTATAGCTAATTTTGATTGGTGGACTAGATTTGAAATACTTTGACCAGCGGCAAGCAGATTGAAAGCTGAGAAAATTGAATAAAAAAAGTTGTTGATAATGTACACTATTGACTAGGTAGAATTTTTTTTTGGTAGAGGTGAATGGGTGAAAAGCTAAATTTTGAGAAAAATAATTAAAAAACTATTAGGAAAGCAGCACATTGGAGTGGTAACTATAAAATGAATGCATCATTCTTAAATATAACTCAACAAATTTATGAATCAAGCAGATAAACCTAGATTTAACAAATAATTGGTAAAAATTATAGAATACTAACCGTAAAATTTCATCTGTATAACTAAGTAAAATATCGTATCGTGGGAATGGTGTCTCCACGATACATTTCAGAAAGAGCTGGACTATGGAATTCCATTTGAAATGTATTGATGTGGATGAAATATAACATCAATTTTGATTTATTCCCAAGCACGACAGGCTGTGTGGCTTTCCAGGAGGTAATCTAAAAACAATCTATGAGATGTATTAAAATGGAAAAGTGAACAGATATTTAAAACTATTTCATTCAGATAAAAAAGGTTAAATAAACTCACTTGTGTTGTGCAAATATTTAAACTTTGATATTTCATATGCTTTAATCATCATTATTTCCGCCATTTTATTTCATAGAGTATTTTGTAACATGATTCGTTTTTAAATGTGTATATAATGTTGCATAGTTTGTAATCATATATAATAATAATTCATTCGAGTGTATGTGTTGTTGAATGAATGATCATCGTAGATAGTTTGTTTTTATGAGTTTTTTGTAAATGATTAATGTATTTGTTTTTCTAAATATTAAATAACGTTTTTCACTTAATAGACTTGAGATTGCATTGTTGAAAAGTGTCATTTCTCGATGATTGCTCCATCTATTATTCAACAGTTGGCATTATTGACCATACGTTTCTGAATCGTATAGGGGTTTTGAAATAAAACATACAGGACCGTCTCTAGAATTTTATCAAGAAATTAAAGCAAGTATTTTTGATTAAAAAAAATTCTTTATTTAAATACAAGGATTATTTTTTTGGCGCTCATAATTAAAATTAAAATAGTTTCGTTTTACCATAGGAACCCTACCTTGAGATCATAGAGTTTTCATGTAAGGTATAATTATTTTATGACATTTTTTAAATTTTTCTAATATACCGGGCAAACCAAAACTTATAATTCATATCAACTAAACATTAACAATAATAATTAGGTTTCTCACACCAAATCAATCCAGTATAATATATATATATATATATATATATATATATATATTATACTGTACATGTGAACATAAGTCTTCCAGACACAAAAACGAAAACATTAACCGTAAATGAAAATTCCATATTACAGTTATACTCAGGAAGTTCCGCTTTCGTTGGCATTACTAAAATACAAGCTAGTACCAGAAAAACTATAAACATTCCTCATGTACTTCATCCCGTAATGGTTGATTACAACTGTTGTCTGGACATTCCAAACAAAGTAGAAGTACCCAAAATAGAACCACTAGATCTTAATAACATTAACTCGAATGATCCGCAAGTGACAAAACACAAACTGGACCAATACTACAAAAGTTTAGATGAACTCATTCATAAACAAACCGTTCACATATACTACGATCTCACTCATCGTTGCCTTGATCGTCGTCTACACCTGTTACAAGTGTAGAAATATTAAAATCAACAAATCGCCAGGAAAGCCTGTTCCGGACCAACCAAATGATGTTTTTATCAAAATTCATAACATTCTGCCAAAAAGAAGACCCAAACTTGGAACCGAAGCCTCTGAGGAAGTGGAAACCGAAAATTGACAATTTTATGGTTTAATATATACCTTTATATTTTTATTTTTTGTATTTTGTGTATTTTCCTTTTAATCTTGAAATCTCTGTATATATTGTATTGTCTATTTTATATTTTATGTATTTTGGTTTTTATTCTCAAAATTGTTGTTTATTAAACATTAAATTTAATTAAGGGGGGAGTTGTTATATAGGAAAAAATGCTTATGTTTAAGTAATGTTACGCAATGTCAAACATCAGATTACGATTTCCGTATTTTCATGAGAACGATGCTACGTTGCGTTTTTATAAAATAAACACATTAAGTAACACAAATATCATGTTACAGAAGAATAATGATTTCTGCACTTTCATGGGAGCGACGCTACATCGAGTTCTCCATGAAAATAAACGCTGACGTTGATTTAACAAAATCTATGAATTCTTTGTGACTTTATGTAAAATAGTTACAATTATAATTTCAAACTATTAATTATTTTTTATATAACATAAAACTGTGTAACTCAATAAAAATTGTTTTTAAAAAGTTTAATGTGAATTTGTGAATATAACATATATATATATATATATATATATATATATATATATATATATATATATATATATTGTTGTAGATAGAACGAGCATTTAAACATTCGTAAAATCACAATAGAGTATAAAATTATAATATCTATCAATAAAAGTAATTTGTTAATAATGTACCAAATTGAATAAAATATATATATAACAATATAATTAATTTTGATCAGTATACATAATCATAGAGAATATAAATAGGAAAAATCAAAATAATTCATAATTAATTTTTAATAAACATTTTTTTAAATAATTCCGTACCATAAACAACCTTAGACAGAACTTAACAAGCAACGAAGCTCAATAAAATAACGTGATGCCACACGGAATAATAGACACCTAAAAGATCTGTTTATATATATTTAAAGAATAAAATAGAATAGGAATGAAAAAATTCAATACTGCTATGAATGATTGATGAATAAGTGAAATTTAGAATTAGAAACCACAATAATATATATATATATATATATATATATATAATGGAATGTAGAAACCTGTAATTAGTAGGTAACGTCATCAAACAAATAGGAATGTAAAAATTGACGGCAGGTGTATAGCGATGTAGTGAATAAGAAGAAAATAAAAAATGAATAGTATCCATCTGTATTATGTAAATATTTAGGTTGTAGAAAGTGCAAAATTTGTATGTTTGCATTGACCAATCGGGAGATTTCTATATAATTGACTAACAAGAAAAACAATGATAAATGCTATTCAGTGAATAATTGAATGACGATAAGGTTATAGTGCATAAAAAACAATGTATATTAGAAAAGTTAAGTCAGAAAAACAATAAAATATTAATAAAACCAAAGTGACAGTTGAACGATAATCCAAAAAATTTTCTAGAACGTACGAACTTCCGGTCATCAACAAAAATTAGGGTTGGCGGATAAAAAACGCGGCAGTGGGCAGTGAAGCGTTGGTGAGAAGAGAAGCCACAGGTGAAAATCGAATGTGATCCATTTTTATAAGAATTTAAAGTAAAAAATGTTATATATGGAATATAAAAAGTCCAACAAATACTAAAATCTAGTTGAATGCACAGACAATAATAGTGTTGAGGAAGTAACCCCAAGGAAAGCAATTATCACCCGATAATTCAAAGAAGAGAAATTACATCATGGAGCGGGAAAGCGTCATGGGTGGACATTTTGAAGGCGTCAGCGTGTGAAAAGGTCTGTGGTGTGTTTCAATTAATATATTTTGGATCCAAAATTAACGAGTAGTGAAACAATAATAATTAAATGATCATTTAAAATATTAACACCTAATAAAAAAATTTTAATTAATAGGATAATGTAAAAACTCACCTAATGGAAATTATATATATAAACCTTTCCACATATAGTAATAATGCACAACTATTTTCAGTTTATCACATACACAAAGTTATAATATGTTAAGATTTTGAGCTTAAATAGAGTAGATTGAAAAATCAAAGCCAAGCCACTCCATTACACGGTTTTGTTTAAACTAACATAGTTCGAAATATTTTAAGGTTTATAATAGTTGTGTATGTGAAAATTTATATATATAATCTATTTAGTATTTTGTTGTTATATGGATATTAAATATTTTGAAACAAGATAATCATTTATTTTTATACAATACTCATATGAATCTACATAGGGTTTGTTTATTAAATGAGCCACAAATTTTAACTTAAGAATCTCTACATAGCAAAAAAGGAAGGTTTTTAACAAATTATTCTGTAACAGGATATGTATAAATCGTCAATTGCATGGTTTTGAGTAACCATTTTAAAGTTTCGTTTTCATATATAAATCAAATTTCATTGAGTAGTGATGTTGATTTTTTTTTAACTACGCCCAGGAACCCTACTGAGAGAAAGAGTAATAGAGAAATAAGAGTAGTTGAGGTAAATTTTAAATTGAATGAAACTACATGAATTTGAAATAGCTGGACGAGTGCGATGAAATCTAATAAATAATATAATATAAATATTTCCTTAACATATCAATTAGCTACCCCAATTATTAATCTGCACAATTATTATTTCATATTAACATTATATTCATATTCAGTTATTAGTCATTATTATAAAAATATTATAAGTCCATAACAAATTAACCAGCAACGTGGAGCGTTAAAGAAACTGTGGTACGATTTTTATTAAATCTCATATATATATATATATATATATATATATATATATATATATTCAATTTAAATTCACAATTAATCTATCCACAATAATATATATATATATATATATATATATATATATATATATATATATATATATATATATATATATATATATATATTGTTATATAATAATAACTTATGATTATAATTGTTTTTGTTATGTAATAATATATTTATTATATATTCTATATCTATTTATTATTCAATTATTTGTGATTGAATAAACGTTAAGCATGTATGATAAACTCTATCAAAGGGTAGGGTTCAATTGCGCCATTTAAATTTACTTTCATTATTTGAATTGTGTAATTAAAATGTATAAACTCATGACTTCAGGAAATTTTAATTATGAAATATTTTACTGCATCTATGTACACATATTATAGGTAACAATCCAAAATTATTACTATATTGACATATAATTATAACTATCTTATTCTAAATAATAAAAAAAATATATAAACCGCCAATGATTGTCAAATTTTAGAAAAATGTGTATTTAATTCTCCGCAAATATTAAAAAGGAAACCCCATTGACACTGATCACGCACAGATCTGTTTTATGAGCTCATAATATTGATAAAATTTTCGTACCTTATTTTACTCCAGATTCATGGTTGTGTAGTCCAAAACAAACATCGAATATTTTTTTAACACCAACAGCAATGAATTCTGTAAGCACCTTTACGTTTCTCAACTCTCTATTCCATTTTGATTCAATTTTTTAATAAATTTCAGTACGTACCAATTTGTATTGTAATAATTTGAATATTTTTATTTCTTCTGACTTTTACTTTGCAATTCGTTTAATTTTCCTTTTTATTAAATGTCCAGGTTTTAATCTTCTATATTCAGGATACAGTTTTTCTAAATATCTACTTTTTATTCACGAGATCAATTATAATCTTACTTTCTCCTTTGACGTTTCAAAAATCACTCCTTTAACTGAATATATAAATATTCATCTTCCTTCTGGTTATGACTATATATTTTATTTAAATATCTTTCTGTTATACCTCAAATATCGAGATCAAATTATAATATTACTTCCCACTTTGACGTCTCAAAATTCCTTGAGGTTTTTTTATTTTTTTTTTAAATCCATCCCGTTGCGGTTTGCTAGCGAAACTAAACTCTATCGTGTGAACTGTATATACATGAAAATAACATTTTATTATTATAAATTAGAATATATATATAAAGATGAAAATTTTTTATATATATAAATACTAACATAACTTACTTACTATTTATTAAAATTTCCTGAAATCCCTTGCATAAAATAACATAATTACTAACTGTATGAAAATTTAACATGTTTCTTTTATATAACATTCTAATTTCGACGGATTCTTTTGAAATTGGTTACCATAAATCCACTTAAACAAACAGGTTTGTTATCTTTATGGATTCTTCCGCATTTACACGGAATGACCCTTTTATCCTTTGAAAAATAATCGGTTTGAGTTTGAGCATTTTTTTTAAGAGTCGATACGGTTCATAAGATCAATTTATACAGAACTACTCAAGTGATTTCGTAATTTCTGTGTTGTTTCTTCGATTACCTTATCTTTGGCCCTACATTTTGCTCCCAATATAGTGACTGCTACTTTTATATCGGACAATGTTTTCGGTACAATGCTAAAAGCTTGTTTTACCAAGAGTGGGTTTATCGTTTCTAAATTGCCGCATCTCTCATATATACAGGGTGTCCCGGGACTAATGGGAAAAAAGTCAGGAGCGTATAATCTGAGCCAAAATAATGTTAGTACTTCATATAAACTTTTTCTATGGAAGCCCTCGTTTTCGAGTTATAGGCCTCCAAAGTATTAATTTTGAATTTGGTTTTTATTTTTATTTTTTGTACTAGTTATTTGATCTTTATCAAATTTACGGCAAAGCTATAATGTACGTGTATGTTTATTTTGGAAAGGTAAACAGATTTACAGTACTGCCTTGAAGCCAGGGACGGACTACTCGCAATTGTTAGTGATCCAAAAAATTTGCAGGGATGACACACCCTGTATGAAATCATCGAAATTGACTTCTCCACACATTAAGCTAACGAAAAGGTACTCTTGTTAGAATTCGATGAAATAAGGGATAATATTTACAGTTTTATTAATACACTACGTACAAATCTACCTGACTAACTTATTAATACGATGTCCAGGATTTACTTCCTTTTAATCAAAATTACGAACATAACATTATTAAACCATTAAGAAAACCTCAAAAAACACAAGTTATAAAACATTAGACTAATACTAATTCCTAAACAACAACAAAAACTAACGTTATTCTAATAAATGTTCAATATGAGCTCCTCCCACTTCCACGCACATTCTAAGTCTACGAAGGTTGTTTCTTTGCACTTGAATGAGCAATCCCACATTATTTCTAATAACATCGCAGTGTAACACAATTCTGTCTATTAAATCTTGTTTTGTTTGCACAGGTGTTGCGTATACCTTACTTTTGAGATAACCCTAGAGAAAGAAATCCATAGGATTAACGTCTCCTGATCGCGGTGGCCATTGAAAAGGGCCTCCACGACCAATCCATCTATTAGGAAACCTTGTGTGTAAATGCTGTCGTACATCTAAACTGAAATGAGGAGGGGCCCCATCATGCATGAACCATAAATTCCTACGAGTTTGTAGTAGCACATCATCAAACAGGTTCCATAACTAATTTTGCAAAAACTCCAAATATCTTTGACCAGTCAAAGTACCGTCAATAAAGTATATGGCTCTATCAAATGATTGCCAACTATTCCTGCTCAAATATTAACCATGAATCTATGCTGGCTCCTAGTTTGGATAATGCCATGTGGATTCACATCATCCCATAAATGCATATTATGAGAATTTATGATTCCATCTCTGGTGAAACCGGATTAGTTCGTGAAGAGAACGTTACTAATAAATGTATTGTCTGCTTGTTGTTGTCGCAGAAACCACTGGCTATACTCAAGTCGTGCAGGATAATCAGCCACTGTCATACTGTGTACTTTTTTCATGTGAAAAGGATATAACAGCTGTTCTTTTAGGACGCGATGAACAACTAATTTCGAGACGTTATGTTCTCTTGATACTTTTAGAAAACTCGTTGATGGTTCATTATCAACTGCATTTAACAAGTCTTGTTCAACTGCCACAGTACGTATGCTTCGTACTGGACCTTCCCCACCTTTTTTTGGCAAAAATAAACCTAAAATTAAAAATTTTGTTTTGTATACATAGAAAATTACATTTACTTATTCATACCTGTTTCTCGTAATCTGAGATCAATACACTCAAACATTCGTCTGTCTGGCAATGCTCTGTTTGCAAAATGTTCTTCATAAAGCCTTCTGGCCTCTAAACAGTTTCGAGAAGCCAGTCCATACATTAGATGCATATTTGCGTACTCGATAAAAGCGAATTTTGCCATTGTAACTGTTAAATTAAGGACTTATGAATTATTGACAAGTACTGACTACGAACTATTCTACACAACGTTTGACAACTAATCCTATGGTAACTTGATAAACGGTAAAAACACTTATAAAAAGTTTTTACCAACTTTCGAATTAATAAGTCGTTAATGTTTTTCATCTTCTGCTATTATTTTTTTGTAGTACTGTAGGTAAATCTTGGACATCTATTAATAAGTTACGTTTTACCTCGTTGTGTACTTATAAAAATGGTGAATGCGTAAATTGGTACGTAGTGCATGAATAAAACTGTAAATATTAACCAAACGGCTCATTTTATCGAATTCCAACAAGAGTATCTTTTCGTTAGCTTAATGTGTGGGGAAGTGAATTTCGATAATTTCATACAGGGTGTGCCATCTCTGCAAAATTTTTGGATCACTAACCATTGCAAGTAGTTCGTCCCTGGCTTCAATGCACTACTGTAAATCTGTTCACCTTACCAAAATAAACATACACATACATTATATCTTTGCCGTAAATTTTATGAAGATCAAATAACTAGTACAAAAATTAAAAATAAAAACCGAATTCAAAATTAAAACTTTGGAGGCCTATAACTCGAAAATGAGGGCCTGCATAGAAAAAGTTTATATGAAGTACTAACATTATTTTAGCTCATATTATACGCTCCCGACTTTTTTCCCTTTAGTCCCGGGACACCCTGTATAACTAGCTCCCTTTTTTTTAAGTAAACATACAAAATATATTACTGTACACTTAAATTAAAATAATTCCAAATAAAACTGAAATCCCATGAAAGAAGATATCAATATAAATTGCATGAAGAATCTTTGTTACAAAAAAAAATTAAAATTATGTCATACATGACGCCATCGTTAATTTATTCAAAAAAATAGTTTCAAAATGCTCATATTTGCTGGGCTGGATGGTTCAAACTATGAATATATATATATATATATATATATATATATATATATATATATATATATATATATATATATATTAAAAACATTAAAAATGGCAAACAATATCCTTTTCTATCAATCATGTCTTCACTTTATTCCAATTAAGTTTCTTAAAATTCATAAAGCATAACCTGTTTATTAGATGTACACTACTAACAGTGCTGAAATTATTATAATTCATCTGTTTCTTTCCATTTTCAGGGACGCAGAATATACACAATTTCCATCCATGGGTTTTTCTATCCTACCACATATTTCTGTTGGTGTGGGTCATAGGAGGATTGGGTTATGTCATCATGATAATAGGTTTCATTACCAAAGGTATGAGAAGTCGGAAAATTGCGAAAATTGAGAAATTATTGGCTCAAAAAGTCAAACGAACTCCTCTCCGAATACAGAAAGAAGTGAGGAGTATGCTGCAGGAACTTCTTTTCTTGAGAGTGAAACCAGTATACAAAGGAGAGTTTGAATATACTCCAAAATATTTGGAAAGGAGTCAGAGCTGTCCAAACTTCACCATTTGGAGAAACAAGGAATTGCCTACCATTGCTAGAAAACGTGCTATGTCAGAATGTTATAGATATACCGTTTTGGAAAGAGTTCAATCTGAATCTGAGCTGGACAAAATAGATAAGGAAAGAACATTCAGACCCTCTGATGCTTTCAAGAAGCAAAAAGACCTTTTGCTCAAAGTCGTTGACGCTTTAAGTTTAGCATCTACTTCCAAAGATGATAGAGGCGTACATGACTTCTGTGACAGAGAAATACTAGCTAGTGAAAGACCTAACCCGGTTCATAGACGAAGAGCTGTTAGTGATGTTAAGCCACCGGTATTGCACTTAGGTGATGAGTATACGAATACTTGGTATGGCAGTGATGCATCCATAGCTTTGAAAGCTTTCAAACGAAAAAGAGCTATGTCATTTGCTCCAGTTCCAGAATCAAAAAGGGAGAAGAATTCGCTAATCCAGAGAATTCAGAAAAATGTCTCTGGCAGATTTAAGAGAGTCGACATTGGTGATACAGATATTGAGAAACAAATTTTAGATCAACCTAATAATTCCATTGACAGTCCTAACTTTGTTTCTTCAACCGCAGATGCTATCAACAGCATAAGTCCAAATGTCTTAGAACAAACATCAATAGCGGAGTTCATAAGAGCACTCAACGCTATTACTACAGACGAAGACACATATTCAAAACCTAAAAGAAAAAATGGTGTCGCTTCCTTAACTCCTCCAAAATACTCACCTATTATCGAACCTCTAAATTATAGAAGAACTTCTTTAGTACCCCCGATGAGAATTTTAGCCAAACCTAGAAGATTTTCGATGACTCCAGTGGATGAACATATTTTGAGCTCACCGCCGCCATATACACTGACTACTTCAGCTAAGAACACGTCAACTGTACATAATATAAGTGAAAGTAGAAGATTTTCAGTAAGGCCTACAACATCTTATAATTTCAGCCCAGTAAAATTACAAGTGAATAGAAGAAAGTTTTCAAAATTCGACAGGGCGAACTTTGACTGATACCTTCGATATCCAGAGATTTGCTTTCTTAGTTTCCGATACCAAGTAACAAACGAATAGTTCATGATTGTAGTTTTGAGTTAATAAACATTGAAGTCATTAACAAGTATACCAACCTGATCTACAGTGATTAAGATAAACACAAAACATCTGTAAAAAAGTAATATATTCATAAAATGTAAATATGAATCAATGATAGTACATACTACCATTTTTGTTAATATAGTATTATAATTACACTATAAATGGCTCTATTATCTCCATTATATATTATAACGGATAAATAAGATATAAATAAAATATAAAGATTGTTGTGAATCAAAGAGATTAGGAAATACCAAACAGTAAAACATTAGATTACACTTTATTAAAAAAAGGCAAGAATGAGATATTAATGTTGCTTATGTTTATTAGATATTTGTAAATAATTTCATTTCAATTTGTTAGTACAGTTTCTCTGTAATTTTAGAGACTTCATAACTTGTAATGAAATAAATAAAAATAAACATTACCTTTAATCATAAACTCAAATCCGTAAAAACAAACATCATCCATTTGAATTAAATCCTTGTATAGAAATTGCATGAACACATGATCTAAAAAGAAAGAAATATTAAACAATAAGTATTCAAAGATATAAAAAAATATTGTTGAATGTTATGATACAATATTTACAAAGATGTGGGTTAGAATTTTTGATGCTGTAAATTTCAATATGTCTCAGCGACAAACGCTAGCGACAGAAAGTAAAAAACAAATTTATAGAATCAATAAATGATAACTGATTAATGAATTTAAAAGACAATATAGAATTAGTGTAAATAATTAGAATAAAGAATGTTGAAAGTTTACTTAAAAGAGTTTATGTAAATAGACAAGTAAAATTGTCAAAACAAGAAATTATATAATAAAGGAAAAACAAACTAAACATTATCATGTCAAACACAGTTATGTATATCACCCAGTAGAAACTATTTATTTCGCAAAAATTCAATGAACTGTCAATGTAAAACTAACAATGTTTAGTGAAACGTATATCGGTAAATGAGTATAAATCTTTTGAAGTGTAATAAGTGAAAACCCAATTCAACTGCTACAGACAATGTGTGATTGGTTTAGAAAAAAATGACAAGACGAACTTTAATCAACAAAGAATAAAACAAACTTTATTGAAGATAGTGACCTGAAAAACAAAAGACTTGTTTATTGAAAAAAATTGAACGAGAAAAGAGAGTTGGTGGCTTGGCGTCGTGAGAGGAAGAGTTGTTCAAGATATGTTCCTGAAATTTTGTAAAATTCCCAAATTATGATGGTTAAAGTCATAATCCACTTATTAAAACATGTTCCAGTATTTACCAAACATATACATTCAATTTTCCTGAGAGAACAATCAATATTCTCTAAATTATCTACTTTTTGAATTTCACAAGTAGTATTCCTGTTTCCAGAGAAGTACATCCTGATTTCAGAACCACAGGTCAGTGCGTATTTGAATTATTATTGATCAATAATAAGAGTTAATAAACTGAATAATTTCAAAACAGTGTAAAATCTCATGAGTATAAAGAACTTTGCGTAAATAATCGATCTGAAAAAGAAACAAAAAAGGTTTAATATAGTTAATTAATTGAATAATTCTTCAATAATAATAAAAAGGTTTAATTTGAAACAAACAAAGATAACTACTTACGCTATTTATAATCACTGTAGAAAGATGCATCATTTTTCATTTATATAATATTTAATATCCACGTGTATATAAAATATGATAACATTTTCTTCCGTAACAAATTGTATTTGTATGTATATATTTTTCCTCACATAAATTCTTTTATATTTGAAACCAGTCAACAACATTCGACAATAACAGCTGGATGTATGTGAAATATCCAACAAATGCAACGCGTCTATGAAATCTTTCTCGTTTATGCAGCATCATCTGATATTTGAGCCTGCGCATAGGATGCTATACATGTAAAACCAATAATTCCGTTCAGTCATCCATAGGCGTCTCATTTATAATTTGGATATAAAATTTTCATAATAAAATTAAAATTATTTTTGAAGTAAAGTGTTTCTTTTTATTTAATATTTTTAAGACATATTTGCAGAAGCCTGAACTCAAAGGGTAGAGAGTGTTTCATGCTCCCGAATCATATAATAACAAAAATTTAATAAACATTTTGAGCTAGCCGATTTAAATAACTGAACCATAGACAAATATATAAAAAAATAAATTATAAAATACTAAATAATATAGATTATTATGGAAATATGTACCAATGTGGACATAATACATAATAATGTATATATATATATATATATATATATATATATATATATATATACAAATTGAAAAATATCTTATTGGGGATTGCAGCATAAGAGGAAAAATACACTCTATTCAATTCTGCAAGCTTTCGTAAATCTTTATTTACATCATCAGGGAACTACAATGAGGAAAGAAAAACATAAATTATAAAAAGTGTTCTTAAAAACATTTCTACAACTTACATTGATCGAGATTGCATCTTTGATCTTGAACACAGGAAAAGTGCACAACACCAAGTCATTAAAGAAATAGGTCCAGTCGGCAATACATTTGCCTACTACTGGTAAAAATTTTTAAAAAGTAAAAAGTTTAAAACATTTAAAATCGAGAATCCACACACCCACGCGGACTTGTGAGAATAATGGCGGAAACTGAAAATGTCAGGTTAAGTACACCAATCATCATTACTAAATGAATGAAAAGAATCGATCTTTGCAATGACGCGAGACACTGAAACAATCGAATTGAAACTTTCAAGAGAATACAAGGGTGGTACCAAAATTATGGAAATGTATTTGAGTTATCACTCCAATGAAAAAATTATTTTAATCACGAGAATTAATATGTGATTATTAATGTTATTTATTATTATTATTAATATTATTATGGAACTATTAAAATGGGGGAACACCTACCATGATGCCACAAGTAGGAAACTAGTGAGAATTATTAATATTATCATTATTATTATTATTGTTATTAATATGGAGACAATTGTGCTTATCAAGCATTAGGAGGAGGGAGTAGAGATTACTCAAATTCTGAATGTCGGTCTTCCTATTCATACAACCTTCTTCTTGAAAGATGAAAGCCATTTCCAAAAACAGTCTTTTACTATAACTTCTCTCACGAGAAAGGATTTTAACTCCCTCAAAATCAATGACATGATCCAACGAGGAGACATGATTAGCCAGAGAACATCTTTCAGGATGTAACCTTATATCACTTTTATGGAGGGATACACGGCTTGAAATTTTTTGGGAAGTTTGACCAATATATGATAGACCACAACTGTTACAACACAGCTTATAAACAACATTACTACAATCCACGACAGGTATCTTGTCTTTCAAAGGACTATAAATTGACTTAACAATCAAGGAACTCCTGCAGGCAAACCTAACATTCTGCAAGTATTGTGAAAAAATCCTAGTAAGTCTGGGCGTAATTTCCTTTATATAAGGCAGAGAAACCGTTAAAACGGAAGGAATCGTTCTGGAGGATGAGAGAGGATCCAACTCAGTTGCACCTGCTGTGTCAATTGATTGTATTGAAGTATGTGATAAAACAGAAGACGTGTTGAAGATGATCTTTCTTAGTAACTGTTTTGGATAGGAGTTGTCTAGGAACAAATTGAAGAGAATATCACGATTCTTATTTCTCAACACAGGGTCAGAGAGGTTCATAACTCTAGCTGTCATTTGTTTAACCAAGTTAACCTTTATGCTAAATTTATGGTAAGAATTGTAGTTGAGATATCTCCCAGAGCTACTTTGTTTTCTATACCAATCAATTATAATCACATTATCAGGAGACCTAGTCCATAAAGTATCTAAAAAAGGCACAGCCATGTTAGAGTTTTCCGTTTCGATAGTAAACTGAATGTAAGGATCATAGCTATTAAAGGTGAAAAGGAGATCTTCGGTGGAGTCCACAGGGCAAGCTAGGATTATATCATCTACATATTTCTTGATGAAAGGTACATTGAAAGGAAGTACCGGAAGGACCACATCCAACAGATCATCCATTACATAACACGCTAATATCGGAGAAATACTAGCACCCATAGGAGTACCAAAAGTCTGTTTGTAAAATTTATTATTAAAAGAAAAGCAGGTAGAACTGAACAGGAATTCAATCAACTCAGTGAACATGTCAATATCAATATTACACACTGTACTAATGGATGGCCAGTGTTTGTGAACTGAACGTATAACTGCTTGTAAATAAACATTGCTAAAAAGTGAAACCACATCCAGACTGACCAAAACATAGTTTTGAGGAAGAGTTCTTCTGTTAAATAACTCAAAAACCTGGAAGGAGTCCTTAATGAAATACTCATTATCATTACTGTATGCCTTGGTCAAGATATCTGTGAGGAAAGAAGCAATAGACTCAGTAGGAGAGTTAATAGAAGCGACAATAGGACTCATTGTCAAGGTAGGTTTATGAATTTTAGGAAGAGTGTAAAATTTTGCTATGACAGAGTTATAAGAAGTTAATTTTTTCTTTGTGATCTCATCAATCTGTCTCTTATTATATAGTCTCTTAACAAGAGTGTTAGATTTGGATTGAATCGTCCTACTGGGATCTCTCGAGAGGGGAACATAGGAAGAGTCGTTGTCGATTATATCCTGAGATAACTTGAGGTAATCCTCCTTTAACATAACAACAGTCACATTATCCTTATCTGATTTGGTAACAATTAACTCAGGGTGCATTTTCAGGAAACATCTTGCCTCAAACAACAAATTTCGACAAAGAGAAGGATGGCAATCATCTTTATGAGCATGATTAGTGATAACATTAATGGACCTAGCAACAGCAAGACTTCTATTGTCAACATCCGGAATTAGAGAGAAATGTAATCGATATCTGAGAGGATGGATTTAATTGGTATATCTATACCTAATTGAGGTTCCACACTGAATTTAGGGCCCAACGACAGAAACTTCTCTACATTAGGGGGATATTCACATTAGAAAGGTTCTTAATCCAAGAGGGCTTTGTCTTAAGAAAAGTACCATACCACTCGTCTCTCAAATTATTAAATTTATTTATGTTTTTTCTTTTAATATCATGAAAAGATCTATTATAATGTCTCAACTGTTTATGAATGAAATTATTGCAAATGAATTCATTTGTGTTATTAATTATATCAATTTTCAAATTAGAGAGATTGTTTTCAAGAGTAACAATCAACTTTTGATTAACATTGATTTCAATATTTAACAATTTGTATCCTAACCTGGTAAGTAAACTCCTAGTCACGTGTGTGTGTGTATCTTGTCTATAAATTAAATTTTCAATAGGAATGGTTGAATGTATGATATGACCAGGTAAAACGCCTGCTTTTTTACATTTTAGCAGGAAAATCCTTCTATTACGTTCCTTTGCCAACCTCATCTTAGTTTTAGACCATCTCTTCAACAAACCAACTGCATATATCCCATAGGTGGACTGAATATCATTGAAAAAACCCATCTTGCATAAAGCTGAAAAGCGAAAAACGCCGTGATCGTTGCTGATCAATTAGAACACAAATTGAAAAATATCTTATTGGGGATTGCAGCATAAGAGGAAAAATACACTATATTCAATTCTCCAAGCTTTCGTAAATCTTTATTTACATCATCAGGGAACTACAATAAGGAAAGAAAAACATAAATTATAAAAAGTGTTCTTAAAAACATTTCTACAACTTACATTGATCGAGATTGCATCATTGATCTTGAACACAGGAAAAGTGCACAACAGCAAGTCATTAAAATATATATATATGTATATATATATATATATAAATATATATACATATATATATATATATATATATACATATATATATATATATATATATATATATATATATATATATATATATATATATATATATATATATAGAAGACAACGAAAATTCCGTACCTTTCTTAGGCACTAAGCTCATTCGTAAAAATAATACTATTATCATCGATTGGTACAGGAAACCTTGCAGCTCTGGTAGATATTTAAATTACCATTCTTACCACAAACATTCTATGAAAGTGAACTTGGTAAAACAAATGAAACTGAGAGTCCTTAGAATTTCAAACGATGTCTTCCACAATAAAAATCTTAACATTTCATTCAACCTCTTCTTGGATAACTCTTACCCAAGAACTTTACTTAATAAATTATTGTTCAGCACATCTAATTCCATGGAACTGCTGACTGATGATAGCCATCCTAACTAGGCCCAAATGGATGTTGGCGCTGTTACGACCCCTACTCCTCCAATTTTCGCTTCCTTTCCATACATTAAGGACATTACTCCGAGACTTGCCAGATTGTTCCGGGCATATGGTAATTTCAAGATTGCTAACAAAACTGCTCTAACAATTAGATCAATTTTTACTAGAGTTAAAGATAAAAGTCCGTTGACCTCTCTTACCAATGTTGTGGACAGCGTTCCATGTGGGGACTGTGATAAACAGTATATTGGACAGACTTTAAGATCACTTTCTAACCGTATTGTTTCACATAAGAGTGATTGTAGATTACATCCGGAGCGTTGCGCTTTAGCAAACCATGTTCATTATCTTGACCATCGTATGAATTTTGAGGCTGTAAGGGTGTTGGCGACAGAGTCTAACAAAATTAAGAGATCATTTCTAGAAATGGCTTTTATTTCACAATCTAACAATGTAATTAACAAAAAGACTGACACAGACCACTTGAGTGAGATTTATTCCTTTTTGCTATCCCTAGATTACAACTATAACCTTCTCTCCACTAATGACAATCACATTCCCTCAATTGACACTACCCTTTTTGCGGATAACTAACATATCTCAAAAAACATCTTTTATTTTGGGTGCATTGGTGTTGGTAGATGCACCCATTATCACATTTTTAGTATACATATATATATTACATAATTATTATTATTTTTACTTCAATAATTACTATATTACAATATTATTATTACTTAATTGCTTTTGATTTTGTCTTTTTTGGCTGGTGTTGTGTTTTAACTTTGTCCTCCAAGGTATATGTTTTGTTGTTATACAAAACTCTTACCATTGCGATTTATCAATTCCTCTTCTTCTTTCTTATGAATGCAATTTCTCAACCCCTCTGCATTCTTCTTTTCCATCCTTAATATGAACTTTCACAACGGAGACCATTCTCTTATGGTACTTGTTGTCACGTTCATCCACTCAACTATTGGTTGGCATCATTGCCTGTCAATTCAATCCCTCCAAATTAGAAGAATTTGATATCAGTTTCCTGCCGGCTTTTGACAATAAAAAAGCACTCGTGCTTCGTTTGTCTGCAAAATGGTGTTAGATGTTGGCTTTTTTAGTCATCTGATTGTGATTGTGCTATTTTAAACCTTTTTTAGTGAACTGTTTCATACTTGAATGTCCGTAGTTTATTTTTATATAACATAATGGATCCTAACCTCAATTCGGAGGTAAGTTCGCACCTGTTGCGATTTCTTCTATATTATATATTACTTGTCAACTACAGTATCTTAATGCTGTTTTTCCATTTCAGTATTCCTGATGATGAGGACAATCATCCTCGAAAGCTTGAAAATTTTCCGTTAAGAGTACACGTTTTCCGTTTTCTTCTTGCTGCTTTCCCCAATATTCACCAGTTTTATTCCTAACAGTCAGCAAAGACTATCTTCCTCTTATATATATATGTATATATATATATATATATATATATATATATATATATATATATATATATATGTATGTATATATATATATGTATGTATATATATATATATATATATTCCTCTAGTGTAGTTTAGTGGAACCGGATGATAGTGCTGCCGGCCGCCGGATGATAGTGGTGCCGGTAGGATGAGTAGTGGTGGAGAAGTAGGCGGAGCTATGGCCTTTCCTGTATGGTAATGATTTATGCATCGACTAGTCGTTCCTAGATGGCGACCTAAACCAAGCACTAAAAATATTTTTTATCCAAATAGAAAACTATCGCCAATAGACTAACACTTTTCTGAAAATAAAGTAATACAACTTTTTACTCAAATTTATCGATAATACCTACATATTATAACGACAGTTACTTTGAGAAGAGTATGGAATCTGACAGTAAATACATATTCTGAAAGTCATACACCATAAAAGTATTCAAAATTATTCAAATTAAAATTTTTAGTATTGTTTCAAATTTTATTCGTTTTTAAATTGTTTTTATAATTATAGTAGTTATACTAAAAGAGTTTAATAAGTGAGTATGAATATCGATATTATTTTACTTTTGCTGCTTTAAGAAGGCTCAATTTCATCATCATCATATGCAGCTTATTCAACCATTTTGTTATGGTGTAGCCTCCCTTTACATATTTATATATTCCATTTCCATGTGGGCCCATTGTTGTCTATTGCTAGCTATGCGGCCCCAAGTTGATCCTGCGAGTTTCTTTATGTCGTAGTCCCATCTTAAGTTGGGGCGTCTTCTTGGTCTTTTCACGCCTCGGGGATACCATTGCGTTATCTTTGTGGTCCATCTATCGTCTGTACTTCTAGCGAGATGCCCCGCCCATTGCCACTTTAGGGATCTGATTCTATTTATGACATCTATCACTTGGGTCTTTTGTCTGATCCAATCAAGCCTTTTTCTATCTCTCCTTGTTATTCCAAGCATGCATCGTTCCATGGACCTCTGCGTTACCTGGAGTTTTCTAATGATATCAGTTTTCAGGGTCCAGGTTTCACAGCCGTATGTTAATACTGGTAGTACGCACTAATCAAACGCTTTCCTTTTCAAACGGAGTGACATTCTAGACTTGAAGATGATAGAGTTCTGTCCAAATGTTCTCCATGCTAATTTGATTTTTCTGTTTATTTCTGGAAGTAGAGAGCCTGATATGTGTATTAGTTGACCCAGGTATATGTATTCCTCTACTAATTCCAGGGCAGTGTCATTAATTGTTACTTCTTGTGCGTTTATCAGTTCGTTATACATTACCTTGGTCTTACTCAGATTTATTTTAAGGCCTACTTCGTTGCTTGCTGCATTCAATCCATTTATTTGTTGTTGCATTTCGCCAGGGTTACTCGCTATCAGGATGATGTCATCAGCGAATCTTAGATGGTTCAAGTATTCTCCATCTATATTCAGACCTGTGTTGTTCCAGCCCAGTTTTCTGAAGATGCTTTCTAGTGTTGCTGTAAATAACTTTGGTGATATTGCGTCTCCTTGTCTAACTCCTCTGCTGGTGGGGAATTCTGGTGTGCCCTCATATATCCTAACTCTCGCTTTGGATTCCCTATATATATTTGCTAGGGTCTCAATATATGGCTTTTCGACCCCTTGTTCTGTTAGGGCATTTATTACTGCTCTGGGATATATAGAGCCGAAAGCTAGTGGTTGGTCGTATTCTTTGGTTCGACTAATAACCTCTTTGAGGGTATGGATGTGATCCATTGTACTGAAGCCTTTGCGGAATCCAGCCTCTTCTCGTGGTTGGGCCGAGTCTAGTGTATTTTGTATTCTGTTGTGAATGATCTTCGTGAATACCTTGTACGTTACTGTTAGTAGACTTATTGGTCTGTAGTTCTTAATGTCTTGTGGATCAACACTATAAGGGCGCTGTTCCACTCTTTAGGTATGCTCCTGGACATCAGACAGTTCGTGTATAGTTTGGCAAGGTACTTCCATGTTTTAGCTTCTGCATATTTGAGTATTTCGGTCGTGATGCCGTATTCGGAATATATAGAGTCGAATTGTTTCTCAAAATCAATGAAGGCTAGTGCTAGTGGTTGGTCGTATTCTTTGGTTCGACTGATAATCTTTTTGAGGGTATGGATGTGGTCTATTGTAGTGAAGTCTTTGCGGAATTTAGCCAGCTCTCGTGGTTGGGCCGAGTCTAGTGTGTTTTGTATTCTGTGTGAATGATCTTTATGAATACCTTGTACGTAACTGTTAGTAGACTTATCGGTCTGTAGTTCTCATTGTCTGCTTTGCTGCCTTTCTTGTGGATCAACACTATAAGGGCGCTGTTCCACTCTTTAGGTATGCTCCTGGACATCAGAGAGTTCGTGTATAGTTTGGCAAGGTACTTCCATGTTTTAGCTCCTGCATATTTGAGTATTTCGGTCGTGATGCCGTCATTTCCCGCTGCTTTGCCATTTTTCATGCTTTTCAGTGCCATTTCAACTTCCTCCACCAATACTTCTGGTATGGCATCTTCTGAGTGTTCTATTATTTCTTCCAAATTTTCAGGGGCCTTGTATAGGTCTCCATAGAATTTGGCTACTAGGTCTATTATTTCATTCCTGTCTGTGGTTCTTGTGTTTCCATCAGTTAATGCAAGTATCTGTCTTTTCCCTATTATTAGTGCCCTTTTTGCATTTTTGTAGCTTTTACGGTTTTCTATTGTTGTTTGTACCAGTTTCTCGTTGTAATTCCTGATATCTTCTGCGATTTTCTTTCGTATCGTCTTGCACAGTTCGGTGTATTCAATTCTTTGAATGTTTGTTCTCTTTTTCATTTCTCTTCGTTTTTGTAATAGTGCTTTTGTTTCCAGAGTTAGTTTTTTGTGTTCACCTCGTTGTTGCAGACCTCCCACTTCTACGGCGCAGTTTCGAATTGTGTCTATCAGTTCAGGGTTGTTATATTCCACTTTTTGTAGTCTTTCTTCGAGTAGTGCTTCATATTGGTGAGAGTTCTCTTCCAGTCTTTCGTTGTTTATGTTTTTTGGTTGTGTTGGTTTTGATTAGTCTTGACCTTTCTAGTTTTATATCTAAGACCAGTCGAGCTCTAATTAGTCGATGGTCGCTTCCTGTAGTGAACTTGTTGAGCGTGCTTAGATCTTTTACTGTGTTAATTTTATTGGTGAGGATAAAGTCTATTTAGTTTCTGATAGTTGCACCGGGGCCTTCCCACGTCAATTTTCTGTTAGGGTTCTTCTTGAAGAAGGAGTTTGCCACATACATGTTCTGAAAGTGTGCGAACTGTATTAATCTCTCCCTTCTTTCATTCCTTTCTCCAAATCCATATTTCCCCATTCCTTTTTCTTGGTCTTTCCTGTGTCCTACTTTGGCATTAAAGTCTCTCATTATGTATTTGAAGTGACTATTGTCGTTGCTGAGCGCTTGGGTTATTTCATTATAGAATTCTTCTATTTCGTCGTCACTATGGCTGATTGTTGGGGCGTATACCTGAATAATCTAGATAGTATATCTTTTGGAGAGTCTTAGTGTTATGCTGGCTACTCTGTCTGAGGTGCTTGTTATCCTTATGATTCTATTTTTCCAGGTTTTCTTAATTAGGAATCCTACTCCGCTTGTTCTTCCTGTTGGTGTTCCTTGGTGGTATAGAAGATTCCCTGATTCAAGTTCTATGATATCCCACTTTATTTTTGCTGCCTCTGTTTCCAGTTCCATAATCCTAGCTTGATTAGAGAGTGTGCGGCAGTTATAAGTTGCTAGGTGTATTGTAGTTAATGGGTAGTGGTTTAGACTCCGCAGATTCTTAGCACCTTCTGCCCTCGTGGCTGGTTCCCAAGATCCACCCCTCCTAGGGCCCTTCGGGCATACGGAGAATGAGGGCTGTAACTTGTCCTTGTCTGTCATGCTGGGGTTGTGAGGCGTACCTTACCACGCTGCCTCAATGCGGGTTGGCAAGGGGCGAGGGATGTCGTCCGCCAGTTTTCGCTATTTACTGACGGACCCTGTACCCCCAGATTTTTAGTGGAACTTTTCATTTATGAAAAAGCCCTTACTAGAGTGAGATTCGAACCTCCGTCCTTCAGGTCAAGAAAACCCAATTTCCGGCGCTCTAACGCACATATATATATATATATATATATATATATATATATATATATATATATATATATATATATATATAATGAAATCAAAATTCTTAATAGGGTCTTCCGCCAAAGGAGAAATAGAAAGTGGACTGTTTATTCTGTTCAAGCTTTCGAGACTTTATTGACTCTTCATCAGGAACTCTACAATAAATTATTGAATGACAACTGACACAACCATAGAATTAAAATTCTGTCAACAAAATTCAGTGATGCCAATATGTATTGAAACATGAGTGAAAGAGAAAAATGTGTAACAACTGAAATTGATTGTGAAATATTGAAGTTAGTGTTTGTAACATGAGACGGAAGACTCAGAAGGTAAGAGTTAATAATACTGAGGTTATCAATATCAGTTCTGGCATTCATAGCTTTAGGTTCTTCAAAAATGTGAGACATCTCCAAAAATGATCTCTTATTGAGATTGGACTCGCGATCTAACACAGTGACACTATCGTAATCAGGTATGTGATCCATAGACAAAGACATAGACAAAGAAATTTCTAATATCACTTTTATGTGAGCAAATACGGTCTTTAAGCCTGCGCTTAGTTTGACCGATATATTTCTTATCACACTGCGAGCATGGAATGCAATGAACCACATTGGATTGATCCAATACGGGATCTTTATCTTTGATTTTTGAGAAAATGTTCTGAATTGTAAGAATGTTTCTACTGGCTAACGTTATAGAAGGAAATTTTGAAAAAACCTTTTCAAACTTGTGATTGATAAAGTGAATGATTGGTAACGAAAGATACTGTCTAGGTAGGTTTTGATTTAAAAGAGCGGTATTAAAAGGAGGCTCATCATCGATGGAAGACCTAAAGAACAACAAAGAATAAACCAGTCTTCTAGGATAACCACTGTTAATAAAAAATACTGAAAGTTTATTCAAATTTTGAACACGTAACGAAGTGTGACTAGTCTTGATAACTCTGTTTTTCATGCCAAGAACGAGGTTAATTTTTTGTTTATGTTTGTGATACGATTCATAATGTAAGAATCTACCTGACGCTCCAGGTTTGGTATACCAACTAGTAATTAGTGTGTTATCCACTCTCCTGATCACTTTAGTATCTAGGAAAGGGGCACTGCAATTTTCATCTTCTTTCTAGATTGTAAATTGTAAGGATTCATGATAAGAGTTGAACACAAGTAACACCTGTTCTAAACTGTTTTGTGGGACACTTAATATTATATCATCCACATATTTTTTTAAGAAAGGACCATTGAATGGCAGCAGGCTTGTTTAAGCCAGCTTCCATTCAATGTTCCTTTCTTAAAAAAATGAAGAAATAAAAAAAATATGTGGATGATATAATATTAAGTGTCCAACAAAACAGTTTAGGACAGGTGTTACTTGTGTTCAACTCTCATCATGAATCCTTACAGTTTACAATCGAGGAATAAGATGAAAATTGCAGTGTCCCTTTCCTAGATACTAGAGTGATCAGGACAGTGGATAACACACTCATTACTAGTTGGTATACCAAACCTGGAGCCTCAGGTAGATTCTTACATTATGAATCGTATCACCAACATAAACAAAAAATTAACCTCGTTCTTGGCATGAAAAACAGAATTATCAAGACTAGTTACACTTCGTTACGTGTTCAAAATTTGAGAACACTTTCAGTATTTTTTATTAACAGTGATTAGAAGACTGGTTTATTTTTTGCTGTTCAGTAGGTCTACCATCGGTGATGAGCCTCCTTCTAACACCGCTCTTTTAAATCAAAACCTACATTTCGTTACCAAACATTCACACTATTAATCACAAATTTAAAAAGATTTTTTCAAAATTTCCTTCTATAACGTTAGCCAGTAGAAACATCCATACAATTCAGAACATTTTTTCAAAAATCAAAGATAAAGATCCCGTATTGGATCAATCCAATGTGGTTTATTGCATTCTATGCTCGCAGTGTGATAAGAAATACATCGGTCAAACTAAGCGTAGGCTTAAAGACCGTATTTGCTGATATAAAAGTGATATTAGAAATTTCAAGGAAACTTGCATCTTGGCAAGTCACACTTTGTCTATGGATGACATACCTGATTACGATAGTGTCGCTGTGCTAGATCGCGAGTCCAAAGTCACTAAGAGATCATTTTTGGAGATGTCTCGCATTTTTAAAGAACCTGAAGCTATGAATGCCAGAACTGATATTGATAACCTCAGCCTTATCTACTCTTACCTTCTTAGTCTTCCGTCTCATGTTAGAAACACTAACTTCAATATTTCACAATAAATTTCAGTTGTTACACCTTTTCCTCTTTCACTCATGTTTCAATACATATTGGTATCACTAAATTTTGTTGACAGAATTTTAATTCTGTGGTTGTGTCAGTTGTCAGTTGTGAAATTATTAATAAAGAAATTCCTCGTGTTCCTGAACATGTGATTGAATTCGTTTTTTCTTTTCCTTTTAATATTAATTTTAATCATTGTACTTGTTTATCAATATAATGCATTTATCACGTGTTGTGATGATTTCGTAAAAATAGCGTCAGTTATGTACATTTTATTGGCATCAAACATATTTAAACTCACCTTCGTAAGTAAGAATTTCCAATTCTTGTCATTTGTATTGACAATCAATAATTTATTGTAGAGTTCATGATGAAGAGTCAATAAAGTCTCGAGAGATTGAACACAGAATAAAGAGTCCACTTTTCATTTCTCCTTTGGCTGAATTTTGATTTCCTTAACTTAGTCGGCCGACTAATACTGAACTTCATTACTGTGTGATCAATATATATATATATATATATATATATATATATATATATATATATATATAGTTTCGCTTTTTTTGGTTCTCGGTCTTTTTTATTTGATTATATATTGTGTATTTTGTATTCTTGGGATTGAAGACCATTTTTGAAGACATTTAACTAGTAGTTAATACATTTTTATTTAACGTTTCGGTCTTTCCATGACCTTCATCAGAAATAAAAATTTTGTTAAAACTAAAAGAAATGGTACAAGTTACAAAAAGAATCTTAATAGCAAAACAAATAAATCTTACCTTCGACAGAACGTTCATTTAATTATTCAATATATTCTATAGCTGTTTAGGACGTATCACATAACAGAATATAACTCACACACAAACAAAACGAACATTTTAAAAATATGACAGTCATTGATGAAAATTTGTATTGGAATACGAGTATTTGTTCTATACAATAAAAGCAGGCGTAACGAGGTTTTAATTTGTTTGTCGTTTTTGTGTTGACTGGTATTGCAAAGGATTTTATATTTATATAGGGTGTGGTAATAAATTTATTATATTTGGAATGTGCCACGTGTTTCTCAATATTTCTAAGATTTTATAATGTTATTATAAATTTTACTAAGGTTTTTTGTGTCAGTCTTTAAATTTACGGAACTGGTTTTTCTTTGTATTTCTATCATTTCTAGAACTTCGCGTTTTTTTGTGTGGTTCTACAAAAATCTTCGAATTGAAAACCACACAAAAAAACGCGAAGTTCTAGAAATGATAGAAATACAAAGAAAAACCAGTTCCGTAAATTTAAAGACTGACACAAAAAACCTTAGTAAAATTTATAATGACATTATAAAATCTTAGAAATATTGAGAAACACGTGGCACACTCCAAATATAATAAATGTATTAACACACCCTATATAAATATAAAATCCTTTGCAATACCAGTCAACACAAAAACGACACATTAAAACCTCGTTTCGCCTGCTTTTATTGTATAGAACAAATATTCGTATTCCATTACAAATTTTCATCAATGACTGTCATATTTTCAAAATGTTCGTTTTGTTTGTGTGTGAGTTATATTCTGTTATTTGATACGTCCTAAACAGCTATAGAATATATTGAATTAAATGAACGTTCTGTCGAAGGTAAGATTTATTTGTTTTGCTATTAAGATTCTTTTTGTAACTTGTACCATTTCTTTTAGTTTTAACAAAAATTTTATTTCTGATGAAGGTCATGGAAAGACCGAAACGTTAAATAAAAATGTATTAACTACTAGTTAAATGTCTTTAAAAATGGTCTTCAATCCCAAGAATACAAAATAAACAATATATATATATATATATATATATATATATATATATATATATATAGTAATGTTATATTATACATCTAAGAAATAATCTTTAATACTTTTGCCAGCTAGATCGAAACACTATCTCTATAATACCTCAGGGTGTGAATGTTTCATTCCTGATAAACCAATAAAACAAGATTCTAATTATTCCCTGTTATATAATGTATGTGAAAAATATAAATCGATATTGATACCTACTAAAATGTACATAAAAGTTAAATTCCATTTTTTATATACTAATTGATGTTCTAATAATTAGTCCAATAAACGTCTGTCAAATTTGAGTACTCAATTATAATGAAAATGCTTCATTGCATTGTATTATCGAATGGTTACTGACCTTATCATTCTGTCCACAACCGGTTAAATGTCCATACGCACTATCCAATATTCTGTTATCAGGCCTCTTTCTTTTCTATTTTGCACGTTCAAATTTTGCTACTGTTTGCTAAATGTCATCTTTTTTATTATCATTGATCAATATTTTCGCCGTTAAATATGTCTTTTCCGAACGAAATACCTTTTTTCATTCCCTCTCAACAAAAAACCTGTATTGTCAAAAATAACTTGACATCTTGTGTCCGAACGTCTCCTTATTTTTCATTCTTAATCAATATGGTTCTTCTCTAAAAAATCTGGTCTTGTCAAGATCATTGACATCTCTTGTGAAAAATGTTTATGATTATCCCAGAATAACTACTCCGAATGTTTCTTATACTACTATATACACTTACATACTAACAACAATTCTATTTCGTTCTATTTTATATAGATATCAATATCCCGAAATTTAACGTAAACGATTAATTAAACTAAATTATTATTTTTAATGTTTTTCCGACATAAAAAAATATATATTTATTTATATATATATATATATATATATATATATATATATATATATATATATATATATATATCATCATCATCATATGCAGCTTATTCAACCATTTTGTTATGGTGTAGCCTCCCTTTACATATTTATATATTCCACTTCCATGTGGGCCCATTGTTGTCTATTGCTAGCTATGCGGCCCCAAGTTGATCCTGCGAGTTTCTTTATGTCGTAGTCCCATCTTAAGTTGGGGCGTCTTCTTGGTCTTTTCACGCCTCGGGGATACCATTGCGTTATCTTTGTGGTCCATCTATCGTCTGTCCTTCTAGCGAGATGCCCCGCCCATTGCCACTTTAGGGATCTGATTCTATTTATGACATCTATCACTTGGGTCTTTTGTCTGATCCAATCAAGCCTTTTTCTATCTCTCCTTGTTATTCCAAGCATGCATCGTTCCATAGACCTCTGCGTTACCAGGAGTTTTCTAATGATATCAGTTTTCAGGGTCCAGGTTTCACAGCCGTATGTTAATACTGGTAGTACGCACTCATCAAACGCTTTCTTTTTCAAACGGAGTGACATTCTAGACTTGAAGATGATAGAGTTCTGTCCAAATGTTCTCCATGCTAATTTGATTCTTCTGTTTATTTCTGGAAGTAGAGAGCCTGATATGTGTATTAGTTGACCCAGGTATATGTATTATTCTACTATTTCCAGGGCAGTGTCATTAATTGTTATTTCTTGTGCGTTTATCAGTTCGTTATACATTATCTTGGTCTTACTCAGATTTATTTTAAGGCCTACTTCGTTGCTTGCTGCATTCAATTCATTTATTTGTTGTTGCATTCCGCCAGGGTGACTCGCTATCAGGATGATGTCATCAGCGAATCTTAGATGGTTCAAGTATTCTCCATCTATATTCAGACCTGTGTTGTTCCAGCCCAGTTTTCTGAAGATGCTTTCTAGTGTTGCTGTAAATATTTTTGGTGATATTGCGTCTCCTTGTCTAACTCCTCTGCTGGTGGGGAATTCTGGTGTGCCCTCATATATCCTAACTCTCGCTTTGGCTTCCCTATATATATTTGCTAGGGTCTCAATATATGGCTTGTCGACCCCTTGTTCTGTTAGGGCATTTATTACTGCTCTGGGATATATAGAGTCGAATGCTTTCTCAAAGTCGATGAAGGCTAGTGCTAGTGGTTGGTTGTATTCTTTGGTTCGACTGATAACCTCTTTGAGGGTATGGATGTGATCTATTGTACTGAAGCCTTTGCGGAATCCAGCCTGTTCTCGTGGTTGGGCCGAGTCTAGTGTATTTTGTATTCTGTTGTGAATGATCTTTGTGAATACCTTGTACGTCACTGGTAGTAGACTTATTGGTCTGTAGTTCTCAATGTCTTCTTTGCTGCCTTTCTTGTGGATCAACACTATAAGGGCGCTGTTCCACTCTTTAGGTATGCTCCTGGACATCAGACAGTTCGTGTATAGTTTGGCGAGGTACTTCCATGTTTTAGCTCCTGCATATTTGAGTATTTCGGTCGTGATGCCGTTATTTCCCGCTGCTTTGCCATTTTTCATGCTTTTTAGTGCCATTTCTACTTCCTCCACCAAAACTTCTGGTATGGCATCTTCTGAGTGTTCTATTATTTCTTCCAAATTTTCAGGGGCCTTGTATAGGTCTCCATAGAATTTGGCTACTAGGTCTATTATTTCATTCCTGTCTGTGGTTCTTGTGTTTCCATCAGTTAATGCAACTATCTGTCTTTTCCCTATTATTAGTGCCCTTTTTGCATTTTTGTAGCTTTTACGGTTTTCTATTGTTGTTTGTACCAGTTTCTCGTTGTCATTAATGATATCTTCTGCGATTTTATTTCGTATCGTCTTGCACAGTTCGGTGTATTCAATTCTTTGAATGTTTGTTGTCTTTTTCATTCCTCTTCGTTTTTGTAATAGTGCTTTTGTTTCCGGAGTTAGTTTTTTGTGTTCACCTCGTTGTTGCAGACCTCCCACTTCTACGGCGCAGTTTCGAATTGTGTCCATCAGTTCAGGGTTGTTATATTCCACTTTTTGTAGTCTTTCTTCTAGTAGTGCTTCATATTGGTGAGAGCTCTCTCTCAGCCTTTCGTTGTTTATGTTTTTCGTTGTGTTGGTTTTGATTAGTCTTGACCTTTCTAGTTTTATATCTAAGACCAGTCGAGCTCTAATTAGTCGATGGTCGCTTCCTGTAGTGAACTTGTTGAGCGTGCTTAGATCTTTTACTGTGTTAATTTTATTGGTTAAGATAAAGTCTATTTCGTTTCTGATAGTTGCACCGGGGCCTTCCCACGTCCATTTCCTGTTAGGGTTCTTCTTGAAGAAGGAGTTTGCCACATACATGTTCTGAAAGTGTGCGAACTGTATTAATCTCTCTCCTCTTTCATTCCTTTCTCCAAATCCATATTTCCCCATTCCTTTTTCTTGGTCTTTCCTGTGTCCTACTTTGGCATTAAAGTCTCCCATTATGTATTTGAGGTGACTATGTCGTTGCTGAGCGCTTGGGTTATTTCATTATAGAATTCTTCTATTTCGTCGTCACTATGGCTGATTGTTGGGGCGTATACCTGAATAATCTGGATAGTATATCTTTTGGAGAGTCTTGGTGTTATGCTGGCTACTCTGTCTGAGGTGCTTGTTATCTTTATGATTCTATTTTTCCAGGTTCTCTTAATTAGGAATCCTACTCCGCTTGTTCTTCCTGTTGGTGTTCCTTGGTGGTATAGAAGATTCCCTGATTCAAGTTCTATGAGTTCTTCATTTTTTCGTCTTACTTCGCTAATGCCCATGATATCCCACTTTATTTTTGCTGCCTCTGTTTCCAGTTCTATAATCCTAGCTTGATTAGGGAGTGTACGGCAGTTATAAGTTGCTAGGTGTAATGTAGTCAATGGGTAGTGGTTTAGACTCCGCAGATTCTTAGCACCCTCTGCCCTCGTGGCTGGTTCCCAGGATCTACCCCTCCTAGGGCCCTTCGGGCTTACGGAGAATGAGGGCCGTAACTTGTCCTTGTCTGTCATGCTGGGGTTGTGAGGCGTACCTTACCACGCTGCCTCAATGCGGGTTGGCAAGGGGCGAGGGATGTCGTCCGCCAGTTTTCGCCATTTACTGACGGACCCTGTACCCCCAGATTTTTAGTGGAACTTTTTATTTATGAAAAAGCCCTTACTAGAGTGAGATTCGAACCCCCGTCCTTCAGGTCAAGAAAACCCAATTTCCGGCGCTCTAACGCACTCCGCCATCTGGGAGTAAATATATATATATATATATATATATATATATATATATATATATATATATATATATATATATATATATATATATATATACATATATTGATCACACAGTAAAGAAACATCAATAATTACAATTTTTTCGGAAAAAGGGAACTCTTAAGTTAGTACATGGAGATACAAAGAATAAATCACATAAATGAAACCCAGGAAAGTGATTAAAAATACTATAATATATTTTTCTCTAATATACAACCCTTAAGTATAACTTCAATAGTTAGAAAAATGTAAACGATTCACCTTGTATCAAATAAAGAAAATCCTATTCTTAACAGGCTTCGATATACTTCTTTGAACTCATATAGAAGACTCTAATCCTTCGAAGAAATTGATAAACTTTATATTTTTGTTAATTTGGCTGGTATAATCTAAAATAAATAAAATTCATAGTTAGTACATGGAGATAGAAAGAATACATCACATACATGAAACCAAGGAAAGTAATTAAATAGTATATTAAAGTATAAGTGGATAAAGAGGTCTCTCAAACACGCGCGATTTTTCGAGCACGACAGCGCAGCCGGAGTGCTCGAAATAGAGCAATTGTTTGAAAGACCAGTTATCCACGAATAATGTACGCTATTTTTTTTCATTGGTGTACTTTGAAATCAAAAAATATTATTATTATTATATTATCACTACAAAAAAATGGAAGTCCGTCCTCGATGCCCAGCCAAGTTTCATTTCATAAAAGTTCGCCCTCGATGCCCAGTCAAGTTTCGTGAAAGTCCATCCTAAATAGTATTTATTTTTATTTGACGTTACGAGGTACTGCTGTCAGATCAATAATCAAGAAGTTTCTTTATCTATATTTAAAAGTATACAATGTATATATAAATAAATTTTGCAGAAAAAACCAAATAAGACATTGGTTCGCAATGAAAATATACAATTTAAAAACTAATAAAAAAAGTTGTCATTGATACTTACGTTTCTCGAGTTGTTGTTGTTACCATAGGGACTTTAAAGAACGCGCGTGTTTGAAAGTTAGATTCGAACACGCTGAGGCGTGATTTAAATAGGTAATATGAGGCATTAGTGAAAAAAAAATACTATAATATATTTTTCATTGAAATATAACGTTTAAATATAACATCAATAGTTAGAAAAATGTGAACGATTCACCTTGTAAGAAATAAAGAAAATCCTGTTCTGAGCATGCTTCGATATACTTCTTTGAATACTTGAACTCATATAGAAGACTTCAAACCTTCGAAGAAATTGATAAACTCTATATTTTTTTTAATTTGATTGGTATAATCTAAAATAAATAAAATTCTGTAATGTTTTTCTTATTTATTTAAACAGTAAACGGGTGGGATAAATTTTAAACACACGGTATGGCTACTTACGAATTTATTTAAACAATGAACTACTTACTAAGACTTAATTTATATACAGTCAACTATTCACTTGAATTTAATTTATATACACACAACCTCACTGCAGCTTCCCTAGATTCCGCCTTGTTGCAGTTGGAGCAGTCTGTTGGGCACGGCCGTCTGGACAGGGAGTCTGCATTTCGGTGACTCACACCAGCTCGATGTTCGATGTTGAAATCGTACTCTTGAAGTCGTTCAATCCATCTAGCGATCTGGCCCTCGGGATTCTTGAACTGCATCAACCACTTGAGTGCTGCGGATTAAGAACTTCCTACCATAGAAATACTGGTAAAAGTGTTCCACGGACGTCACTACCGCCAAAAGTTCCCTTCTTGTGACGCAGTAGTTTCGTTTTGGTTTGAAATATCCCAACACTCTTTCTTGCCCTCCTTGGATCTGTGAGAGCACTCCTCCAATTCCTACGTTACTTGCGTCAGTGTCAAGAATGAAGTCTCTCTCAGGTAATGGGTATCCTAATATCGGCGCCGTGGTTAAATGCCTCTTCAAGGTTTCAAAAGCCGTTTGACAGTCTTTGTCCCATTGGAAATGTCTTGCTTCTTCTGTAAATCGAGTTAGAGGCTTGGCAATATCTCCAAACTTCCTGATAAATCTTCTATAATATGTGCAAAGTCCAAGGATACTCCTAATTTAATGTCTGTCGGTTGGTTGCGGCCATTTCTGAAGCATTTTTCTCTGCATCCACCGCCACTTCTTCATTGCTCACTATATGACCTAGATAGTTGACTCGGTTTTGGAACAGCTGACATTTCTTTGCGCTTTACATGAGTTGGGCAGCTTGGAGTCGTTTGAATACGTCTTCCAAATTCTTCAGCTGTTCGTCAAATGTCTTCCCCAGTACTACGATGTCGTCCAAATAGACCAGGCATGTCTTCCAAGACAACCCTCTCAAGACATTTTCCATGAGTCTTTCAAATGTCGCACGTGCATCTTAGAGCCCGAATAATGGCATGACGTTGAACTGCCATAATCCAGATCCGGTGGTAAAAGAAAATAACTATAGATTTGCATGGATAAGTCGTGGGAAAATTTATATGCGCAAAGATGAACATAGCCCAGTTCAGCCAATCGAAGACACCAGTAATCTAAAAAACTAGAAAAATCCAATGAATTTAGTAAACCAACAGCAGAAGCCCAACTAAGAATTTTATATATAAATGCACAAAGTCTCAGAAACAAGTTGGAGGAACTACAGTGTCTCGTGAAAATGAAATATTATGATATGTAATTGTGGAAACCTGGTTATATAAAAATGAAGTACACCAATTCGTAATTAATGGATATACAGCAGTGCATGCATGTAGAGATACTAGAGCCGGAGGAGTCGCAATATATATTAAAGAACACATCAAGTTCATTGAGATGAACAATGTTGGTGGTGGCAGCCAATTCAACATGATTGGGATGAATCTACAGGTAAATGGTGTAAAAATTATAGCCTTATACAGACCACCATCATTCAATGTGAAGGAATTCCTGGAAATATTGGAAGAAATACTACAGCCTGAGAAAAAAACACTAATAATTGGTGATTTTAACATAAATTTATTAGATAATAATGAGACCACCAGTGACTATAGGAATTGTGTTATATTGAATGGTTTTGAAATCCGAAACAATATAGGCATAGAATATGCAACCAGAATTACACAACACTCTCAAACTATTATCGATCATGTTTTAGCAACAAGTAACATAGACTGTAAGGTAAACATTGAATATAGCACAGTTTTGGATCACAATATATTAGAAATAGAATTATATACGAAAAATGAAAATTATAATTGTAAAGTTCAGAAAACATTTGAGAAACTAGATAACTCAAAATATGAAGACAATTTGAAAGATCTATTGCAAACCTCTATACCGGTTGATACATTCGAAACCTTGATCAAACTAATACAAGAAGCTAAAAATAAGGCTACAAAAACAATTAAAATGAAAATTAGGGAAAATAATGATTGGATAACCCCCCAGTTTTTAGAATTATTGAAAGGAAGAGAAGAATTATACAAACTAACAAAAAAGTTCCCTCAAGATCAACGAATCTTAGGGGACTTCAGAAATGAAAAGAAGAAAGTTGAAAACGAAAAAAAAAATCTAAAAACTAACTTTTTCAGAAAAAAATGGAATGACGCTGATGGAAATCCAAAGAAACAATGGAATTTCGTAAATAACCTAATAAAACATGAAAAGAAACAAACTAGTGTAGATACAATAGAGGTAGATAAAACATTATTAACTGATAAATTAGAAATTGGAAACAAATTTAACGAATATTTCTGTGATATAGGTCAATCAATCGTCAATAAAATCAATGCAAAACTTTTAAGTAACCCACTTTCACACTGTTTCGAGGAAATCAATCTAAAAAACTCCTTGTACCTATATGAAACTAATATCAAAGAAGTAAGAGAAATTTTGAATGAAATGAATGAAAACTCTGCTCCGGGTAATGATAAAATTTCTGCAAAAGATTTGTTAAGAGTACAGGAGGTAATAATACCAATTTTAGTCAACTTGGTTAATAAAATGTTTGAAACAGGGGAATTTCCGAAGGAGCTGAAAGTGGGTAAGGTTACCCCTATCCATAAAACAGGACCAAAAAACAATTTAGAAAACTATCGCCCAATTACTGTAGTTTGTGCATTGTCAAAATTTGTGGAAATTCTTTTCAAAAAACGTATCATGAACTCTCTTACTAGGCATGTTGAATTGGACAAGTATCAATATGGTTTTCAGAAACACTCGAACACCCAAAGCGATACAACAGACTTCCTGAACCATGTTGTATCCAACTTGGATGACAAAAAATTTGTCCTAACAATATTTATTGACTTATAAAAAGCATTCGATGTAGTGGATCATGAAATACTACTCGAGAAATTGTACCTATTAGGTATAAGAGTAAAAAGTGCAAGTATATTAAAATCATATCTAAAGGATCGTCAACAGTATGTGTCTCTGCATAAAGTAAATAGTGAAATCGCAATCATAAACTGCGGAGTCCCACAAGGCCACTATTATATTCACTACACACCCTAAATCTGAAAAAGGCAAATCTTAAAGCTCGCTATTACATATTCGCAGATGATACCATCCTAGTATATGAGGGATCTAACTTGGGAGAACTGGAAGCCTTGGTAAATAGTGATTTACAACTATATGGTAAATGGCTCCTAGCTAACAAGCTGCAAATAAATGTGAGTAAAACAGTGTATATGCTCTTCTAAAAAAAATAAAGAAATCTGGGACCCAGATATCAAAATTGGGGATCAGGCCATTCAAAAGGTCGATTATACCAAATATCTAGGATTGGTAATCGATGACAAACTAAATTGGCACAAACATGCAGAGCACATGATAAAAAAAATTGTACCAATGATTGGAGCACTTTATAGATGTCAGACTTGAATCTACAGAATAAAATTATGATATATAATGCTTATTTTCTTTCTATATTCCGATATCTGATAACAAACTGGGGGGTATGTTCTCAGACATTATTTAAAAAAATCAAAACTCTGCAAAATAAGGTGGTAAAAACTTTATTTGGCTATGGTTACAGGGCTAATACAGAAATGATCTACGATCAAACTAAAATATTACCGCTGGAAAAAATTCTACAGATAGAACAATGTAAATGTATCTACAAAATAACAAAAAATCAACAGAAATGCAACACAAAATTGAATATAATTAATGAAATACATTCCTATGAAACTAGAAGTCAAGACCAAATTTATCTACCCCAGGTGAGAACGAAAATTGCTCTAAATAATCCCTTTTCTAAATGTCTTCAGTCATTCAATCTTTTGCCAAACTATATAAAATTAAAGATAGTTATTCCTCGTTCAAAGCAGAAATGATGCAATTTGTAAATGGCCATGAAACTTAAAATATATAGGTTCCGGTGCCAGCATTTATTGCTGATTAGGAACAATGCTTCACAAAAAAAAAGTATACATTTCTTCTCACCAATAACCAAATTTCAGGTCTAAGGTGAAAAACAGTTTGCTGCTGACCAAAGTGTATAGTCGATTCGAGGCAGAGGATAGCTGTCTTTCTTCGTCACGTTGTTTAGCTGGCGACTGTCGACGCAGAATGTCGTAGATCCAGGGACGGTCCAAGGCCCATGCGACGGATGCGGCCGCATGGGGCGCCGGCCCGAGGGGGGCGCCGGCGAAGCCGGCGTCCGCCTCGGTTTTTTTTTGTCTACTGTTACAAATTGTACATCAAATTTTGCGCCCCAACGCCTGAAAAAAAATAAAAAAAATTCATAAAATTTTAATTTTAATCATTACGTTGAAGCCCGTGACGCCCCAAGGTTGAAGAATCGCCGTTTTAAAAATTAGTTCTCTAAATCTTCTGATTGGCTTCAACGGCGGCTCTTTGATTTTTAGTCTTCTTTAAGAAACTGTATGCCAGTCTTGGCGCCGGCGCCCCAACGCCTACGAAAATAAAAATATATTCATTAAGTTACAACTTAATTTCATTACAATGCCGCCCCAAGGTTTATGAATCGCCATTTTTAGCATTTAACTTACTAGATCTTTTGTGTGACGTCGCCAGTGCCCCCATCGATTTTTGTATAATTTTAAAATTATATGTCAGTTTGGGCGCCCTACAACGAATACGAAAGTAAAAATATTTTTAAAAAGTTACACTTTAATTTCATCCAGTAGCTGCCCCAAGGTTTATAAAACACCGTTTTTAACATTCAGTTCTCTAGATGTTCTGTATGGCTTTGTCGGCGCCCAAACCCCAACAGAAATATGAATATATTTACAAAGTTACAATTAAATTTAATGAAATCACCGCCCCAAGGTTTATAAATCACCGCTGTTTTAACATACTGTTCTCTAGATCTTCTTAGCGCCTTAGGTTTGAAAATACTTTACTACTATACTCAAATGCACGCGTTTGACATTTATCAATTGGTAGGCGTTGTAGCGCTTAGATTGTACGTTTAGTGTTGACGCTGCAGGGATTGATTGTTCATTTCATTGTTCGTGGTTGGAGACCCGCGCACGCGCACAATATTTTTCTGACACACCTGGCCAACTACGTACCCATCAACTGAGGACTGTATTTGGCATTATTTTCAATAGATAGCAGCACCGCCCACCCATCATGTGCTGCCTTCTCTCTCCCTCGAGTATTTTTGTAACTTCGATCTCTAAGATCTACCCACAGTGGATTTAATACAACGTTCGTATTCGTTTAGTGTGTAATACAAAATACAAGGATTTTGTTTACTTGTTATGAAGTGATTTCATCTCAGTCGCAGAACAAACCTCAGTATTTTAGGCGATTTATTTATTTAGTCTTTACTAAGTTTTAATTAAGTTAAAGTTAGTAATAAGATATCAAGATCATGTCTGAAAAAAAGAAGCCATCGGGTGCATTTTACAGAAAACGTAAAGCAAATTTGGAGAGAGATGCCGAGAAGCAGGCAAAAGCGATGAGACAGTTTGTTTCTAGATCAGAACCATCATGTAGTGGTAGTGGTACTTCTGGTGCAGAAAGTAGTGTGGAAACTGAAGGCGTTGAAAAGCCTTTACTGGTAAGTAAATATTTTTGCAAAATCTGAGTTTAATTTACAAGTGATAAAATATAAAATCCATATATTTTGTTAGATAACGGTACAAAATATTAATAAATAAGCTCAATTGCCTTACTTTTCCTAAATATTTATTTTGTTAGTAATAAAAATTATGATTAAAAGTAGCGTCTAGCAAACCTTTAAGAATTCGAAAGGCAGGTTTTCTTAAAATTATTTTAATGTAAAATAACGTCGACGAAACTCCTTTTTTTTAACGCTTTTTTCGGTTGGATAAATTAAGACTATTGCTGGAACGGGCACTAAATGTAGGTACAACTGTAATAACTTGAGCCTAAAAAAACAGTTATCCTATTATCGGTTTAACAGATTAAATACTTACATTTACACCAACTTATATAAGAGTCTATTGAAAGATTTTTTTTTACTAGGAGCTGTATATAAAAGCCTAGCAAATTTATCTATTAAAATATGCCTAACTAATCAATCACATAATAATTGAAGATAAATACCCATATAAATACCTGCATGTAACATTTTTTACATAATTGTTTGTACTCGATCTAATTGCAACATTCTATATTCATGCAAATCGTAAAAAAGTCTAAAATATTTACTTATGTCCCTGTTCCAGAAGACATCAGAAGAATGTTCTCATCCGGACGAATTTGATCGCATCCATGAATCACATTCTACCACTGATGACTTTGACTTACCATCACCATCAGAACCGAGCCCACCATCAGAGGTTTGTTTCAATTTTGTGACAAGACAAAATATTATTTAACATTGTCGGGCAAAACGAATTCACACATACTGTATATAATATTTAAACTTAAGCAACATTTTAAAATGTTGGATTTGATCAGTCGATCTAAATTTAATTATGACGTGAGACCCCAACCCCAAATGGCATTTTCAAACAAAGGGAGGTGATTGAATATAAGTGCAGATTTGCAATTTATTCTGAAATATTTAAAAACGTATTGTTATACAACCATTGTTTTTGAATAATTAAGTCATAACAACTTCTACTGCTAATATAATCGATTAACACATACATTAGAGTTACAATTTATTTTCATTTCATGAATTGTGTTCTAGATGTCGGAGGCAAAAACTCCATCGACGCCATTGAGCTCATTAACAGATTGTGGACAGTGGCCAGCCAAAATAACAGATGATATACGTCAAGTACTTGTTGAAAAAGGTCCTGTACAGGTAACAGAGTTCGATTTTCCTGTTGACAGTAGAGGCAGAAGGTTTACTCCTGCCAATTACAAAGTGAAATTACCAAATGGAGAAGAAATTCATAGAGAATGGCTCGTGTACTCAGCGTCAAAAAATTCCATATTTTGTTTTTACTGCAAGCTTTTTAGCAAGGAAAGCATATCTCTCACTGGTACAGATGGGTTTTCTGATTGGCAAAACATGTCTAAATTTCTATCCCAACATGAAAAATCTCCTGCACATATCAAGTCGGCTCTTTCTTACCGAGAGGTATTTCAAAGACTGCGGTTGGGAAAGGCCATTGATGACGAAAATCAAAGAATTATTGCGTCCGAAACCCAACATTGGTACGAGGTTTTAAAACGACTGCTTTCTATTGTGCAGTTCCTAGGCACCCAGGGACTAGCATTTCGTGGTCCTAATGATACCCTTTTCAAGGAAAACAATGGCAACTTTTTAAAGCTTGTAGAACACATATCAAAATTTGATACCGTTCTTTCTGAACATCTTCGTAGAATAACCTCTAAAGAAACCCATGTTCACTATTTGAGCAAAAGAATTCAAAATGAGTTCATTGCCTTACTTGCTCGTAACGTTAATGAAAACATACTAACAGAACTACAGAAAGCCAAATACTATTCTATTATTCTTGACTGTACACCTGACGTAAGCCACAAAGAGCAAATGACCCTAGTTGTTCGGTTTGTTCATTCAGTGTCAGGAGAAGAATCGGTCGTAAGAGAGCACTTCCTGGGATTCGTCGAAGTTTCGGAAACATCTGGTGAGGGGTTAACAGCGTCTTTGTTAGACGAGTTGTCGCAAAAAGGGATACCCTTACAAAATATGCGTGGCCAAGGGTATGATAACGGATCGAATATGAAAGGCAAACATGTGGGAGTTCAAAAAAGAATTCTCGACCTCAATCCACGGGCCTTCTACGTCCCTTGTGGTAGCCACTCCCTTAATCTAGTAGTAAATGATGCAGCACTTTCCTGTCTTGTAGCGGTAAACTTTTTCAGCATAGTTCAGGAGATATACAATTTCTTCTCAGCATCAACTCATAGATGGAGTATTCTTAAGAAACATATAACAAATTTGACGGTAAAACCTCTCAGTGAAACCCGGTGGGAGAGTAGGATAGACGCACTTGAACCTCTAAGATATCAAATAGAGGAAGTTTATGACGCTGTCTACGAGGCCACTACCGATGAAAAGGTCGATGCTTTCGGGAAAAACAAAGCCATTGGAATTGCCAAAAAACTAACCGACTTTCGTTTTCTCTGCTGCCTGATTACTTGGCATGAAGTTTTATTTAAAATAAACTTAGTTAGTAAAACACTACAGAGGCAAGACGTACACCTGCAAAGTGCTTTGAAGCTGATTGAAAGTGTTAAGAAATTCTTAGAAACCATGAGGACGGAAACCGGACTAAACAGCGTCATTACAGACGCAAAAGAGCTCGCTGAGAAACTGGGAATCACTCCAGAGTTTCAAGAAGAAAGTCAAGTAAGACCTAGAATGTCTAAAAGACATTTTCCATGTGAGGGTAGGGGTGGAAATGAACCTGTGGTGATGTCTGAGAAAGATAAGTTTAAAGTAAATTTTTTTTATGTTGTTCTTGACACTGCAAACAACGCAATAAGTGAGAGATTTGAACAAATGGACAAGCACAGTAAACATTTTGGATTTCTCTACGACATGAAGGAATTAAACAATTGTGAAAAGGATGTCCTTAAAGAACACTGCATGAATCTACAATCAGTTTTGACGGCAGATAATGAAAGTGATATCAATGGCGATGAACTTCAAAAGGAAATTGTTATCTTGGCACCAATGTTAACTAAAGACAGCTGTCCTGTGACAACACTTAACTACGTGACCAAGAACCGTCTTATGGATATTTTCCCCAACGTGTTTGTAGCGATGAGGATATTACTGACCTTGCCAATATCAGTAGCTAGTGGAGAGAGGAGCTTCTCCAAACTGAAGATTATCAAAAATTTCCTTCGGTCAACTATCTCTCAAGAGAGACTCAATGGGTTGGCAACTTTGTGCATAGAAAATCAGATTTTAAACTCAATTGACACAGACTCAATTTTAAAAGACTTTGCTAAAATAAAAGCAAGAAAAGTTAGTTTTTAATGTTTATTTTTTGTAAGTGATACAACACTGTAGCAAGTAAAGTTATAGTAATCAATAAGGTATATTGCAAGTGACTTTTTTAGTTCTTTTTTGGTTCGTTTTTAGTTCGTTTTTAGTTTTAGTAGTTGTTAGTGACTGTTTATGATTCTGATTAAAATTTCATGAAGTCACTTTGTTTATTCATTTATTTTAGCCAAGTAACCCATTTATTTTAGGGTTGTTTAAAACCCTATTACTTTCGTTTGTACATGTATAATTTCGTATTAAATCAACCATAAGGTGATCCATTGAGCCATTAGTTAAAGGACGAAAAGTGGGGGAAATTATAATTTATAAAATACGGTTTTTATAATTGCCGGCGGTTGCCCGCGGGGGGGGGGCGCCGGGGCGCCAAATCGAGACCTCGCATCTGCCTCGAAAAGGCCTTGGACCGTCCCTGCGTAGATCCATCCCTTTCCATGACGAGCACTACTATAGACATCCATAGACTAGTAGATGGTTCTATTACTAGCTCTTCTTCCATCTCTCAAATCATACTTTCAGCTTTCTCCTTCTTTGCTCGTAGTAGTATTCGAGCTGGTACGAATAGGTATCGATACTACAAGATAAATTATCTCATTTTCCTTTTCTCGACTCTATTCAAGGATTGACCAGCTACTGATTACATCTGTCCGAATCTGGGATTTTCATTGTGAGTTGTAGATGTTTGACGAACTATAGACGACACTGATACGCAGGATCCAATCCTGCTTTCCTTCTTGATGGTAAATGGATAATCTTTCACGTTTATCACACGTACATTGCCAACCTCTTCGTCGTGTTTCCTTGGCTCCATCATAACCGGTGTACCTTCCTCCATGATTCGCTGTAGCCGCGCTACTATCATAGTTTCGCTTTATGCAGGTGGAACCGTATCTTCCCGTACAGCTGCCAACATCATGCTGCCTTCATATGGATTTAGGAATACCTCCTCGGAACCCACTTTAAAGCCCCTGTGTCTGAAGTCCAACTGGAAACCAAGTAGATTCAATATGTCCATTCCCAGAATCAAGTCTTCTTCGATGTTAGCTACGATTACCGTACGCGTGAACTTTTTTACACCAATTCCCAATTGGATTTGTGTCTCTCCGTAAACGTTGGCACTCTCACCTGTGGCTCTTTGCAGTCGCAGTCTCGCTGGTAGAAGCTTCTTCTTGAAGTTTATTATATCTGGTCGCATAATGGCTCTAGTTGCTGCAATGTATACCAGCAGAGAATATGTCTAGCCATTCACTTCGCGATCCACATATACAGTTTCGTTGCGACATCTGAGAGAAGCTATCAGTATGAGAGGGTCTTTGGAACGATCATGGGTCGGTGCTGCCCCGTCGTAGCCGACCCGTTAGAGTTTCACTGTGACTGGGATTCTTGGTTTGCAGGAGTCCTGGGGCGCTTACATGAACTGCGTACATACCCTAGCTCGCCACAATTCCAGATGCTGGAATATTTCTCGGCTTCTTGTACATCATACTTTTGATCAAGCTGACGATCTGGTCAAACTTGTCCTCGTCGCCTTCTTCTTGGATGGTCCTAACTTTGTTGTAACCCGAAGCCTTCGTTGCTGCTTCATATTCAAGAGCTGCTGTCAATACGTCAACTAATGTTTTGGGATTGGCTAAGCAAAGCGTCCTCTGCATATCGGGATCACGTAAGCCATCAATAAAGGCCTGTATGCCCAGACATTCCATCATGTTCTCTGCTGCCGATATATAAGCAAATCGAACGAGTCGGGCAATATCCACTTCATATCCTTGAAGTCCTTCGTCACGTTTCTGCCTTCGGTTCTTTAGCTGGGATTGGTACAAATATTCTAGATGTTCGTGACCATATCGCATGTCCAACCTCTTCTTCAGCTACTCGAAATCATCCGTTTCTTCCAGAGGTATAGTCTGAAGTACATCTAAGGCATCTCCCCGAAGGGCGATAGTTAGGTTCACTGCTTTGTCCTTGTCGGACCAATTATTCACTCTAGCGGCTGCTTCAGACTGTTTTACGTAATTGGTCAACGACATCTTTCCATCGAACGTTGGGGCCTTGACTCGGGTAAAACTGCCAATATCATCTGTCTTGGCTTGCAGATCTCGATCTTCTTTTCTTATGCTGAAGTGTCTTGTGTTCTTAAATCGGCAATCTTTGTCTCTAACTCCTTGATTTTCTCGTCCATCTGATTTTCCATCGTTGTCATCTTATTCGCAATATCCGATTAAGGAGACAAAATTTTATTCTCGACTTCAGCAGCAATGTCATTTTTCAATGATAAGATATCTGCAGAAATATCATTCTTCATAGCAGAAATCTTCTCGTCCATGTTAGCAGACATGTCGTTCTGCATATTAGAAATATCGTCCTTCATATCAGAAATAGACGAGATTAAGTTGGAATCCTCGTCTTTACATAAAAATGTTTCTGGATCCAAGCCGTCACTTACCAGTCTTTCTACTAACTCACTATTCTTACTTGATGTTTCGAACTCACGATCTTCCAATTCTGCCTTTAACTCTGTCACTTTTATAGGTCACTTAGTCTCTTGGCCATTTTGATGTAGCTATTTATTCATATTATCCCACTTGTGACAACAATGTAATGTTTTTCTTATTTATTTAAACAGTAAACGGGTGGGATAAATTTTAAACACACAGTATGGCTACTTACGAATTTATTCAAACACTAAACTACTTACTACCACTTAATTTATATACACTCAACTATTCACTTAAATTTAATTTATATACACACAACCTTAATTATTAATTTATATCAACACTTGTTCGCTATTTCAGTGTATTTTTGTTTATTTGTCGAGATCACTTTAAAAACTGAAGCTAATTCTCCATGGTCGGTCCTTTATATATATTAGTGCCTTTTTTTCTAGATAATTCTAGATTGCGGCTTACACAAAAACAATTGGCTCTGGCATTTTCTAGATGAGACTGGTCGCAAAAACAATGTCTAGATAAGATAGTCACAATCGTAAACAGTTCTAATAAATCCCTGCGCTGCCACCTACCGTTATTCACTCTGAGATCTATGAACCTAAAACTCGGTGCATACTGTGCGCTTCTAGGCGTTCCCTCTAACTCTTGCGGAGACGGGGGGGGTCCGTTGTTCACAGACTAAATAAATGTAAAAGGGCGCCAGGCAATCTTGCCTCCCGACAACTACCTACACAAGTTTTTCCCACCCTAAGACTACCAAATAGGTGGAGAAATAAAAGTCAGATGTCACTTACCCAAGTCTAAGTTTAATGAATTGGCCTAGTATATCAAGCGATCTTACAAGGTTCTACTAATACAACTAGTACATACAAGGGTACCACAAAGTTACAATAAATTCCCCCAGGTGTCCTAAATGACCCATAAGTCATAAACACAAATCATCATAGGTAAGTGAAATTCCCCCTTGATTAAATGATGTACAAAAATTTATACAATATATATATATATATATATATATATATATATATATATATATATATATATACATATATATACAAGTATCCCAAGCCAAAAATATATATCCCGTACCTTTAAAACCAATGTATCCCTCCCCAGTAGTAACTCAATCCTACTACAATTTGTACAAAAAAAAGGTTGACAGGCTGTACCCACTAGTACCCAATGGTAATTTAAAATCCTATAAATCCCTGGGTTAAGACCCTATATATTCCCTAAGTAAAATCCTTTAATTCCCCCCAAGTAAAATCCTATAGACCCCCCTGGTAAAATCCTATGAAACCCCCCTGGTAAAATCCTATAATTCCCCCCGATTGAAATCCTATGTTACAGCCTGGATTGTTCGTTGGGTATAAATACGTACGAACCAGTACCTACATACACATGAAATTTCTCAAACGAGTACTCGATTAGCCGGTAGAATGAGAAAACTATATACTTAAGTTCCAAATACAATATAGGGTTAAATCAATACAATATACCTTACGTATCTATGGCACAAAATAACGTTTATGCAATTAAATGTGAAATTTGGAAAGTAAATATTAAAAATACAATATGGCGCAATATCATATGAGCTCATACGCTTACTACCACCAACTCAAATAACTCAGAATGTTAAAATTGAATAGCCACAGTAACGTTTACAAATTTAACAACAGTGGGTGTAGTTATCACCAATCCACAATGTGAGTATAAATGGTAAAACAGGTTTAATTGAATAGTGTATGTTGATCAGAGTATTTGTAATACTTGATCAACACAAGTATCGTAAACTGCGTACCACAAGTGGCTTACGGTAATAAAAAAAAATTATCTACAAGCTACACTGACGGATATAAACAAGTGTTATGCGCAAAAAGGTATTTTACATAGACCAAAGTTTAAAACTTGCGTGAAATCCACTGTGTCTTGATGGTTGCCAGTGGTGGCTACCAACTACTACTTCTATAGAATGCTATAAGATCCAATATTGTACTATTCAGTAACAATCCAAATTTTCCCCCATACAAGTTTGTTGTTTTGACCCTAAAATGAGAAATATATTAATACTCTATACATTTTCTTTCAGTCTCAATGGTCAAAACGAAATATCAATCTAAACTTTACCCCCTCCCTCTAGCAGTCATATATCCGATATGAGTAATCTCTATTACTGATCTCTAAACTGAAATATCTACTAATCCCATAAGAGCAAGACTTCTAATAATCATAAAGACTAATCAACTAATATTGATATTCCTTAATTTTGCTAACAAAAGTTAACTAGAAAATTCTATATTTCATGTTTGACCAACAAAAAATTATAATACTAATCGAGCTTAACATATTAACTATAATCTTTTTACATTTGACAAAAAAAACAAGATACGAGCTCATATGGAGCCAATACCTATGAACTAAGTACCTAAACTATAAAACCAGTTGACCTAAGAACGTGCGTAAATACCATTCAGAACATGAGAAGAATGTGACAGTCACATCAAAACGCCGTGCTTTATCGCCTGATATTCTGGTGCTAAGTACATTCTGCAGTACGTAAATATCATATTTTCAGCATTAACTGGTAATGATACATAATAGTTCAAACAAGAACATTCCAAGAACGTCCGCATATGCCACTTAGCATATGATAAGAATGTGACAGTCATTGTAAAAGATCTTTTTTGTCACCCGATACTCAGGTATTAAGAATGTTCTGAAGTATGTTAACAGCATTCACTGGCCATACATAATAATTCGAACCAGAACGTTCAAAGAATGTGCGTATGATAAGAAAGTGATATTCACAGTAAAAGATCCTGCTTGTCACCCTATACTCAAAGAATATTCTGTAATATGTTGCTAGCAAATTTCCATCATTAACCAGTTATATTCTGTAATATATTAAATCATCAGCATATTATCAAACACTGGCTAAGATAATAAAAATTTATTTTTACCCTGCTACTTTCAAAAACTGAAAACTAATTTACTTCTTGGACTAATTTACATATTCGTCAAGCTGAAGTTGAATTATGAAAAATAAAACAAACTATGAGTTTAACATTGTATTGTACAATAAGCAGAAATAATACAATATGTTTGTCCTTCACTCGCCCAACTCTTCATGGTTCTGATCTTCATTCTACAATTAAAATATTATTCAATACCTTTACCAAATGAATAGATTACTAAATTTTACCTGTGGTCTTTTCTTCATTCTTTCTTTTGCCTTCACCAGCCAAATTTTTATAATTCCAATTATTTCGTCTTCCTTGGCATCCGGAAATGTCATTTTTATGGAATCTGCAAATGGTGTTGAAATAATTACTGGTTTAGTAAACTTTAAGTTGTAGATATTGACTGATGCAGAAAACCGGTACTGTTTGACAAAATTAAATAGATATGTAAAGAAATAATTACCCAATAAACCTTTGGCCATGGAAAGATTTTTAAATGGCCTCTTCTTTTTTGCTCCATCCTATGAGAATAGCTCAGCTACTTCATTGCCCAACATTCGGTAAAGTGATTTTCTAGTCACTTGTGGCATCGTCGACCCCCCTATGCGGCTTAACTGTAAAACCTGAAATAAAATTCACTTTGTTGTATATATGTACAATTAACTTTTCCAAACATCGTTTGAATTTTATTACAAAAACATTTTTATGCCCTCTTACTTACAGCAATGTTGTAATTCTCTTTTACGGTTAGCCAATCCTCCAAATTGTTTAAACATTCATTTGCTTGTACTGGAATCTTGCTACAAAACTCTTCTATTCCTTTTTTATTTAATTCAGTCGGGAAATAATTGTCTCTTTCATTAACTTTCAATATATCTATGATTAAATCTAGCTTCATATTTATCAGGGATTGTTCTTCTTGAAGTATTTTTTGCACATTATCAATTATGTTAAATATACCAAAGTAAATTTCCACCACCAAGAGGTTTAACACATGATTTTTTTGGGTGTTTTTAACAGAGTCCTTGCATCTTTGGGCAGATTTTAATGAAGAAAATAGCTATTTAGTGAAGTGTGTGTAATGTTTTCACTAATTGCCCAGCTTACAAGTTTTTCATGCAGGCTTGTGTTAGTAGTTAAATGTACGTTTAATGCACTAGAAAAACTGTTTGAATTTGATGATGTATGTTGCTGGGAAACTGTATTACAAAGAAACTCAGAATTCAACGATTGTACTGTAATATTAGATCTGTAATTGTCTTAATTTTCATTTCCATTCTTAGGAGAAAGAGAAATGACTCTTGTTTTAGATAATAACCTTTGTCTAGCAATTCGTTTAAGATGTCTAGAACTATAATAATGCCCGCTCTTTGGTAATGTCCTTACCTACTTCATACTTAAGCCTAATAAATAGGATCAGCATATACTTAACTTTATATTATTTTGACAGGATATTTGACGCCCAGAATCATTCACAACTGACCTCACAAGTTGCACTTCCACGTTCAAATCGGATATAAAGCAGGGTTAAAATAGCTGCACACGGCGAATAGTAACTTAACTTAACTTTCGTTTGATTTAACCTAACCCTTAACCTTGACTTCGCTTCTTCTTTTTCGCACTATACATACCTACTTGTGATCTGACATTGCGTAATGTGAATTCTTATATACTTAGCACCAGATAAGAATGAACCTTGAAGAACATGCCATTCCATAATTAAAAGAACATGAAACGAAGGTGTTAAGCATATACTCCTCAGAACGTTAGGAAACGTACTTCTGGAGAATATGCTTGGAATATGAATGTTCTTTTAGTGTTATATGGGAAAGCTCTGCAACCGAAAAATTGAAGTCCGGACAAATTAGGCTGTTTTCTTGTCCAATTTTCCGATGGAGTTTTTCCAGTAATGCTTGATTCGGTTGGACTGCGATTTAGTAGATAAGTGGCTATACATAAACAGCTTCACCCCAAAATTATTTTATTAATCCTGAGTCGAATATTAATGCTCGCGCCTTTTCTAGAAGAGTTCGGTTTAGGCGTTCGCTTTGCCATTCATCTGCAGAGAATGAGGTACTGTATAATCCATTACGATCCCCTTCATGTTACACCACTGTTTAAGTTTTAAATTTGAGAACTCACCTCCGTTGTCACATCTTATCTTGTATACTCTTCCATTTTTATGAGCCTCCATTTCTTCTATCCATTGTTTAAGATAATCTGTAGCTTCATATTTGTGTTTTAATAAATATACAACTGAATAATGAGTAAAATCATCCAAAATAGTTAACATATAATTCTTTTCATCCCATATTGTAGGTTCAATTGGACCACATATATCAATATGTAATATTTATAGTGGACGAGTAGCTCTTGACCTTGTTGTAGAGAAAGGATTTCGGACTTGTTTTGACTTTATGCAAACCTCACATTCTTTTTCAAGATTTTTAAAATCATTCTTGTTTACTTCCATTCCGTTAGAAATATCTAAGAGTTTTTTTAAATTCTGTAATGATAAGTGTCCCAGTTTTCTATGCCATTCACTAGCTTTTAATTTTATTTGTTTTTCAGCAATCAAGCTTTCATTATCTTTACAAAAATTTATTTCATATAGCCCATTGCTTTTTCTCCATTTAATACTTCCAACCCATTTTTTAAAATAACAACTTTATCTTTGGTAAATTTTACATCACCCCCTTTGTATGTTATAGCACTTACTGATAAAATATTTCTAATTACATCGGGCACATATAACACATTATTTAGAATGCAAGACTTATTAGTAATTTGTCCAACACCTTTTGCTAGCATCGTTTCATTTTTCTTTGCTACACAGATTTCGCTTTCCTTATTTTTCACAAATTCAAAAAAATCCTTATTTTTACACATATGAGACGTTGAACCAGAGTCCACGATAAAGGTGGTATCAAATTTTGATTCACAATTTTCATTTTCATTCGTTAGAAAGCTTACTTTACTACCATCCTTTTTAGACTTTTGATAAGTTTTTCGGAAAAAACAGTTTTCTTCTGTATGGTTATTCTTTTTACATATTGTACAACATTGTTTTGCTCTGCAATCTTTCATAAAATGTCCAATTTTTTCACAATTATAACACTTACGTCCTTTTTTAATGTGCTTTTCTGCAGCTTTAAATCTTACACTTTCGTCTTTTTTTGTTCCTTTTATTCTATTTTCTTCTGAAACTAATCTGGATATTAAATTGGTCAATGATCTTTCTGTTAATGGGGCTGATTCCCAGGCTGTGACAAAATGTTTGTATTCTTCAGGTAGAGTAGAAAGAATTTTATATATGTATTATCATATTATCACTAACACATTGGTTTAATGTTTTAAGTCGAAAGGTTAAATTTTCAATTTTGCTTATGTTCAGTGACATGTCTATTTGTTTATCAAATTTAAAATTGAAAAATTCTTGTAACAGATTACATTTTTGCTGCTCAGAATCGTTATGGAGAATGTTACACAGTTTGTTATACATTTGACATGAATTTTCACAGTTTATTATATGCATTAAATGCTTTTTATCTATAGTTGTGATTATCACTTTTTGTGCTTTAGCATCCTGTTTATTCCATTCTGATTTCTCTTCGGGTTTTGTCAAATTTTCAAACTTCCAATCTCCGTTTACAATTTCATAGAGGTCGTTGGCCTTAAACAGTATTAGTATCTGAAATTTCCATACCTCGAAAGTTTCATTATCGCATAGTTTTTCAATCAAAGCACTTTCGTCAGATTGAGCCATTTTTATTTTATATTATGACGCTAAAGTTCTCACTTAACTTCGAAGTTTTCACCGGAAACAGCAGATTTTACAATCACGAGTTTTATTTCTCACAAAGTTTTTAATTCACTAAGTTTTTACACAGCTGGTGGGCAAGTGAACTGACCTCATCCCATAACCTGTTAGGTTTTTAGTTTTTAAAGTAATTATCCTAGTTGAAATATGCAATTTATTTAAGAAAAATTAGCAGCTAACATTACACGACATAAAATTTTTTAATTTGACAGTTCTCATTTTTTAGTTACCAATAAACAACAACCTACTTGTTACGATATTTAAAATTATTTCTAACATTCTGCAATTATGCTCGCTGTTGTCGTCTCTACCAGATACTGTGGTACGACATGGATGTGAAACATCAGTCACCTGTAGTTAGATATCTGTTGAAAAATTGTATTTCGTTTAATGTCTGTAATCAATGTGGTTAAGCAAGACAAATCTACAATATTACCGTAGAATTATTAGAAGTTGTGCAGCAGCAGAAATCACCTACTTCTAGTAGATGATTTGTGCTGGACACTGGACTCTGTTTTGTTATGAGAGGCCCAACTAAAAATAGCTGCACTTCGAATAGACTCGGTGACATCCGCAAATAAATTTCAAATTAACCTGCGTACCAGAAGAGTGTAGAAAAAAAGTAATGTTCCATTCGCACACTGACCTATAATAGGTCAGTGCATTCGCAACGTATACAATGGGTGAACCCAAAAACGGGGTCCGGTGCACTTCGCGACCCTCCGAATTTTGGAGCGATTTTTTTTTTACTAGAAAGCCCTATTGTTATAGAACATTTTAAGAGAAAAAAATTCTTGGATTATGCACTTTTGAAAGAGAAAATCGCAATTGAAAGTACTAAAAAACCGCCATTTTTTAAGAAAATTTGACATTTATGTCTAGATTTCAGATAGTCACAAATTTTAGGAGGAGAAGGAAATGTACAACGTTGCCAGTTCTCAATTCCGTGAGTCGTGACGGCTTGGAAATAATTTACACAAGATTTAATTATCTTCATGATCTAAAATATATTGAAACTGTACTTTATTGGACGTTTTATGTATGCTCCACAGGTACTAACTTAGTTCGTATATTTTATGTGGTTGGGATAAATATAAAAACTATGTATATGTTTGTGATTGTTAAAAATTAACGTTAAATGTTCCGATAAGTATAAATATTCTTTTTATAACGAGGGTATTGTTGATACTTAAAGGTGGATTGTTTTATTCAATTTTAGTCATATTTTATATTTATATTGGTATTATTTTATATTTGACAAATGTTCAATTGAATAAATTGACAAATATAATTTGATTTGTGCTATAGAGCACTCAAGCGAACTGTCATTTAATTTTAAACAAGACATCTGTGGGTCATACCATAGACAAACCAAATATGGGTCGTACACAGCTGTAGAGTGCATTGTACACAACGCTTGTTTAAAACCCTTTAACACGAATTTTAATCATTTTTACAATAGCTAATCGTGAAAATGCCTGCTTTTTGTTGTGTTGAGGGATGTGGAAAACGTGGGGAAAAAGACAACGTGAAGTTTTTTCGAATACCCTCGGTTACAAACGCGCATTTTTAAAATCTGTCGATAGCTGTTCACTCAATTGGGTATATATTCGTAATAGTATACCTATTTGAGCACGTATTATTTCATAATAATGTGGATAATCATTTCAGTTATTGAAGATCGGATTTCCGTTTGAAATAGTAAAGCAGATTGATATTGCGAGCGAAGCGAGCGCGCCGGTTCGACGTTTCGCAATTCGCGCGCGCGAATTGCGAAACGTCGAACCGGCGCGCATTTTCAAAATCTGTCGATAGCTGTTCACTCAATTGGGTATATATTCGTAATAGTATATCTATTTGAACACGTAATATTTCATAACAATGTGGATAATCATTTGAGTTATTGAAGATCGGATTTCCGTTTGAAATAGTAAAGTAGATTGATATTCATATATCTATTACAACACAAAATTAATTCAACTGAAAGAAAATAAATACCATTTGACAACGCCGCTAAAAATCACATGATGACAGAAAAGTCTCCTAATTTGTGACCCTGGCTGCCTAGACATAAGATGTCAGTGTCTAATTTATAACCTATAAGTGTCAAGTGAAAATAATGATGCCTAAGAATATTTTTTTAAAATTGGCAAAAATAAAGTGTTTTCTTCCGGTTTTTTTTGTGAAACAGACTTATATTTAGTTCGAGATAATAACCTTAACAATTTAAATTGAAAATATTTATCGTAAAATAGCATTAACTAGTGTTGAAAAAGTACCATTTTTCGAACTAAATTCGTGATTTTTAAAGTAATTACTGAATGATCCAGCGAAATTTTTGTTCTAATCTACTTTATTTAAGGTAAGCTATCAAACAAAATTAAAATCGCTCCAAAATTCGGAGGGTCGCGTTGTGCACCGGAACCCAAAAACGTTTTTGACTACATTTCTTCTTGTATTTGTGTAACAAAATTTCATTTACTACGAGAGCCTCCAATAATCTTTTTTGTCGAATGTTCTGAATCCGAGCTCTGATACAAATTTGTTGACACTGATCAACAGCCGATCAACCCACTTTTGATATTTGAAGCAAACGACATCTCAATTTCTTACTATCATAGCAGAGTATCGCTGATTATAGATTAAAACGCTATTTTATTTTTATTCAGTCCTATTTCATTCACTTGTATCACTGCCACTAGAAATAAACAAAATTAGAAAATCAGTTTTAAGATAATCTGTCATTAATCTTTGTCTGTCAGCTTTCGAGATCGCTGCAAGCAGGCATGTTGTCGCTGCATTCCATCGCGGCGATTTGTGACATGTCGCTACTTATCATCGCGGCGATTTGTGAGTTGTCGCTACTTTTTTGAGTCGCGGGAAATTGAAAATTCGGTCACGTGACCAGATTTGTCGCTGAAACAGAGCGACGAGCGATAACATGAGGTTACACCCATAGAGTAATTAACATTTTAAGTTATTTGTCTATCGTTACACCTTTTTAGGCAATCGAATGACCTGTCAAAATAAATTCAATATGGCGGTGACAGTCAAATAAACATCGTCTCGTAGAAAGAAATTTCTTTCTATGAGTATAGAGAGGAAATTTCTTTCTATTTCGTGAACCTATTCTGTACGATTCTTTCTATATCTATTCGGTAATGCTCGGCTATAGAGAACTGATAATTATTGGATGTAAAAACATTGACCTGTTTTTAGGGGAATTTGGGATATCTCTTGATTAAGTCAGCAACAATAGCAACATTTGTTTGTTTATTTCTCAGGAGGATAATAATAGTTTCGAGAATTATTTCATATTTCATTGTGGGAGTCAATTATTATTATAACTGCTATTATAGTGTGTGGTGTAGATATTATAAACTATAGCATAGCATATTATCTGTTGTTAGTTTTCGTTTTTTAATCTCTATTGCGAGTACATTATAAAGTTTGGAAACAATTCATTTGCTACAAGTAGAAGATGAAGTAGGTACGACAAAACCAATTACGTTTAGAGAGAAGAATTTATTAATCCTTAAAATCGCCAATGTTAAATATATTGAACTTCTTAAGAATTGGATTAATGACAAAAATTAAGAAGTTTAGTATTTAATTTTACACATTGTTCAACACAGAAATATTTCACATTTACAGGTAACACCGTAAATGGCCATAAATACGTATTATTTAGGTACCCTTTGCAGTTGTTTACATATTAAATTGCAATAATATTAATAATACGTAATTATCCAAAAATTATTTTTCCAGCATATATAAACTTGTATATATAAACCACAAAACACCCTAATCATAACATAACTATATGCACCTTTCCTTTGAAAAATGTAAACATGCCAACAAAGATAAATCTAAATGATTGTGTGTTAAAAAGAGACAGGTATCATAGAAAGACCATTTTACGTGAAGCGTTCGTGAAGCACGACCACTGCCGATGTTGCTTACAGAATAAGGTAAAGTGGTATAGAGAATTTATAGAAAGAAATTTCCTCTCTATGACGATACAGAATACGCGCTCAGTAGTAGTAAAATAGTAGTTATATGATCTGTGCAACAAAGTTTTACTATAGAGTGTGATTGTTAACCCCACGTTAAATCGATTTTCTTTCTGTTTATTGGCTGTAAACTGTGGTTTTTATTTTAAATAGTGTAGTGTTTGTCTTCGATATGTATTATAGTTGGTTGTGGAAGCCGTTCTAATCGTGATGAAGTTTCGTTTTGTTCCCGCAGAGACAAAACACAGGTTTCTAACGAAGAAAAACGTTTTGACCAAACTTCGCAGGGCTGCATGGATATATGTGGCATAGATTGTAGCAATAAAGAGAGCCGATCAGACCGAATCTATATTGAAACACCAGAAAGTTTGCTGTAGACACTTTATAATTGGTAGGCTTCTTATCAAATATATCAACTCTACTAGCTCCTAGTTTACGTAGTTTGTACTCAAGTAGGTATCAACTCATTTTAGGCAAACTTGCTGTCCTCGAAGATAAAGAACACCCTGACTGGGTACTATCTCAACATATGGGACATGTGTCTCAGAAGGTAAAAAAAAGGGCTGCAGATGTTGACCGAAAGAATCGCTGAGATAAAAGGACAAAGCTGACTGACACTAAGGTAAAAAATAATTAATAGTAGTCCTTTTTTATGAAATTGTCTCAAGAGCTAAATGACAATTGATTGTGATATGTGTAACTGATCGTCCTGGTCAAGAAAAGATACTCGATGAGCATATTTTGCACACTTTATTTTGATAAAAAGAATGTTAATTTTTAGTAATAGCAATGTTAAGTTATGTAATGATAGTTGCTGAAAATTGTTATAATTAATTACTTTGTCAACAGGTCAAGGATATTGATGAAATGCCTCAACAGTTCCAGGATGATCAAATTGAATTTATGGAGACGGTGGTGTCTATGATGCTTAAGTATTTATGTTTTAGTTCTGAAGCTTAACATTTAGTAAATATTACTTTGCATCTTTTATTATTTCTCAACATTTAATGAATGTTTTATTTTGATTTGTACTTAAATTAGTAATAATTCTTGTCTCTTCATAATACGTATAACGTTTATGTACTAAGTGTTATAGTAATATATTTTTACATAGCTTTGTCAATAAGATCAAAATATTTGAACAATGAGGCTGAAGTTCATTGATTTTACTCATGTTAATATTATAAATATGTATTGTAATGTACACATGTCAAAATGAAATACAATTTATATTTTGCAGTGTAAAATATTTTTTTTTCTTGCAGTGTAAAATATTTTTATTTCTAACGCATTAAATGTCACACATTAAAAAAACGAAACCCTTATATAACAGTTTATTTTTTCCAAAAACAAAAAAAACTAGATAATAAAACCTCTAGGGTCATTAGAAACAATTTCACAAGCCAACATGGACAAAAAACAATCATTTATATACTCATTACATAACTACAAATACATATATAATTCCTTACAATCAATGAAAGGCTAACTTATTTCTACATTTATTTACAAAAAATAAAATACAACACTGATTTAATAGCAGGTTACACATAATATATCGATTAGCTAAACTATTTATGTTTCTCCAACATCTGGATTTTAAACTAATAACGATTTAAAATAAGCACTCTTCATCTTAAAATAGGAAAATTGTCCTCAAACACTACAGAACACCTTAAAACCCCACAAAACAAAACGTTTTATAACTATAAAATTCTGCAGCTTCTAAATAAAAATGAATGTACTGGGCGCGTATTCTGTATCGTCTCGTAGAAAGAAATTTCTTTCTATGAGTATAGAGAGGAAATTTCTTTCTATTTCGTGAACCTATTCTGTACGATTCTTTCTATATCTATTCGGTAATGCTCGGCTATAGAGAACTGATAATTATTGGATGTAAAAACATTGACCTGTTTTTAGGGGAATTTGGGATATCTCTTGATTAAGTCGGCAACAATAGCAACATTTGTTTGTTTATTTCTCAGGAGGATAATAATAATTACGAGAATTATTTCATATTTCATTGTGGGAGTCAATTATTATTATAACTGTTATTATAGTGTGTGGTGTAAATATTATAAACTATAGCATAGCATATTATCTGTTGTTAGTTTTCGTTTTTTAATCTCTATTGCGAGTACATTATAAAGTTTGGAAACAATTCATTTGCTACAAGTAGAAGATGAAGTAGGTACGACAAAACCAATTACGTTTAGAGAGAAGAATTTATTAATCCTTAAAATCGCCAATGTTAAATATATTGAACTTCTTAAGAATTGGATTAATGACAAAAATTAAGAAGTTTAGTATTTAATTTTACACATTGTTCAACACAGAAATATTTCACATTTACAGGTAACACCGTAAATGGCCATAAATACGTATTATTTAGGTACCCTTTGCAGTTGTTTACATATTAAATTGCAATAATATTAATAATACGTAATTATCCAAAAATTATTTTTCCAGCATATATAAACTTGTATATATAAACCACAAAACACCCTAATCATAACATAACTATATGCACCTTTCCTTTGAAAAATGTAAACATGCCAACAAAGATAAATCTAAATGATTGTGTGTTAAAAAGAGACAGGTATCATAGAAAGACCATTTTACGTGAAGCGTTCGTGAAGCACGACCACTGCCGATGTTGCTTACAGAATAAGGTAAAGTGGTATAGAGAATTTATAGAAAGAAATTTCCTCTCTATGACGATACAGAATACGCGCTCAGTAGTAGTAAAATAGTAGTTATATGATCTGTGCAACAAAGTTTTACTATAGAGTGTGATTGTTAACCCCACGTTAAATCGATTTTCTTTCTGTTTATTGGCTGTAAACTGTGGTTTTTATTTTAAATAGTGTAGTGTTTGTCTTCGATATGTATTATAGTTGGTTGTGGAAGCCGTTCTAATCGTGATGAAGTTTCGTTTTGTTCCCGCAGAGACAAAACACAGGTTTCTAACGAAGAAAAACGTTTTGACCAAACTTCGCAGGGCTGCATGGATATATGTGGCATAGATTGTAGCAATAAAGAGAGCCGATCAGACCGAATCTATATTGAAACACCAGAAAGTTTGCTGTAGACACTTTATAATTGGTAGGCTTCTTATCAAATATATCAACTCTACTAGCTCCTAGTTTACGTAGTTTGTACTCAAGTAGGTATCAACTCATTTTAGGCAAACTTGCTGTCCTCGAAGATAAAGAACACCCTGACTGGGTACTATCTCAACATATGGGACATGTGTCTCAGAAGGTAAAAAAAAGGGCTGCAGATGTTGACCGAAAGAATCGCTGAGATAAAAGGACAAAGCTGACTGACACTAAGGTAAAAAATAATTAATAGTAGTCCTTTTTTATGAAATTGTCTCAAGAGCTAAATGACAATTGATTGTGATATGTGTAACTGATCGTCCTGGTCAAGAAAAGATACTCGATGAGCATATTTTGCACACTTTATTTTGATAAAAAGAATGTTAATTTTTAGTAATAGCAATGTTAAGTTATGTAATGATAGTTGCTGAAAATTGTTATAATTAATTACTTTGTCAACAGGTCAAGGATATTGATGAAATGCCTCAACAGTTCCAGGATGATCAAATTGAATTTATGGAGACGGTGGTGTCTATGATGCTTAAGTATTTATGTTTTAGTTCTGAAGCTTAACATTTAGTAAATATTACTTTGCATCTTTTATTATTTCTCAACATTTAATGAATGTTTTATTTTGATTTGTACTTAAATTAGTAATAATTCTTGTCTCTTCATAATACGTATAACGTTTATGTACTAAGTGTTATAGTAATATATTTTTACATAGCTTTGTCAATAAGATCAAAATATTTGAACAATGAGGCTGAAGTTCATTGATTTTACTCATGTTAATATTATAAATATGTATTGTAATGTACACATGTCAAAATGAAATACAATTTATATTTTGCAGTGTAAAATATTTTTTTTTCTTGCAGTGTAAAATATTTTTATTTCTAACGCATTAAATGTCACACATTAAAAAAACGAAACCCTTATATAACAGTTTATTTTTTCCAAAAACAAAAAAAACTAGATAATAAAACCTCTAGGGTCATTAGAAACAATTTCACAAGCCAACATGGACAAAAAACAATCATTTATATACTCATTACATAACTACAAATACATATATAATTCCTTACAATCAATGAAAGGCTAACTTATTTCTACATTTATTTACAAAAAATAAAATACAACACTGATTTAATAGCAGGTTACACATAATATATCGATTAGCTAAACTATTTATGTTTCTCCAACATCTGGATTTTAAACTAATAACGATTTAAAATAAGCACTCTTCATCTTAAAATAGGAAAATTGTCCTCAAACACTACAGAACACCTTAAAACCCCACAAAACAAAACGTTTTATAACTATAAAATTCTGCAGCTTCTAAATAAAAATGAATGTACTGGGCGCGTATTCTGTATCGTCTCGTAGAAAGAAATTTCTTTCTATGAGTATAGAGAGGAAATTTCTTTCTATTTCGTGAACCTATTCTGTACGATTCTTTCTATATCTATTCGGTAATGCTCGGCTATAGAGAACTGATAATTATTGGATGTAAAAACATTGACCTGTTTTTAGGGGAATTTGGGATATCTCTTGATTAAGTCGGCAACAATAGCAACATTTGTTTGTTTATTTCTCAGGAGGATAATAATAATTACGAGAATTATTTCATATTTCATTGTGGGAGTCAATTATTATTATAACTGTTATTATAGTGTGTGGTGTAAATATTATAAACTATAGCATAGCATATTATCTGTTGTTAGTTTTCGTTTTTTAATCTCTATTGCGAGTACATTATAAAGTTTGGAAACAATTCATTTGCTACAAGTAGAAGATGAAGTAGGTACGACAAAACCAATTACGTTTAGAGAGAAGAATTTATTAATCCTTAAAATCGCCAATGTTAAATATATTGAACTTCTTAAGAATTGGATTAATGACAAAAATTAAGAAGTTTAGTATTTAATTTTACACATTGTTCAACACAGAAATATTTCACATTTACAGGTAACACCGTAAATGGCCATAAATACGTATTATTTAGGTACCCTTTGCAGTTGTTTACATATTAAATTGCAATAATATTAATAATACGTAATTATCCAAAAATTATTTTTCCAGCATATATAAACTTGTATATATAAACCACAAAACACCCTAATCATAACATAACTATATGCACCTTTCCTTTGAAAAATGTAAACATGCCAACAAAGATAAATCTAAATGATTGTGTGTTAAAAAGAGACAGGTATCATAGAAAGACCATTTTACGTGAAGCGTTCGTGAAGCACGACCACTGCCGATGTTGCTTACAGAATAAGGTAAAGTGGTATAGAGAATTTATAGAAAGTAATTTCCTCTCTATGACGATACAGAATACGCGCTCAGGGCGCGTATTCTGTATCGTCTCGTAGAAAGAAATTTCTTTCTATGAGTATAGAGAGGAAATTTCTTTCTATTTCGTGAACCTATTCTGTACGATTCTTTCTATATCTATTCGGTAATGCTCGGCTATAGAGAACTGATAATTATTGGATGTAAAAACATTTACCTGTTTTTAGGGGAATTTGGGATATCTCTTGATTAAGTCGGCAACAATAGCAACATTTGTTTGTTTATTTCTCAGGAGGATAATAATAATTACGAGAATTATTTCATATTTCATTGTGGGAGTCAATTATTATTATAACTGTTATTATAGTGTGTGGTGTAAATATTATAAACTATAGCATAGCATATTATCTGTTGTTAGTTTTCGTTTTTTAATCTCTATTGCGAGTACATTATAAAGTTTGGAAACAATTCATTTGCTACAAGTAGAAGATGAAGTAGGTACGACAAAACCAATTACGTTTAGAGAGAAGAATTTATTAATCCTTAAAATCGCCAATGTTAAATATATTGAACTTCTTAAGAATTGGATTAATGACAAAAATTAAGAAGTTTAGTATTTAATTTTACACATTGTTCAACACAGAAATATTTCACATTTACAGGTAACACCGTAAATGGCCATAAATACGTATTATTTAGGTACCCTTTGCAGTTGTTTACATATTAAATTGCAATAATATTAATAATACGTAATTATCCAAAAATTATTTTTCCAGCATATATAAACTTGTATATATAAACCACAAAACACCCTAATCATAACATAACTATATGCACCTTTCCTTTGAAAAATGTAAACATGCCAACAAAGATAAATCTAAATGATTGTGTGTTAAAAAGAGACAGGTATCATAGAAAGACCATTTTACGTGAAGCGTTCGTGAAGCACGACCACTGCCGATGTTGCTTACAGAATAAGGTAAAGTGGTATAGAGAATTTATAGAAAGAAATTTCCTCTCTATGACGATACAGAATACGCGCTCAGTAGTAGTAAAATAGTAGTTATATGATCTGTGCAACAAAGTTTTACTATAGAGTGTGATTGTTAACCCCACGTTAAATCGATTTTCTTTCTGTTTATTGGCTGTAAACTGTGGTTTTTATTTTAAATAGTGTAGTGTTTGTCTTCGATATGTATTATAGTTGGTTGTGGAAGCCGTTCTAATCGTGATGAAGTTTCGTTTTGTTCCCGCAGAGACAAAACACAGGTTTCTAACGAAGAAAAACGTTTTGACCAAACTTCGCAGGGCTGCATGGATATATGTGGCATAGATTGTAGCAATAAAGAGAGCCGATCAGACCGAATCTATATTGAAACACCAGAAAGTTTGCTGTAGACACTTTATAATTGGTAGGCTTCTTATCAAATATATCAACTCTACTAGCTCCTAGTTTACGTAGTTTGTACTCAAGTAGGTATCAACTCATTTTAGGCAAACTTGCTGTCCTCGAAGATAAAGAACACCCTGACTGGGTACTATCTCAACATATGGGACATGTGTCTCAGAAGGTAAAAAAAAGGGCTGCAGATGTTGACCGAAAGAATCGCTGAGATAAAAGGACAAAGCTGACTGACACTAAGGTAAAAAATAATTAATAGTAGTCCTTTTTTATGAAATTGTCTCAAGAGCTAAATGACAATTGATTGTGATATGTGTAACTGATCGTCCTGGTCAAGAAAAGATACTCGATGAGCATATTTTGCACACTTTATTTTGATAAAAAGAATGTTAATTTTTAGTAATAGCAATGTTAAGTTATGTAATGATAGTTGCTGAAAATTGTTATAATTAATTACTTTGTCAACAGGTCAAGGATATTGATGAAATGCCTCAACAGTTCCAGGATGATCAAATTGAATTTATGGAGACGGTGGTGTCTATGATGCTTAAGTATTTATGTTTTAGTTCTGAAGCTTAACATTTAGTAAATATTACTTTGCATCTTTTATTATTTCTCAACATTTAATGAATGTTTTATTTTGATTTGTACTTAAATTAGTAATAATTCTTGTCTCTTCATAATACGTATAACGTTTATGTACTAAGTGTTATAGTAATATATTTTTACATAGCTTTGTCAATAAGATCAAAATATTTGAACAATGAGGCTGAAGTTCATTGATTTTACTCATGTTAATATTATAAATATGTATTGTAATGTACACATGTCAAAATGAAATACAATTTATATTTTGCAGTGTAAAATATTTTTTTTTCTTGCAGTGTAAAATATTTTTATTTCTAACGCATTAAATGTCACACATTAAAAAAACGAAACCCTTATATAACAGTTTATTTTTTCCAAAAACAAAAAAAACTAGATAATAAAACCTCTAGGGTCATTAGAAACAATTTCACAAGCCAACATGGACAAAAAACAATCATTTATATACTCATTACATAACTACAAATACATATATAATTCCTTACAATCAATGAAAGGCTAACTTATTTCTACATTTATTTACAAAAAATAAAATACAACACTGATTTAATAGCAGGTTACACATAATATATCGATTAGCTAAACTATTTATGTTTCTCCAACATCTGGATTTTAAACTAATAACGATTTAAAATAAGCACTCTTCATCTTAAAATAGGAAAATTGTCCTCAAACACTACAGAACACCTTAAAACCCCACAAAACAAAACGTTTTATAACTATAAAATTCTGCAGCTTCTAAATAAAAATGAATGTACTGGGCGCGTATTCTGTATCGTCTCGTAGAAAGAAATTTCTTTCTATGAGTATAGAGAGGAAATTTCTTTCTATTTCGTGAACCTATTCTGTACGATTCTTTCTATATCTATTCGGTAATGCTCGGCTATAGAGAACTGATAATTATTGGATGTAAAAACATTGACCTGTTTTTAGGGGAATTTGGGATATCTCTTGATTAAGTCGGCAACAATAGCAACATTTGTTTGTTTATTTCTCAGGAGGATAATAATAATTACGAGAATTATTTCATATTTCATTGTGGGAGTCAATTATTATTATAACTGTTATTATAGTGTGTGGTGTAAATATTATAAACTATAGCATAGCATATTATCTGTTGTTAGTTTTCGTTTTTTAATCTTTATTGCGAGTACATTATAAAGTTTGGAAACAATTCATTTGCTACAAGTAGAAGATGAAGTAGGTACGACAAAACCAATCACGTTTAGATAGAAGAATTTATTAATTCTTAAAATTGCCAATGTTAAATATATTGAACTTCTTAAGAATTGGATTAATGACAAAAATTAAGAAGTTTAGTATTTAATTTTACACAACGTTCAACACAGAAATCTTTCACATTTACAGGTAACACCGTAAATGGCCATAAATACGTATTATTTAAGTACCCTTTGCAGTTGTTTACATATTAAATTGCAATAATATTAATAATACGTAATTATCCAAAAATTATTTTTCCAGCATATATAAACTTGTATATATAAACCACAAAACACCATAATCATAACATAACGATATGCACCTTTCCTTTGAAAAATGTAAACATGCCAACAAAGATAAATCTAAATGATTGTGTGTTAAAAAGAGACAGGTATCATAGAAAGACCTAAAATGGTCTTTCTATACCTTTCTACCGAACGAAGCGTTCGTGAAGCACGACCACTGCCGATGTTGCTTACAGAATAAGGTAAAGTGGTATAGAGAATGTATAGAAAGAAATTTCCTCTCTATGATGATACAGAATACGCGCTCTGAATCCAATGCTTGACCGTCGCCGCCATATTGGCAGCTAAAAAGTCACGTGGTTTGGATTGCCTAATGGTAGAATGATAGCATAAAAAAGAAGAGATCATCTAACCTTTCTAATGTTTATTTATATATTGTATTGTGGAATGTTTTAATTTGATCATGGATAATTTATTATTTATTTAATAGTCTACTATATTGTTTCAAAATTAAAATGTCTACAGACGCTTGGGAAGAAATTCAAGCGATTAAAAGTAAAAGAAACAGCTTACGCGAAAGATTGGAAAAACGAAAAAAAGCTCGTCAAGAATTACTGGGCTCAAGTTTGGGTGGGTAATTAAATACTTAAATGTATTAAACTCTTTCTATTTATAATAAATTTAGACATATATTTTGAAATTCTTAATTTTGACAGAGTAAATAACCACCTGTGAATATTATGCTTTGTTACAGGGTCTGTTTCTGCAGTGGGAATTGTTGATACATCTTCCACCGCAGCTGCAATAGTAATAAAATCAGAACTAAAACCTGATGAAAAAGAAGATTTACTTAAGTTGAGTCCTGCATTAGAAAGAGAATTGTTAATACAATTAAGCGAAGTTACTCTTCAATTGCCTGTATCTTCTTCAGAATTACTGACCGCATTTAAGCTGAATTGTAGTGACAGGTAATAATAGTTATTTAATTTATAAATGTTTTAGATAGCGTTTTATTCAGCCTAGAATAATTAATTGTGAGGGCTTTTTCTTAAGTGAATAAAACATCTTAAACTCTATCAATTTGAATGAGAAGCAGCAAACTTTCATCTGATGTCATTTAAAAATTATTTCACATGAATTTGAATAAATAATAAAAGATGGACCTAGCATCATAGTGCATAATACATGAGTATGGAAGTTTGTGGCAAAAGCAGACATATGAGTGAGAAAAGTATTTTTTCCCACATGTTGTACTACCTATACTATTTCTAGAACTGCACATATATAAAGAATACAAGTAAATATAGTTATAGAGAAAATGCCTAGGCATAGAGGATCCCTTGCTTGAAAAGGGGTTATTCTCCATATAAATGTGATAAAACTAGGCTAGAATTTATAATTCATAGTTAGTAGGTATAAAACAGATTAGAATTGGTTGATAATTAATGTAATGGGAAAAGCTGTGGGGAAGGGTGTAAGACTAGAATTAAACAACTGATAGCAATTAGTAAAGCAATTTAAAAAAGTCTCAAAGATAAATAAAGGACGGATATAGTATACTGCCCTAAGTATATTACTGGCATACAATGAATTACGTGAACACACTATTTAGCTATGTAAGTAACAGCTGGAGACAATGGAGTTCAGTTATTATACAGGTAATGGTGCATATTGCGGGTTAGTTGCTTTATATACTAAATGTTATTATACACAGTGCAGATAAGACACTACAACATGTAGCAGTAACATGATCAAAATGTTCTTTTGGTTAATTTCAAGAACCATACTCAACATTGCCGACCTGAAGAACTATAGACCAATTAGCCTGTTTTCTCATCTCTATAAATTGTTTATCAAAATTCTAACTAAGCGTCTAACATTGAAATTGGACTTCTACCAGCCGACAGAACAGGCAGGTTTCCGATCCGGATACGGTACAAATGACCATCTGCAAGTTATTAAGACATTGATCGAGACATCCGTTGAGTACAACAAGCCACTCGTGTCAATATTTGTGAACTACGAAAAGGCGTTTGATTCCATCAAGCACAGCGAGATGTTTAAAGCACTTGCCGACTGTCGAGTAGACCACAGATACTCTGCTATACTGCAACATATATACGAAAATGCAACAGCGAGCGTAAGACTCCATGAAGAGACAGATAGATTCAGAGTGCAGCGCGGTGTACGACAAGGCGACACAATCTCCCCTAAACTATTTACCACTTTGTTGGAGTATATGTTCAAGAGTGTCGAGTTGGAGAATATGGGTATAAATATTAACGGTGAAAATTTCAGTCACCTTTGGTTCGCTGACGATATTGTACTGATTTCAGATAGCTTGGATAAGGCAGAGAAACTGCTTATGAGACTAACATCTGCTTCACATAAAGTTGGGCTTAAAATCAATCCATCGAAAACAAATTTCATGACAAATCTAGTCCCAAGCCGAAACTACTTGGTAGAAGGAAAAGAAATTTTCCAAGTTACATCCTACAGATATCTGGGCCATGATATTACGATTGGCAGGGACAATCAAACCTGCGAAATCAAAAGAAGGATAGGACTAACGTAGGCCGCCTATGGGAAGCTGAAGCACATTTTTAAGTCCGAAACCCCCATATGCCTTAAGCGGAAGGTGTTTGATCAGTGTGTTCTGCCGGTTCTGACTAATGGTTCGGAGACCTTAACTCTAACACGAAAATCGGTAAATAAAGTAAGAGTTTCCATGGAACGCTCCATGTTGGGAGTCACGCTGAGAGACAGGATTCCGAATGATCGGATACGTCAGAGAACAGGGGTTACCGATGCAATCCAGCGAAGAACATATCTAAAGTGGAACTGGGCTGGACATGTCGCAAGAATGACCAACAAAAGATGGACCAAAAAGATCATAGAGTGGAGACCTAGGCAAGATGCGTTCAGGAACAGAGGTCGTCCGCCGACGCGGTGGACGGATGACATAAAAAGAGTAACACCAAATTGGATCCAGGATGCCCAGGATCGAAATAAATGGAGATCGTTAACGGAGGCCTATGTTCAGCAGTGGACGAGACAGGCTGTTTGATGATGATGATGACTCACTTTCAAAAGCACTTGAAGTTTCAGATTGATTCAATTTCTGAAATGTTCAATGAAACAGCAATATGCATCAACAACATTTTTCAAACAGACAATAAATACTTTTCAAATGTTGAGTCTAAACACTGCCAAACAGTACCCAGCTTAATATTCAAATTTAACATTACTTTTTGCCTGAAAACAATATTATTTGTAAATTAACTAATTCTCTTATAAATTGCTCAAGTTAATATCTTTTACTGAAAGATACCTCATCATCTGTACAGCTATCTGATTGAAAGTATGGTGTAAAGTTATTAAAGCTAAATCCAGATGACATGAGCAAAGTAAGTCAGCATTGGCCATTTGGTAATTTGCCATGTCTGTACACATGACCAATCTGTGCCAATCCATCTCCAATGTTGTCATTGGAATACATTCTCTTTGAAGGTGAATCCATGCCCAACGTTGCTTGAACTTTGGTCTCCAATGTTCCTACTTATGTTGGCCATATCGCCTGAATGCGCCTATAAGCTTCAGGATTTCCTTTCCATTGACAATCGTGCTTTAAAATGAAGTTAATAAATATAAGCTTCTTTCAGTAAATATTTTTCCTGTATTTTCAATACAGTTAGCTACTCTTGTCTACTCTACATGCTTGCAAAATCTACATTTTCGAATTGTAAGAAGTTCATTTATTTATTAAAACAAATAATGTTGAGTTACGCCACTGATACTCACCTATGGAACGAAAGGTTAGGATTCAAATAATTAACTTTTTTACAATCAGGTTTTACTCACTTAGCACTAATATGTCACTTAAACAGTATTAAAAGACTCAACTTTTTCACTTCAACAAATTTATTCAAAAATATTACTCAATAATTATGGAGATATTTTAATGCAAACAAATACAAAAACAAAGCGATGTTGTTCAGCTTATATTTTTTCATAAAGTTTTTGACAAAAAATATTTTATTGTTCATGAAAATATGTTTGTCATTGTGAAAAATATTTCCCCAAATTTAATGAGGACTACAGCCAGATTATTATTGATTTTTAATAATATCACAATATATAAATCATTCTTTGTGAAATGTAACATGAATTCAGATAATAAATGATAACTCTAAAATTTGACAACATTGAGGTGTATTGTAAGTTGGCTTTAACTATATTCAAACATGCTAGGTCCATATTTTATTTTCGTCCAAGTTTCCAACTTTATCGACTCCATTTGTAGAAATCACTTATGAAATGTGGAAAAGATGGAAGAGATTTGTGACAAGTTTATTACTGTAAAAATACTTGAACAAGCTCAGAAATGAATATCAATGTTTTGTCTATTATTGTGAATATTGATGTAAATCTTAACAAACAAATAAATTCATTTTGAGTGTATTATGGCTAATAAAACACCAACGTTTTATAGACTACATTAAAGGGCGCCAAGCAGCTGAATTATGACCTTATAATATAGGGTTTGTGAATGAATAAATATTAAAATTTTTTGTCAAGGACAACAATCATGAATACAATTTGTATGTATACTGTGCGAAGAAACAAGTATAAATTCAATGTATCACCTCTTTACTTTAACAGGATATCATAAAAATGCAAAAGAAGTTATATATATCTTTATTCTTGTTGAATTTTAAGTAATGGCAGTTATGTTGCCAGTTTTCGTTTTTGGTAATCCTTTTGTACCTACCTACATTTATATTCATTTTATAACCACTTTGCCTTAATATAAGAAAGAGGTATACGAAACTTTTAGTTATAATAAATTGATAGTCCAATGTATTTGTTGAAAAATTTATTGTAATGCTGGTAATTGTTTTAGTCTTTCATCATGAAAGTGCTTAAAAAACTACTATTTCAGAATTTCAATGAAACGTTAGTTTTTGGTTTTATTTGTTCAACGAATGTTTGGATTATTTTTTATGTCTGTTTGCAAATGAGAAACGAATTTTTTGCGCAAGCACACACGGTATATAATAAAAAATGCTTTTGAAATAGATATTAAAGTTGATCACAATCTAATTAAAATAATTTAAAATGAAAGGAATATTCTGATAATAAAATAAAAAACTTCTTAATTAAGCTTAAATGAAATATTCGACTAAGCCACTGTTTTGAGATAAACAATAGCACAAACGGTTATAAAATCCTTGACGAACATGGGTGAGTATTAAAGGGATTATCTCCATACAGGCTTGAATAATTTGTTACTTTAGTTCATGCAGGGAATTGGCCCTGCTCTACTGGAATCCAAAGTTCTCAATTTCACATAACCCAAGAAAAATAAATAATTGAGCACCAAATCTTGATATCTAGCAGGCAATCAAATGTTACCTTTCGTGGAGATGATCCGATTAGAAAGTAATGTATTTAAATAATTTATTGCTAATTGAAGACCATACATATAAAAATTGCTATGTGTCATAAAACTAAAGTCCGTTTAATAAATATAATAAATAAAGTTTGTTTATTTTAAGTATTGTTTAACAGATCATTAAACCTTAAAAACATATAATGTAAAACCTATTCACTGCCAGAGCTTGTATAATATTTCAAATTAAAAAAATAACAAATTTTGGAAAAAAAATATATTATTATAATATTAATTTTTAATTACGTATTTGCAAATAGTAATTTTTATGTTCCTCATTAGGTACCAAGTTAATCATTGGACGCAGGTTTCTTTTCTTCTATTAGGGGTTTATTAACTGTAGGCCCCAGCATTACTGTTTTAAGGTCACAAACAGTCTTTTCCTTTTTCAAAACCTTCAGTGTTCGCCAAATATCTTCAGAATATATTTCTTTCACTTTAACCACTGTTGCTCTTGGATCTTCTGATTCATATCGTCTACTAACTAACTTGCTAATGCTTAGCTTTAGATATTGATTAACTGATCAGCTGCAGTTTAGATATTGTGAAACTCATGCTGGCACATATCAACAAACTGGAAGGGAGTTTTAACTTTTGCAGACTTAACAACCTCTTTCAAGTCTTTGAGTACAAATGCCTTCATTACTCTCTTCCTTTTTTTCAACTTGCGCAAAATCACGAACAGCTTCAGAAGCTGTGACCACTGACCAGAAACCTTTGCTCGATCGTTTCAAAGCATCCTATGGATACTAAGAACAGTAATGTAAAAACCATCATGCACTTCTTATTTCGCCTACAGCAATTGTCACTCCATATTATTAAGCGTTTTTTTGTCAGTAACGCCATGATGAATATTTTTTGCTAACAACTAATTTCATTGCCTCTTCCATTGCCAATATTTTCATCCCATATAAACATTATGGATTGACCAATATCTTCTATCTGAATGCAAAAGTTAAAACACAATGACTGCAGGAGTTAAAACATATCAGAATGAGTGTTGGAATAAAAAACACTTGTTGAAGATCCATTGGTATACAGTAGATATTACTTCCTGGCCTTTGAGACATGCAGATATCGTGTTTCATTAAACTTCTTGCTTTTTCACTTTTTCTTCTGTTTAGCTAAAACGCTCTCAGCCGTTTTTAGTTGAATTTGACAATATAGCAGATCACACTGTTTGCAGGTATCTGTTCTAGGTCACTTGAATGAAAGATTTGGAAAATCTTCCATCACCCCATTTTGATAAAAATATGTGTGGCTGAACTATAAAAATTCTGTATATTTTACTGATATTCAGATCCGAGCTTAAGTATGCTCTTGTTGAGTTCGCTGTTAGCTTGCCCTGCCGTCCATCTTTGAAGGTGATTTGGTCTAGTTTCTTCTTTCAGATAAGAAGCTCAAATCGCTTACTTGCTACAGCAATAATATCCATAAAGATGTTTTTACATACTGCAACAATATTACCTTTCTGGTACAGTAAATGACCCAGTACACTGTCTGTGACTCTGCTCCGTTCTTTCATACAATCCATGTCTTCTACGTCTAACAGTATCAATCCCATGAGAAACGTACCTTGTGTATTGTAGTCTTGTTTGTGAAATACATCGAACAGTAGCTGCTTGCTTTCTGATGAAATAGTCTTGCATTTATTAAAGTTACAGTTACAAGTCACCTAAAATAAAATCCTTTGTATATAAATCTGGACATTACCTAATGAGCTATTAAGTAGGTAGTTACTACTGCATTAGGTATCTAATAATAATAATAAAACGTCATTTATTGGTAAAACCAAATGGCCATAGACTGAGGTCCTTCAGCCAGTAATGCTTGCATTATTTAGTATAATAGACTTAATAGAAATAAAAGTCACATTGTGTGTATATGTAAAAAAAAAGATTATAAACAACTAAACAGAAAGAAGAGGAAAAAAAGTTATTGTTAATTTTCACTTCATCATTTTTCATTTTCCTTTAATGACTATTTACCACTTCCCAAACTGTCTTATGAGGATATTTTCGTTTCAACTGTAGTGTGTAATCTCGTTCTATGCATAGTGTATCCATAATTTCTTTATTATGCATCCGCCTGGAGAATGCCTGGGACAGAGTTGTCAATCTCCCTTTTAGTGGCTGTACCTTTGTGGTTTTAATACATTTAATGGCTAAATAAGGTGCTGCTCTTGTACCATACGTAACCATATTTAACTCAAAAAGAGAAAATTCATCGTTTGGGTTATCTCGCCACAAGATTCGCTGTAAATGCTTATGCTCTGGATGCATAAATATTTGCCTATACATCTTTGAAATATCTGCTGACACAACAAAGGCGTACATGCGAAATCGCACCAAAATGTCGAATATGTCGTTTTGTACCTTAGGGCCGACGTACTGGATGTCGTTAAGTGACCAACCTGTTGTGCTTTGGCAACTGCCGTCGTATACTGTTCGAAGCTTAGTAGTGATACTTGTTGCTTTAAGCACACCGTGATGGGGTAAGTAATAACCAAGATTAGAATTAATATTGTTTGATACTTTACTCATGTGACCTAGATCCTGGTATTCGTGAATGAAATCATGATATAATTGTTTGAAGTTAGAATCAGAAAATGTATGTTCCAGTGCCTTAAATCTCTTCATAGCGGATACTTTTGTATCGCCCAATAGCTCAACGGAATGTTTTAATGGAAATTTCACCACAAATTGTCCATTTTCCGCTCGGTACGTATCTCGTTCAAAAAGAGATTCGCAAATAGTGTCTTCATGGGACATGAACTGATTTTTACATTGGACTTCCTCTATTTCCCAGAACTTCTTGAGCGTCTTCTGCGACATGAACTTTTCCTATGGTGCAAATATATTTGTCTAACTTTATTGGCATGGTACCCGTTATTATCCATCCAAATTTGGTGTTCACTAGTGTAGGAAGGTTTTTTCCCAGTTGGATTTTTCCTTCTTGCAACAGGTTCCAAAAAATATTAGCACCTACTAATACATCAATGCCTTTGGAATGGTTAAATTCAGGATCCGCTAAATCAATATTATTCGGTATACGCATATTACTAATATCAAAAGAATTTGTCGGGATCCGACTCGTAATGGTTGGAACAACTAAGCAAGAAATACTTGATTTATAATCTGAAAACCGCGACGAAATATCAAGCGTACATTTTTTGTTGACATCTGACTGGCTTTGTGTGATCCCTATAATTGAACAGTTAGTACTAGTAACTGGAATCCTGAGTTTTTCGCAAAAAGAAGCAGTAATTAAATTCATTTGAGCCCCACAGTCTAAGAGAGCTCTACAAGCATGGAACTGATCACTTTTGTCTTTCACATAACATAGTACTGTTGATAATAACACCTGACTCATTAACTAAGTTGATACTTACTGTAGGGTCTGAATTATTATCTTCTTTTGACAATAGATTCGATGAATTTCGATCATTGACACTATTAACCGACCTTGTAGATTGCACAATTTCTCTGTGAATCAATTTATTATGCTTATGGACTTTACATATGGAACATGGGCCGCTTCTGCAGTTGTTTTTGTTGTGACCCAGTAACAAACAGTTTTCACAAAGCCGCAATTTTTTTACCTCTTGAATTTTACGTTCGGTAGGTAACGCTAAAAAATGTGAACATTTGTAAATAGAATGGTTTTTCTTACAAAAATTACAGGTGTAATTACTAGCTAAATTTACTTGAGCACTTGGTTTATAATTATACGTGTTATGCTTGCTTTGACAGCTTGAACCACTTGCTCTTATAAATTGTGTGTCATCTAGACACTGCAAAACATCAGCTTTGTTTTTTAAAAAATCTATAAATTCTGTTACCGATGGTAAATCATCATTAAACTTGCACTCTTTCCAATCTCGCAATGTATTTTTATCTAATTTACTTGATAGTACATGAATTATAAAAGAATCATACAGAATATCTTTACTGAGTCCTATCCCATCTAAAGAAGTTAAATGGTTGGATACCTCATCTAGTATTTTCCGAAAATTAGCATATGTTTCTTTTTGAACACCCTGTACATTCAAAAGTGATTTAAAATGACTATCTAACAAGAACTGTTTTTTGTCGAAACGCTCACACAACAACTCCCAGGACTTTTTAAAAGGCTCTTTATGTTTTCAAGTTAAAACTTTGCTTTTTTAAAAATTATTTAATTACAATAATTACACTTTATTAATATTTATTGAAGTTAACAATATAAAGTCTACAATCATTCTGAATATAAAATATGTATAATGAAGCTATGCGGTGTCCAGTAGTGCAATTCAGCATTATGACGTAGTCGATCGTCCGATGATGGTTCGATGTAACAATGCCATATGAGGTCACGAATTCAGCTGACGGGACATCTATCGTTTCATAACTCCTCCATCCCCAAAGAAAACTCAAGGGTGAAGCGAGGGTGGAACCACTTGAGTTGGATCGATGTTGGTAGGCTTCTTTTTATGCTGAAAAACCTTTCTCATAAAGTTTCTATATTTAAATAGGAAATAACAGATTAGAAGTATGCAGATTATGGTACTTGAACTGATAGCAATTCGAGAAAAGGCCACAGGCATCTTGAGTTCATCAAGCGGATTTGCATTGTTTTCTTGAAGTTGCAGTTTATGAAGTTTGTCTAAGTTGATTTTCTTTAGCTGAATCTCTTGGATATTCAAAATTGGAAGTGGTACTTCTTGGATTCCTTCGAGAGCTATAGGATGTCCTTCGATGATATCTTTTTCGTTTTTGTATGTGTATTTTGTAGTAGCTATAGAGCATCTTGGCGGGATCGTTAATAAATAGCTTCCTTGTAAGACTGAAACTCCTGATTCTTCACAATCTGTTTGTATTTTCTGTGATTCTGGGAATATTACAATGTAATGGCTTTCGTTAATTTCTTCTATTATTGGTTCGGAGACTTTTACAGCGATTTGTTGGCAATTCTCTGGCGATGATGTGACTGAGAGGAGAGATGTGATGCAGTCTTTTGTTTCTCTGGTTACTTGTAGCCTGTTGGTTTTACAGTAGTAGACGGATTGGAGATCGATGCATTCTTCTTCTTGATACTGATATTGGTTGTTGCTCATAATTAGGTAAGTAGAAGGAGGAATAAGGACAGAATTATTTATATTAGGTACGGAATATAAGTGGTAGTAGGTAAATACGTCTGGATGGACCAGTGGAAATTCTAGTGAAAATATGATTTTATCTTTATCATAATAAACTTTAGTATTAACAATAGCATAATATTTTAATATTTGGTTTTCATTGAATAATAATTGATCATATGTGTATGTGTTATATAAAATTTGGACTATTTCTTTAAGATCCTCACGGGAGATTACGCTTTGATGCAGAACACCTAAACTGGCAAAACTTACTGCATTTTCGATGTCATTAAGAAAGCTGGACATAGAGTCCAGATTGATTTTTATTTGACTAAAAATTTCTTGAAATTCTATGTAGTGTGAATAATCATAAGATGTTTCGTTGAGTGCTTTTCCTAATTCATTAATTTTGTTGTATATTAGAAGCTGATTATTTGAAATTATTGATATTGATTCATTAACGCTATCCATAAGATTTTTGTTAAGAGTTATTTGTGAATTTACTTCTCTAATGATTTTATTTTGATCATTTTGCAGTTCGCTAATACTTGCGTATATTTTGTTGGCATCTTCTTGGTCCATATTGCCAGTAACGAGTTTCACTAGCGAGCCAAGAGGGTTGATTATTCCTCTTTTAATTCGATTAGATGGAAATATGGAGTTCATTTTAACATTTATACTATTAACTTCAAATTGCAATTGTTTATAAACATTTCTCAAGGAATGTTCATGAATATGGTTCGTCTTATTAAATAAGTTGTTTAATGAGTAATATTGTAAACTTAGATTTGTAATTTGATTTCGGATGGGGTTTGTAGGGATATAGTGTAAAAATGTATGGGAAGCGATTTTTACCCTAGCTTGTCCTAGTTCGAAAGATAGGATGCCAGGATTACTTTTCAAGGATTTAATCTGTATCTTCTGGTTCGTCACTGTCTGAAGAGTCAACGTCCTGTGAAGTTACATTAATTAGTTTTCTTACGGGTTTAAATAGTTGTTTATGATAGTTGTTTTTGTAAGTCGTTACTGTAATATCTTTTGATGTCAAAATGTGTTCGGGTTTATATGGAGGTTTAGTTTTAGATTGTCGTTCCGATTGTTTCTTGTAAAGGGTAGTGCCAGGGGGAATGTCTGGGGGATCTGTACGTTTTTCGTTTAATTTTTCAATATTTTTTTGTTTTTTGTTACTGGTGTCGGTATGTATTCTGTCATATAATTGTTTCATAGTTTCTTTATGTTCATTTAATTGAATGTTATCTGGTTGAGCTTCGTCGTCGATTTCGATGGGATCTTTTAGGTGAAGGTGTCCTAGAAGGAGGTCAATAGGCTTATGTTTGGTGACAGAGTGAATTGAGTTATTGTATCCCAAAATGGACAATCTCAATTTTTCGAATGGGTTTAATTTTGGATTCGTTAGGGATAATGTTCTCATGTGTTCTAATATTGTAGAATGAAATCTTTCTACGATTGCATTGCTATTAGGATTATGTGGAAGAGTATAATGCCAGTTAATACCATATAATTTAGCAAAGCCTTTGAGAGTGGATTGAGTAAATTCTGTGCCATTATCAGATACAATGTTTTCTGGAATTTTATACGTAGAAATGAATTGTAATAATGACTGATATATGTGAATCGCAGATAATGTTGGAATTATGTAAGCTTGTCCAAATCTACTAAAACTGTCACATACTGTCATCGTAATTGTATTGTCAAATTTAAAAGTGTCTATGTGTAACGTTTCGAGTGGTTTTCTTGGAGTTGGGGTTAGCTGAAGTTTTATTAGAGGCGGGTGTCTCATATTTAACTTGTTGACAAATGGAACAGTTATTGATGAAATCTTTTACGTCGTTATTTAGTTTTGGCCAATAAAATTTGGTTTTTAGTTGGGTTGCAGTCTCGTGAATTCCCCTGTGATTTGTAATGCCTTCGTGTTGTTGTTTTATAAGTTTTTGTTGTTGGGATTCGATTTTAACGTCATGTAGTATAATATTTGATTTGATTAAGATAAATGCAGAGCTTTTAAAGGTCTGGGGAACTATTCTACACATGGTTTTGAAAAGAGTTTCATAGATATCGTTCTGAAAATAAAAGGCATACCGTTTCTTCGGAACAGCATAGTCTTTTAAGAATTGAATAATTTGGTTTTCAAAAGAATTTTCACTCACGTGTAAGAACCATCTGGTTCTTGCAGGGTTATCGAATAATTTTTTAATTTCTTGATGAGGGTTTTGATCAGTTTTTATTATTACTATTTGATTTAAAAATACATTTAATGGTTTCTAGGTTATATCGATTCCAAGTATTGGGTTTTCTAAACTAGTGTGTATTGTTTGATCGTCATTTTCGTCATTTGAATCTACTTCGGGAACGAGAGATTGAGAGTCTGATTTGGTTGTAGCGTTAGTTTCATTAAATTCTTTCATATATTGAAAAATTGGCGGTAGATCAGAGCCGGAACTATTTTCGTTATCTATTGGATAAATTTCTATACGGGAAAGGGCATCCGCATTCGTGTTGCAAGAACCTTTTTTATATACGATTTCGTAGTCAAATTCCTCTAACTTCAGTCTCCAACGGACAAGTCGGGAATTTGGTTCCTTTAGAGACATTAGCCATTGTAGAGGTTTATGATCGGTGACGATTTTGAATTTATTGCCGAAAAGATATGGCCGGAAATGTTTTGTACCCCAAACTATTGCTAACAACTCTTTTTCAATTGTTGAATAATTTTGTTCAGCAGCGTTAAGTGTACGAGAAGCATATGCTATGGCTTTGTCTCCACCGATTGGTCCTTGGGAGAGGACTGCTCCTATTGCGAAATTACTTGCATCTGTGGTCAAAATGAATTCTTTGGTGAAATCGGGGTAGATGAGAATGGGTTCATTGATTAGAAGAGATTTGCAATCTTCGAATGTTTTTATGTAAATCGGGTCAAGTATATTGATGTGAGCGCCTTTTTTTAAACAGCTTGTGAAGGGTTTGGTTAATTTGGCAAAATTTTTTATAAACTTTCTGTAGTACCCGAGAAGGCCTAAGAAAGCTTTTATGTCTTTCGTGGTTTTCGGTAAGGGGTAGTTGGTAATAGCTTTTACTTTATCAGGATTGGGTTTGATGCCTTGAGGGGTGATAATATGACCTAGAAATGATACTTCTTTTCTAAGAAATTCGGATTTGTCGAGTTGAACCTTGAGGTTACTCTCACGAAGCTTTTGGAAAACACTTTTTAAATTATTAATATGTTCTTGGAGTGAGCTTGAAAAGACAATTATGTCATCCATATAGACGAAACAAATTTTATTACGGAGTTCTTTTAGTACATTATCCATGACCCTCTGAAATGTTGCAGGGGCGTTCTTTAAACCGAAAGGCATTCTGACGTATTCGAAATGACCATTTTCAACGTTAAAAGCGGTTTTCTTAATATCGTCGGGATGCATTTCAATTTGATGAAATCCACTGGCTAAATCTAAGGTGGTGAAATAATAACAGCGTCCAAGTTTGTCAAGTATGTCAGTTATGTTTGGAATGGGATAACGGTCGTCAATGGTCTTTTCATTAATTTTTCGGTAATCAACGACGATGCGCCATTTCTTTCTTCCAGATGCATCAGCTTTTTTGGGAACAATCCATATAGAAGATGACCAGGGTGAGTCGCTAGGCCTAATAATCCCTTTTTCTAGCATGTCGTTAATTTGACGTTCGACTTCAGGTTTATGGATGTAGGGGTATCGATATGACTTAGTATAGACTGGAAGTTCGTCTGTTGTTTTAATTTTATGTTTGACTTGGTTGGTGAAAGATAGGGGTGAATTTTCTTTATGGAATATGTCACGAAATTGTTTACAGAGTTTTTCGATTTCGAATTTTTCTTCTGAATTTAAATGAGAAGTTCGAATGCATTGGGCAGTGTCGAAATTATAGGGATGATCGTCGGCAGAGCTTTGAACAGAAATTTGGAAGATTTCGTAATTGTCTTCAAAAGGTTCTACAACTATGGGTTTGTATAGAAAGACATCTTGAACATTTTCGGAGGTATTTATAATATCAACTGAGGCATATCCATTTTTTGAGAAAGTGACACCTTCTTTGATACTACAACTAGATAGTTCAGTGTATGGAATTCTAACAGTACCATTTGGTATATTGACAGGTATTTTTGCGGTTTCTATGGAATTGGGTTCAACATGAGCGAAAAATAAAAGTTTGCCTTTAGAAGAGTAGTGAGATAATGGTAGGTTAGCGTTTTGTGTTTTTAAAAGTGAATTTTTTAGATCGATATGTACTTCTAAATCTTTTAAAGTTTCGTAACCTATCAAGCCGTCAAAGAAATGATGGAATTTCATGATTTTATTTGAGTTGAATTCGCGAAAAGCTGGAATTTTAGCGCAAAAATCTCTAGTAGTCGTTTGGAAGACTGAGCTGATGGTAATTGGTTCTTTATAGATATAATTTGGGAAATAATTTTCAGCAATTTCGGGGTTTATAAATGACTTTGAAGCTCCGGTATCTATCAATAATTTTAAGGGAGGATCAGAAATTATTATGTATGGAAGATCTTTCTTGTCATAAATTGAAAAAATTTCTACGTCTGATTTGTTGGTTCGGGAGCGTCTTGAAAATTTTGTTCGTCGTTGCTTTGTGTTTCTGGATTGTCAGATATTGAATTTGTGGTGTCTACATAGTCATTAAATTCATAGGGAGCAATATAATTTTGGTCATAAACGTTATCTTGGTCAAGCATGTTATTTTCATAAGGGTAGTAAGGAGTGTTTGATTGATTATAGTCATAATATTGCGTTTGGTCGACATTGTGCAGTTCTTCAGAAGTAAATCTGGGTTGTGATGGTTGGTATTGTTGTGGAGGTGGAAGTGCAAATCGATTTTGGTTTCGATTAAAGTTGGATCTGTTAAATGTATTTGACGAGATGCCACTCATGGGAGTTGGTTTGGGCTGACGGAAATTTGAATTAGGTTTCCACACATTACTCGGTGCTCTTGAAGGTTGTTGAGGACCGAAAACTTGTCTATTAGTCGGGAATCTATGTGGGATGAATCTGGGTTGAACATTGATTGGTCCACGAGGAAATGGATTTGAAAAATTTTCTATTGGCATTAAATTGTGACCGAAGTTAGGGATATTATAATTAGTTTGATTTTGATAGTTTTGATTAAATTTTGGATATGGTTTATTCTTAAAAGTTTCGTTATTTGATTTTTGAAGGTGACGGATATTATTTTCTGCAATAATAAATTGTCTAGCTGTTGCAAGAGTATCGGGTTTCATAGCTCGAATTGTGGAGCCCATAGGTTCTTTCAAACCGGCCAGAAATATTTTTAAAGCATGTGTATTGTAAAAATTTTTCTTTACGGTTGCACCAGCTTGACTAGTTTCATGACAATCAACGTAATTATGAAGAGCATTCAAATTAGACATTACTCTAGTGTAAAAATTAAGAGCAGGTTCGTTAGAATTTTGTCTCAGCTGATCTAAATCAAAGAGTAATCCGTTTTCGTCTCTCTGGTCGCCAAAGTGAGCTACCAGAGTGCTTTTAACTGTTTCCCAATCTTTGTTTATGCAAATACTGTAAACTTCTCTCGCGTTTCCAACTAATTTTCCATATATTCCGAAAATTAAACTAATGTTTTGAACGCAATTGACATTTGCGGGATTTGGATCCCAATAAGTTTTAATTAAAGTGTTACTCGTCTCTAAGAAAGACGCTAATTCAAGCGGATTACCATCAAATTTTGGCACGATTTCTAATAATTTAATTTCAAATTTGGGAACAGACATTGTTGAATTCAATTGACTATTATTAGAATTAATATTTTCTTCAATGCTTAAATTATTTAAAAGAGAACTAACTTCTAATACTGAACTTTCTTTTTCTTCGTCAGAAGAATTAAAATTAAAATTTGATTCAATACTAATATTAAGCTCACTGTCGCTTTCCACTATGGAATCAGCAGATGAGGAGAATGACATAGGCTAAGAAAGATAATAGGATAAATAATATGAGCAACTTACAGTAAAATTGCGATGATTTCCATTGATCCTCGATGGACTGCACTCTCTGGATTGGCACCGTAATCTTCTCAAACGTTTATTTGCACTTTTCGGATTGTTCAAAATTTGGAAAATTTCGCGATGAAGGTTCTTCCAAATAAACAGTAGAAACTGAAGGATAATACACGATGAGAATCCTTTTGGATCCTACTGACTGCGCCACTTTATGTTTTCAAGTTAAAACTTTGCTTTTTTAAAAATTATTTAATTACAATAATTACACTTTATTAATATTTATTGAAGTTAACAATATAAAGTCTACAATCATTCTGAATATAAAATATGTATAATGAAGCTATGCGGTGTCCAGTAGTGCAATTCAGCATTATGACGTAGTCGATCGTCCGATGATGGTTCGATGTAACAATGCCATATGAGGTCACGAATTCAGCTGACGGGACATCTATCGTTTCATAACTGGCTGCTCAGTGTTATCTATGCCTTCAATAAAGTTAGCCGCGTAGCCTTCTAGCGAGGCTTTTAAATATTGATACTTTTGGTTATCATTTAATGATTTATTATTAGTAATTGTAGAATTGAAATTGTTCTTAAAATTAATCCATTGCTGAAATTGTCCTGAAAATATCGGTAGCTTTATTTTAGGCAACCACATATTATGAAGAGGGTCAATATTATTATTCGAAATGTTTGACTGTGAATCGGAATGTACCTCACTAATAGCATGTGAAACTGATGCTCGCAAATTATCTAAAACGGTTTTCAAGTATGATTGTGTTTTATAAAACCTATTCTGAAATTCTTCTCTCTCTAAAAAATGGTCTTCTAACTCATTCTCGCTACATTTTATCTCTAAAATTGATTGAACTTTTTCAAATTCAATTAATAAATTTGAGTGATTATCAAATCTCAGCTTTACGTCGTTAATATTAGGCAATTCATCACTTGAAGGGGTCTTAAGAGTGTCAATGTATTTTTCTAGTAACGTTAATTTTTGTTTCATAGTACCTCTACTACGTTTAAGAACCCTAAGTTCGTTAATTATAATTGTTTCACTCCCTGTATCTGTCATCTTGACTTTCGATCAGAACTAAGAAATTGGGATGATTTCAACTGATTGCTTAACTAACACTTTTATTGTACTGTAATCAAAACTCGAAAAGTTATGAAAAATTCAATTAACAAAGGTCGCAAATACCTTTCGGAAGTATACCTATACCTCCAAACTTGTTAACAACTGAAAACGTCAAATCATATTTCAAACCTATGTCTCAATGTATACAAATTGAACGGTAATTACTCAGTTTATTTGAAAATTGTCTTCAAATACTCGATTGAAAAATGCTAATAATAAATTTTCGCAAAAAAAGGAGAGTAAAAGGAATAATCTGACCTGAATCCGAATTGTACTAAATAGTTGGTCCTGTTTTTGTAGTTACCGCTAGATCGGAACTCTTCGTTAATAACTTGAATTGGACCAGTGGACTTGTCTCGATACTTCACGCCTTGGATCGATAATCACTACGTGTTGGCTTGAAGAAAATCGTCGTAAACTTTTAATTTCAAAACTTGTATCCGACTCGATGGATCAGAAATGTTTATTGTTTTACTTTGCTGATTCAATTGTGATTATTTAAAAAGTACTTGACAAACGGTAAAAGCATTAAAATGGACTGTATTACTTTTAAAAATTAACAACGGTTTTCCTTTTTACAAAATTCATAAAAATTAATGACAACTAAACTTCAAAAAAATGACAACTCTTAATATTACTGTCTATCGAATACATAAAATTGAACTTGAACAGTGGTTTGGTATAGAAGTTTGTTTGAAGGATTGTGAAGAGGATTTGATGGATGTCTCATTTTTGTGATGGTTCTTTTCCATACGGGTCTTCTTATTGTCTGGTACAGTAGAACGTCGATAATTCGGACGTCAAAAATCCGGACCATTAATAATCCGGATTCGTCTCTAGCAAGAAATATGTAGAACTATGTAGTGTCTGATGTTTTTACTGTACGTTGTACACATGTTGCTGTAAATAAAATACGATACAGTGCTTGAAAAACATGTTTTTAATTTATAGACCTTATACTCTACCTACCAATAATAGAAAATATACTATTTTGAAAACTTTTTTTCACAAATAGTGTGCGTGCTGGCCTTTTTTTAATGTAATTTTGATAATTCGGATAATTTGATAATCTGGATGGGGTCCGGTCCCAATTAATCCGAATTATCGACGGTCTACTGTATATTATATGGCCATACTCGCGTATGGGGCTACAGATACTTTTGTATATGTGTGGTGCAGTTTTCTTGCTTATGCCCATATTTTTGTATGTTATGCTTCGAAAGTGTTTTCCTTGGCTAATACATTTTTTCTTTGCCATACTCCTTTAATTGTTACTAAATCAGATAAGGGCCACGTGACTGTTGTTATGTTAAAGGAGGATTACCTCAAGTTATCTCAAGATATAATCGACAATGATTCTTCCTATGTTCCCCTCTCGAGAGATCCCAGTAGTACGATTCAATCCAAATCCAACACTCTTGTTAAGAGATTATATAATAAGAGACAGATTGATGAGATCACGAAGAAAAAATCAACTTCTTATAACTCTGTCATAGCAAAATTTTACACTCTTCCTAAAATTCATAAGCCTACCTTGACAATGAGACCTATTGTCGCTTCTATCAACTCTCCTACTGAATTTATTGCCTCTTTCCTCACAGATATCTTGATTAAGGCATACAGTAATGAGAATGAGTATTTCATTAAGGACTCCTTCCAGGTTTTTGGATTATTTAACAGAAGAGCTCTTCCACAAAACTATGTTTTGGTCAGTCTGGATGTGGTTTCACTTTTTAGCAATATTTATTTACAAGCAGTTATACGTTCAGTTCACAAACACTGGCCATCCATTTGTGCGGTGTGTAATATTGATATTGACATGTTTATTGAGTTGATTGAATTCCTGTTCAGTTCTACCTGCTTTTCTTTTAATAATAAATTTTACAAACAGACTCTTGGTACTCCTATGGGAGCTAGTATTTGTCCGATATTAGCGTGCTATGTAATGGATGATCTGTTGGACGTGGTCCTTCCGGTACTTCCTTTCAATGTACCTTTCATCAAGAAATATGTAGATGATATAATCCTGGCTTGCCCTGTGGACTCCACCCAAGATCTCCTTTTCACCTTTAATAGTTATGATCCTTACATTCAGTTTACTCTCGAAACAGAAAACTCTAACATGGCTGTTCCCTTTTTAGATACTTTATGGACTAGGTCTCCTGATAATGTGATTATAATTGATTGGTATAGAAAACAAAGTAGCTCTGGGAGATATCTCAACTACAATTCTTACCATAAATTTAGCATAAAGGTTAACTTGGTTAAACAAATGACAGCTAGAGTTATGAACCTCTCTGACCCTGTGTTTAGAAATAAGAATCGTGATATTCTCTTCAATTTGTTCCTAGACAATTCCTATCCAAAACAGTTACTAAGAAAGATCATCTTCAACACGTCTTCTGTTTTATCACATACTTCAATACAATCAATTGACGCAGCAGGTGCAGCTGAGTTGGATCCTCTCTCGGCCTCTAGAACGATTCCTTCCGTTTTAACGGTTTCTTTGCCTTATATAAAGGAAATTACGCCCAGACTTACTAGGATTTCACAATACTTACAGAATGTTAGGTTTGCCTGCAGGAGTTCCTTGATTGTTAAGTCAATTTATAGTCCTTTGAGAGACAATATACCTGTCATGGATTGTAGTAATGTTGTTTATAAGCTGTGTTGTAACAGTTGTGGCCACTCATATATTGGTCAAACCTCCCAAAAAATTTCTAGCCGTGTATCCCTCCATAAGAGTGATATAAGGTTACATCCTGAAAGATGTTCTCTGGCTAATCATGTCTCCTCGTTGGATCATGTCATTGATTTTGAAGGAGTTAAAATCCTTTCTCGCGAGAGAAGTTATAACAAAAGATTGTTTTTGGAAATGGCTTTCATCTTCCAAGAAGAAGGTTGTATGAATAAGAAGACTGACATTCAGAATTTGAGTAATCTCTACTCCCTCCTCCTAACGCTTGATAAGCACAATTGTCTTCATATTAATAACAATAATAATAATGATAATATTAATAATTTTCACTAGTTTCCTACTTGTGTCATCATGGTAGGTGTTCCCCCTTTATTAAAAGATCCATAATAATATTAATAATAATAAATAACATCAATAATTACATATTAATTCTCCTTAATGTGAATTTCATTGGAGTGATATTTCACAACAGTTCCATAATTTTGGTACCACCCCGGTATTCTCTTGAAAATTTCAAGTTGATTGTTTCAGTGTCTCGCGTCATTGCAAAGATCGATTCTTTTCATTCATTTAGTAATGATGAATGCTGTACTTAACCTGACATTTTCAGTTTCCGCCATTATTCTCACAAGTCCGCGTGGGTGTGGATTTTCGATTTTTAATGTTTTAACTTTTTACTTTTTAATAATGTTTTAAATTTGAACCAGTAGTAGGCAAATGTATTGCCGACTGGACCTATTTCTTTAATGACTTGCTGTTGTACACTTTTCCTGTATTCAAGATCTATGATGCAATCTCGATCAATGTAAGTTGTAGAAATGTTTGAAAGAACACTTTTTGTAATTTATGTTTTTCTTTCCTTATTGTAGTTCCCTGATGATGTAAATAAAGATTTACGAAAGCTTGGAGAATTGAATAGAGTGTATTTTTCCTCTTTTGCTGCAATCCCCAAAAAGATATTTTTCAATTTGTATATATATATATATATATATATATATATATTGAGGAGGTAATAAAGAAATGTATAGTGAAAGTCCAGAAATTTAACCGAGTATTGCATGAGCGTTCAAGTTTTGTTAAATCGTTAAATTCCTGTTAGAATATTTTATTCGGAAACTAAATTTTGAAGGAAATAACCAATTTATTTTGCAACAAATGGATGTCCAACCGGGGGGTAGACCCCCGATAAACCACCCACACCCATGTCGGAAGATGATGAAACCCCTTTTGCAGATTTTGATAACAAACTAGTTACAAGTAATAAAAACTCAGAAAAAGTAAGTACATCCGATCCAATCATAATAAATGAATAAATTAATAGACTACAAAACAAACAGGGCACAAAAACTGGTAATTATGATTAGCTCAACAAAAAAACAGTTTATAAATATGGCTTGAATGACCTCGGTCCTTTCCATATTTTCGTTGAAAATAGCGAAATTGATTATAAAGGCAGGCTAAATGCATTAAGAATCGATAGGTCGCAATAGAATAAGGATAATCATGAAAGACAACAAAAGTGCAAATTACCTTCTCGATAATCGTGAACATACACTATTTATTTAAAAAAATTAAATATTTATATTCCCAAATTTATAATATTTATGTAATAACCACTCGTTTGAACACTGTCACCACTCTAATAAATCGCTGGGTATCCCCAGTGTTTATTCTCTTTAGGCAGTGCTGTCACCAAAGCCGTCAGGCACAAGGGAGAACGAGTAATTAGTCTCCCAGAAAAAGGACGAGAGAGGCGTTGCGGGCTCGAGCGGCAGGGGTTTCGTGGATCTGCCTGGGCTTAAATTATCCGCCAGGACCGGGTTGGTTCGACGAATTGTCGCTCCTGTGACGTCAGCAGAGGTACCTAAAGGAATGAAATTGGGTGCGGGAAGGAATGAAACGGATTCGCTAAAAACAATACACCTATATATTACCAACGAATAACAACAATTATATAACCATTAATTAACATGGAACTAGTCTATTTCTTTCTCTATATATACGTTTATCCACCCGGTATGACGGTGGCGGCAATTATCCCGGTTTAGCAACTACTGAACGTACCCTGTATCAACTTTTTAAATGAGCAACTATTTAAAATAACCTCGAATTTCCTATCTCATAAAGCAGCTTAAATGCAAACTGAAATTATGTGGAACAAATTTCAATGAACCCTGTACTTATCTATTGATTACAAAAAACCTATGAAAATATCCGTTGTGTTAGCCTAGGCCGACATAAAACTATTTGCTACTAAGTCGGTGATGACGCTGGCGTCATCAAAAATCAATTTTATATTACTCGAGAAAATACAATTTTTGCTGACCAGCGACCTCTCGGCTGAAATTAACATATGATCACAAAACGTTTGAAAGGGTAATCTACCTGGAGTACCCAAGATATTCAAAATACAATTCTTTCTTAATTTCTCTAAAATGTAACGTAAGAATGGAAAAATCTGTTTCCTAGTCAAAATAAAATTAAAACAATTACTTCTTTGTGAAATTCTAATTCTTACTAGGTTCAAACTAAAAATGGTTAAAAGGTTTTCCTTAATTTTATTATGCCGCATTCCCGCCTCTTGGTGGGTCATTGTTCAGCGTGTATAGTACGGCTATGCTTAATTAATCCTCAAGCTAAGACAGTAAAACAATGTTATCCGGTTATTATATAAAAATGAATTCAAAAACTTACAGGATGTCCGCTTTTACTGGGTGTCGGTGTGTGAGAGCCCGATGGATATCACGTAACGACGAAACGAGATCTACCGACACTCGCGCCCTTAAGTTTAGGATGAAACACTCTCTGAAACCTTTCCCGGAGTCTTATCTGCATGGGGCAACCTTTCGCTGCCGGTGATAGCTAAATATGACCCTGACCACTCAGATTCGCGACGCAAGGAAAGTAAGTTGCAGAACAATACACTAAAAAAAAATTAAATAAATTAAAATACTTTATCCGGGCTGACAAACGTACCCGTGCAGGTGATAAGAGACGCTATCTTGCTCCTACGGTTGGGGTCAAAACCTACCCGACACCTTTCGCGATCAAACCACGTCTGTCTCTCGGACCGAACACGTTCCACTTTTCTATGAATTTTCCACTTACGTTTATTTTGTTTTGTTTTGCTGTGTAAGCAACTACGTATATTATAATGTTTTCCTTCGACTTGCACTTTGGATGTATATGTTTTATTTTCAAATTATTTTAGTAAGTTGTTATGACTAATCGTAATCCTGCAAATAATAAAATGTAGGTCAAACGATCGCATAATTTTGTTTTAACTTTGAATTATATATTCACATGGTGTTTACGTATTTATTAATATAGAAAATTATTTTCTTTTCTTTTTCTCCATAGTCGTACTTATTACATTTAGACATGGAGTTATTACTGATATAGCATTAGACTTTTCCAAGGAATATGTTAAAAACAAAATAAAACAATACGACTTGAATACCAAATTCGAAGTTACTAGCGTAAAGAGAATAAATAGGAAACTTACTAATAATGGAAAAGTAGAATATGGTCCAACTAAATCATGTGTGGTAAACTTTAAAACACAAAGTTTACCAAAATTAATCACAATAAATAAAGTTTTAAAGGACCTGAAACCCTACCAACAAGGTTAGGTCCTCACTCTTACAAGTTCCTTGTCGGAAGCATTTCTTGCGTTGGATTGCAATGGCGAGGTATTCCAGAACTAGGTGATCCGGAGTTTCATCCTCCTCCCCACAGAATCTACACTCGTCAATCTCTGCTAGACCTATTCTCATTAAGTGCTTCCTAAGGTGGCAGTGTCCTGTAAGAAAGCCCGTGAGGAGATGTAGCTTATCTTTACTGAGGTCCAGATATTTTTTGGATCTAGCAGTGTCAAAGTTCCACAGGAACTTTTTGGAATGTTCCAACCCGGGAAGGCACCGCCAGAGTGCTTCTCTTTCGGTTTCCTCTTTCTTCCGAAACTCTTTCTCGTAGGAGAATTTTGCTACACCACAGAAAGGCTCCGGGCCAGTAAAGGGCATTTGTGATCCTTTCCTGGTAAGTGTATTGGCCTCTTCATTTCCCGTGATTCCCGAGTGGCCAGGAACCCAGACTAAAGAGACCCTGTTATTCTTGCCTAATTCATCAAGTTTTCTTCGGCACTCCCATGCCAACTTTGAGTGAATGACATGGGAGCTCAATGCTTTAATAGCTGCTTGACTATCAGAATGGATCGAAATGTCACATTTCTGGTAGTTTCTTTCTAGGTTCATTTCCACGCATCTTTCGATCGCAAGTATTTCTGCCTGAAAGACGCTCGGGAAGGAGCCTAACGATAATGAGAATCTGGTGCCAGGCCCAAATACTCCAGCGCCTGCTCCAATGGTGGTTTTTGAACCATCCGTATACCATCTAATGGTGTTTTCTTTTAGAGTTTGGGTGGTGTATTCCCTTTCCCAGTCTCTACTCGTAGTTAGCATCGTGGTGAAATTCTTTTCGATACTTACTTTCCTGATCATTTCGTCACTGTGAAGATTCGCTAATGAGATGTATCTTGTCAGAGAGGACCAAGCTCCCTGATTTTTAATACTCTCATTGCCTGAACCTTCCTTAGATATTCTAAGAATTGCCTCTTGGGCAGATATTTCTATCACCAGATGTAGAGGTGTGAGATCTGTAATGATCTCAAGTGCCCTAGTTGGACAGGTTCTCATAGCTCCAGTGATGCACACACAGGCAAGCCTTTGAACTTTGTTGAGGGGCTTCCTCGTGCTGTACTGACTTGTTGTTGTGTGCCAAACTATTGCCCCATACGTAATTGCTGGTCTCACAATCATGGCGTACATCAATCGCAGTATTTTTGGGTTACAGCCCCACCTCTTACCAGCTAGATTTCTATACGCCATTAAAGCTCTCATTGCTTTACTAGCAGTTATTTCAACATGCTTATTCCACAGAAGCTTACTGTCTAGGGTTATCCCTAGATATTTAACCCCTGATGTCCATTCTATGATTTCCCCGTTTAAGGATATGGGTTTCATGGCTGGAAGTGTTCTTTTCCGGGTAAATGGAATTACTATGGTCTTGCTTGGGTTAATGTTTAGGCCCCACTGACAAGCACCATTGCTCAATGATTCTGAGGCCCTTTTGTAATAAATCACACAAGGTGCTCTCGAACTTGCCTCTGACTATTAAAACAATGTCATCGGCGTAGCCCATACATCCGAATCCAAGCTCCGTTAGCCTGTAGAGCAGCTTATCTACTACGAGGCTCCATAGAAGGGGATATATCACTCCTCCTTGAGGTATCCCCCAAGTGGCTTTAACTGAGGTGGTTTGATTCCCTACCTGTGCCTCAGCTATCCTCGTTGTGAAAAACTCATACATCCATTTTACAATGGTTTCATTCACTCCTCGCCTTTTTAGTGCTTCTTTGACAGAAACATGAGATGTGTTGTCAAAGGCCCCTGATATATCCAGGAATGCGCACATTGCGATTTCTTTGTTGTTCAAAGTTCTCTGGATGACTTCGGTCAGCTGATACAGAGCCGTCTCAGTTGATCCGTCTCGCTCTGTAGGCATGCTGATATTTATGAATTGGTATATTCTCCAGATTCTCTGTTCTTATGTAGTTATCCACTACTTTCTCCATTGATTTGAGTAGAAACGATGTTAGACAGATGGGTCTAAAAGATCGGGGATCAATCCCATCTTTTTTCCCTATTTTTGGTATGAAGGTTACCCTTGCCCTTCTCCATTTTCTAGGTATTAGACCCACTGCTAGACTGCTTCTTGTAATATTCAGCAGGTGAGGAAAAATCTCCTCTATCCCTTGCTGTAGGAGTGCTGGAAATATACCATCCACACCTGGTGATTTATATGGTTGAAAGCTACTTATTGCCCATTCCAACCGTTGTCTGGTAAATATTTTCTTAGCAATATCCCAATTTTCCTTGCGGAATTTTTTGGTGTAGTTCATTGCTATTTCGGTGATTGTTGCTGGTTCATTACCTAGGAAGTGGGTTCGAAGAAGAAGAATCGATCGTTCCTCTTCACCTTCCGTGTATGATGCGTCTGGGTTTTTCAGCGACATTGTGGGGTTAGTTCCCCCATTTGCCATGACCTTTTGTAGTCTGGCCGCTGTTTGAGTGGAAGAGATCTTTTCGCAAAAGGCTTGAAAATTAAGCCTTTTGGCCTTCCTATTCTCTTTATTGTACTGAGTAAGCTTCTCAGTGTACCTTTGCCAATTACCGTCACGTTTGGCTCTATTAAAGAGCCGACGGAACTCTTTTCTGAGGTTTGACAGGTTATCATTTCACCAAGGAACATCCTTTTCTGAACGAGCTTTTGAGAGTGGGCAACTGGAATGAAAAGCTTCCATTATTGCCCCTTGATGTGTTCGACTCTTTGTTCCAGGTCGTAGTGCGGGTGATTTACCCCATCCCCATTCACTTCGACGTGTTCCAAATTGTCCTTCAGGTTGGTCTTGTGAAGAGACCAATCAGTATTTCTAGGATTTCGGATTGTAGGAATCGAGGTGGTATTTCCCACTATCCTAAATTCGATAATCCTATGGTCGGAAAGTGATGGCTCGCTCATCACCCTCCAATCTTTTACATTTTTTCTATCAGCAACATTAACAATTGTTACGTCCAGGACTTCTTCTCTTGCTCTCGTGACAAAAGTGGGGGTTGTCCCCACGTTTAAGGTCTCAAGGTTGTTTGTTAAGAGATATTCTAATAAACACTCACCTTTTGCGTTATTATTGGTGCTTTCCCACACGGTATTGTGTGCGTTGGCATCACAACCAATTATAATTGGCAGCCGTCTGCTATTGCAGTGTCTCACTAGCTCTTGTACCTCTTCTGGCGGTGTCATCGGCCCGTCTCCAGCGAAGTAAGCAGAGGCAATGACGATGTCTCGGTCGATACCCCCAATATTGAGGTGAACCATGATTGGAACAAGGTCCCGTGACACGTATTCTGAAACACAAATAAATTTTATGTTATTTCTTATGATTACACAGGCACGCGGAGATACTTGCCTTTGATCATAAATCAATTTAGAATCCTTAAATGCCAAACCTTTGATTTGGCCTTCTTTGTTGATCCATGGTTCTTTTCCCCCTTTCCAGAGGTTGCGAATGTGGAGGGTATATCCATGTCATTTGGATCCTCCCCCAGCCCCGAGACAGGGATACGCCCAAAACGGAAGTATAGCGCGTAACCTCCTGCCTTCAGAGCCTCCCCATATTGGTGATCGATCCCAATTTTGAGGATAGTTCCCTGTCCCTCTTTTTTAGAGTTCAGGATCATCCAAGCCGCAGTACTGAGGTTGGAGTTCTGAACCTCGACAAGTTGGAGGATCTTCTCCAGTTTCATGTCTTGGCTTCTTGTGAAGAACACCGTTATGGTGACCGGCTTTGGGATGTCGTCTCCTCCACTTCGAGCCACCAATTCGGGTCCTTCCCAAGAGTTTAATTTCGGCGCTGACCTCATGAGCCAGTCTGCCGATTCTTGTGACTCACAGTCCACCAGTATCATTCCACATCGGAAATGGAAGTGGATTCCCTTCTCTTTGCTCTGGCACAGCTCTTCCACCAGAGTGTCTTCCAGTGTGGAGAGCTGTTCTGCTTTCAGGATGACCCCAGGATAATCCTTGGGCATTATTCCCACCCTAAAAGCCTTCTCTGTTCTGACAGCTGCTGCGTAACTAGTGGCTTGCCCGGTTACCGTTGCAGCTGTTTTCGATTTCTTGCTTAGAGGCCGCAGCGGAGGAGTAAGTAATATGCTCCGGGCCTCTTTTAAGCTTTGTCTTCCCCGTTGGTGGTTCCTTCGGGGGGGTTGGGCGCTGAATTAACTGATTCCTGGCCTCTTCAGGGGATATTCCCTGATTTAGGAGTCGCAGGTATTTCCGCACCTCTGCTCCGCTGAGGCCTTTCCTCAGTGGGTCGTCTATGCCGCCCGATTCTCCCGATTTTGGGAAGTCGAACAGCATACGACCTTTGTGCCGTTTGGCCTTTTTTCCCTCTGTGAGGTGCCCGGATGAAGAGGTTTTCTCCACTACTTTTCCGGTGAAAGTCTTCTTTTTTCTTTCCATGAGTGGTCCCACGAGAAGCTAGGGTCATTACGGTCCACCGCTGCCGATCCCCGCATGCAGAGGTAAGGGGTTCAATACAATGGAGTTCCCCCGGTGCTCCAAGGTCGAAACCAGTAAGGACTATTCTTCTATATAGCCACGCATTCTTCGGCCTGGTTTCCCACCATGACTTTAGATTTTTAATGAGGTTGTCTCCTCTTGGTCCGGGCAGTAGAGCCAAGACCCCCCCCCATCCCACTGGCCCGCGAGACTTGACTACAGACAGCCAGGAGACATTGGTATAACAGGTGATTTCGAGGTAAGCTCGAAATTCCACCCGGCATCGTAACCCTGTGTGCAATCCCTTAGCCACGATACTACAGCTAGGACAGGTAAAGTTGGTCCGCGGCAGGGTATTCGAGGGCTGCCAGTTGAGTTTTTAGACACAACGAGCCCCAGATATTTCCCCGCAGACTTCCTCCTCATATAAAATCATCTCGGAGGCCCTTATCCGCCACCCGGAGACGCGCCGGGTTGGTACTTCACCCCCTCCACATCAATAAATTCCCCGACGAAATACGTACATATCTACTGATGTGGACCCGGACCCTACCAACAATATTACTATTCTATACTATTCTTGGATTGTTTAAGATATGGTCATCTTGGCGGACAATGTGCAGTAAATCTCACAAATCTCATAATACAAAAGAATGTCAAGAACAATATGTCATACTCGGAGTACGGTCCTGACCGTTGTTGGGTTACTACCTGAAAGCGATCAGCTCCTAAGTGTATAGCGAATTGTGCGAGTATAAAATCGAATAAATTCAATCCAAAGTCATAATCTACCTTAGTTAATTACAACAAATAAAATACGTAAGTACTATTTACAACTGAATTAGAATAGTATATAGAAGTAATAAGACGAAATTTCATCAACAAACCAGCCGCTTATCAAAAGGAATTCCATTATCCACTTTTTACTTCTGACTCTGTCTCAGTAGACAGGGTCGGACCTGCACATGGTAGTGCAGAAGCAGAAAATAGTTTTAAAAGTTACTTAATTTCAAAATTATATCATGAATAATAACTCTAAAAGCAATTTACAACAACCCGGACTGTCGTATTCAAGTGTATTGGGACAAAGTCAACAACCAAAGTACCCGCCAAAAGAACAAGCTATTATTTTTCCGTCAATAACAGGAATCAAATGCCAAGAATACTTGTATCAAGTCGGTCCACTTATCTCACCTAAAAATATACTATATGCTTCACGCATGGCTAATTACAGAATATGTATATATTTATCATCGAAACAGATTGTAGACAAATTTTTGAAAGAGTATGGAGGACAAATTACTATTAATGGCCAACAAATCAAAGCTCGTAGGATGATTACTCCAGCAGAAAGACTTGTAATTTCAAATGTTTGCCCTTCAATCCCAAACGAAATTATCCAAGAAGCCTTAGAAAATATGGGCAAGGTTGTTATAAATGCAGACAACCAGGTCACACTGCATACAACTGTACCTCTTCCAGCCAAGTTAATAATACTCCTAACATGCCACTACACTCCCAATCAAATATAAGCGGCAGCAACATCACTACGTCTTCACCCAAGTTCAAGCTAACGTTACTACTCCTACACCACCAGAGAAAATCAATATTACTCCTCCTACACTCCAACCTATATCCATCAACAACACACCCGAACTTGAAACAAACCAAATAGACATAATAAGTAATGATCACACAGAAACCAACAAAAGAAAAATCAATGAAATTGAAAGTCCCCCAATACCAGATAACACCACTGAAGAGGAAACAACTTTCAAAACACCTAAAGAAAAAAAACCTAAGAAAGTTGGGCTTGACGAAATAATGAAAATGATGGAACCGGCCAAAAATTTCATTGAGGAACACACAGACGAACTAATATTAAATTATGATCAACTGACAGATTTGATTACCAATATTCATGGTTCTAGTGATCCAATCAGTACCATAAGAAATTATATTAAAGTGTACCCCCAAATCACGAACAAATCCCTAAAAATCCGCTTAACCAAGATAAGAAAACGATTACGACGATACATATCAGAAGGCCCCATTGACTCGGGAAGTGAGTCGTCGACACAATCATCATATTAGAAATGGACATACTTCAATGGAGTTTAAATGGTTATTACATACACTATGAAATGCTGAAACAACTATTGTCCAAGTACAAACCAAATGTTATTTGTTTACAGGAAACACATTTTAAAGACGGTAATGTACATAACTTGAAAAACTATAACATATACTATAAAACAAGACCCACTGGAGAGAGAAGCTGGGGGGGGGGGTGTTGCCACATACGTTAAAAATAATATCCAATCAAATAAAATTGACATAATCTCAGATCTAGAAGCTGTTGCGGTTACTGTTTTCTATCCATCTAAAATAAATATTTGTAATATTTACATTCCTTCCAATATTATTCTCAATAAAAATGATTTGGTGAACTTGATTGAACAAATACCTCAACTTCGTATAATTGTCGGAGACTTCAACGGTCACAATTTATTGTGGGGATCGGAGAAACAAGACGATAGAGGTAATCTTATTGAGGAAATTATGAATGACTACAACCTCACTCTGCTTAATAATGGATCTAACACAAGATTCAACTCATACAATGGGACATCGTCTGCTATAGACTTGGCAATATGTGATGTCGCTATTACTCCTCTCTTAAACTGGGAGGTGATGCCATATCTCTATGACAGCGATCACTTCCCAATAATAATTTCTGACATTAGAACCGGCGCAGAAAATAGCAAACCTTTACAAAAATGGCGTCTTAACAATGCAAACTGGAATCAATTTTCCCTAAATATTGAAATATTACTTTCTCAATACAAAATACAAGAGGATATCGACGAAACAGTCAATGAATTTACCAAAATAATTGAACAAGCCGCCAAAGACAGTATTGGGATGACAGAAACCAGAAAGTAAAGCAGCATTTAATCGCTACAAAAAATACAAGACTCCTGAAAATCTAGCAAGTTTTAAGAACCTTAGAGCTAAGACAAGATATACGCTAAAAAAAGTAGAAAAGAATGCTGGAAGACTTACGTACAAAATATAAATAGTTCAACTAATATTAGCACTATCTGGAAAAAAATTAGGCAAATATCGGGATACAACTCATATCAGAAAATTGCTGCCTTAGAAGATAACGGACAAATCATTAGCAATCCAAAACAAATTGCTGATTTACTAGCCAGCAATTACGAGAAACAATCTAGCGATGCTGCTTTCGAAGAAAATTTCCTGGAAAATAATGAAACCAGTCTACGCAACTTTCACATTAACAATATAGACACGGACATCAACAAGCCCCTCCTAAAGAGCGAGTTTGACGAAGCACTTACTTCTTTTGATGATTGCAGCCCAGGGCCAGACAACGTGCATATTAGCTTTCTGCAACACTTCCCAGAAACAGCTAAAGCAACACTGTTAAAAATATTTAATCAAATATGGACAAAACATACGTTCCCAAAAAATTGGTCACAAGGAATAATTATACCCATTCAGAAGACAGGGAAAAATAAATTATTAGTCGATTCTTATAGACCCATATCCCTAACTTGCACCATGTGCAAATTACTAGAAAAAATAATCAATAACAGACTTGTTTGGGAGTTAGAACGAAGAAAATTGATAATACCAGAACAGAGTGGATTTAGAAAACACAAAAGCACAATCGATAACATCATCGACTTAGAAAGCGACATACATGAGGCTTTAGCAAACAATCAGAAATGTATAGCTGTATTTTTTGACATAAACAAAGCATTCGATACAGCATGGAAACCTAACATAGTAAAAACCTTGCAAGAATGGAATATAGACGGAAACATGCTGGCTTTTATTTACAATTTTTTAAATAATAGAAGTTTCCAAGTTAGGATAAACGGCTCGATCTCCGATCTAAAAATACAACAACATGGAACACCACAGGGATCAGTAATCAGCCCAACTTTATTCCTTATAGCTATAAATAACATCACAACTGATATACAGAAACCAATAAAAGTCCGACTGTATGCGGATGATCTGGTAATGTACATAAAAAGTAAAAATCTAACAACAATGAAATCGATTCTACAATCACACATAAACATACTTGAAAAATGGTCTAAGGACTCCGGTTTTCATTTCTCTGCAGAGAAAACCAAATGTATAATGTTCTCCAGGAGAGAAGTAGGCCAAAAGCCACTACTTGAACTAAATGGTAGTCCCCTTGGGTATGTTTCAAAAATCACATTTCTGGGAATGATCTTCGATTCGCAACTAAATTGGGATGAACACATTAAGAATCTAGTCGTTAGATGCCAGAATGGACTAAATCTATTAAAAGTCCTCGCAAACAGAGAGTGGGGATCTGATCGAGAAACTTTACTCCTAATCTACAGACATCTTATTAGATCCAAGATCGATTATGGATCCATCGCCTACGCCTCCGCTAAAAAACGCATATTAAAACGTTTAGATGTCATAGCAAACCAAGCATTGCGCATCATTTCTGGTGCTTACAGAACATCCCCTATCGAAAGCTTACAAGTAGAGCTAGGAGAGCAATCACTAGATAAAAGAAGGCAATACCTGACACTGTCATATGCCAGTACTATAATGGGCAACCAAGAACATCCAAACTACAATAACACAGTTACAAATAGATATCAAAACACCTACGATTTCAGGAAAAGAGTCGACTACCCCTTCTATCAAAGAGTTTCCAAATCTATAATATAAAAATGAATCGCAAAATGTGTTGGTAAGCGCATAACTCAACAACGCCTCGACCAATTTGGCCAAATCTTTTTTTAAAATGTTCGTTGAAGTTCAAGGATGGTTTTTACGGCGAGAAAAATTAGAATTATTGCTGGAAAAACCCTAAAAATAGCCCTTTTCTTTTTCCCATACAAATGATTTGTAACTAAAACGTAGTCAATTTGAGCTTCATTGCTATGGTATAAAGTTCATATTAAATTACAAGCACTCACTGTTGTCTAAGCAATGTAGGTGTGTTCCTAACGTCAAAGATCATATCTATCAAAACAATGTGCGTGTGTGCGTTGGAGCACAGAATACATAGTTGGAGGAGTTTAATTGTCAACTGATACACGAAACAAATTCGTATATCGTGTTTACTTAGTTAGTGTTTGTTTAGTTCGTGATTAGTGAAAAAATAATTTATATTTGATATGCCTCCTATAAGACGAAGCAATTTAGGTAGAAGAACCAGAAATGCTACAAACCAAGCTATTTACCGATCTAATCGTACTGCACAAGAACGTGACGACGAAAATGAACGTGAAAGAATTCGGATATCACAAACGCGTGAAGCGAGAGGGCGACATTCAACTAATAATCGCGCAAGTTTGAATCGAGCTGCTTTCAGTTACGATGTGTCAATTGACTACAGTAACTACCAATGTGTTGTTATTGGTTCTATGAACTCGGTTTGCTCACACTGTAAGGCATTAAAATACAAAAACGAAGCCAATGGATTGTGTTGCGCAAATGGTAAAGTAAAATTGATACCATTGGATCCACCACCAGAACCATTGTACTCATTGGTTTCAGGAATAGGAACAGATTCTATACACTTCTTGACACATATCCAACAATATAACAATTGCTTTAAAATGACTTCATTTGGGGCAACAAATGTAGTTCGGGAAAATTTTATGCCAACTTTCAAGGTATGTATTATAGCAGTTACTCATAATTATTTTAGCGAACAAAATTTTCTGTCAGCAAAGTTAAGATGTGTCACTAATCTTCAATTTCTTAATCACTAATATATCACTTAGTCATCATATTATATGGTGATTCAGTTTCAGTGACACTTTTATTATATTTTATATTTGATAGATATTAGTTAAAACTAAATATATACTTTTTAAGATCAAATATTATTTAAGTTTGATCACTGACAATCCATTAATTTATACCACACCATAATATTTTTTTTTATTTACAGATACAAGGGCAAATATATCACAGAGCAGGTTCACTGTTACCAGTGTCAGATAGCGACAACAAATTCCTGCAAATTTATTTTATGGGCAATTCACCACAAGAAATTGATCTGCGTTGTGCACATAACAATTTAGTAAAGAGGTCTATTGTAGAACAATTACAAACTTTATTTCATCAACACAATCAATTGATTATATTGTTTAAAACTGCCCTGGATCTGATGCCATCCGATAATCACAAAATTGTAATCAGAGCTGATAAAACACCTGCAGGTCAACATACAAGACGTTTTAATGCACCAACTATTGATGAAGTTGCTATCGTTGTAGTTGGAGAAAACTTGGAATCCCGTGATATTGTTTTACATCGTCGGAATGATCAATTACAACGTATAAAGGAAACACACCGCTCATATGATGCACTGCAATATCCCATTATATTTTGGCAAGGTGAAGATGGCTACAATTTCTCAATAAAAATGATAAATCCCATTACAGGTAACTAAAATATTAGTTTAGCTATGGCGATAATATCTCAGTCATTATATTATGTATTTTAATTTTATATTTGAATGTTATTAAAACAAAATATATTTACAGGTTCTGAAACCAACAAAAAAGTCAGTTCAATGAACTATTATTCATACCGCCTAATGATTCGGGAAAATGAAGAAAATCACATATTGAAATGTCGGCGATTATATCACAAATATGTTGTAGACATGTATGTTAAAATTGAAACGGAGAGATTAACATTCATCAGGTTGAATCAAACCAAACTCCGATCTGAAGAGTATATTCACCTTCGAGATGCGATTAATACTGATGGAAATGCACAGAATGTCGGTCGGATGACGGCAATCATTAAGTGTTTGTGGTATTAATTTAGAAAACCCATGTTTCTCACATGGTCAATTGTATGTTGCCTGTTCCCGTGTTGGAAAACCATCAGATTTGTTTATCTATGCGCCAGGTAATCAAACAAAAAACATCGTATACCACAAAGCACTACAATGATAATAATAATAATTATGATTCACATGATTAACAATAAAGCGATTACTTACTTTTAAATCCTTATATATGTTTTATTTAATTATTTTTTATTCACAACGCCCTATCACCAGGGTGACGGTTCTGTTCAGGAGAATTTTTTTAAATACGTAGGCAAAAAAACTGCCACATTACAAATCTTTTTGACAGGACGAAGTCTGTCGGGTCAGCTAGTATATCATACAACTAGACATGCAGATACCTTCCATACTAGAAGCAAATATTGATATACCACCGTCATGGCTTATTAAAATTCCGAGCATAGACACCAGCTTAACCAACTTTAACAAGGCAGAAACTCCAGCCTCTATAATATATCAGAAGTTTCACACGAAACTTTCCATGTATTCTAACTTTCATAAAATATATACTGATGCGTCCAAAACCCCAAATGGAGTTGGAGCTGCTGTTATCACTTCCTATAAACCACCTTTGAAATATAAATTACCCGACGTAAGCTCTGTGTATACAGGAGAAATATATGCTATCCTACAAGTTTTAATCGAAATTCAATCGTCAAACCTGCAAAAAACTGTAATAATAACAGACTCCTTAAGTGCCCTAAGTACCTTGAAAAATATTTACACTAACAACCCTCTTGAACTACAAATCAAGACTCAACTGCATCTACTACAAAATAACAACTTGGATGTCAGATTCTTATGGGTGCCCTCTCATCAAGGAATACAAGGAAACGAAGATGCTGACAAACATGCAAAAGACGCCACAGTATGCAGAGATGTACGTATAGTGAACAGTGCGGTTTACAGTGACGTGAAAACCTACATCAAAATGAAAATAATTCTCGGTGGCAATCGGAGTGGCAAGGATCACTCCAAAAATTGAGACAAATAAAGGAAAGTGTCAAACAGTGGCCGCGAATGTGCAGTAACCGCTCAAAACAGGTCGTAATAACCAGACTAAGAATAGGTCACACTAAACTTACGCATGGATATTTAATTCGTAAAACTGATAAACCTATGTGTATAATTTGTAACCGTGAACTAAATGTAAAACATATACTATTAGAATGTTCATTATACACATCGCAAATACAACAATGTAATTTTCCAAATGACATGAATACCTTGCTAGGAAAGGATTGCGATGTGGATAATATTTATAAATATCTGTCAAATACCTCTCTACTCTATAAGCTGTGATTATATTATTAAAGCCATCGCTAATAACCAACATGGTTGATGCGAGAGAAAAAAAAATATGTATATATATGTCATACTCAAATGTTTCAAGTATGATGTCAACCATTTTACTACAAACTTCAATTAATGTGATGAATTTAAAAGACAAAAACTAATAAAAAACGCAACGACAAATAATAATATAAATGATGATGATGCCAATTCCAAAATTCCTAAAATTTCCTATGCTAATGTAGTTTCAAAAAATCTAAACATGCCATCCAACCAACAAGAGTTGAGAATAGCTTCTATTTAAGTTAGGATTGTAGTGAATTGCTCGAAGGGGAATGTTTGCTTTCCCACAATTCTCAGCAGGTGATTTTTGGCGCTTCTATTCACCGCTTCCCATAGCCCTCCCCAATGAGGAGATTTTGGGGGTATGAATTTTCATTGAGTTTCTTTGTTGGAGAGAAGTTCGAGTATCGTTTTGGAGGAGACAGGAGATAGAAAGAAGTCGCGCAGTTCTTTGAGTTGGTTTCGAGCACGAACGAAATTGGTAGCATTGTTACTATATATCATGGAAGGATGCCCACGTCGAGCTAAAAACCGCTTAAGAGCAGCTATGAACGAGTCTGTGGATAAATCAGAAACGAGTTCCAAATGCACTGCTTTAGTAACCACGCAAACAAATAGTGCCAAGTAAGCTTTTACAATTGGAGCTTTGCGTAAGCGATACGGTTTTACTATGAAGGGTCCACCACAATTTATGCCAATTTTTACAAAGGGTCTGGATGGGGATACTCTATCCTTGGGTAAATCCGCCATGATGGTTGTGACATAATGGCATTAAATCTATGACACGTTACACAATTTCTAATAATGAGTTTTAATTCGCGGAGACCGTCCAAGGGCCAGTAGCGTTGCCGGATGTTGGAGAGGACATTTTGGGGGTCACTATGTCCTAAACGAACATGCTCATGTTTGAGTAGGAGAGAGGCGGTGTGCTTTGTGGAGGGCAACGGTATGGAGTGTTTTTGCTGATACGGAATATCTGCATAAGATGAGCGTCCACCGACTCGCAAAATTCCGTCGGTATCTAAAAATAGCTTAAGTGAGAGAAGTTGCTTGCTCGATAGTTTACCACTAGGGAGAGCTTCAATGTCTTTGTCAAAACATTGAGTTTGTATGTTTTTAATAATTAGAAAAAACATGCTCAAGTTCCTTCATAGAATAGAATAGTTTATTGTTCTTTTATACAAAGTACATGAACAAGGAGTCGGTTATATAGTAAATATAAAATACATATATACTCCTAAACTAACATGATAGATAAAAGGTATTACAAGAAACAATGACATAAAATTTACATGTTTTTAAAGACAGCGTACAGCACATAATAGTCCAGCAATAGAGAAGAGCAGAAAAAAAAATATAAGACAAACGCATAATTCCCATAACTAATCCTATACTATAAATTGTTTATGTAGAGATACTGTGGATATCTAATCACTAATAATGAATGATCTAATTTTCATTGTTCCGCTGATAAAACCATGCAATTGCTTCAATAGTAAGAGATCGTTTGAATTAAGAAGGCAATCTAGATCGTCTGAATGCTTTCGTCTTCCTATGACTGTATTTCTTAATCCAGCATACAATGGGCAGTCAAATATGATATGTTCCAGGCATTCATTGGCCTGCTGGTTACATATTGTACACATCTGGTCGGTTTTTATTGTATGAGAGGAGTTATTCACATATAGGTATAAATACTGTGAATTTGCTGTGCGCAGTTGGGCTGTTAATCTTTTAATATAAAGCGGTGACGGTCCACTTAAAATAATTGTAATTATTATTATTTTGCAGAAAGAATTTATATGTAGGGTGGTGAATACTAATTAATATTTTATTCCAATCATTTTGCATGTTTTTAGCTAGATGTTCGGCTAATACAATATGTTTAAAATTTTCATTGATACAGTCAGTGTTAAGGCCAGCATTATATGGACAATAAATACTGACAACATTAATCAACTGAACAAACCAATTGTATTTGTGATGACCATATCCAGAGTTATATAATTTTATTAATCGAAATAATGCTCTATAGGGGTACCTTGAGTGATTTTGAGATTTTACCCTGATGAAGTATTCAATTGCTTGTTTTATTAGATAATATTCTAGCCTGCACAGATTGGCTTCGACTCTTATTATATAAGCGGCAGTAGTTCTCTGGAGGAATAGGAGGTTTTTCCAAAAAGACGTCTGTATTTTCTCAGTTTGATCCAGATAACGCAGACCCCATATATTACTGGCATATGTGAAAGTGGGTATGACGACATTGTTATACAGAGTCTTAATAGACTGAAGAGAAGATCATTTTTGCGAGTTTATAGTTGAAAGTACAGTACCTTGAGTAATTCTTGCTTTTCGTTCTCGTGATTTAAAATTATTTAGAAACAGTCCATTGAAAGTAAAGACCACTCCCAAATATTCATAAGTGTTTGAGATTTCTATTGGGTTGTTAAGGTATGAAAACGTGGGTTGTTTTCCAATATTGGGGCTCCTTCGGAATATAACTAGTTTTGTTTTTTCTGTATTTACCTGAAGCTTGAATGTGTTGCAGTATGATTCTAAAATCCTCAGGCTCTTTTCCATTTGTATTTGCGACTCTGCAAACAGTACCAGATCGTCAGCGTATAACAACATCCGTATGTTATCCCCTTCATCAAGAGTAACTCCCTTACTGCCTTGGTTCTGAAAATAATTATCAATATCGGAAATGAATATCGCGAATAGTAGTGGGCTGAGCGGGTCCCCCTGTAATACACCTTGGGTTATTTGTACTCTCTCTGAACTGTTACCTTCTTGTTCTATAAACAGTGCTGCTTGTTTGTATATTATTTTTAGTATTCTAGTAATTTTTGCACTTATTCCGTTTGAATATAATTTTTCCCAGAGTATATGATGGTCTAACGAATCAAAAGCTTTTCTTAAATCTACAAATAGAGTATATAATTTTCTTGAAGGGAGGCGAAGGTAATTGTTAATTATAGCGTAGAGCACAAATATGTTGTCTTCACAGTTGCGTGTTCTGCGGAAGCCGCTTTGGCACTCTGGTAATATTTCATTATTCTCAACAAAGTTAGTTAGTCTCGTATTAATTAATTGGGTAAAGAGCTTAGTTTTGTGATTTAAAAGTGCTATACTACGGTAATTATTAGGGTTTTTAATATCGCCACTTTTGTGGAAGTGGATCATTTTATAACATCTGACCATGTGGGTGGTATTTGTTCTTCGTTTAAAATTTTGTTGAAGAATGTTTTCAGGTGTATTATCCAATCCAAAGGAAAGTTTTTGAAGAATTCGTTGCTAATGTTGTCTACCCCGAGTGATTTATTATTTTTAGCTGAGTTTAAGACTCTAAAAATTTCATTAGTGGAAAAGTTTATATCTAGATAAGGGTGTATAACGCCAAAATATTGTGAATCCCTATGTAAATGCGTTCTATAAAACTCTTTGTAAAACTCAATCATTGTGACGGTATCAATTGTGGGACCTCTATTTTTAATTTTTCTAGTTTTTAGAAGTTCCCAAAATTCGGAGGGGTTGCTGATATTATTAAATTTTTTTATTGTAACGTTTTCGTAAGCTAATTTTTTAATTTTAATGAGTTGTTTGTACTCTTTTTTAATTTCACTATATGATATTAGTGCATTCTGTTCAAAGTTAGAGTTTTTTAATAGTTTTTTTGACATGTTTAATTTTTCCTTTGCGTCCTTGCAAAAGTTATCAAACCATGGTTTTGAATTTGAGAACATATGATTAGTATTGTCACGGTTTTTTTCCATACCTAAAAATTTTGCTGTTAACTTGATTGCCTCATTTATTTGATTGTCCATTATATTAATAGTACTCGAGTCTGAATGTATTTCAAAGATAGATACTATATTTTTATATGGTTGTGTTTTGGCTGGATCCCACCTTATTATTGTTTCTTTATAGCTATGATATTCTGATAGTTTATTAGACCCCACAAAATATGCATTTTCTATCTTTACAGTGCAACTCAGATGATCCGAAAACAGGTTATTATTTATACAGAAACTGGAAATTAGGCCTACACTACTAACTCTTACCCAGACCAGATCTATTGTACTTCGTCCTGACCGCCCAATGTATGTATAAGCACCTTCATAATCCTCAAACCTACCGTTTAACAAGAGAAACCCTAGATCTTCCAAAGCTTCTACAAGTAATGTTCCTCTAGTATTAACTAGGGAATCTTTTGACTTACGTGGTTTTAACGGGGGATTGATATGTATTACGTTCTCTGAATCAAAATCATTCAGACCACCTACTCTCGCATTAAAGTCTCCGTACAGAATCATCTCGTCATTTGGGAATTTTACTGATATTTCTTTTAGAGTATCCTCAAGCATCTCTACACATACATGATCATCTAAATCAGGTTTTAAGTAGACTACACCTAAAATAATATAATTATTATTTATATTTATTCTGATAAAATTCCACATATTACATCTATCGATTACATCTAATGACTTCACACCCCCCAGGTTTTTTGATATAAGTATTAAGATACCCCCACTACCTCTACCCTTTTGCTTATCTTTTGAAGCTTGGCATGAGTAAGTATGATAATTGTTTAAAATATTTGGTAAGCTATTTTGGGAAGAGGTAATCCAGGTCTCCACTAAGCCTATTATATCAGAGCTACACAAATCATTAATTTCATGTATTTCTAAATTATCTAAAGTATTAATACCTTGACAGTTCCAAAATGTTATCTTAAAAGGGACAATTCCGTCCACAAACCTTGATCTTTTCACCTCTGTATTAATTAGTTTTTTGATGATGTCTCAACTTCTCTGTTCATTTTTGTTATTTTTTTTGTCGTTTCTTCAGCGCCTTCGGGAGATCTCTCACTGTATTTTCTTCCTTTCGCTGGAGTTTGTTCTGGTAGTCCTGTCTCTTCTTCAGTCTCGATTTCAGTTTCATTTTGTGCTTCTAATTCTGATAAGGTATATAGCTTATCGTTAATATATAATTTATTGTAGATGATCTTAGTTCTACATCCCTTGTCTCTTGCAACTTTTGAGTATTTTAAGAGCTGTTTTCTTTGCTCCATAATTTCTTTGGGAAAGTCTTCGTTAATATAGATATTTGTTCCCTTTAATCTATTTCTTCCTTTCAATATGTCCAGCTTTTTATCCCATGTCTTCACTTTTAGTAATATTGGTCTATTTCTAAGTTTGTTCCTGTCTCCTATTTTCCTCGACTCTATTACGTCTGACTCTACATTTATATTGGTGTTTACTCTTTTCAGTACTTCTCTAACCTTATCATTCAGTTGTTCCGCATTTTCTCGTACTTCTTCTTCGATGCCATTTATTATCAGGTTTTCCCTTCTTGAATCCTTTTCTATTTGAATTACTCTTGTTTCCAGTTTCTTCGTGGCTTCTCTTAATAAATAATTTTCGTTTTTCAGAGCTTGGTTCTCTTTTTTCAATATTTGTAATTGACTATGGATATTGTCCAGTTTTTGCTCGATTCTGGCATTTCGTTGATCCATGTTTTCTAACTTCTGCAGTATCTCTTCCATTGAAAATTATTTTAATATTCGGAGTTTAAAATTTAATTCAATTTTAAATTGTAGAAGCCTGACCTGTATTAATGTATTCAACTTTATATCTTAATTAGTTTATGGAAAAAGTAAGTTTTTATTCCTTGTACTTTATTAATTTCTGGCGTATTATAACCTAGCTTTTTTCAAATTAGATCTTCTTACCAGGTTTTTGGTGTTTTTATTACATGTATATATATACTGTCTTCTTTTATAACACAGTTGTGAAAGTTGTAGGATTTTAATTTTTAAATTTCTCACTCAATTCACTTATTTTACTGGAACGATTTAAAACTACACTTTCTGTAAGCAGCTTCAGAACCGGCCTCGCTCAAGTTCCTTCACCGATAAAGGACCTGGTAATTGTGCACTGTAGTTTTTTGAGTTTTGCACAAACCATAGCATATATGCTACTGTCCTTTTGTTGGCATTAGGAGTGGATCCATGCAGCCAGGAACACTGTTGACAAAATCGCAATAAGTATCCTATACGTTTGTAGCCATGCTTAAGGGTTACATCGACTATGAGGAAAGACAGGGTCACACGCTTCTCGCCTAGGGGTCAATCAAGGCATTATTCTAGCAATACAGGTGGACCACGGATAGGAAGGTATATCAACATAAGGGAACAAAACATAGGTATTAGCATCTAGCAATGGGCTTTCTAGATAAATATATTTGTCTTATTGATAAATTTGATGATTTTTGTTATTGGTGCCCAAGAGGAATGGCATGTTAATTGGGAATTCAATCCCAAGTTCTCTCAAATCTCTTATTAGGATGTTGTTGTGAGTTTCGAATTTCTTGCATTTTAAGAAGATGTGGTCTAAGTCAGCCTTTTCATTACACTCTTGACATAGATCAGATGTTATTACTTTGATTTAGTTGAGATGAGCGAGGTAAGATGCATGTCCGAATCGCATTCTTATTAAGGAGACCGTCTGTCTTCGGCTGTAAGGAGTGTTCCTGTACCAGCATTTTTTTGGAATGTATTTTTGTAACAAAGTATACTGTGAATTTTTGTTATTGCAATAGTTTGCCCAGTGTATGGTCCATTTTTTATACAACTTATTTTTGCATATGTTAATGCAATCCGATAGGCAATTATTCTCAAAATATGCTTCTCCTGTGTCGATACTTTCTTTTGCTAAGATATCTACGTGCTTGTTTTGTATTATGCCTATGTGAGCTTTAACCCAAGCTATTTGTATGTCGAATTTCCTTGAGGTGAGTTGTCCTAAGATGACTTGAATTTTGTAAATATACGGATGAGATACAAGGGAGCTTGGATTGTTTGATTTCTTTATACTCTGTAGGACGGATAGTGAGTACGAAAATAATGTAATGTTTTTATGTTGGGTTTAGCTGCTAAGTATTCTAAGACTTTCAATATTCCGCATGCCACTGCGGTGTAAATCGAACTATGAGAATTGATTTTGAACTTCTTTTCTATTTTTCCTTTGGGGATATAATATGCACACCCAGTACCTAACTCATTCTTTGATGCATCAGTGTATACTGCCATGTTACTTTCGTTATTATCTGTAATTCTTTCGAGTAAATTTTGGTTATAAGGAGCAGTTTCAGAGTATTTTGGTATTATAATTTTTGGTTTGTTGACTGTTTTAATTTGCATTTTAATATCATTGTTTCAGTATTCTCTTCTCAATTTTAGTGTCGGGTCTTTTGCTTCCACTCTGATAGCTTCGACAGGTGTAGACCTCATTGCTCCGATGAAAATTCTAAGAGCTTTATTCTGGATAAGATCTAGTTGTTTTAGGTTTGAGTCATTTGCTGATCCGTACAGTATGCTTCCATAATCCATTATAGATCGGATGTAAGCAATGTAGAACAAAAGTGCGATATCTAGACTAGCCCCCCACCACGTCCTCGTAATCATTTTCAGGAAATTTATTGCTTTTGTGCACTTTGTTCGTATGAGTTTTATGAATGGTTTCCATGTTAGCTTGCTATCCAGTACTATTCCTAAGTATTTGACTTCGTCTTTGTATGGTAGTAGAGCATTACCTAATTGGATATTTTCAGGTTTTTGTACAATATGTCTAAAAAATACGTTGAAGCTTGACTTATGAGGCGCGATCTGAAGTCCTAGGTTCTGGATGGTGGTAATCAAAGGGATGAATGAGTTCTTTAGTTTCTGTAATCCACGATCGTATTTCGTTTCCTGTGAGTATAAAACAGTATCATCAGCATATTGTTGTTTCCTCTATTATTGAGTGTAAACAAGCGGTAAATATATTAAATAATAAGGGAGATAATCATTCACAACAGAATACAAAATACACTAGACTCGGCCCAACCACGAGAACAGGCTGGATTCCGCAAATGCTTCAGTACAATAGATCACATCCATACCCTCAAAGAGGTTATCAGTCGAACCAAAGAATACAACCAACCACTAGCACTAGCCTTCATCGACTTTGAGAAAGCATTCGACTCTATATATCCCAGAGCAGTAATAAATGCCCTAACAGAACAAGGGGTCGACAAGCCATATATTGAGACCCTAGCAAATATATATAGGGAAGCCAAAGCGAGAGTTAGGATATATGAGGGCACACCAGAATTCCCCACCAGCAGAGGAGTTAGACAAGGAGACGCAATATCACCAAAGTTATTTACAGCAACACTAGAAAGCATCTTCAGAAAACTGGGCTGGAACAACACAGGTCTGAATATAGATGGAGAATACTTGAACCATCTAAGATTCGCTGATGACATCATCCTGATAGCGAGTAACCCTGGCGAAATGCAACAACAAATAAATGAATTGAATGCAGCAAGCAACGAAGTAGGCCTTAAAATAAATCTGAGTAAGACCAAGATAATGTATAACGAACTGATAAACGCACAAGAAATAACAATTAATGACACTGCCCTGGAAATAGTAGAGGAATACATATACCTGGGTCAACTAATACACATATCAGGCTCTCTACTTCCAGAAATAAACAGAAGAATCAAATTAGCATGGAGAACATTTGGACAGAACTCTATCATCTTCAAGTCTAGAATGTCACTCCGTTTGAAAAAGAAAGCGTTTGATCAGTGCGTACTACCAGTATTAACATACGGCTGTGAAACCTGGACCCTGAAAACTGATATCATTAGAAAACTCCAGAAAACGCAGAGGTCTATGGAACGATGCATGCTTGGAATAACAAGGAGAGATAGAAAAAGGCTTGATTGGATCAGACAAAAGACCCAAGTGATAGATGTCATAAATAGAATCAGATCCCTAAAGTGGCAATGGGCGGGGCATCTCGCTAGAAGGACAGACGATAGGTGGACCACAAAGATAACGCAATGGTATCCACGAGGCGTGAAAAGACCAAGAAGACGCCCCAACTTAAGATGGGACTACGACATAAAGAAACTCGCAGGATCAACTTGGGGCCGCATAGCTAGCAATAGACAACAATGGGCCCACATGGAAGTGGAATATATAAATATGTAAAGGGAGGCTACACCATAACAAAATGGTTGAATAAGCTGCATATGATGATGATGATGATGATGAAGGGAGATAATGTTGAACCCTGAGGTAGTCTCAGTGAGGTATGTCGTGGTCCGATTAGGGAATTATTGTGTCTAATATATAATTTCCTATTTGATAGCATTTGACATAGTAGGTTACAGATTCGTTCCGGGAAGTTCAATTCTTTCATTTTATCTTTTAGTATTGGGATATTCACTGTATCGTAAGCACTTTGAAGGTCTTATAATGTTGCAATTAGGTATTCATTTTCTGAGAATGCGTTCTGTATATCTGTGATGCGGCGTCAATTGTACCGAATCCTTTTTTAAATCCATATTGGGTAGTGGGTAATAATTGGTTCTGGTTTATCCACCACTCTAGTCGATTTTTGATTATTCTCTCAAAGGTCTTTAGAACACATGAGAGAAGCAATATTCCTCTCTAAGACTCAGGATCTTTCACAGGCTTTAGAATTGGAATGATTGTCACCTTTTTCCAATCTTGTATGTTGCAATTTCCGGTTGACCATATTTCGTTGAATATTTCCAATAAAAACATTTTGGCGTTTTTAGGTAAATGTAGCAGCATTGCATATTCAATGTCATTTTCTCCAGGTGCCGTATTTTTTGAAATATTGAGAGCATTTTCTAATTTCCCAAATTCCAAGCTTCGCTGGAAAATTTCTGGTGTATCTTCTGCTTGCTTTGCTGTTGTAATTTCCTTGGGATTTGATAGTACCATTGGGGGTGTAATTTTGTCTAAAAACGGTTCTACCCAGTTGTCATCTGTGGACTTGGTTCGGTTAGTTAGATTTCCTTCCATTTTTTTGCTTGATTCCATATTTGAGCCATGGGCGTATTTTTGTTGAGGTTATTGCAATATGTAATCCAGGATTGTCTTACCACTTTTCTTAGAATTCTTTTAGTTTTGACAGCTTCATTTTTTGCAGGCAGGAAGTTTTCCAGTGTGCTGGTATTTTTAAATTTTATCATTGATTTTTTCCTTGCCTGAATTGCTTCATCGCACTCATCATTCCACTACGGTGTTATTTTTCCACCTCTTGGTTTAAATGGTTTATTTATTGGGATAGAATTATTTGCTGAACTATTTATTCCTTCCATAAAGTATGAGTATTTCTCATTGATGTTGCTAAAAATGGGATTGTCTTGTGTAAAGAAGTTGTTAATGTTCTGTTTATAAGATTTCCAATCGGCTTTTTTTATATTCCATCTGCTGGAAGGGTATATGGTACATTCTTTATCTTCAGTTTTATTTTTGATAGCGAGTTCCATTATGATTGGGTAGTGGTCTGATCCTAAGGTATCCGCGTGCGTTTTCCAGGTTATTTTATTGGATATATTAGGTGAGTAAAAAGTTAGGTCAACTGCAGATTTGTGTTCGTTGTATGTTAGTCTAGTCGGTGATCCATCATTTAGAAGTATTAGTTCTTGGTTGTCTATAATATTAGTTAGCTGTCTCCCTCTTTGGTCCTTTTTGTGCGATCCCCAGACTTCATGGTGGGCGTTAAAATCGCCTGTAAGAATAGCGGGAGAATTTATAGTAGTAAATATGTTTTCCCAATCGTTGCTGTTTATATTTATACCTGGCGGGCAGTACAAGGATAGTATTGATATTTTTAGTGATTTACATATTTCTATTCGAACGGTACAAACTGAGATATGTTCATGGACATTCAGATTCAAGTTTATTTTTTCGCCTTTCATGTGGTTTTGAATAGGATTGCTGTTCCTCCATAGCCATCCGCTCTATCTGCCCGAACAATGTGATACCCTGCAAATTTGATTTGTTCTGTTTAAACCAAGTTTCTGCTAAGATCGCTATATCTACATTATTTTCTTTTAAGAATTTTATTACACTATATCTATTTGCTACAGCGGAACGCGAGTTCCACTGCAAATTATTTATTCTATTGTTTTTATTAGCCATTTCGGAATTTGCTAAGTTTATTTTTTACGTAACCTATATCAATTTTTCCCAAGTCTTCAAAACTTGTTATATCATCTAATATATCCTTTAAGATATTAAAAAGAGTGACTAATTGATCATCTTTATCACTGCATAAGTCTACTTCCATACTCGTTGTTTTTTGGCTTATTTGAATCGGTTGCTCTGGTCCGAAGTTTATAGGAAACATTGGAGGATGCATTTCCTCTCCGCGTGTATTCACTTTTCGTTTTTTAGGAGTATTGCTGAGAGGTGTTGGTGGAGTTGGAGGGTCGTGTATGGTGGGAGGGTTATTTGTTTCATTTCTGGGATTTGTTGTTTGGGATAATTGAATGTTAGGTCGGCGGCTATTATTATTATTCTTATTGTGGTTCATATTTTTGTTTGGAAGGGCGGGAAAATTTTCTGGAGTATTGATTAAGGTTTCAAAACTATTTAATAGTGTCACGTTAGCATAGGAGTTACAAATGTTTGCTTTTGCCTCAAGAAATGTAGTATTATTTTGTGCCATGTGTTCTTTTATTCTTTTTTATTGTTCAAATGTAGTGCATGTTCTAGGAATCGATTTGTGATTGTTAATCTTACAATATATACAGAAGGTGTTTTCCGGATCATTGCATGTGTGATCGCCTTCTTTTATTTCACCACAATTTAAGCACCTACTATTTGTAGACCGACATTGTTTGGCCACGTGTCCATATCTTAAACAATTGTAACATTGTGTTACTTTTTGTACATAATTTTCTACTGGACATATTACACTATTTATTTTTATGTGCGTTGGCAAGATATTACCCTCGAAAGTTACTAGGATTGTTTGTTTTGGTATATAAATAGCCTCTCCGTCTATATCTATTTTTTTTAAACCTCCTAACTTCCGTGACTGTGCTCGTCGTAATGATATTTTTGAGTAAGTACTCTTCGTTAAAAATTGTATCGACTTCTTTTATTACTCCTTTACGCTCCAATAAATTATTAGGAGTAAATGCTTTTAAATTTACATTATTAAGTTTTTTGTTAATAATTAAATTATTTGCATCTTTTAAAGTTTCTAATTGCACTCGTACTCTATTTTTCCCTGCCTTTTGTATTCGTTTAATGTTAGATATTTTTAATTTTTGGTGTAAAATATGCCCTACGGCCATGGGATGTAAACGACCTATGTTATCAGTATTCAACTTTTCTATAAAAACAAACGTTATCTGAATATAAATACGATTTGTTGATGTTGAATGTTTTGGGTTTTTGTGGATTGTCACCTGTTGCCGTCTGAATAGAGCGGCGTTCGTCCTCTATACTGCTAGTATGATTATTAACTGGCATTGAATTAGGATTTTCGATCACTTGTGGTCCCATCTCGCTGTTATTTTCATCGGGTTCGATGTTGATATTCGAAAGATTATTTATGTTCCCCCCGCCGTCGGGGGGAAGAATTTCAGTCATCTTCTGTTACTTTCCACGCACTCTTGTTTTACACTAATTTAAGTTTATTTCGCGTAAAATTTACCAGTGATTGCTGTGTCGCACGTCTTTCACCTACAATTACCGGTACTCGAATGAAAAACTGTTCTTAAATTACAGTGGTTGTGAAACTGTTTTTCTTTAATTCAGGAGGATCATATATGAGGTGAAATTGGGCAAAGTCACTCAACACGAAATTAGAATCATGTAGAAACAAGGGACCGTGAAACCAAAGAGTTGCAGCATTAAGTTCCGACAGTGGCGGATCCAAGTTACTGTTTAGGGGGGGGGGGTAATGGATATAAAATTTAACAAAAGTAAAATTTGAGTATATTTCCAATAGACATAGAAAATAATAAAAACAAATAATATAGTTGGTATGCCACAAAAATGAGATCGAAATATATTTCCAGTCAACAATATCTGCTCAACATGAAAATAACTGAAAAAATTAATATTTTTTCGGTCATCATATTAATAATAAATGAAACAAATAACATTCTGTACATATCAAAATAAAATAAAAACACATTTCTAATGGTATATATATACAGAGTGTAATCCAACCCCTTGCACTCCCGTATATGATGGATGTAGGATACCATTTTTAAACGAATTACCGTGCTGAAAAATTCAAAGAAAAAAATCTGGAAAAATTGAATTTGGTTTTTAAAATTCGCCGAAATGTTGAGAACCGCCGTTCTCCTAACCACAGCTCACTAGAATAGAGCTGTAAGAAGCCAATGACGGGATGACGGCTCTGAGACAACTGAAGTTCGGCGTTCGGCGGACAGCGATTCCTAGCATTTCGGCGAATTTTATAATTCAAATTTTATATTTTTCCAGATTTCTTTTCGAATTTTCGGACTACTGTAATTTGCTTCAAAATGGTAATCTACACCCGTCATTTACAGGAATGTAAGAAGCTAGATTACACCCTGCATATAATGAAAATAACATATCACAAAAATAAGTTATAACTGTACTCATAACATAATAAAAATGGTGAAAACAAGAAAATAAAATTCTACATATCACAAACATTAAAAAAAGCAGTCTTCATTTCTGTAATGATCAAAACAGACAGAATACATATAAGGTTGATTAAAATGTTTGGTAGTCCCACATCTCACGACCAGAAATATAATGAAAATCAATTTTATATAACAAATTCGAGTTTTCTTTCCTTCACCTTTCCGAATTTATCAATTACGTTTTCGACATTGACATTGATATATCTGTGAATATGTAATAAAGCAAGTCCAGATAACCTCTCTTGAGACATGGTAGACCTCAACCATGACTTCAGTCTTTTCAAGCTAGAAAAACTTCGTTCTGCTGATGCGACCGTTACTGGAATTGTACAAAGTATCTGTAGAAGCATATTGATAGTGGGATAAATTCCTTTACTACACTCTTTAAGAGCCGAGAGAGCACAATCGGGAATTTTTGTTGATTTTTGTTTCCAATATTCTGACCAAAATAATAATTCTGATTTGAGATTCATCGACAAAATATCGATATCATTCATAGGATTCACTTTCATCATATAATCTAAGATACTATTCACAGAGTCATTTAGCAGATGCAGATCACTCTGAGTCTTTTCTAAAATGATGTTTGGTACTAGCACATTCAATTCAAAAACGTTCAATATTTCATCTGTGAATCTGTCATTTAGATCTTCGATAATGCTATCTAACAATGGAATGAAAATGTTCACTCTATAATATGCCTCTGCGCTTTCTGCTTTGGCATTTGGACGATTTGTTTGTCTGGCAGTAATACGCGGTAATGTCATTTCGGTTCCCAAAGTGAGCATCATTTTGGTAGTGTCGTCGAAAATTTTACGAAAAACCGAATCGGCATTTTTTCTTTTATCGTTCAAAATTTTTTTTGTATTATTTATTATATTTTTTGCCAGTTGTTTATCTAGCGATTTGGTTTGCAGTACTCGGCTGAGGGTGATTGTAGCTGATAAAATTTCAGAAAGCGCATCAAGTGTAACAAGAAACAAAGGGGTAGTTATTGAATTTTTCAAAAGCGTAGCTTTGGTAGATGAATCTCTCTCTTTCCATTGTGAGATCAAATCTAAAGCTTCTACGATTTTTATCAAATTCAATTGGAACCTCATAACCGCTTCATGTCTCTCTAACCATCTTGTTTCGCATAAACTTATGAGAGATAAGTTGTTAATAGATTTGAGAACATTATTTCTTTTTGACGAAGCATTAAAAAAGGCTATTATTTCTTTTATTGTACCAATTGCATTTCGCACAGCCTGCACTGTAGAACATTTAGAAATTGACAAATTCAGTGCATGGCTGTAGCAGGGGCTTCTAATTGCTCCCTTAAGAGTACCCTTTAATTCGGTAACTGCACCCTTCACCTCGCCTGTCATCACACTACACCCATCAGTACCTATGGCAACACAATTCTGCAAATCAAGACCATATTTATTCAGTGTACTTAGAACTATTTTTGCTAATACATCGCCAGACAACACTGGTTCTTGTGTAAAATCATCATAATTTTCTTTATGACAATCTATAAATTCAATAAAATCCTCTCGCATATGGCAATTCTCTAAATCAACATACCTAATTATGAAGGACATTTGAGAACAGTGACTAATATCAGTTGTTTCATCAAATATTATTGAGAAAAACTTACTTTTCCTGATTTTTGCCCATATCACTTCCCTTATTTCATCACCACAAAACCTAATGATCTCATTTTGTGTGGTTTTACTGATATATGTTGCAGTAGATGAAGAATTTTCTAAATGATTCTGTAAAATTTTATCTCCAGCTTCTACACGAAATCGCAGTAACTCACGAAAGTTGCCTTCATTGATGACAGAAGATGAAGTTAGCTCTCCATCGTCACGATGCCCGCGTAATGGAATATTTTGACGCCCTAAAAATATGATAGATTCAATAATTGGTTTGAGTCTCTGTCGGTTCTCTTGGACGCGCTTCAGTCTATCGTTATTTATAATATTTCTAATGTCTTTTTGTGGAGATTCGTAAGTCCTTAGGAAAGATTCGGCAAGAGACACACTATTTTTGTGATAATAATTATTTTCATGTCTGATTAAATCGCCGTCTTTCCCAAGTAATTTCGAAAAAGTTATCAGGGGACTGAAAACTAATTTTTGTAATTTGGTTTGTTGATGGGAACCACCAAACTTTGCAAATACAAAACAAAATTTACAATATATACCTTTCGAACTTTCAGAATACATCAACCAGTTGAATTGTTTAAAATGTTTGGAGGATAAATAACACCTCACCTCTTTTCCACATTTTTTGTGAAGAGAGAATGGTAGTTTACGGTCAGATGGTATCAATTCACATTTAAGTATATTGTATCTGTCAAAATCACTCATGTTTTTGAACGTGTAGGTCCCAATATCTATATAGACACTCACATCGTCAGTTGATGTTGATGGTTTGAATTCTAACTCTGCAATCTCAATATCCGGCTGATTTTCAATGGATTCCTCCAATTTCTCATTTTCGCCAAGTTTATTTTCATTCTCAACTGGACTCGTATACCTCAAACTAGTATTTATGTCCAATTAAGCTTTGCTACTGCTAGGTGTTATCGATACAACTGATTCTTCAAATTGCTGTTCAATAGTTTTGGTTTTCTTGATGAAAAGTGAATCCAAAGTGGCATTAACTCTTTTTTTACTCATTTTTGTTTGAAAAATCAATGAATAACATATTATAAATCATAATTTGTGAACTTACTGATTCACCCACGATGAGAACAATAACAATATACTTACAAATTGATTTATTTAGTCATCACACCACACCAAGCAGAAAGAACGATAAACCCTTCAAAAACAAAATAGGTACGATAGAAATAATACGTCCCGCCACCGCTTACCCGGCTTACTACGCCAATTACAGACGAAATGCAACAGAAGTAAATCGCCGTCGATCGTCGATCTATCTGACAATTTGATGCCTTTGACGGGTCGGCTCGACAATATTCGAGTTCAAGTGCAGGGAAGGGATCAGATGTAGATGTACAGTGCATTTTGTGGAAGGGGGTGCTAGCGTTCGAACACGGTGGAGTGCGGCTCTCAACCTTAGCCTTAGGGAATTTTGAAAATGTCATAGCATTTTTTTTTACTTCAAAGCTGATTCGGCACTGAAACTGTGAATATTTCGACGAGGCTTGGGGGGGGTAATTACCCCCTTTACCCCCCCCCTGGATCCGCCACTGAGTTCCGACCGAAGTAGTGCCATTGAATAGTACTAGAGCTAGAGATATATTGTATCTGTAATACACGATTGCTCACAAACACATTCCACTGCGAGGGATGTCCCTTCAACCAGGACAGAGCGATTTGTGAATCAGACCCATTAATTGATTGAAATTGAGTTTTTGGTTTAAAAAATAGCATGATTCCTTGCGTGAATTTGGCTAACAATAACATTGCACAGAGTTCTAATTTGGGAATGGGAGCACGCTTTTTAATGGCGCAATTCATGATTTTGCACCCACTAATGCACAATGGATGTTCCAATTTGCATATTTGGAGAGGAGATATAAGTTGCATCCATATGCCACTGAACGGGCATCTGACAATCCATGAAGTTGACATTCTATGGGTATTTCATTAATAAATAGATAGCGTGGAATCTTAACGATGGAGAGAGAAGAAATACTAGGTACGTTCTTTTTGACTGAGATCTCAGATAATCTCAGCTCACATCAGTAATGTGAGCGTTCTTTTTGTTTTACTCACTTCTAAGTGAGCTGAGATTTTTCCTCCTCCTTTACCGATGCTGAATGTGTTGTAAGGGGGTATCAGTTGGACTTGAGTCGGAAATAAAGTGGAGGGGATGAAGAAATATTTGATTTGCTTGAGTTATTTAGTCTTAACCAAGGTTTTAACCATTGACATATAAACACACATAATCTATTTTTCTTTTGTTACAAATTATGGATACAATAACATTATTAGGTGCTGATACGAATCTGTCGTATAGTTTAAATATATCCCTTGAAGGGGGCGAAGGAAGGCAACAACTAATAATGTTGGAATATTAGCCATAATACAAATCTTAACTCAAAGAACTATTTGAAACTAAAAATAACAAAATCAAGCGTGGTTATCAGAGATATCGAGATAGGTTATGTTCATATGTTTTGTTTCTTATACACGTATGCGTCGACAGATCTCGCGCATCAATTGAGATGTCGTTCTTTTTGGTGCTTATTCATATCACTTTATCTCAGACCACCTTAAATGAAGTGATCTGAGATCTCAGTCAAAAAGAACGCATCTACTGTTTATCTAATCTTTCCAAGCGAGGATGATGAACTTATCAGTGATTTTTTGATCCCATGAAAGTTGGTGCAACCATGTGCGTTGCATTAATATTCTTACTTTGACAATGACGGGGTTGACTAATTCTAGAGGATCACAACATTCTGAGACAGCAGATAGAATTTTTCTCTTAGAGATGTAGGATTCGAGTTCAAGATATAAAGGAATAGAGATTCCACTTATGCCCAAGAACTGTACAAGACGTGATCAAAATTTAAGTCTAGATCTAACGCTTGAGACTGCACTGATTCGAATGCAATTTGTGTAGCGTAAAACCTGAGGCAGTAAGACACTTGTTTAATTCAGGTTGCAACAGCTTCAGGTCAGACAGTGAGTTAGCACCTGACAGCATTTCATCCACATACGTCTGGTTTAATAATGCGTCTGAGGCGAGAGATGAATGGGTATTTCGTTGTGCAATGTTTTGCAGTACTCTACATGCGAGATAGGGAGCACATTTTTGCCCGAACGACTCACAAATTAATTCTATGCATAAAAAACCATCATTAGGAGAATCTCCATAATATATTCTGTAAAAAAAATTTGATCTGGATTTGTGGAGATCCGTCTGTACATCTTCTGTATATCAGTTGTTAACATTTATCGAGAAGAGCGAAAACGACATAATATGTCAAATAATTCGGGCTGCACCGGAGGACATTTGAGAGATATGTCATTAAAAGAGTGTTAGAGGAAAAATCGAAGACCGCTCGCAATTTAGTGGTTTCGCTGTGTTCTCTCAGAACACATAGGTGGGGTAAAAAATACTTATTTTCGTTGAGGGAGTTGGTGAGAGCTGAAGGAACAAATTTGCCATGTCCAAGAGAAACGTATTCATCGATAAATTGTTTGTATTCTGAGAAAAGAATTGGGTTGTGAGCGAATTTTCTTTCGAGTGATTCGAATCTACGTTTTGCTATTAAAAGATAATCTCCAAGTTTTTTGTGAGCATTAGATTCTATGAATGGAACGTTTACTTGATAACCTTGAGAATATTTCTTCGGCCTTTTTTTCATCATGCGTTAAAGAGCGAAAGGAGGTGCTAGAATCAACCTCTTCTTGAGACCAACACTTCTCAAGCAATAGGTTAAGATGCGCGTCATTATAAGGATTTGAGTTGGTTTCAGTTGCTGAAAAACGATTAACCAAGAACGGTATAGGTATTACAGAACTTTTCTTAATGCAATTTTGTGGGACATTTCCGCATATAACCCAGCCTAAATGGGTGTTGATGAGCGATGGAAGTCCAGAACCTAGGTGTATAATACCATTTTTAAGGATTGCATAATAAATGTCGCAACCGAGCAACATATCTACATGAGAAGGAGCGTTGAATTGATTGTCAGTTAATTTTGACAATAATTGTGTATTTAACCTTTGGACATTAAGACATACCTGAGACAGAGGATAAGTAATTTTAGATAAAATTGCGCACGACACTTTGAATTTTTTGTTTTCAACGACTTTTGAAAAGAAGGTGATATGTATCATCTCGTTTAACGTGGTGCTGCCTTCTAAAATGCCAGGAACTCTGAGAGTATGAGAATATATTTTGTAGCCTAATTTTGCAGCTAGAGAGTGAGTGACGAATGAAGTTTGACTGCCATTGGCTAAATTAATTCTAACTGAAAATGGCTGCCTTATCTTTGGCTTGACATAGGCTTGTGCGGTGGCTAATAGAACATGAGTATTTTTGGACGAGAGAGCGGTTAACGAGGTGGTCGAAATATGTGACATTTTTAATGGAAGCTGTGAATTACCATCAATGGAAAATGTGTGACGCGCTTCCCCGCCGCAGCCGCTTACTTCTTCACCTCTCGCGCAGGATCTTAGCGACTGACGCGTCACTTTGGACACCCTCGATGCAAAGTTCTCTTGCAAACAAATACTCGGGCGCCAGATTATTTTACGTGGTTTACTCCACGGCCCCTTGACCCTCGGCGTCAAGAGTTCCAGGTAGCCTCAGATGGAGGTTACGGAAAATTCCAGGGGTCTCGTTGAATTTAACACACCTATAGAACCTATAAACCTTAGACGGTGATGTTACGGGATATTAAGAAAACACTGATCCTATTTATTGGTATATTACAAGATTTACTTAATATGTAGACATACAGTTTAATATTCAACAATTTCTGATCACGCGGTACCGAATCAATTCAATATATCAACAGTAAGCAAAAGTGTTCAAGCCTTATGTTATTATGCACCATGCGAAATTTGCCGGTATTAAGGAATGTGAGCAATGATACAATAAAACAGGTGTACTCAAGCAAATGCAATTTGTTAATAACAGCGGAAGCTGTATAATCAGTTTTGTAAATTATGCGGTAAGCAGCAATAAAACAATAGTTACCTATCACGGTAGTCCACGGAATAAAACTATTTTCGCGGTAGGGATAGTCAATCGGGATAGATGGAAAAATGTGACCAGACCAGTTTATAACGAAAGAAACTAAAGAAGTTAAATTGGATTACCAAGCAATCAGTGGCATCGGCCTTGTACTTGATTGAGAGTCTAAATTTTATACAGGGACATTGACACTTTGAACTTTATATTTCCACTAGGTAGGGATAGTCAATCGGGAAAGATGGAAAAATGTGAAAAGCCTAGTTTATAACAAAAGAAACTAACAAATTTAAATTAGATTACCAAGCGATCAGTGGCCTCGGCCTCGTACTCGATTGAGAATCTAATTTTTATACAGGGGAATTGACACTTTAAACTTTCAAATCAAACTAAATTAGATTACCAAGCGATCAGTGGCATCGGCCTCGTACTCGATTGAGAATCTAATTTTTATACAGGGAAATTGACACTTTAAATTTTATATTTTAGCGGTAGGGATAGTCAATCGGGAAAGATGGAAAAATGTGAAAAGCCTAGTTTATAACAAAAGAAACTAACAAATTTAAATTAGATTACCAAGCGATCAGTGGCATCGGCCTCGTACTCGATTGAGAATCTAATTTTTATACAGGGGAATTGACACTTTAAACTTTCAAATCAAACTAAATTGGATTACCAAGCGATCAGTGGCATCGGCCTCGTACTCGATTGAGAATCTAATTTTTATACAGGGAAATTGACACTTTAAATTTTATATTTTAGCGGTAGGGATAGTCAATCGGGAAAGATGGGAAAATGTGAAAAGACCCGTTTATAACAAAAGAAACTAACAACTTTAAATTAGATTACCAAGCGATCAGTGGCATCGGCCTCGTACTCGATTGAGAATCTAATTTTTATACAGGGAAATTGACACTTTAAATTTTATATTTTAGCGGTAGGGATAGTCAATCGGGAAAGATGGAAAAATGTGAAAAGCATAGTTTATAACAAAAGAAACTAACAAATTTAAATTAGATTACCAAGCGATCAGTGGCATCGGCCTCGTACTCGATTGAGAATCTAATTTTTATACAGGGGAATTGACACTTTAAACTTTCAAATCAAACTAAATTGGATTACCAAGCGATCAGTGGCATCGGCCTCGTACTCGATTGAGAATCTAATTTTTATACAGGGAAATTGACACTTTAAATTTTATATTTTAGCGGTAGGGATAGTCAATCGGGAAAGATGGGAAAATGTGAAAAGACCCGTTTATAACAAAAGAAACTAACAACTTTAAATTAGATTACCAAGCGATCAGTGGCATCGGCCTCGTACTCGATTGAGAATCTAATTTTTATACAGGGAAATTGACACTTTAAATTTTATATTTTAGCGGTAGGGATAGTCAATCGGGAAAGATGGAAAAATGTGAAAAGCATAGTTTATAACAAAAGAAACTAACAAATTTAAATTAGATTACCAAGCGATCAGTGGCATCGGCCTCGTACTCGATTGAGAATCTAATTTTTATACAGGGGAATTGACACTTTAAACTTTCAAATCAAACTAAATTAGATTACCAAGCGATCAGTGGCATCGGCCTCGTACTCTATTGAGAATCTAATTTTTATACAGGGGAATTGACACTTTAAACTTTCAAATCAAACTAAATTAGATTACCAAGCGATCAGTGGCATCGGCCTCGTACTCGATTGATAATCTAATTTTTATACAGGGTAATTGACACTTTAAACTTTCAAATCAAACTAAATTAGATTACCAAGCGATCAGTGGCATCGGCCTCGTACTCGATTGAGAATCTAATTTTTATACAGGGAAATTTATACTTTAAATTTTATATTTTAGCGGTAGGGATAGTCAATCGGGATAGATGGGAAAATGTGAAAAGACCCGTTTATAACAAAAGAAACTAACAACTTTTCAAATCAAATTATATTACGTGCTAAAACCCTTTTAAAATACTGGTCGGAGAGTAGAACAGCGGTTTCCCAAATAATAGTAAAATAAAACTGTGCCTTAGAATGCAACTTGAATCTAATATGTACTTGGGTATTTTTAAATGGGACACTAGGTATAACAATCTGTATCGCAAAAAAATTAAAATCAAAATGCTACTTCAATGTATTGAAGGCTCAGACCGGAATTCCAAAGAAACAATATACAACACGTGGTGATAAAAAAAACTGTAAATAACTTCGGGTTTTTTATCGTTTCGAAAAAAAAATATACCGGCTTATCAGTTTTTCAAAGTACGGAATAATCTTCTTGAATACGGAATTATTAGAACTATTCGTAGAATTTAAAATCAAAATGATATTCCAATCAGGAAACAATATATAGAACGTGATAATAAAAACTGTGAGTAGGATTGTTTTTATTGCTTCGAAAAAAAAACTACCGGCTATCGGCTTTACCAAAATACGGAATTATATTCTTGATAACCAAACTGCTAAATTGTTTTTGGAAATTAAAATATAAAACTTTGAAACTCGGTGAAATGCTTTATCGGGTGTATAAATTAATTTCCACTTACTTGGAAGAAAAACTGGACGGTCGGACACTCGTTCTACGGTCAAATTATAATTCACTATAACGAATTTTACCAACAACTGAACAAAATCTTTATCGTAATACCGAATATGAAAACTTAATTTCGCTAACCGAAAATAAAAACTGAGTATCAAAACCCGAATGATAACTTCAAAAATCAAAATAAGAAATGTTAGTCGCCAATCACTTAATAATTAATCCCGTTTTAACGCTCGGTTTTTGAATTTATAATTTACTTCCTACCTAAATTTTGACAATATCGGTGGTGAGGGAAAATCGATTTAATTACAGCAAGAAGTATTTCTATTTGTACGGAACGACTCCGATTTTAAATAAAATAGTGTATATACCGGGCGTCCTTGATAATTTAAATTTTGAAAAGTGTAGTCTATTACATTTTATATATTTCCTTGAATGATAAATCACGGTTTTTCAGTTATTAATGAAATAAATACTTAAATTAATATTATGGGCTTGAAACGGTACCAGAAAACAGAGTTGGAAAGTAAGTAACGAGTTATATTCACTTATTAACTTAAAATACCATCCGAACAAAATCATATAATGCTTCAAAAAAAAAATAACTCGTTACAGATGTGCTAGAAGAACTAGGTTGGAGGTGGTGTATTGACAACTTGAGGTACGTGAAAGTTCCAGATGTAACAAACTGTGATGCTTCTTTGCACAAATAGTACATTTTTTGAGAGAGAGACAAGGATTGAATGCTTATTTCCAAGACAGTTAAAACAAAGATTTTGACTTCACAAATGTGTGCCTGTCTTCAGGAACTAGAGTAGTAAAGTTGGCACAATTATATACTCGTATGTTATGGAAGTTGTTATTACAAAATATACAGTATCTAGCGTTTTGTGCAAAATTCGACGGGTTGGACCTTTGGTTGGAGAGTATTAGGTGCAGTGTTCGTATGCATTGAGAACTGTTGCTGAGGTGTAAACTTTGGTTTACTATCTTTAATATGGGGCGTATGCCTGTTTGCCTTAGTTTCTATATGGGACATGGGGGAAGTGGCATTTTCCAAAATTGTGCATTTCCAATCTAAAAATACTAGGAATTTGTTTATTGATGGGAGAGAACCTATTTCGCAACTTTCTTCAAAGGCACGTTTCGTATTGAAATCTAGTTTACTCTGTAATGAAAATATTATCAAATTCTCATATAATACTTAGTGCGATATATTGAAATTTTTTAAACGTTCCAGCAAGGCGCGCGTGTTTGCAGCAAACTTTTGCAACGTAACATGATCACATTTTATTAAAGACTCTTGCTCAACTATGTGAAGAAAAACTGAATGCAAGTTCAGTTTGTTAGTTGTATACTCTTGTTTATTCATTCAATAGCTGTGGTAAAGATTTCGTCGCATACCTGAATATTGTCGATTATTTTTAAAGCAACTCACTTTAAAAATCTTTTGAGGTAGAAAAATGTTTGGCTATCACTAGAGATTTGTGCTTTGTTAATAATTAAATCATTAAATAAATCGAAAAATGATGCGCATTCAAGGGGGTTAGATCCATAAAACGTGGGTATGCTAATTTCAGGCGAACGCACATTATTTTGGGTGGTTTTAGAAGAGCAACTTGGAATTGAGGTTCGCGAAGTTGAATTAAACTTTTCAAGAGAAGACTGAAGTAGCGATAATTTATCGAAATACTTATTTTCAGTGTCTTCGCGGTTATCGGAATGTAATTCTTGCGAGAAGTCTGAATAATACTCAATATTGACTTGAGTATCTGAATATTTGTTAAAACTCTCTGTTAGCAGACCGATTCTATTGACTGATTTTTATCATTTAATCAGTGAACATTTGCGGAGAACCCATTTGTGACGCGAGTTATGCTACTTTTAGCTACAGATCTAGCTTTTTGATATTCTTTGAGTATAGTACTAATGTTAAATATCAAAGAGACTAAACAACAAATGCACGAGGATAATTTGGTATTGCCAAAAACTTTTTACCACCGTTTAATCTAACTTAACTAAAACATACAAGGAATGAGAATCGAGAGACAATACCGCGAAATTGTTAAATTACAGTGAATCAAAAAGTTTATTAAACGCTTTGCACTTTACACAATAGCCTATTGTGCAACAAGTGAGAAAAGCACTTTTCCCACATGTTGCACAGTATACTTTTTCTACAACTGCACAAATTTAAAGAATACAAGTAAATAATTTTGTAGAAAAAGTCTAAGCCTCGAGGACCACCCACCGAAAACGGCTGGGCATCGGGTATAAGTTTCTGAAATTGGCTGGGCATCGAAGATCCCCTAATTGTTCAATTTATTTTCTTATTTTTGTTAAAACCATGGTAACGATGTGATCGACAGATAATGAGAGTCGCGATCGTTGCATGCAGCTGTCAGTGAAAAATACATGTGTCAGAATTTTAATATATGTCAATTAAAAAGCATATTCAATCGAAAGTTTTTTACTTATTCACACTATCAGTTAATACAATTATCAAACAAAAATTGGTCCTTCGAGAATCGGATGTGTGAATAAGTCTAGTATTATACCATTTTTCAATCAATTAAAAGAAAACTACAAATTATACACAATGAATCAATCCATCTACAAGTTGAAGAAGCCGTCCAGTCAAGTTTCAAGACGGAAACAGCAACGTAGAATAGCAATTTGGTCGGATGTGCAACTAGTAGCTATGCTAGAATAAATACAAGGTCAGTCCGATCCTATTATAACCTGCATCCCTATTTCCTACTGTCATTAAGATCATTATGCAAGAGCGTATTATTTGAATTCTCTTCGATTTGTATCAAAAATTATCAATCAGACATTCAAATATTATTACGAATTGCATTTTTCACACAAATCTAAAAACACATACATCAAATTATATATCATTTCTATTATAATGGCTAGTGTAGATATCAAACAACTTATTAGAAACAGGGGATCTATAAAAAAACGTTTAACTACCGTTGAAAAATATATCAATTCAATCAAAGAGGGTATCATCTCACCTGATTTAATAGATATTCAATTACGATACGACAATAGTATCAATTTAATTCATGAATTTGAAAATATACAGAGGTTAATAGAAGAACATTGTACAGAAGAAGAACTAGAGATACAGTTTGATGAACGAGAGCCTTTTGAAAATAAATATTATAGTAATTTATCATTTTTAAAAGATTACATTTCTAAAAGAACAAGTCCTACAACAATAGTAAATTCTTCATCAGTCAATGATTCATTATCAAACTTTTTACTTCCTAAAATCAAAGTGCCTGTCTTTAACGGTGAATATGATCAATGGTTAGAATTTAAAAAGAATTTTATGTCAACAATTGATTCCAATACCTATCTAAATGATATTCAAAAATATAACTTTTTAAATGCTGCTCTAGAAGGGTATGCAAAACGAGTAATTTCGGGATGTGATGAATCTCACGACTATCAAAGAGCTTGGCAAAAACTTTGTGAAAAATTTGATAAAAACAATTTTTAATTGACACTCATATTAAAGCATTGTTTAATATCAATTCTATAAATAAATCCACATTTATGCAATTCAGAACTCTAGTAGATGACATTTCAAAACATATCACAGCACTTGAAGGAATGAAGCTTTCCAAAGAAGTCCTTTGGGATATGACTATTATTCATATCATTTATAATAAACTAGATAAAATTACTCAGAACAAATGGAAAGAATCTTATACTTCATCTGAAGTACCTACATTACACAATTTTCTAGAATTCTTAAAAGAAAGACAAGATGTATTAGAATCAATGGAAGAGTCTCATTTTCAAACTAAAGTTCATACCAATCATAATCAACCCAATATTCAATTCCAAAAATCGACAAAACCACAAGGCCGTAATCAAGTACATTTATCAATCAATAAATTAACATGTAACTTCTGCAAAGGTGCACATTATATTTATACATGTACTGACTTCTTAAAATTAAGCATCAATGAAAGATGGAACAAGGTGAAAGAATTACAATTATGTTCAAACTGTCTGAGAATAGGACATTCAAAAGAAACATGCAATTTAGGCTGCTGTAAGGAATGCAGAATAAAACACAATACACTATTACACAATTCTAATACAATTAAAAGTATCAAACAAGACAATCAATGCAATTCTCTATTAATCAAACAGTCATGCAGTGATTCCAGCAATTCATCTAGTTCCCAAGGAGACCATTCAAATGTTTTACTACAAACAAATTCAATTTATAATCAACAAAATACTTACAATACATCCATTCTTCTCTCAACTGTAACTTTCAAAGTAAAAGACGATCAAGGCAATTTTCAAGTCTGTAGAGCGTTATTAGACTCTGGAGCTCAATCCAATCTAATAACTGAATCTTGTTGCAAGCGTTTAAACCTAACATTGATCCCTACCAATTTGTCAATCATGGGAATCAATCAAACGATATCAACTCTAACAAAAAGGACTTCTATTTCCATTTACTCGACTTGTAACAATTTTCAATGCAATATATGTTGTTATGTTGTTCCAATAATATCATCAACCACACCCACAGAAGAAGTTGATATTTCTTCAATCAATATTCCAGATAATCTTAATTTAGCTGATCCGGAATTCTATTTGCCTAAGCCAATCGACATGATTATAGGGGTCACTCTATTTTGGGACCTTTTATTAGATTGGAAAATCACTTTAGGTAAAAATCGTCCAATTTTACAAAACACGAAGCTAGGCTGGATCATTTCCGGGTTGATTTCAAGTCCAAAAAAAATGTCTATTTGCAATTTTTCTAAAAACATACCCGAGGATTATCAACTAAAAAAATTTTGGGAACTCAATGAAATCATTGAACCCACTTCAATGTCTGAAGACGATCTTCTTTGTGAAGCCCTATTCAAAGAAACTACTTCACGTCATTCTAATGGTCAGTTCATTGTCAAATTTCCATTAAAAAGATCACCTGAAATATTGGGCAATTCTAAAGAAACATCCATTAATAGATTCAAGGCATTAGAAAAAAAATTTGAATCAAATCCAGAATTTCATACTCTTTACAAGAATTTCATTCATGAATATATACGATTAGGCCACATGTCAAAATTAACAGAATCAATAAGAAATCCAAATTATTATTTTCCACATCATGGCGTTTTCAAAGAAACAAGTATTACAACAAAGCTTAGAATAGTTTTCGATGGCTCATGTATAACTAGTTCGGGATGGTCCCTTAATGACTTACAGTTAGTGGGCCCTAAAATTCAGAATAATATTTTTGACATACTAATCAGATTCAGACTTTACAAATATGTCGTGTCAGCAGACGTGTCAAAAATGTATAGGCAAATTTTAATACACAATGACCATAAACAACTTCAACTAATAATTTGGAGAGAAAACCCAAATGAGGACTTTTCAACGTACCAGCTCAATACAATCACATATGGCACCACGTCAGCACCTTATCTAGCAATTAGATGTATCAATCAATTAGCTTTCGAAAATCATAATTCAAATCCTACTGCATCAAATACAATTTTGTCAGATTTTTATGTCGACGACTTACTAACAGGTTCAAATGATATCAATGAATTGCAAACTAGATGTACTAACATTTCAACCATTCTATCATCAGCAAATTTCATTTTAAGAAAATGGGTTTCAAATCATCCTCACATTATACAATCCATTGATTCCGAAGACATTCCTAACAAGATTTTGAATTTAGGCGAGTCTGAAAGCTTCAAAACCCTAGGTGTTCAATGGGACAGTAAACAAGATATTTTAAAATATGATATAAACATTTCTGGTTCTCAAACCTCGATTACTAAAAGACAAATTCTTTCTATTATATCGCAAATATATGACCCACTTGGTCTTCTTAGTCCAGTAATTATAATAGCAAAGATCATCATTCAAAAATTATGGTCAATCAAATTACCATGGGATGAGCCTATTCCGCAATATTTATTTGTGTCATGGACACAATTGTATAATCAAACAGTTCAACTGAATCAATTAGAAATTCCTCGGATAGCAATCGGATCAAATCACCAATTACTAGATATGCATTGCTTTTGTGACGCTTCGATGCAAGCTTATGCCAGTTGCATTTATTTAAGAAGTCAAGATGCTCAAGGAAATTATTCTACTCATTTACTATGCTCAAAGACAAAGGTTTCTCCTTTAAAAACAATTACTCGAATTATGTGCCTCATTATTAGGTGCACAGTTAGTAAAAGAAATTTGTAATACCAATTTCCCAACAGTACCTGTATACTATTGGAGTGACTCACAAATTGTTCTATGTTGGCTTCAAAAGGAACCCAATCTGTTGCAAACATTTGTCGCAAATCGCGTATCCAAAATTCAAACTATGACCGATATTACCAGTTGGCATTATGTCAATACAAAAGAAAACCCCGCAGACTTAGCGTCACGAGGAGTTTTACCAGAAAGGCTAGGAAATTCAAAATTATGGTGGTACGGACCTGATTTTCTCTATGAATCTATTGATAACTCATTATGTAATGATACTATTTTAAACATCAATTTACCCGATATAAAGAAAACCAGTACCATACTCAAGGCCACAACTATTGAACAATTTTCACTTTTCTCTAGATATTCAAACTTAAACAAATTAAAATGAGTAACTTGCTATTGTCTCAGATTTATTTTCAATATACAAAAACGGAAGGAAGACAGATTAACTTGTCCTCTTACAGTCTCAGAATTAAATCATGCCAATTTCACATTAATTAAACTAGCACAATCAGAATGTTTTTCTGAAGAAATAGCCATTCTCAAATCAAACAAACAGTTACCATCAAAACACAAATTTAACAGTTTTGCACCATTCCTTGACGAAAATAATATATTACGTGTAGGAGGTAGATTAAGATTTACACCACTCTCTATTCATACAAAACATTCGATATTACTTTCTTCAAAACACATTTTTTCAACACTACTATTTATACATAAACATCACATTTTATTACACCCAGGTCCTCAACTATTATTGGCATCCATCAGACAGTTCTATTGGCCTATCGGTGGGCGCAACTTAGCAAGGAAAGTAACCAAACAATGTATAACTTGTTTTAAATTCAACCCAACATTTGCTACATATCCAATGTCCAATTTACCTGATCATAGAATAAAACCATCATTACCTTTTCAATTTACTGGACTTGACTATGCAGGCCCATTTCCATTAAAAGATAAACAGGGACGAGGATGTAAAATATTAAAATGTTATGTTTGCGTTTTTGTTTGTTTTTGTACAAAATCTATTCATTTAGAATTGGTATCAAATTTAACAACTGAATGTTTTTTATCTTGCTTAAGAAGATTTATTTCCAGACGAGGAATACCATCTGACATTTTTTCAGACAATGGAACTACCTTCATTGGTGCAAACAACCAACTAAAAGAATTGGGTACATTTTTACATAATAACCAAGATCATATCAATAATCAATTAACCAAAGATAACATACGGTGGCATTTTATACCCCCGTACACACCAAATTTTGGTGGCCTATGGGGAGCAGCCGTCAAAAGCACTAAGCACCATCTACAACGCATACTTTATAACAAATATTTTATATATGAAGATTTTTATTCATTTTTGGTACAAATTGAGGGAATTTTAAATTCGCGCCCCCTTTATTCCCAATCCACCAATCCGAACGATCTAGAACCCCTTACACCTTCACATTTTTTAATTGGTCGCCCTATAACCTTACTCCCTGATACTGATCTTGTAACAACCCCATCAAATAGATTATCACGACTTCAAGACATCCAACGTATGTATCAACAATTTTGGACACGTTTCAAACGAGAATATATTTCTCAACTACATATGCAATATAAATGGAAAGATCCAGCAAAACCATTGTTAACGACTGGAACCCTTGTACTCATCAAGCATTGTAACCAGCCGCCATGCAAATGGCCTCTTGGTAGAATCCTACATCTCTCCCAAGGAAAAGATGGTGTTTTCAGACTAGCAAGAATCCAAACCACTGCAGGAATTGTGAACCGTTCTGTACGACATTTATGCCCACTTCCAATGGAAGAAGATACAAACATTTAGTGATATTTTATTATGTGCATTGTCAATGCCATTTTATGTTTATATCGATTTTCACACGTTTACTTATGTATTCATTAGAAGGTTCCCTTCAAAAGGCGGGAGTTTATGTTCAATTTATTTTCTTATTTTTGTTAAAACCATGGTAACGATGTGATCGACAGATAATAAGAGTCGCGATCGTTGCATGCAGCTGTCAGTGAAAAATACATGTGTCAGAATTTTAATATATGTCAATTAAAAAGCATATTCAATCGAAAGGTTTTTACTTATTCACACTATCAGTTAATACAATTATCAAACATGGATTCTCCATATAAATGTATGTAGTGTGGGCAAAGTGCCGTGAGAAATAATATTTCTCACAGTGTGAGCAATATATGGTTTTGAAATTAAGTAAGCTATGAGAAATATGCTACTTTTCATAGCAGCTGTAGAAAAAAGTTATAAATACCTGTCAGTCTTCAAATCGTTGACAAAGCTTGAACTGTTTGGTAGCAATCTGGAAGATTTACCACTGTAGATGCGGCGAAGGAAAAATCCTGCCGAGTCTTAAGACCACAAGTGCTGTGGCGACGAAGAGAATCCAGGCGATCCCGAAGAAACAAATGTGGCGACAGTTCTGTAGTGTTCGAATTATTAATTGATTCCGATGTCTTTAACATCCGCTAATCGAAGGACCAATGTTAATTAATTCCGGTTTCTATAACATCCGCTAATCGAAGGACCATCTGTTACGTATTGCACGTACATTGATAATTAATGCACTGTATTTCCAGTTGTTAGATTGTTTATAAAATAAAAATCGAAGTCGGATACTATTAATATATTTACAGAACTATACACAAAGTACTTTTTATACACTTGTTATAATTTTGTACTGTTTCTTTTCGCTGCGATATTTTTCAGAAGAAGACTCGTAAGCCCCCCTCAAACTAGAAGTACGGAAATCCACTTTTTCTGGAATTCCTAGAATCGGTCATGCGTGCAAATTATAGAGGATATAATCAATAGGTATTTGCTACCCAAAACCCTTTTCAGATAATGCCATCAATAAAATCAAATAGCTCATTGAAATTTTCATTAGTAAGGATATTTTTCGACCATAAAAGTTTGAAACTTCAGAAGAATTTAAAATGCATAACAAAAGTTATTCAGCGCGGACAATAGTTTTCGGAATACAAAAAGGGTAGTATTTCTTTCATTCAGAACAAATGTTTAGTAAATTCTATTCAACATATAATTTTACAGTTCGAATCATCTTTTCGAATAGATGCGTTTATATAGTACCAACAAGTTTTTATTCCTTAATATCCATATTAAATCGGTTTAACGAAAATGTGAGTTCGTTGGAAATAAAGAACCCGAGATGTTTCGTAATAAAGTTTTAATAATAGTAATCTTTAAACAAGTTAACAGACAATATAACTAAAAAGGTAACAAAATAGTATGAAAGTTAAACGTTAAATTGGATTACAAAGTGCGAGTGGTATATTTTTGGAACGTTCTAAATACCGTTCGTTTCTTTCAATCGTTAGATACACACTGAAGTTCAGTTTCTCTTTAAACCCCCAAAATAATTATTTCGTGATGAAAACAGATGCCATAAACTGTGAATTTTATGCATTCTAAGGTTTCTTTTACATCCCTTTGTACTTATCTCTATCTAAATACTATAATGCATTTTTACGTTCTAAAAGCGAGAAATAAGGAATATCTTATAGTTTACAATCACATATACAGGATTTTATACATTTTCAACATCGTCCCGCGGCGGAGAATATTCAGCTCCTAACGGAGAAAGAAGTTGTGCTGATCTAAGGAGTCTAGATCCCTCACTCGATCGCACTTCACAAGCCCGCACTCGGCCATCGCGCCCTATAAACAAATCGATTACTTCAACAATCTTCCACTGTAGCTTGGGCGGTTGATCTTGATGCAACAGTACGGAGTCAACTATTCTTAAGCTCTTAGAATTAGGACGATGATTATGAAGAATCGTACGCAGCTGCTGAAGATACTCCGTTGTCCTTTTTTAGAAAATTTAAAATATTGTTTTAGACTCTAGACTTTTTCTATGACTATAAAATAAAAAAACAAAACAACATATATCGAATTGCTAAACTCCTTAATTTCTGGAGCAGTTGTGGTGAAATCATCACTTCTGTCAGTATCAAACGATAAAAAGGAATTAAAACTGTTTGGCTCTTTCAATTGCGTATTGTAACTCATATTTTAACTCTTTATCATATCTTTCAAGATTGTAACACGGTTCTATTTCTTCATTTAAGAATTCTGGTAAATTGGGTTTTCTCCCGTATAATAACTCAAAAGGATTGTATCCGTGATACGTGTTTGGTGTTGTATTATAACAATATGCAAACATTTTTACAAATTCGCACCGGTTATCTCTAGAATCTTTAATAAAGTTTCTTATGTACTCATTAAACGTTCTATGTAATCTTTCACAACTGCCTATTGCCTCATGGTGGTATGCTGTTAAGAAACTATGTTTTATTTTCAAACGTTCCGCTAAGTTCTTCATTATTTCATTCTTATACTCCGTTCCTTGATCTGTCCTTATCTCCTTCATCAGTCCATAGTTTGGTATAAAATTGTCAAATATTGCTTTTGCTATTGTGTATGCCTCTTTGTTCTTGACCGGTATCATGACTGCGTATTTAGTTAGTTCGTTTAATATTGTAATACAATAACGATGCTCGTTGTTACTTTCTACAAACGGACCTATTGTGTCTATGTAAATAATATCAAACGGTTTTATAGATGTATCTGTGATGACAAATTTTTCCCTATGACTATGCTAAGCATTTGGCATTTATGACAATTCTTTACATACTTCCTTACATATTTCTCCATGTTTTTCCACCTAAAATTTGCTCTTAGTTTCTTTAATAATCTATTATTTCCTACATGTCCTCCAAACATTGGATCATTGTGGTATCTTTCTAAAATCTTTTGGATCTCTTCTTTCTGCTGTACCGTTTTTGGTACTTCGCATATACATACTTGAATATTTTTTAACCTTTGATTTTCTTCTTCTATAAATTCTTCTACTGTGCATTTTTTGAATATATCATAATTTGTATATGTTTTCATTCTTTTTACTTCATTTTTTACCGATAGCTCCTCAAGCTTTTCCAACGTTCGCCCTAGGTCGAAGTTGTGTATTCCGGTAATTAAGGCTTCACTAAATTTCAATTTATTTTTGATCCGAATGCTCATCCTTAGTGAGATACGGTTATTTTCAAAGTGTAAAATTGGTAATTTATGTGCCTCAAGATTATTTAAAACTTATATTACTGAAGGTTTTTCTATTATTTCTTCCTTTGTTTCTTCGTTAATCTTTAGATCCTTTTCTGATTGAGCGTTTTCTTTTCGCGTTTGTGCTCTTGTGATTGCCAAGACATGTGAATTATTTATGTATAAATCCTTGATTTCTTCTATGGATATTATTGACATACTATCTGCGTAGTTCGCTACACCTTTGACATACTGTATTTCAAAATCGTATTCTTCCAAATCGAGTCTTATTCTCGTGAGTTTCGACGTCGGGTCTTTCATTGCAAATAAATGAGTTAGTGGCTTATGATCTGTTTTTACTATGAAATGTGGTGAACCATATAAATAACACTTAAAATGATTGATCCCCAATGAATCGCTAATAACTCTTTTATGATGGTGGGTTTGGTAAGCTCACTTTTCTTAAGGCTCCGTGATGCAAATGCGATGGGTAGGTCAATCCCTTCGTAGTTCTGACTTAATATTGCTGAACATGCGCTATTTGAAGCGTCTGTAGTTAAGATGAATGGTTTATTGAAGTCTGGGTATTTTAAAATTGGTGGATTGATGAATGCATTTTTTAAGACCTGAAATGAGTTGTCGCATTCTTATGACCACTTAAATTTCACGATTTTCCTAGCTAACCTATTTAGAGGGATACATATTGCGGCAAAACTCTAAATGAACCGTCTATAATAATTGCAGAATGCTACAAATCTTTTGACTTCGCTAGCAGTTTTGGGTACTGGATAGTGCTGAATGACTGAATATATTGCTTTATCTGGTGAAACACTATCCTTTGATCAATTATGACCTAAATATGTGACTTCTCGCCTGAAGAATTGGCTTTTTTGTGGATTTAACTTTAAATTGAATTTACGACATGCTTCAAACACTTTCCTAAGATTTGCTAAGTGATGATTTTCCGAAATTCCTTTGCTCATAAAAGTTATTGTGCGTTAGTATATCATTCTTTAAAGCGAATATATCCACGTAATTCTCACACAGTTTCGTTAAATCGTTTCTTACATACTCTAAATTTAATGATTTCCTTACTTATTTCATTCTATTACTACTATCACTCGTAATTGTATATGCATCGAACAAATCTAAATCCAAGATTTCAATATTCTTAGTTTTTACTGAAACACTTTTATAATTTGTATTGAAAATTCTAACGTACGGATTTTTTCCCGATATTATGGATCTAGCTATAAATACTTCCGGTGCTACTTCCTGTTGCTCCACTACTGTGTCCTTTCTCAAATTTCTAATGTTCCCTATTAGCCTGTACACCTCACATCTAGGCGGTATTGCTAAAGTATCGTTACCTGATTGTGAATAATCTAATACACAATTATTTTTAGTCATAAAGTCTCTTCCTATTAACCCATTTGTTGGTATCGGAAAATTTTCTTCCACTAGGTGAAAGCAATTACTTAAGGTTATGTTGTTAATATAGAGGTTAATGCTTATTTGACCCAAAGTTTTTGCTGAGCCTTCAATTATTCCCTTAATGCTTATTTTATTCTCAGTTTTGATTTAATGATGCGGAAAATTTTTAGAAATTTTTATCAGAGAAATGTCTGCTCCTGTATCTAATATGATTGAATTGTAGGTATTATCGGATATGCTTGTCTGAATTTCTATAAAGTGTGAAAGTGATAAATCTAAATAATATGCTGAATAAGTTCCTGAAATCTTGCATTCGTCATTCAAAACCCCAATTGTTTCTAATTCTCTCTTGCTTCTTCATTTTCTATCTCACATATTTTTACACTATTGTTAGCTCGATTATTGTGATTTCCATTCCTATTGAATTTCCTATCTTTATTGGAGTTTTCGTATATGCCGTAGTTATTTCCTTGATTAAACTGTCGGAATGTCCTTCTTGAATGATTACCGTTATAAAATCCTCTGTTGTTTCCTCTCCTATGATTATTCCTAAAGTCAAAGTTTGGCTTCCTGAAGAAATTCCTGTTATCCTTCATGTGCAGAACTTGTTGTTGTCCTACTATACCTTTCACTGATACTAATTTGGATAGTACTTCCTGCGTAGTTTCAAAACTTCCCGCTGCTATTATTGTTTTTGTTGCATCCGTTGTGGCATTCGTAGTTACTGCCTTAATCGTTGCTTCCTTAGTATATTTTTCAGCTAGTCGTTCGGGCATTCCTTCTGACACATACGCTGCCTGTAGTCTCTCTGCTAATTTTTCTATCTCCATCGCGTACTGTGTTACATATTTTATATTTTGTCTTACTTTACTAAGTTTCGCTAAGAAAAGGCTTGGATTGTCTCCTCTTATTCCTGATTTTAGTTTATTCTTGATTTCTGTAATGGGGTTTTCCGTCGTCATCAAACTTCTGGCTTTTCCCGTTAATCTCGTCTTAATTAGTAAAATAGCATTTTCTTCGTTACCTGTCGCGTTTATTTGTATCCAATCTAATGAGTAAATATTATTGCAACTTACTTCTCAGTTGAATTCCGTCGGTAAAACCTTACTCGCAAAATTGAAAAAAGCATTCATACTTGTCGCCATTTTCAACTGTTTGCTTATTGTTTGTAATAAACTAGTATCGATTTCCTCGAATATAGAGGTAGGTATTTTAATAATACAATTTAACCCTTGAAGTGCCCTAGCAGTTTTATCTCTAATCCTATCTGAATAATTTTTACAACTCTCTTGTTGTACTAAACTTAAATTTTTCCAATTTTTAGCTATTAACTTTTTTTTTATTATATCACTTTTCTTAGCAATCAAAACAAACAGTTCTATAGGCTAATTTGTTGGCTCGGGAACAGTGTGTTCCTATTTGCGTGGTGAGGTCTTCTCCAGTGAGGCTACCCCTTTAATCATTTTTCAGATCGGCTGGCCAGTTTCTTTTGAGTTTTCTGTCAATTTGCGGTTCTATTAGGGGATGGAGTAGAGGGATGCTGTGCGATTCTAGTCTTTTGTGGTGCTTATTACTTTGTTCTGTAATTACATCCTGTATAAATGGTATTCTTAGGTCTTCGTGGAGTGTTAGATTTGACACGTACCAGGGTGCGTCAGTTATCATACGTAATATTTTAGACTGGCTTCTTTGGATTATGGTTATGTTCGACTTGCTCGAACATCCCCAGAGTTGTATACCGTACGTCCAGATTGGTTTGATGACAGCTTTGTACACGAGGATTTTGTTCTCTAGGCTCAATTTCGATTTTCTGCCTATTAGCCAGTGTAGGTCTTTTATTCTTAGGTCTATTTGTTTCCGCTTCTTGAGTATGTGTTCTTTCCAGTTGAGTTTTGAGTCGAGGTGCACTCCTAGATATTTGGTGCTAGGGGATTGTGTAAGTTGGATGTTATTAAGTGGCACTGGAGGGCACTGTTCTTTTCTCAACGTGAAGGTCACTTGGACTGACTTTGTTTCATTCGTTTTGATCCGCCACTTATGTAACCAAGTTTGAATGTTATTTAGTTGTGCCTGAAGAATCGAAGACGCTGTAGCTGGGTTTTCGTGGGCTGCAAGGACGGCGGTATCGTCTGCAAAAGTTCCAGTGAATGTTTCATTGTTGGTTGGTAGATCTGCTGTATGTAGTACATACAACAGCGGTCCAAGAACACTGCCCTGCGGTACCCCGGATTTAATTGGAAAATTATTGGAAAGACTTTCATTCATTCTCGTTCGAAATTCTCTGTCGCTTAGGTAGGATCTCAATAATTTCAGGTAGGTGATGGGAAGATATTTCTTTATTTTGAATACCAGACCTGTGTGCCAAACCTTGTCAAAGGCTTGACTAATATCCAAGAAGGCAGCTGTACAATACTGCTTGTTTTCCATTGCTGTATTTATGTTATGAACTATTCTATGAACCTGCTGTACCGTGGAGTGCTCTTTCCGAAAACCAAATTGGTGGTGAGGAATCCATTCTTCTGTTTCCGGATCTGAATTGATTCTTTGTAGCAGCAGTCTTTCAAGTATTTTTGATACCATTGGTAGCAAGCTTATTGGCCTGTATGAGGTTACTTCGTTTGGATTTTTGCCCTCTTTTGGGATTAAGATTATTTCAGCTGTTTTAAATAGCTTGGGCCAGTAGTTTAAGCGTAAGATGGCATTGAAGATAAGAGTAACGAGTATGATTCCTTTCTCTGGTAGTTCCTTTATCATCCTAGGAGTTATTTTGTCGAGTCCAGAGGCTTTTCGATTGTTTAAGTATTCGATTTCTTTTTGGACTTCATCTTTGGTTAGTGGTTTAATTGGTGGGATGTTTTCTGGAATGTTGATTAGGTTGCTTTCAATTTCAATATCTGGTGCGTCACTGTAGGGTGTAAATACTTGAGCTAGATGCTCAGCAAATAGCGCCGTTTTTTCATCGTCATTTATGGCCCACTGTAGATTAGTTCCCTGCTCGTTTCTAATTGGGGGTACCTGGGTTTTAGGTTTTTTGGAATTTTTTATTGGTTTCCATATTGAGTTATAACGAATCTAAACCGGCAAGACGGTTTAGATTCGTTATATAATATGTAAATGATCTTTCTTGTTCCTCTTTGAGTTTAGATTTTAATTGGTTACTTAGTCTATTCAGTGTGGTCTTGTCCGATGGGGCATGGCTACGATGCAATTTTGCTTTTGCCTTCCTTTTTTGGGCTACTAGCTTTTTAATTTCCGCTGGGATGTAGTGAACTTTATTACCTGTATTAGTTGCAGGGGTGGCATTTTGTGCGGCCTCTTTGAGCATATAGTTTAAAGATGTTAGTGTTCCATCTATTTCGTCTGATGTTTTGAGACTTACTTGGAGGCTGATATCCTCTTCTAGTTTGGCTCGGTATTTTTCCCAGTTAGTTCTACTGTTATGTAACCTTGGTGTTATCGTTTTGTAAACTATGAAACTACTGATTGTTGCTATAATCGGAGAGTGGTCTGATGAGAGGTCATAGTTTGGCATGACGTCCATGTAAGCAGGGGAAATACCATTGGTAATAAATAGGTCCAGCAGGTCAGGTGTCTTATTTGGATCTGTTGGCCAATAAGTAGGGGTGCCAGTTGCCAGGGGGTGGTAGTTGTTTTCATGTATTAAGTTTACTAATTCTCTGCCTTTAGTAGTTGTGATACGAGATCCAAATAAGATATGTTTGCTGTTGAAGTCTCCCCCCGCAACGAATTTGTGGCCTAGAGTATCAAAGAAATTCCTGTAGTCTTCCTTCTTCAAGTTGTAACGAGGAGGACAGTAGACTGCTGCAACTGTTAGTTCATATGACCTCATACTAACTTTTATAACTGTGGCTTGTAAACTATTTTGGGCGTATTTTGGTAGTTCAACATGTTTTATGGTGTTTTTTTTCAAGATGGCCGATCCAGCATGGGCTGTATTGTCTGGGTGGTTTGATGAATAAGTTGTGTATTGAGGTATCCTGAAGTGAGTTCGACTTGTGAAGTGGCTTTCACTTATTAATAGAATGTCTATTTCATTGTGATGAAGAAATAACTCTACCTCGTTTTTATGTTGTGGAAGCCCATTGGCATTCCACTCTGCGATTTTAATGAAACTATTGAATTTTGGATACAAGCGTTGATAGCATGTTTAGAACCATGCTGTTTTGTTGTAGTAGTTGTTGAAACATGTTTTTAAATTCCTCAAGCAATTTGATCATTATGTCATTAATATTAAAATTTGTCTGTTGTTCACTATCATTTCTTACTACGTTGGCATAGCTATTCTGTGGATGTATAGGATAGTGGTTTTGGGGCACTGGTTTCGTTGTATGCAGAGTAGGTCTAGTTGTAGTGTTATTTGCATTTTTTTGTATATTCATACGATTGTTGTCATTGTTTGGTTTAAATAGACTATGGTAGAATGCACATCCCTTATAGTTGGCTGGGTGGGCACCATCACATAGAGCACATCTAGCAGGGGTATCTTTACTTTTTTTGCAGGCTGTCGTATTATGTGCTCCACCACATTTGACACACGCAAATGGTATGTTGCAGTATGACCTTGAGTGTCCGTACTGCTGGCATCTCATGCATTGTGTAATACCCTTTGTTGTTTTGGGCGGTTCTATTTGAATAGCTCTGTTTTGTAGATTTGACAGCTTGTAGATATCTCTGTTGTTGTCTGCTGGTTCTAGATCGACGAAAAAGATATTCAGCAGTTCTTTTGTTATTCGGCTCTTACAATTCATTACATTTCTCACCTTGTGTCCATTTTTGGTTAGTTCTGATTTTATTTCTTCTATGTCCGTAGTATGATGTAATTGTTTAATGACAATTCTATAGGCACGCTATTCTTTAGGTTGGTAAGTATGGTGTATTACGTCGTTGTCCCTCATGTGTTTTATTACCTTCCTATATGTGTCTGGTGTGTCACAACATATCTTTACAGTATTGTCGGCTAGGGATTTTGTGGTGTATTGTGTGCTTTCTGCTATTGTGCCCAGTTGTTCTATCATCTCCCCGTAGTTAATTACTCCGTATACGTATATTGGAGGTGGTTTTGGTGTTTTATTTTCATTTTCGTTGATTTTTGTGGCGTCTACTATCTCTTCCTGTGTTAAGGGGCTAAACTTGTTATTTGTTACTCTCTTGTGGTCTATTTGTTGCACTAATTTTTCTTCTCTTTGTGTTTTTAACTACTTGCCAATTATTTTTGTTGGAGCTATTATTTTGCTCGTACTCGTCGTAACCTGCGAATTCTTCTTCACTAGTTGATGACATTCTACAGTAGTTTTGGCTATGTGATGCTTGCTGTGGAGGGGATGGTTAGCTGACAGTATACTGGGGTTGTTGAATATGTCCATGCAATATTGGTTGAGGGTGAGTTTGAATTTGATGATATTGCGGTATTTGTGGATTGAAAGGTGGGACACCCTGTACAGTACTTCCATTGTTTTGAGGCATCATTTGTTGGCTATAATTAAATCCCGGCCCATTAAAAGCTGGTAATGTGTTCATTTTTTTTTAATCTCTTTTATTTACTAATGAGTTGTCCAGTTTTTATCATTAGCTGATAAGAAATTAATTTTGTTTTATGATTCACTTTGTCGAAGCACTATTGATAACCGGAGCGATACACGTCTTTATGCTACGAAATTCAAATGAATACTAGCTATTAACTTAGCAAAATTATTGTAAAGACCTATTATACTATATTACTTCAATATGAATATCTGGATTTTTAGGAGTTTCCTTTTTCAAAACCCTTTTTCCCTGTTTATTAATTTCTTCTACAATTGATCTTAACTTATCTTCAAAATATTTCCACGTTATTGACATTTATAAGATTCGTTCATAAGAATAGAATGCATAAGTAATTACAATTTTTATACAGTCAGAGTTCCTGATGTCTGCTTCGCTGCAATGCCTCGGTTGATATCCCTTTTCAACGCTCTTCGATGCGTTTTCCATAATGACCATACAAATTTCAGGACAAAATCTACTGTTATGATATACAATAGAACCATTATGTGCGTTGCAAAACTGTCTTGCTGTACCATAAAAGTATTATTGACAGTGCCAGTTTCTTTTACCTCTTGTTTAGTGGGGGAGCCGCCCATAGTTTCTCTTCTCCAGGGTCCCAAATGTAGATAAAATACCATATACGTCCACTTGTCTGAATTAATTTGCAGGAATATTTACCATTTATTGTCGAATATTACCAATTACCATTAAATTTGCAGGATCGCCATGTAGTGGTTACTCAGTAAGTGCCCCTCGTATAAACTACGTTCGCCATAAAACCATTATATCTTTAGGGGAAACCACTAGTCTAGTAAACGTTCTTCGGGGGTTGAATAAATAACATTATTTATAAAATCACTGGGATAAATATATTAGAATTACTAACACATATTATAATACACTATACATACATTTAAACGTATTCAGAATAACAATTAATCATGGGTTGCAGACACTTTGTACTTATAGGAAGCATTCGATCAGTGGCCTGCATGCATGACCTTCCGCATATCAGGTGAGTGTGATATTTACATTTAATTGGAACGTGCTCTTCGTATATCTAGCCTGGCCTCCATAGATCAATGCTCGCTATTTACATCGAAATTATTATTAACATAATTTAATATTTTTCTATGCTAATGTCCTTTTTACAATACTGTCTTTTCGGGATCATCACACCATGTAATAGCTATTATTTAAATAAAATTATATAAATGGACTTACTTTTTATGAAATATTAATCAATTTTAATTTAGAATTTCAAAAGAAAGATAATTAAACAACAGGTAATCGTTGACGCGGTATTGGGCTTGGGGAGGTATTGCAAATACTCACCTTAAGAAAGTAGAAGTCCTACAAAAACAGTTTTTAAAAATAGTTTTTAAAAAACCAAGATTATTTCCATCTGATGTATTATATAAAGATAATAAAGTAATGGATATGCGGCAGCTATATTTTTTTAACATTGCAGTACAGCAGTTCAAGAGAAGGGGATTTCTGGTTTATGTAGATCATGCACATAATACCAGATACAAAAAAGAGACACCCCTAGAAACAGTATTTACTCTAAAAACTGCTACAATGAGATCTCTTGAATACTTGGCCAATAGAGTCTACAACTACCTCCCAAAAGAAATAAAGGATGTAAAAAGTGTTTTTTCTTTTAAAAAGAAAGTTAAAAATTACCTTTGGTTAAAAGAAAGATCTGCAATTAAAGATTTAATTGAACCTAATATGAGTTGAAAATATTGTAATGTAAAATTATTAAATGTATTTATTTTCGTCATATTTTAGTTTTAGTCTTTTTGTTCAATGTTTTCAAATCATAATCTCTGGGATTTTTACATTTTCAAATTGTATCTGTCACTTTTCTTGTCTGTTTTGTTTTTTATTTGACACTGTTTGTTTTACTCATTGTATGTACTTACTGTTACGAACACCGAGCTAACCATGCCTTAGTTTCCCCACACTCAGGCATTGCCTTAGTGGGTAAATCGGTTTGTTTGTCAGCCAGATATATTTTCATAAAATTATTTTATTTTGTCTTTGTAATCCTGTTTCTATAATTATTTTGTAATTGTTTATGATGATGAATAAACTTATTATTATATATTATTATTATTATTATTATTATTCAGTGCGGAAATGTCTCACTTTTTACCGGAGCTATTGTTATAGTTATTAACGTTACTGTTATGTATTCGACTTTAATGAAACAAATACTTCGGAAACTAATTATTTTAATGCACGAATACTAACGTCATGACACATATAACAGATATTCGGAAAAACTACTAGATCATAAAATACACTACATTTCTCTCCCTACTTCTAATAAAACGTACTTATAAGTCTAATCTTTTTGGAGGTTTAATAGATCTACCTGAACGAGTTTGGACAAAGTGCTTGGGAGTTCCAGATTGAACATTACCTGGTGGATGACTCTCTTTTATAAGTTTTGGTGATTGCTCAGTTACCAAACGAGTTATTCTAGAGGCTGCTGTAACTGGTATACCTTTGCTTCTGCCAAATATAAACTGTAGTGGCTAGTGATCAGTGATTAAAATGAATTTTCTGCCAAAAATATACTTATGAAATTTTTTCAAAGCAAAAATGATGGCCAAACTTTCCCTCTCCAAATTTGAATAAAGTTTTTCTGTTGGCGAAAGGGTGCTAGAAGCAAACAAGACAGATTTCTCTTCACCATTAATGCGGTGACTAAGGATTGCTCCAACACCATACGATATGATTTGAGTTGGGTTAAGTTTTCTGGAGAAGGTGCTTGTTCCATACACTCAATTTTAGTATTTGTAGGAAGAATGCCGTATTCATCAATTTTGTGACCTAAAAATTCAATAACGTTTTGATAAAAAACACATTTTTTTTCATTAATTTTGACATTGTATTCTTTTAATTTTTTCATGACAGAACGAACATTCATATGACATTTATCTAGTGAGGAACCACAAATTAAAATATCGTCAATATAACATTAGACAAGCCCGATAAAATAATTTCCATTACAATTTGGAAAATTCCCGGCGCGGAGTTTATGGCATACGTTAACCTATTGTAACGAAAAAGACCTAAATGGGTATTAATTGTAAAAAGCTCTTTCGAAGAGTCACTTATTTCAAGTTATTGAAATGTCCCCTTAAGATCCAAAACAGTAAAGCATTTACTACCACTTAAGCTCGCGAAAATGTTATCTGGTAAAGGTAATACACAATGGTCGCTATCAATGACTTTGTTCACAGTTTTTTTGAAATAAACACAAATCCTAATGTCATATGTGTTCTTCTTAGGAACTATGACAAGAGGAATTGGCCATTGACTTTGACTTACTTTGGTTAAAATAGCAGTTTTTACCATATTTGATAATACTTCTTCAACTTTGGACTTAGTGAATAAGGGAAAATTGGGTTAACATTATTTTTGACTAAAACGACAGCCTTAAACTGTTTTATGCATGAACTGGGATCATTCTGAAAATTACATGCTAACTCATTTTTTATTTCTGCAATTAAGTCAAGACTTTCTATTTTTAAAATTGACTTTTCTTTGCTTTTATTATGCTCAATTTCACCTTTATTTGGCATATTTGACTCCAATTGACTTTTATTTGATACTATATTTGACCTGATTGACACCCCTTGACTATTTTTGACTAACATTTAGCCAGTTACGACCTAACAAAGGAGTGAACTTATTAAAACTATCTAAAATGACCAATGGTAGCTTGAATGTCTTATTTTCATATCTGACCTACTATTAACACATTTTCACCTGTAACTGCTCTAAGCTTGAAAACAACAGGACTTATTTCAATATTGAAAAATAACTCATTATAATTCCTTCGACACTCAATTTCACCTGTAAACTTTAATTTTTCTTTGATATGGAGTTTAGACTTAGCCAACCTTGCTCTATGGAATCATCATCTGCTTCTTGTTGACATTCATTAATTTATAATCCATGAACCTTGTTTTTAAATACTTTGCTGTATGACCCATTAAATTACATGAAAAACATTTCCAGTTGACAGCTGGGCACTTAATATCACCAAAATGGACTCTTTGACAATGTTTACACTGTTTTTTACCTGGCCTATTAGATGTTCGACTTCCTTGATGATTTGCATTTTGACTTAATGATTGAGTTGATGGCTGACTATTTTGACTTATTATTCGGCTTCCAATTTGACTTATTGCCTTTTTGATATTTCAACTTGTTGACTGACCCGGTAGATTCATTACCAAACAACTGTAGATGATCATCAGTAAGCTCCATAGCTATTGCTGTCTTAAGAGCTATGTCATATGTTGGTAAAGGACTTTATACCACACGCTAGCTTATCTCTCAGTACATCTGACAAAAATGACTTAAAATCACAATATTTGGCAAGATTTCTTAATCTTATTGATAATACTCTCAGATCTTCTCCGCTTTCTTGAACTGCTGTCCAAAACTTATACCTTTCAGCTATTAACAAACACTTTGTTCTAAACTGACTTATCAATGTTGTGGTGAGCTCATTATACTTTTTGTCTACCTGAAATGTAACTTCTGTCAGTCTGACGATGATATTGAATAACGAAACAATTGTCAAATTCCTTAGAATTTCTAACTTTTTATTCAATATATTGTGGAATTATTTAGAAATAATAAGTTTAATTTTAAAAACAGTAATATGAGTACATTCCACGAAGTAAGGGTCGAGATGGTTAATTTACTATTTAAACTGTCCCTCTGTGCTTTAATGCGAGCTATTAACGCACTAGTATTAACATTTTTGTTATTAATAATGGCGTGCGCGTTATTCACTAGCTTCGTTAAGGCTGCGCGTTTTACGAAGTACTAGATCCATTATAATCGTTTTAGTTCGTTCCGATAAAAGATTACTAAGCACTAAAACTTCCCGGGTTGCGGCACTATCAAGAAAATTTGAGTGAGAGCTGTTTTGTAATAAAGTTTGTGTAATAGTAACTGACTACATGGAGAGATAGACAATTTGAAGTATTACCATACCTAGCTTACAATACAGCAACTAGAATATGATACTTCTTTCGCATGTTATGATATCCTGTTAAAGAGAAGAGCCGACACACCGAATTTATACTTGTTTCTTTTCAAGAAATTGTCGCTTATGGTCCATCTTAAACTTCAATGTGACATAAGAACCTTCCTCTTACTGTATACATGTGATGTTAACAAAATTGAATAGTTTATAACTTATTTAAATGATAAAAGTAAGTTTCGCTTTCAGTGGCGCACCCAGAGTGATGTTATGGGGGGGGGGGGCACACATGACTGCATGCGGATCAAAAATTGCGCCGCAGAGGAATTTTTTTCTGGTCAAGGTCATGTGTATTTCAGAATAACGATAGAATGCTATAACCATACCAAACTTGAAGTTTCTTAAGAAAGGTTTTTTTCAATAAGTGGAGAATTTCTTTAATCTGCCTCTCACGCCTCTTCCTTTGATCTCATTTCAGTTACGCAATGGAGTGTTGCCCTCAACAATGGAAGAAGCATTTTAACGACTGAAAAGGATGATGGAGATGAAAAGAATGATGAAGGAGAGATGAGTAAAAATGAGTCAAATATAAAAATATATATATTCAACTTTAATTTTATATATATATATATATATATATATATATATATATATATATATATATATATATATATATATATATTTATAAAACAAAATCAAGTCTTCTTGGTCCATTCTCCTTTAGTACTGCCACCACCTCCTTTGTGTCAACGTGGATTTCCCTATGAACATTCAAATGTGCCAGTCCATTCAGCCTATGTTCACTGGTTGTATTCCTCAAATAGGATTTCAATCGACGTAATGTCGAGAATGACCTTTCCGGAGAACTGGTCGATACCGGCAGAGTCGCGAATATTTTGAGTAGTATGAAAACATTTGGATATATATCTTGATTACATAAATTCAATGCATCAAGTGCATTTTTTGGTCTGTGGATGACTGGTTTTATTAAATTTCTGGTACCACAGACACAGTTCTGCCTCCAGAATATTTCTGCTGACGTCCTGGATATCATGACTATAAAACTCAGCAAGGTCCAAAAATTCCTTATTTTTTTATCCAGAAGAAAAACTTTCTGCAGGTAATAATACCATGAATTTTTTAAGAAGTGACTTATGTTGGGTGGATCGATCTTCTAAGCCAGATAAAAATGAATCAACCCATGGTATGAAAACTGATTTTCGATAATAATCTATAGCACTTTCAGCGGGTACGTTAGCCCGATTGGTTTGCTTCGAGGCCAATCTTGGGATTTTGATTTCAATGTCAAACATATCGGCGATCTGTTTTGCTTCATCGAAAATATTTTTGAACTGCTCTTCATCATTGTCGCGCACGTATTTGACACTGGAGATTGTTTCTTCGGCATTATCCATCGCAAACGCAAGATCCGAGTTCTCAAGTTGGAGAATTTTAGATAAAGGAAGACTGTATCCGAGAAGCTTTTCTACAGAGAACAACGAAATGACGAACTGTGACTGCGCCAGAGCACTCAGCAAAACGAACGCACCTGAACTGGATTCCTTATCTTTCCATAAAGATATTTCCTGAAGTGCTGAATGTACGGGTTTTAACAATTGCATCATAACCATGACAGAATCATGCTTTTGAATCCATCTGGTTGGACACATCTGTTTCATCCGGTCTCTGCGAGATTCTGGAAATAATAATTGCACTTGATGTTGCAGCACTTGTTGCCTTTTAGGGGTATTGAAGAAAGTATACACTTTCTCAATAGTCCCCATACAGTTCCTGATAGGCGGTATTCCGGAAGCACTAGAAATGGCCAGATTGAGATTATGTGCTGCACAATGTACATAGAGCGCTGTTGGATGATCTTTGGCAATACAAGCTTGGGTCCCCTTTAGATGCCCACTCATATTGGATGCTCCATCATATCCCTGTCCTCTCAAATTTGAAACATCAATATTGCATAATATCAGTCCATTTATGATTGCATCAGCAAGATCTTTTCCACAAGTTGACTTAATGGGCACAAAAGTAAGGAAATTTTCACATATAGTAAATTGATTGTGGCTTGTTCCAATATTTTTAACATAACGGACACAGATTGAACATTGTTCAATGGTTGATATGTCTGTTGTTTCATCGGCTAATATAGAGAAACATTTAGAACTATTCACTTCACTAGCAATTTTTCGTTTTATTATGATGTCACATGCCTCAATTATTTGGTTCTGTATGTTCCAGCTGATGTAAGTAGCATTTCGAGGACATGTTTCGAAATGTTTCTTTAAATTCACATCTCCAGAATCAATCCTAGCTCTCAACAAGGCACGAAAATTCCCCTCATTTTCTTCTGGTTCTACACTGACGTTGAACTCCCGTTGAACTCCCCGTAAAGGGAGTCCCTGTCTGCCACACATTATGACAGTCTTTATAATCGGGGCCAATTTCTCCTGGTTTTCTTGGATCTGGCGTGTTCTTACGGAATCAACTTGAGAATCGATTGATTGACTTTCCCCCGCCATTACTGCCAAGAAGTTGTCAGCCTTAATACTTGCAGCACGATGGTATTGGGTTGTCTGGTGTTTCTGAAAACTCTCCAAAGCTTTTTTCCAATTTCGATAAGGATCACTAACAAGATGTCCAGTGATTTGACCTGAATTATGTCCAACTTCTTTTTGGGAAAAAATGAAACAATATTTACAGTAAGCACCGTCTTCTGATTTCGAATATATCAGCCACTTATAATTTTCAAGCCAATCATATTGGAATTTCCTAGATTTATTTCCAAAAGTTGTACTTGGAAACTCAAATTTTTTTTGTGGTGCCGATAACCCCTGCAGTATTTTTATTTTGTCACCATCATTCAGCTGTTTGTTTTTGTTTCTGAAGGAAAAAATATCAGATTGGTCTGCAACAGTAGTAACAACCACCCCAGAGGTTGATGGCTGAGAATCAATCATAGCATCAATATTTCCACCTTCATCTGAAGTATCCTCGTTTGTCTTTGTCTTTTTCTTTTGAAAAAAATCCAAAAGAGTTTGAGACCTCCGTTTTCCATTCATTTTGATTTTTGATTAACGTCTAGAAAAAATAAGTCAGTAAATGTACATAGAAAATATGACCCATTAAATAGTCTACTTACATTGTTTATGGGTTATACCTTCAAAGCAACGAGATCTTAAGAACAATGCGACGCCCAACAACAATTATTCAGAAACAAAATCGGATGTGCTCATTGTGCTCAACCAACACTCATCACTGACACTAATATACTGTTCATAACCATAACGTAGCAGATGATGTAATAATGCCTCATTCCCTAGCGAGGTATGGCAGTCGTAAACTGCGCAAGGGCGGAGTTAAGACAAGATAATGTACAAGTACAGTACATCTCAAAAATATTTACTTAGAAGAAAAGATTTCACGGCTCACGGCAGACGACAGAACATTTATTTTCAATTCGGTTACAAACTGTGAGTACAAACTGTGAGAGAAATATTGGTTGGTCTATAGGAGTTCGGGGGGGGGCTGTGCCCCCGTGCCCCCCCTGGGTGCGCCACTGTTCGCTTTACAATTAGTCCAATTTAGGCGTAAACTATAAAATTTGCGTTCTTATTAAAAATATTATTTTAATCAGTTTGAAAAATTTTCATATATCATTTCAGAGATAATACTCATCGTAAAATATGCAATTTATTAGAAAAATTTGAAATACAAAAACTAATTACATTAAAACCAACATCAAAAGATGGTATAGATGTATTAGAAGTGACTCACATAGAGGTTTCAAAAGTGAATGCTATTATCCTTGATGGCTCTGAAATTAAATGTGATGTCAATAAAGAGGATTTGAAAAGAAAGAGAGAAGATTCCCCTGAGAATAATTCAGAACTGGAAGAAGAAAAGCGTAAGAAAGAGAAGAAGGAGCCAAAGGCAGACATTTTGGTAATGTACATCTAATATATATATATATATATATATATATATATATATATATATATATATATATATATATATATATATATATATATATATATATATTAATAACGTTCTATTAATATTATTAATATGTTTGAAAAACCCTGTGTATGTAAGATGTGGCAGATTATTTAATTTCTGATGACATTGACATTTCACAGTTGAAAAAGATATTGAAGGTTAAAGAAAACAGAAGTCATTATAAAGTATTTAGTAATAAAAGTATTCCCAATCTTCGTGATAAGAAAATATCAAGTTTAGCATTTTTTTCAAAAAAGAGGAAAGTTTGTAGCCACAGCAGAATATGGTTATTTATTTGAAAAAAATCAGCAGTTGAATTTGAGAATCCGAACGGGGAACATCTCATGTGAGATCTCCAAAAATTATTCGGTATATTTAAAGCAAATTTAGTGCGTGTATTTTCGAAAATCATTCGTAATTCGATGAAAGGTGAAGGGTCCTGTATCCTAAATTAGTGTTTGCAGTTTTTTCTTCTCTACATACAGATTTCTGGTGAGTTCGCTCCAGAATTATTTTTATATCATTGAACATCAGCCTTGAAACTAAATTAAAATTAGATGCATCTAAGTATTCTCATTGTGTTTGATAATTTTCATGCTATAGAAAATTTGATATAAGTGACATTTGGTTAATTTCCAGTGACAGTAAAATCATATATGTCATAAGATAATTGAAGTGTCTTGTAGTATATTGAACAAACAGTTACTCTAGATTTGGAATAGCGTAATACTTAATTTGGAGCATTCATTTAAATTTATAAATTTGAATTATTATTTAAAAGCTTTGATCCCTCCCTGAGATAAGAGTGAGTAAGTCTATTGTGTATTGATTTATCTTTCAAAGTACAAAATTTAATATTCATCTGAGCCGGGCATATTAATTTGACAACTGCTGTCAAAATTCAAATAGGTTATATTCAGTGGTAAAGGTTTGTTCACAATAGTCTAGCTACAATCACAAATTGTGAAAACGTCGACAATTAATATTTTATATTGTTATATATCATACATCCATTCAATTATAATTATTAAAATATTAGATGTATAATAATTTGTCACCCAAACGTGGGGCTATATATAACAAGATGTACGAATAGTGCGTGACATATGAACAATAAGCAACGAATTGATTAGTGGGTATTGATCTCGAATATTCGAGACAACAACCAACATAGACACGGAGGTGCATATAACACTCCTGTCTGAAACTTCCGACCCAGATTAACGAAATAATCTATTCGTTGCTTATTGTTCATATGTCACGCACTATTCGCACATCTTGTTATTATTTCATTAATCTGGGTCGGAAGTTTCAAACGGGAGTGTTATATGCACCTCCGTGTCTATGTTGGTTGTTGTCTCGAATATTCGAGATCTTCTAATATTACTGACACAAATATTGTGTTTGCCTATCCTGCTGAATTCTGTTATATTTTCTCATGTTTCATTCAACACCTTTGCTCCCATGTTTCACATCTTTTCTTGGTTGTCTGCGTGTTACCACTCTTTTCAGTAGCCCCTTCTTCTATTTGCGTGCAATACCCACTAATCTATTCGTTGCTTATTATATATATATATATATATATATATATATATATATATATATATAATATGTATAAATTTATTACGTTCTCGACCGTTACTTAATTATAGAATAATTTGCGATATTGGGTCTAGCGGTCTGTAGGAAATTAAAAGTGCACTTTTTGTAATTTTCTGAATATTTCGTTATTGTTTAATCATCATCACCGGGAGAATTCTACAACAGTTGTCGATTTACATTCTAAAACTTATTAAAATTAACAATAAATAAAAACTTACAGAGGGTAACAGTTGTTTCACAGATACGGGCACTAGAATCCCATGACACACATTAAAAATAGTTTAATATAAAATGTTTCTATTGTGTTGTTTTATTATATTGTAAAGTAAATATACAGAGTGACATGTTAAAAATAATTAAAAATATTACAATAAACATTACCTTAATTGTTAGTATCAAGTTTGTAGTTTAGATTGTTTTAATGTTTCTTGATATAATATATTTCAAGGAATAATCTAGACTTGTAGTTTTGTTTTTATCCAATAATGTGATATTGTCATAATCAAAATTATGACCAGTCTGGTGTTCTACTGTGGCTCATGTATTTTTGTTTAGTCTGCAGTCACTTTTATGTTGAGTGATTCTTTGCTTTAACCATTGGGACGTTTGACCTATGTAACACCCTTGACAATCTCTGCATGGTAGTTTATGAATAGCATTGGTATTGTACAATAGTGGTGTTTTGTCCTTAAGTTTTGTAAATAAGTTAGAATTTTTGTGTTGGTTATATTTTGAAATTTTTATGTTATTAAATTGATTGAAAATCGCTATTATTTTGTTTGATAACTGCGGTATGACAAATTTTTATGTATAATTTGTTGTGGTTTTGGTGAATCAATCGCTTCATCATACATTTCGGTGTTCTATAACAGAATTTTAGCACGTTTTTGGGATAACCGTTATTAGCAAAGATCGCAAATAATTTGTGGAGATTAGATGTTAACCATTTTTTATCACTGATATGTACAACCCTGTTTTTCATTGCTATTACGGTGTTGTATATTTGTAATTTGGGGTGACTTGAAAAATAATTTATAAACCTGATTGGTTTCAAAAACCTACAGTATTTAATAAACGTTACTATTTACTTTGTTATCTCACAGAGGTTAAATACAATTCGTGATACTTGTCACTAGTTATGTTAATTAATTAGTAAGTAAAGTATACATAATGTCAAGAATTGGCATAAGGCACCTTGATGAAACATTACTAATTAGAAAAATACATTATTTGTGTTGATGATAACTTCAGAGCGGTTAGACATAGGTATAGGGAATCCTTATGCACTATGAAAGAAAACTAAGGGTGCTTTTACGTTCATTGAAAATATACAGGGAGTTCTATTTGAAATAATTAAGTTATTGATGTTTGAATTTGGCCAAAGTGACCTTCAATGACCCTATTATAATATAATGGAACGGCAAATATCACGATTAACAGTTCAAGGTATTCTAAATCACTGTTGTAAACTTCACTTGCCTAAATTAAATGGGTTGGTCGGAAATAAACTTCTATGCCAACTCTTCATTTCCACAAAATATGGAAAATCTCAAGAACGGCAAAACTGAGGTACATGAAACATTATTCAAAATTAACCTATCTACCATGTAGAATTTATAGACGTGATCAAATATAGGGTGTTACATTTAAAAAATCGTATCTTTGATTTGTTTAACTACTTTTGGTACATCCTGTATAGCTGTAAATAATTTCATACTATTCATATTCTCACTTAAACTGATCAAAAATTGCATTAATTGGTCATTCCTAGTTGTATTTTCCCTTTGTTCTTGTCTCCCATCCTCTTGTTCTTGGGCTTCTGCTCTCTGATTATCCATAAGATTCTGTTCCTGTTCATGTTAATCTCCCTCTGATTGTTCTGTTCGTTGGTCCAAATAGTGCACCTGAAAATCACCTCTTCCATGACTCCTTTCTTCTCTTTCTTCATTCGATTCACTTTCTATTCCTACTAGTTTACCATCTCTTAAGGTCATCCTTCTCTCCATTTTATTTTTATTTTAAATACTACTCAAGTTGCTAACATTTTCTAAATCTTTCAATATTCGCGCTCTGCGTTGGTAGCGAATATTCAATAACCCCACGTTGCTGGTGCCAATATTGTTCAGTCTAATATATCACACTTTTTATGATATATGAATATAACAATTAAAATTTTATTTGCCCACGTTGCGGAGACAAAATTGTACTGTCCCTTGTTGCAGCGACAATATCATACATACGGCTTAAGCACCGTATGTTATTTATTCCAAAAGTTGACAGTTGTTGTCAAAATTCCCAGCTATCAGAATAACGAAAATTGTTTTAAAATATCGAAAGATGAGTTTATATATATATATATATATATATATGTATATATATATATATATATATATATATATATATATATTTTAATAACGTTCTATTAATATTATTAATATGTTTGAAAAACCCTGTGTATGTAAGATGTGGCAGATTATTTAATTTCTGATGACATTGACATTTCACAGTTGAAAAAGATATTGAAGGTTAAAGAAAACAGAAGTCATTATAAAGTATTTAGTAATAAAAGTATTCCCAATCTTCGTGATAAGAAAATATCAAGTTTAGCATTTTTTTCAAAAAAGAGGAAAGTTTGTAACCACAGCAGAATGTGGTTATTTATTTGAAAAAAATCAGCAGTTGAATTTGAGAATCCGAACGGGGAACATCTCATGTGAGATCTCCAAAAATTATTCGGTATATTCAAAGCAAACTTAGTGCGTGTATTTTCGAAAAATCATTCGTAATTCGAAGAAAGGTGAAGGGTCCTGTATCCTAAATTAGTGTTTGCAGTTTTTTCTTCTCTACATCCAGATTTCTGGTGAGTTCGCTCCAGAATGATTTTTATATCATTGAACATCAGCCTTGAAACTAAATTAAAATTAGATGCATCTTAGTATTGAATTCAAATAACAACGAAATATAAGTATACTCATCGAACAATTAAATAGTGAGAGAAAATATTTTAAAAAATCGGGTATTTGACATTTACCGAGGAGTTGAGTGACAATTCAAAATTTGAAATTTTTGTAAAGAAATTAGAAACATTTGAAATTAGATTAGGCGGTTATTTAGTTTGTAGGTTGTTCTAATTTTAATCTAGTCGTAAAAGATACGATTTCGTTATTTGTATTAAGAAGGAAAGTTAAATTTGGAATTTGTTGATTTGGGTAATTATATATAATTGTTAAACTTATTTTCATTGGAATATTTAAATCATTTTAGACATGTTGATAGAAATTAAACATATTTAATTGAATAGGAATATTATTTGGACAGTGAAATGTAGTGGATCATTGGTGACAGACAAGTCATTCATAGATAGTAAGTGCCAGGAAGCAATTAAGTGATATTTCCGATCTTAAATATACGTTCACAGGAGATAATACAGAACAAAATTAATTATCTAACTATTGAATTCAGAAATTAATTTAAAATTTATAAAAACTTTTATATTAGAACAAACTGAACCCACCTGAGAATAGAGTCAAATCATTCAAGGTAAAATATACTCATCTTTCGATATTTTAAAACAATTTTCGTTATTCTGATAGCTGGGAATTTTGACAACAACTGTCAACTTTTGGAATAAATAACATACGGTGCTTGAGCCGTATGTATGATATTGTCGCTGCAACAAGGGACAGTACAATTTTGTCTCCGCAACGTGGGCAAATAAAATTTTAATTGTTATATTCATATATCATAAAAAGTGTGGTATATTAGACTGAACAATATTGGCACCAGCAACGTGGGGTTATTGAATATTCGCTACCAACGCAGGGCACGAATATTAAAAGATTTAGAAAATTTTAGCAACTTGAGTAGTATTTAAAATAAAAATAAAATGGAGAGAAGGATGACCTTAAGAGATGGTAAACTAGTAGGAATAGAAAGTGAATCGAATGAAGAAAGAGAAGAAAGGAGTCATGGAAGAGGTCATTTTCAGGTGCACTATTTGGAACAACGAACAGAACAATCAGAGGGAGATTAACATGAACAGGAACAGAATCTTATGGATAATCAGAGAGCAGAAGCCCAAGAACAAGAGGATGGGAGACAAGAACAAAGGGAAAATACAACTAGGAATGACCAATTAATGCAATTTTTGATCAGTTTAAGTGAGAATATGAATAGTATGAAATTATTTACAGCTATACAGGATGTACCAAAAGTAGTTAAACAAATCAAAGATACGATTTTTTAAATGTAACACCCTATATTTGATCACGTCTATAAATTCTACATGGTAGATAGGTTAATTTTGAATAATGTTTCATGTACCTCAGTTTTGCCGTTCTTGAGATTTTCCATATTTTGTGGAAATGAAGAGTTGGCATAGAAGTTTATTTCCGACCAATCCATTTAATTTAGGCAAGTGAAGTTTACAACAGTGATTTAGAATACCTCGAACTGTTAATCGTGATATTTGCCGTTCCATTATATTATAATAGGGTCATTGAAGGTCACTTTGGCCAAATTCAAACATCAATAACTTAATTATTTCAAATAGAACTCCCTGTATATTTTCAATGAACGTAAAAGCACCCTTAGTTTTCTTTCATAGTGCATAAGGATTCCCTATACCTATGTCTAACCGCTCTGAAGATATCATCAACACTTTACTAAAAATAATGTATTTTTCTAATTAGTAATGTTTCATCAAGGTGCCTTATGCCAATTCTTGACATTATGTATACTTTACTTACTAATTAATTAACATAACTAGTGACAAGTATCACGAATTGTATTTAACCTCTGTGAGATAACAAAGTAAATAGTAACGTTTATTAAATACTGTAGGTTTTTGAAACCAATCAGGTTTATAAATTATTTTTCAAGTCACCCCAAATCACAAATATACAACACCGTAATAGCAATGAAAAACAGGGTTGTACATATCAGTGATAAAAAATGGTTAACATCGAATCTCCACAAATTATTTGCGATCTTTGCTAATAACGGTTATACCAAAAACGTGCTAAAAATCTGTTATAGAACACCGAAATGTATGATGGAGCGATTGATTCACCAAAACCACAACAAATTATACATAAAAATTTGTCATACCGCAGTTATGAAACAAAATAATAGCGATTTTCAATCAATTTATCAACATAAAAATTTCAAAATATAACCAAGGACAAAACACCACTATTGTACAATACCAATGTTATTCATAAACTACCATGCAGAAATTGTCAAGGGTGTTACATAGGTCAAACGTCCCAATGGTTAAAGCAAAGAATCACTCAACATAAAAGTGACTGCAGACTAAACAAAAATACATGAGCCACAGTAGAACACCAGACTGGTCATAATTTTGATTATGACAATATAACATTATTGGATAAAAACAAAACTACAAGTCTAGATTATTCCTTGAAATATATTATATCAAGAAACATTGAAACAATCTAAACTACAAACTTGATACTAACAATTTAAGTAATGTTTATTGTAATATTTTTAATTATTTTTAACATGTCACTCTGTATATTTACTTTACAATATAATAAAACAACACAATAGAAACATTTTATATTAAACTATTTTTAATGTGTGTCATGGGATGCTAGTGCCCGTATCTGTGAAACAACTGTTACCCTCTGTAAGTTTTTATTTATTGTTAATTTTAATAAGTTTTAGAATGTAAATCGACAACTGTTGTAGAATTCTCCCGGTGATGATGATTAAACAATAAGGAAATATTCAGAAAATTACAAAAAGTGCACTTTTAATTTCCTACAGACCGCTAGACCCGATATCGCAAATTATTCTATAATTAAGTAACGGTCGAGAACGTAATAAATTTATACATATTATATATATATATATATATATATATATATATATATATATATATATATATAATAAGCAACGAATAGATTAGTGGGTATTGCACGCAAATAGAAGAAGGGGCTACTGAAAAGAGTGGTAACACGCAGACAACCAAGAAAAGATGTGAAACATGGGAGCAAAGGTGTTGAATGAAACATGAGAAAATATAACAGAATTCAGCAGGATAGGCAAACACAATATTTGTGTCAGTAATATTAGAAGATCTCGAATATTCGAGACAACAACCAACATAGACACGGAGGTGCATATAACACTCCCGTTTGAAACTTCCGACCCAGATTAATGAAATAATAACAAGATGTACGAATAGTGCGTGACATATGAACAATAAGCAACGAATAGATTATTTCGTTAATCTGGGTCGGAAGTTTCAGACAGGAGTGTTATATGCACCTCCGTGTCTATGTTGGTTGTTGTCTCGAATATTCGAGATCAATACCCACTAATCTATTCGTTGCTTATTGTTCATATGTCACGCACTATTCGTACATCTTGTTATATATAGCCCCACGTTTCGGTGACAAATTATTATATATCTAATATTTTAATAATTATAATTGAATGGATGTATGATATATAACAATATAAAATATTAATTGTCGACGTTTTCACAATTTGTGATTGTAGCTACACTATTCTGAACACACCTTTACCACTGAATATAACCTATTTGATTTTTGACAGCAGTTGTCAAATTAATATGCCCGGCTCAGATGAATATTAAATTTTGTACTTTGAAAGATAAATCAATACACAATAGACTTACTCACTCTTATCTCAGGAAGGAATCAAAGATTTTAAATAATAATTCAAATTTATAAATTTCAATGAATGCTCCAAATTAAGTATTACGCTATTCCAAATCTAGAGTAACTGTTTGTTAAATATACTACAAGACACTTCAATTATCTTATGACATATGATTTTACTGTCACTGGAAATTAACCAAATGTCACTTATATCAAATTCTCTATAGCATGAAAATTATCAAACACAATGAGAATAGATATGAAATGAGTACCAAAGTGAGTTGGAATCAAATTTATATAATATATGATCAGATAACAAATTATTACTTTTCAAAATTATCATCAACGAAAACAAAGATAGAATTTTCTATCAACCTTAATATTAAAACAACCTATATTAGTAATCTACTAGCTAAATATTTTTATCAAAAGTTCAAAATGTCTGATTTTATACTTGATGTATATCAATGTCAAATACGCAAATTTCCGTGCAAATTGTCTATTCCAAAATTTTCTTCACTTGACGTTGAATTTTATATGTGTAACGTTACTGTGATTTAGATCAAATTTATTATCATAAGATGCATCTATTTTTGAAATATATTTAAGAAAGGCCTATTATTTCTCTAGAAATAATTTAAATAAACTGGACAGGACTCACCAACTAGGTACTGGTTAACTCGTTCGTATTCTAAAACGTATTTAGAATTCAGCAACACTTTCTAAATTTATAATTTAGAAACCGGAAATCACTTGCACTTTCACGATGTAATTCTTCTGCGAAATATACACGCACTGGCTTTACAATGCAAGGTTTTATGATCTGATAATATATTCATATAATTACTATTTTATTCTTAAATAAATTTGAGACAACTCTTAGTTAGATGTTGTCTCATGGGGGTTTCAAATTCAACTGCCTAAACTTTTTACATAAATAAATCTCTTCTCCTTTGGTTACCAAAAATTCTTATTTTAAAAAAAAATACAAATTTATGTTTTCCTATAACAAAGAGAGATTTGCATTCTTTTATTATAATTGCAATTTTGCTAGCAGAGACATCTGTATTTTGAAACTTCAAATATTTGTTTTCAAATCGTTATAAAATCTATCTATTATTAAGTATATTCTGCATTAATGTGATCCGAAATTGAAATGTCACATTTTATTTGTATATTGAATCTTTCAAATTGTTGATTATACAGTGTGTATCACAAGTATTACATACAAATACACACATTTTTCCTTACTTTAATGTTTTCTTTAAAATTTAGATAGAGGAACTGTATTAATATATATATATATATATATATATATATATATATATATATATATATATATATATATAAATTTATTACAAAAAGAATACATTGACAACACAATAAACAGAGTGAAGTGTTAAAAGAAAATCTATAAGACATTATTATTAACAATTTGGCAATTTCGAATATTTCATTTCATGAAAATCGATTATTATTAAATCTAATATAGTAACAAGCAACCTATGGATATCCGGTCAAGAAAGTTTGTTGATAAAAAAACAAGAGAGAATCGCGGGGGAGTTTGGATAACGAGAACAGTATGATGGTGAGCTCTCGAAAATTTGAACAAAATTATTACGCTCCTGACTTAAGCAAACGAGTGTGAAATCAAATTTACAATACATGTTGTACACGATATTTTTCCTAGGACCACAAAAAAGCAGAGTTAATATTTATTTTAAGAATTAAAGTTTATGGTAAGGTTACTACAATTTTAAAAATAAACTGGTGCTTCAAGACCGTCGTTGATCATTTTATGTTCTTTAGTTGATACAAAGTTTTGAATTTTATGCATATCAGACTCACAATTACACAAAATTCAATAATTCTCTCCAATTCGCTCTTTCACTTGCTAACAGTTCAAAAGTCAAACTCAAAATGTAAGGTAGGCATCGATAATCAGCGACTAGTGCGCAAAATCATTACACACAGCTGTCGGCCAATCAGATTTCTCATTTTTTTCTATTAACACGGGTACGCCTTTCGTTTGCAATTTTAAATTTTCAACAAGAGAAAACTGTATGAAATGTGCCACATTTATGTTCTATCGATTCAGACGGTCCACAGTATGGAAAAGTGCCTATTTTCACTGTGATAATAGTGAAAGTTATGTCAATTCGCAGACCATTATTGTGGAAAGTATATTCTCTGTGAATAACACAAATTTGAAAGAGAATAAAAGTTATCGCTGTAAAAATACTGATGCAGCCGAATATGATACGGATGGTATTTGTGCTATCTAAAATTTTAGAGACGCGATTGACATACCTGTATTTCTGGTAATTTTTCTAGTGATTGTGTTTGGATTTTCAAGTACTGATCCCACCACCATTTTCTTCGTTGGTGATACCTGTCATCGTCTTCTTTTACCTCTTGTAAGCAACACTACCTGCAGCACGAAATCTTGCCAACGCCGTTTTAAAACCTTTTGCCGATGGTCTCGCTCAGGATAATTTAGTGCATATACCCTTGACGCCAGAAGGATGTTTTCATGGCATTCACCTATGGTTAAAACCATGTCAATTCTTTCTCGAAGCGAATATTGTTTTATTTGCTAAAATGTCACCACAAAATATTATCGTTAGAATGTTCTGTTTATTACATTTTGCAAATCTGTCAAGAATTGACTCCAGGCGCCTTGACGAAACATCATTACTAATGAAAAAAATACATTATTCTTAATAAACTTCAAAACGGTTAGAGATAGGTATAGGGAAGCCTTATGCACTATGATAGCAAACTACGAGTGCTATTCAATGCATTGAAAATGTACAGAGTGTTCCATTTGAAATAATATAGTAATTGATGTTTGAATTTGGCCAAAGTAACACTCTATTATAAAATAATGGAACAACAAATATCACGATAAATAGTTAAAGGTATCTTAAATAACTGTTTTAAATTTCACTTGTATAAATTAAATGATTTCGTCGGGATTAAACTTCTACGCCAACTCATCATTTCCTCAAAAATGTCTCAAGAACGACGAACCTAGGTACATGAAACCTTATTTATAGTTGACTTAACTTTCCATGTAGAATTCAAAAATGTTATCAAATATAGGGCGTCCTATTTGAAAAATCGTACCTATATTTGATTTGTTTAATTCCTTTGGGGACATTTTGTATGGCTGCAACTAATTTTAGATAGTAGCCGTAATTGATGTTCATATAAATTTCACCTTTGCTATTTAGAGACCATATAAATACAGATGATTCACCCTGTATAGATGGCAGATTTCTTCTATACAACTCCGTTTAGTTCGAAATGTCACTAATTTCGAAAAAACAGTCTAACCGTTCTTTGAAGGAGACAACTACTTTCCTGGCTAATGCCACTCAGAATATTGAATTACATTCTCTTCTGCGTGGCATTAGGCATGAAAGTTCTTTAGGTGTATAGTAGAAAACCGCAATCTATATATATATATATATATATATATATATATATATATATATATAGTTTTGCTTTTTTTTTGGTTCTTGGTCTTTTTATTTAATTATATATTGATTATTTTATATTCTTGGGATTGAGGACCATTTTAAAAGACATTTAACTAGTAGTTAATACATTTTCATTTAACGTTTCGGTCTTTCCATGACCTTCATCAGGAATGGAATTCCAATACAAATTTTCATCAATGAATGTCATATTTTTAAAATGTTCGTTTTGTTTGGGTGTGAGTTATATTCTGTTATGTGATACGTCCTAAAACATCTATAAAATATATTGAATAATCAAATGAACGTTCTGTCGAAGTTTTAACAAAATTTTTATTTCTGATGAAGGTCATGGAAAGACCGTAACGTTAAATGAAAATGTATTAACTACCAATTAAATGTCTTTTAAAATGGTCCTCAATCCCAAGAACATAAAATAATCTATATATATATATATATATATATATATATATATATATATATATATATATATATATATATATATATATATATATATATATATATATATATATATATATATATATATACATATATATATATATATATATATATATATATATATATATTTTTATGTTTACTTTCTTTGACCTTTTTAGTATATTTACATATATCTGAAGTTTTTCTTGGTTTTAGGTCATTTTTCAAATTAAAAATATAAAAAGACGGTTTATGTTGTTGAGATTACCATCATTTATTTACGTTTCGGCTTATTCAGCCTTTTTCAAAATAATACTATTATTTTGAAAAAGGCTGAATAAGCCGAAACGTAAATAAATGATGGTAATCTCAACAACATAAACCGTATTTTTATATTTTTAATTTGAAAAATGACCTAAAACCAAGAAAAACTTCAGATATATGTAAATATATATATATATATATATATATATATATATATATATATATATAACGTTTATTTTGTATTCTTGGGATTGAAGACCATTTTTAAAGACATATAACTAGTAGTTAATACATTTTTATTTAACGTTTCGGTCTTTCCATGACCTTCATCAGAAATAAATTTTTTGTTAAAACTAAAAGAAATGGTACAAGTTACAAAAAGAATCTTAATAGCAAAACGAATAAATCTTACCTTCGACAGAACGTTCATTTAATCATTCAATATATTTTATAGCTGTTTAGGACGTATCACATAACAGAATATAACTCACACACAAACAAAACGAACATTTTAAAAATATGACAGTCATTGATGAAAATTTGTATTGGAATACGAGTATTTGTTCTATACAATAAAAGCAGGCGTAACGAGGTTTTAATTTGTTTGTCGTTTTTGTGTTGACTGGTATTGCAAAGGATTTTATATTTATATAGGGTGTGGTAATAAATTTATTATATTTGGAATGTGCCACGTGTTTCTCAATATTTCTAAGATTTTATAAGGCTATTATAAATTTTACTAAGGTTTTTTGTGTCAGTCTTTAAATTTACGGAACTGGTTTTTCTTTGTATTTCTATCATTTCTAGAACTTCGCGTTTTTTGTGTGGTTTTCACTTCGAAGAATAATACAAAAACTAAAATAGACAATAAAACAAACCAATTCCTCACTTTGCCATATATACCAAATTTATCAGAAAACCTAAAAAAGACATTTTCGCACCACAACATACATGTTGCTCATAAAGGGTACAACCTACTGAAAACCAATTACACTTATCTAAAAAGTTCAATCTCAAAAGAAAAAAAGAGCAACATAGTCTATGAAATACCATGTAAAAACTGTGAAGGGGTCTACATCGGACAAACAAGTCAGTATTTGAAAAACAGAGTAAATAGTCACAAATATGACAAACGAAACAAAACGGCACTAACTATCCATGTTTCAGAGAACCAACACGAATTTGATTTCGAAAATACAAAAATTCTTCGAAGTTAAAACCACACAAAAAAACGCGAAGTTCTAGAAATGATAGAAATACAAAGAAAAACCAGTTCCGTAAATTTAAAGACTGACACAAAAAACCTTAGTAAAATTTATAATAACATTATAAAATCTTAGAAATATTGAGAAACACGTGGCACATTCCAAATATAATAAATTTATTACCACACCCTATATAAATATAAAATCCTTTGCAATACCAGTCAACACAAAAACGACAAACAAATTAAAACCTCGTTACGCCTGCTTTTATTGTATAGAACAAATACTCGTATTCCGATACAAATTTTCATCAATGACTGTCATATTTTTAAAATGTTCGTTTTGTTTGTGTGTGAGTTATATTCTGTTATGTGATACGTCCTAAACAGCTATAAAATATATTGAATGATTAAATGAACGTTCTGTCGAAGGTAAGATTTATTCGTTTTGCTATTAAGATTCTTTTTGTAACTTGTACCATTTCTTTTAGTTTTAACAAAAAATTTATTTCTGATGAAGGTCATGGAAAGACCGAAACGTTAAATAAAAATGTATTAACTACTAGTTATATGTCTTTAAAAATGGTCTTCAATCCCAAGAATACAAAATAAACAATATATAATTAAATAAAAAAGACCAAGAACCAAAAAAAAAGAAACACTATATATATATATATATATATATATATATATATATATATATATATATATATATATATATATATATATATAGATTCTAGGTTAACCGCTAGGGTGCGTAAGCTGTGAAGAAACATTTAAAAACCAGTTTTTTGTGAAATATGCCCAATTATACCAAGTGTTAAATAAGTTAAATAGAAAGAGGCCTAAATTCCGCACAAATTTGTACTTTGTTAATTTTCCTAAATAAAGGGTGGGGGAGAGTGGGGAAGAGTTTGTGGATTAATACCTATAACTTTGGTTTGGATCAACCGATTTGAACGAAATTAATGTCATTACAAAGAATGTCGATGAATTAATTACATCCACTATAAAACAATTGCATTTAGTTTCAATTGTCATAGTTAGAGGATACTTACGAATGAAAAAATTAAAATTTGTTTTTCTTGAAAATGATTAATGGAATCATTTAATTATTGTAAATTATAATGGAACTGGATTAAATTCGTAACAAAATGGTGTAAACCGCATATTGATAGCTTTTGTCGAACTCGAGATAGAAATAAAAACGCATATATTTTTTTAAATGGAATACCCTGTATATTATCACACTTTAGAATTTAACGATAAAAATAATGTATGTTTCTAAGGACTCCCTTTACCTATCTTTTATGGTTTTCTAAATATCTCGTTTTTTCTCGAAATACACTGTCACACAAAAAAAATGAGGATAAAACGGGTAGGAATAAAAAAATTACCTTGGATCAGTTGATTTGAAGCCTTTGGGCTACTATTTGTAATATTTAGGATTAGGGTGTTCCAAAAAGAGTGAAATATTATGGACTCCTGCTAACTTGAAGAACATGCTTATCTTAAATAGAACACCTGATACAGTAAACGATTCTCCTTCAAACGGCGCATTTTTTGGTGAGCTCATATTTATTTTTGATGACGTCATCACTGTTCGAGTTAAGACGTCATCATCATTTTTTTTAAATGGGAATACCCGCTTTTGATAGTTCCACCAAAAAGAACGCATTTTTCTATGTACGAATATAATTATTTTTGCAACAGCAGTCATGTATGTTTCTGGCTCATATATACAGGGTGCTTCCAAAGTAACCTGAAAGATGAATGTGGTTGAGTCTCCATTCAATTTTAAGACGAAATGTTTTGTTATTAATGAGTTATATGGCGTCGTATTGTAACTGTAGGTGAAAATTATTCAGTCCATACTTTTATTCTTAGTAACGCTATAGTTTTTTTAATGTAATAAGAATTAACAGCCTTTGTATTATTGATAATAAACGCGTCAAACCTAAAAACCAACGCAAAAATAAAAAAAAATTTATCATACTGATTTCGGTGTAGCATCAGTTCTGCTGTGTGGAAATAATAAAGTGTTTATAAAATTCGCCTGCATTTATTTCGATATATCGGAAAGTGCAGCGAAAATTAATTAACTAGAATTTGAATTGTGTAAACAAAAGGTAAAGTACGTAGTGCTACAAAAAAAAACAAAGAAAAACGTTAGATTTTGTAAAAACAATTAAATAAATAGGTTAGAATTAAGTTACTGAAATAAAAAGCAATTGATTTAAGGCGAGTTCAAAACGATATAATTCGCGACGTTGTCAAATTTAAAAAATAAAGGACAAAATAAAGAAAGAAACTAGATATATATAATAAGTGGTTGGATAGATTAAGTATCTCCGAAGAGTTGATCTGGGTACCTTGGTCTTACGCTACCACGAAAATAATATAATCAAATAGTAGTTGAATACAAAATATAAACAAAATGGATAGTGATGATTATTCTACAGAAGAAAGAAAAGAAAAATGGATGGATTATTTGAAGTTAGCAAGAGGACTAACAGAACCCCACCTAAAAGTAAAAAAGATGAAAAGTTAGATGAAATCTTAGCGTTAATGAAGGAAATGTCTGCAGATCAAAAGGTTATGAAATGGGAACAACAACTAATTAAAAACGAGATCAAAGAAACTAAAGATCAACAGGCTCTGTTTAACGAGGAAATATTAAAGTTGAAAACGAAGTATTGAGAAAAGAAAACCAAGCAATTAAAAAAGAAAATGCAGGAATGAAAACAGAAATGGAAGAGATGAAAAAACAATGGAAATTATAGATAAAGAAAGAAGAAAAAATGATGTGATGATAAATGGATTGAAACTTGATACTAATGAGCCGTCGGAATTGGTGGAAAATGTCAGAAACTTTTTGAGTCAACAACTAAAAATAAATATCGAGCCTAAAGCAGTTAACAAGATAGGGGAGAAAATGTGTATAGTGGAATGTCAAAAAGAAGCTGATAAAGAAAAAATTATGGCAAATAAAGCTAAATTAAAGGAGAGGAAAGAAGAAAGAGTTTTTATAAATAATGATATGACCAAGAAGGAAAGAGGAAAACAAAAAGAGATAAGGATGTTTGCAAAATTAGAAAATCATAAGGGAAAAGAAGTAAAAATGGGATACAATAAGGTAACAGTAAATGGGCAAGAATGGAGATGGGATAAAGAAACAATTAGAATGAAAATACTGGAAAAAATACATCCAAAAAACTAAATAAAGAACCTGATATTCATGGTAACAGAGAAAAAGACACGGTAACGGAATTTGATCAGAATAAAGTAAAATTAGCACCGGAAATGTGGAGAATTGGAACATGGAATGTTAGAAGTATTTTAGGAAAAGAAAAAGAATTAGAAGAAGAGTTTGAAAATACAAACTTGAGAATACTAGCTATAACAGAGACAAAGAAAAAAGGACAAGGGATAGTGAAAATGGATAATGGTCATATACTCATATATAGTGGCATTGAAAATGAGAAAAGAGCGGCAGCAGGAGTTGCATGCATAATACATAAAAACTTAGAAGAACAAATTACTGGATGGACGGGATGGTCGGAAAGATTACTGGTGATGGAAATGAAAAATAAAAATATGGACACAAAAACTATAATAATTGTATATGGACCAAATAAAGACGATACAGTAGGAAATAAAGATAGGTTTTGGGAAGATCTAACTATGGCTACAGAAAATGCAAAAGGGAAAATAATTATACTTGGAGATTTGAATAGCAGAGTGGGAACAAAAGATGACATTTACAGAACAGTGATAGGAAAACATGGTGAAGCATTTAGGAATAATAATGGAGAACGGCTGTTGGATTTTTGCATATTACACAATTTTATTGTAACTAATACATTTTTCCAACATAAAGACATACATAAATATACACGTGTGATGGAAAGCAGAAATGAAAGGTCCATAATAGATTACATATTAGTGGAAAAGAGAAATAGAAAGGAAGTATTGGATACCAAAGTTAGAAGAGGACCAGAAATGGGAAGTGACCACTATTTACTTGTAACAAAAATAAGAGAACAAGTAGAAATTACAAATCATAATAGGCAAAAAGTAGAAAAAAGAATAGAATATGAATCGGTCAGATCATACAAACTTCAAAACAAAGATATGGCAGAGAAATACAAAACGGCATTATCAGGAAAGTTCTTAAATAATTGTGATATAATGAAAAATGGAAATTTAGAAGAAATGTGGGATCATTTCAAAAAAACCGTTTTGGAAACCGCTAAAGAAATATGTGGTTGTAGCAAGAAAACTAATAAGAAAAAACAAACAGCTTGGTAGACGGATGAACTTAAAATAAAAGTAAAATTAAAAAAAGAAGCGTGGAAAATATATATAAATAACAGAACAACGGAAAACTATGAAGTGTACAAAGAGAAGAGGAAAAAGGTGAAAGAGATGGTAACAGTAGCTAAAAGAAATCAGTGGAAAGAATTTGGCGAAAAAATGGAAAGCAATAGTAAATCAAATCAAAAACTGTTTTACAAAACATTGAAGTCATTAAGAAAGGAAAAATCACAAGAAAAAACATGGATAAAAATAAAAAGGAGATATACTAAGAAATGAAAACGAAGTAATTGATAGATGGAAAGAGTATTTTGAGGAATTACTAGGAGCAGACAACAGAATTCAGGACATTAACAAAAAAAAGGATGCAATAATAGAAAATAAAGACATTGTAACTCTAAAAGAATTACAGGAAATAATACATGAATTGTAAAATGGAAAATCTCCAGGAATTGATAAATTAACAGCAGAAATGTTCAAAAATTTAGGGGAAACAGGAACAAAAATATTATTGACAATATACAACAGGGCGTGGAGTGAAGAACAGATTCCAGAAGATTGGAAGACAGCCTTAATAGTTCCAATATATAAAAAGGGGGATAGACAAGACTGCAATAATTATAGAGGAATAAATCTACTTAGTACAGCTATGAAAGTCTACGAGAAGATTATAGACAGTAAGATAAGACCAGGGATAGAAAATACTCTCGAAGAATCGCAAAGTGGATTTAGAAGAGGGCGAAGCATCCAAGACCACATATTCACAGTGAAACAGATAATTGAGAAGTTCTCACAACAATAAAAAGTGGTATATATGGGATTTATAGACATGGAAAAAGCTTTTGACAAAGTACCAAGGGAGAAGTTATGGAAAGTACTAGAAGGAAGGGGAGTAAATTACAAAATAATAGATATAATCAAAAACATTTACAAAAATAATAGAAATTGTGTAATATACAGGAATAAAACATCAGAACCATTTTCAACACAAGAAGGATTAAGGCAAGGAGGGGGACTAAGTCCATTATTATTTACAATTTTTATTGATGAAATAATTAAAAAATCGTCAACCAAAATGGCAAAACTACACATTGGATACAGACATTTAGGAAGAGTGGATATATCAGAAGCAGCTTTTGCAGATGATTTAATAATTATGGCAGGGAAAGAGGAGGATTTACAAAAGAATATGGAAATATGGAGCACGGTATCGGATGAATTTGGAATGACAGTGAATCAAAGTAAAACCAAAGTTATGGTTATAGGACCGAAACAAAAACATCTAAATATACAGTTAGAGGGAATACAAATTGAGCAAGTTAGAAGATATAAATACTTGGGAGTAGAAATAGAAGAAAATGGGACGCAGGAAGTCGAAATTAACAATAGAGTACAAAAACGATGAAACTTTATCACACGATGAACTCGACATTCATAAATAAAAAGGAAATTTCCAAGAAAACGAAGTTAAATGTATTTAAAACAATTTACCGGCCAATATTAACATTCGGATGTGAATCTTGGGTATTAACAAAGAGACAAAAGAGTCGAATACAAGCAGTTGAGATGAAGTATCTTAGGCGAGTTAAAGGAGTCACAAAGAAAGACAAACTAAGAAGTACGGAAATAAGAGAAGACCTTGAAATAGAATCAACACTTGAATTTATTGAAAAGAGACAATTAAGCTGGTGGGGACATTTACAAAGAATGAACGATACAAGACCAGTTAAAAAAGTATGGCAATCAAAAATACAAAAAAGAACGAAAAAGGGAAGACCAAAACAAACATGGGATCGTGTTATGGTAGGCATAATGCAAGTAAAAAGGAAAAACATGGACAGAGGCAAAAACAATGGCAAGAGATAAACAACAATGGGCTAAATTTGTACATGAATAAAATTCTATCTGGACCAAAGCATCAATGAAAAAATGAATATATGTCTTAAGTATAATGCGATGTAATTGGGTTTCTGATAATATATATATATATATATATATATATATATATATATATATATATATATCAGTTCTGCTTTCGTTTATGTTAACTTAACAACGATGCCTGCGCTTAAACTCCGTTTTACGAGAGAAAAAGCCACCTGACGTTCGAACATTGACAAGCACTGAATTCAAATTCTATCTTGTTTAACTATGTCGCTTAGTAATGACCAATGACCTTTTGACAAGTTTGCGCATACTACTGCAACTGCAGGTGGCATCTTCTCCCGTGAAATGGAGTCTACTAATGCTGAAATGGTTGATATTCACTTTTTGTATTGATTACCGAATGGTAATGTCTTAGAGGCTAGACGTACGAATGCCCAGCGTTATCGATATAATCGTTTACAATGTTCTGAAACGTTTACAACACACTACAACTTCGTTTACAAGAAGCAGGAACTTTTGCGAAATCAACTAATATTATTGGACGATCTAGTACTGCAGAAACTCCACAACTGAGAGACCAGATTCTTCAAATTTTTGACGAACATAAAAAAACGCTTACCAGAAAACCTGTTCAACAAGTAATAAAACTGTTTAGAATATTATAAAAGAAAATTTATTTTATCTGTATCACATTCAATGTTTTTAAAATTTGCTACAGTTTGTTTCGGACTTTCCTAGAGAGCGGACGTACCGTAATTAAAAGCTAATTAGCAAAATCGGTATTATCTCTATAGTCTAAACAAAAACTTTTTACAATCAAAATATATTAAGTTATTTGTGAAATTTATTTATCTGATTAAGTGAAAAATAAAATATAATCTATGAGTGAGACTAGCGGGGGCAGGCCCCCAGAAAATAAAGATATTGATATGGAATTAATAAATGCAGAAACTACAAACTTCCCGGTAGACGAATTTTTAGGATACGAGAAAAAAGACCAGATAAGTATCATAAATAAACATTCTGAAATAATCCAAACAAATACTCAAAAAAGTAAAACAGTAATTACCTCAATTAATACTTCTGAAAAAGAGGTCGCAAAACATAAGGTAGATTATTTATATCAGCAAAATGATTTAGGGCCTTGTCATGTTTATTTAGAAAACAATTCAAATTTATTCAAAGGTAGGTTAAATGCGCTAAGAATAGGAGACATTATATTATCTAATTTCCCGGAAATTGATGATAAAATTTCTAGCATCGACTCAATTGGCAGAAATAGAATAAGATTACAAATCAGCTAACTATCTATTATCCAGGAAAAATGATCAAATTTTTATTAAAAACAATTTGGGAATATACATACCTAAATTTATGGTTATTAGACAGGGCGTGGTCAGGGATATTTCAACGGATTTCTCGGAAGATTATATTAAAAATAAAATAAAAATGTTTGACTTGCATTGCAAGTTTGAAGTAGTGCAAGTTAAAAGACTAAATAGGAAATGCACTGATGAACAAGGCACACAATATGTTCCAACTAAAACATGTATCGTTCACTTTAAATCACAAATTTTACCGAAATATATTACAATAAATAAGGTACTGAAGGAAGTTGAACCATATAAGCAAAAACTTCTGCTTTGTTTTAACTGCTTAAGATACGGGCATACTGGAAACCAGTGCAAGGGCAAGCCAAGGTGTGGCAAATGCAGAGAATCTCATAACACTAAAGATTGCAAAGATACTGAGCTTACACCAAAATGTTTCAATTGTTCGGGTGACCATTTTACAAGTAACTTAGAAGCGTGCCCGGAATTTAAAAGGCAGAAGTTAATTAAAGAGTCTATGTCAACAAATAATATAGGTTACCATGATGCAAGCAAACAGATAGGTAGAAATACTTATGCAAGTGTTACAAACAGTAACTCAAATGTGACAAATTCACAAACTATGAATATACACTGCCCCAAATCTTTCCCCCCCCCCTAAATTCCAGTCAACCTACAATCGATCCAACCCCATCCAATATCATCAATTTAACTCCAACAACAAATTTTAATGCTACAAATCCAACCACAAACCTTTCCAACCCTCGAGCTCACAAAAGGCAAAGGCCAAACAGTCCTGACCCAATTTTAAAATTGCACAAAGAAATGATATCCTTCCCAAGACACCCAATGCCTTGTGGTGGAATATTAGAAAATCCCAATTATACCAAAAATATCAATTCTCAATTGGAATCACCATCTGCAGATTTGAGCTCAGTAAATTCAATATTTCAATTAGTTATGCAAATTGTTACGATTTTATTAGAAGCAAAAAACATAAATGTAAATAAGAAAGAACTAGAAAATTTAGTTAAATCAACACTAGATGTAAATATGTCGTCACTTTCTCAGCTCTAAGCCACATAAATATTTTGCAATGGAACTGCCGTTCGGCAGTCTCGAATAAAACAAACTTAGAATACCTACTACATAAGGGTAACGATACTGTTGCCTTATTATCCGAGACATGGTACCGCCCAGACAAGTACTATGGGTTCATTGGTTTTAACAATATCCGCTGTGACCGCAACGACGGCTATAGTGGAGCAGCTATCTTGGTGAAGTCAAATATACGGTATCAAGAGATACCAATACATACCACAATTAGCTTTAAATATATATGTATATCAGTCGATATACCCGAAATTGGGAAAACAATATATATAGTCTCTATATATGTTAAACCGCGAACTCGTATATCACTGCAACAGTGGATACAATTTTTCGATCAAATCCCAAAACCATTTTTAATTGGGGGCGACTTCAATGCCCATAACTTGGCATGGAATAATGAATGTGACGACATATACGGTAAGGTACTATTGGAAGCCATAGAACACTGTAATTTAATTATATTAAATGATACATCTCCCACGCTAGTCAGCACTAAGAAATCAGTTATAGACCTAACCTTTAGCACCCAAGATCTAACTCAACAAATTACATGGTCTACCTTAGAAGAGCCATATGGCTCAGATCACTTTCCAATACATGTCAAACTAGAATGTAAAAATTCGCTACCAGAAAGCTCACCAACAACCCACAACTTATGGAGACTCAGAGATGCAAACTGGGAATTATACTCTTCTGTATTACAGTTGACAGAACCGAAAACAACATATGATGGTGTCATCGAAAATATAAACAAAGCAGCAGAGGACGCTATCCCAAAACACTTTTCAATAAACAAAAAACGCAATCACTGCTCAAAGCAATGGTGGAATGAAACTTGCAACAAAGCAGCTCTAGCAAGAAAAGAAGCATTTTCCCACTACAAACGATCGCCAAATCTTAACAACTTGATAGACTACAAAAGACTAGATGCAGTGGCAAAAAGGACTTTTAAAGAAACCAAAAGGAAGAGCTGGAGAAATTATTGTCAGAGTCTTAATCAAGGAACACCAATTAAAGAAGTCTGGGATAAAGTAAATCGATTTAAAAATAGAAAACAATCAAATAAAACACCAATAGACCCTGAAGCGGACTGGGTAAATGAATTTCATACCAAAATCTCTCCCCTTGGGGTTGACAACAAATCTATACACCAAATAACTACAGTACAACGAAACAATGCATTTCTACTCTCAATATTCGATATGTGGGAACTAGAACAAAGTTTGAAACAAACCAAAAATACCGCCCCCGGTAAGGACAATATTTCATATATAATGATTTATAAAATGCCGATAGAACATAAAAAAGCTCTGTTAGAACTGTTCAACTCTATCTGGACAAACAAGATACCTTTCCCCGAAAAATGGAAAGACTACATCGTTTTACCCATCAAAAAACCAGGTAAAAGAGACGATACTTCAGAATCATATAGACCTATATCACTTTCATCATGCGTCTTTAAAACTTTGGAAAGAATGATTAAGAAAAGACTCGAACATTGGTTAGAGAGTGAAAAAATTTTGCCTGACTCACAATATGCATTTAGAAAAGGTAGGTCCACCCAAGAACCTCTAACAATATTAGTAAACGATATTTATCTGGGTTATTCACAAAAACACCCCACTTTAGCTACATTTATCGATGTAGCATCAGCTTTCGATAATGTCCAATTGAATTTACTGGAGGAAAAGCTCATCAACATAGGATTACCAACTCATATAGCAGGTTTCATTAAGAACGCATATTCAAATAGATCAGTCTCCTTAAAAATTAACCAACACATTTCAGATCCAAGAATTTCCAGAGACGGTTTACCACAAGGCAGCATTCTCAGTCCAATCCTATTCACCCTCTATACAATGGATATTGAAAAAATCATATCACCAAAATCTAAAATAGTACAGTATGCCGATGATATTGTGTTATACACCACAGAAAAATCAGTTGAAAGATGTACAAAAATTATTAACGCGGAATTTGGTCCAATCCAAAAATGGCTTGATAATATTGGGCTGTCTATATCAGAAACCAAGACCGAAGAATGTATCTTTTCCAGAACTAGAAGTTGTCCTCAAAATCAGATAACCCTAGGTAAATACACCTTTCCCATAAAAAATACCATCAAATACCTTGGATTACTGTTAGACAAGAAACTTTTATGGAAAGACTGTATACACCAAGTAATCAAAAGAACTGAAAATTCAATGAATATATTAAGAGCTTTCTGCAATACAAAGTGGGGAGAGGATCCAAATACGGCATTACTCTTTTATAAAACAATGGTAAGGTCAATTATAGATGATGGAAGTCATCTATATGGGACAGCAGCTGAAACACACTTAAACAAAATTGAAACCCAACAGAATAAATGTTTGAGAATATGCCTAGGATATAACAGATCCACCCTATAAATATTATGCAAGCGGAAGCAATAATACCACCTCTTAAACTAAGAAGACAATTACTCAGTAATATGTTTATTACTAAAATAATAGCAAAGGAAGCATCATACCTCAACAGGTTACAATCATTAACAGTTCAGGTCCTCACCTATAAATACTGGTACTCAAAAAAAACCCAGTTATAGTGGAAAGTCAAATGGAAATATCTAGCTACCAACACAAATTACATACAAACGGGAAACTACCTAACTTTACATACCTACCTGAAAATCTCTACGCTCACAAAATACCAACATATTATTTCGAAATTCAAGACGAAATACCAAACCTGACTCAAACCAAATTCAATAAATTCAAAAACAAATACTGGCCAAATTACAAATATATATTTACAGATGGTTCAAAAACAAATGAACAAACGGGCTGCGCGTTCTACCACATAAACCAAAAACATCATTCCAAATATACTTTACCAAAGGAGGCTTCTATATATACAGCGGAAATAACAGCAATTTCACAAGCAATGAAATACATATTAAATTCAGATAAAAATAGATATGTAATATTTACAGACAGTAAATGTGCAGTGGACAGATTAAAAAATATGAACATAAAGAGAACATTAAATCATATTGAAGCAAACATTTTGAACTTATACCACGAAATTCACACAAATAACAAAATAGTCATATATGTATGGATAAAAGCTCATGTTGGTATAACTGGTAACGAAACAGCTGATAAATTTGCAAAGGAAGCCATAAAAACAGGAGAAAAACTCCAACTTAAATTACCACCCTCTGACGTATTCAAATCACAAAAACAGAAAATTAAAGAAAACTGGCAAAAACTCTATAATGAATCTACAACCGGATTAAACTTTAAAAAACATCAGGATAGGATCCCCAAACAAAGTTGGTTCTACAAAGAGGTGAACAGAAATTTTATAGTTACAATAAATCGAGTGCGTGCAAATCATGCACTTACTCCTGTATATAAACATCGGCTAAAAATGATTGTTCCTGTGGAGATATAGGTACACTGACACACATACTACTTGAGTGTCCGTTACATACCCAAAATATTAGGAAATTATATAATCAACTAATAACTGCCAATATAACCCTTCCAATAGACCTCAATTGTATTATTTTTTCAGAAAGTATAAACACTCTTTACATACTGTACCAACACATAATAAACTGCAAACTTAAATTGTAAAATTTGTAAGCAATTATGCGAAACACAACATTGTATTTGTAATTACTAACAATTATTAAATTAGAAAAAATCCAAAAAAAATTAAGAAATAAAAATAAAATAAAAAAAGTAAATAAAAAAATGAAAAAATATGAGAAAAAATAAAAAAAAATGACTTAAAAAAAATAAAAAATAAAACAAATTATGAAAAAAAATGATTATTAAAAAAAATGATTATTAAAAAATATATATATATATATATATTGTTGTAAATAGGACATATACAGAACCCATATAGAATCCTGATAAAGGATGTAAAATTAAAATTTTGTCAATAAAAATAATTTTTAAAAATGATGTATCAAAATAATAAAATACCTCGTATAACAATATAACTAAGTACGACCAATGGGTATAATCAAAAAGATAGTAAATAAATATAAAAAGAAATCATAAACAAACATCAGAAAAACAGTTGTAAAAATTAATTCTTCAACTTAATAAAAACAACCTTAGACAGAACCTCATAAGTAAACGCAGATCAAGAAATAATATAACGCTGCATGGAATCTTAGACACCCAGAGCATCTGTTTATATTTTAAAAATAAATAGAAACTTCTAACAAATGTAACTAAAACTATAATGAATAAACAATAAAAAGACATTTAGAAGTAATAAAATATATAGAATAAGATATTTAGTTAATGATTAATCATAAAAGTAGATATGGGAAATATTATGATAGGTAGGAATCTGTAATATGGGCAAGGTCAAATTTATACCAAAATAAAACAGTTGAGACAAATTATACCAACATAAATTATTTTGAATGTGAAAAACAATAATGAAATAAATGATTACCGACATAGTTTATGTATATAGGTGTAATAATATCAAACATAATGAGAAATGAATTGTATATATGTATAATAAGTAAATATGTAGATTGTAGAAAACGTAGAATTAATGAAATTGCATTGACCAATCAAAACAGCGCAAATAAACAGTGATATGGAAAAAGACAATAATAATAAGGTGTGAGTGAATAAGTCAATGACAATAAGTATATTAGGTATAAAAAACTATAGTTTGTAATAAGTTTAAGTCAGAAAAACAATAAAAACAACAATAAACAAAGTGACAGGTGAAATTTTCAATCGAACTTTCGAGAACAAAAACCACTTCCGGTGACAGACGATAAAAAGGGTTATGTTCGATGTAAAATGCGGGAAATTGGTAGTTGAGAGTCAGTGGTCAGATAGGTAACACTAATAAAGTTATCCTAGTTTTATTTAATGTAACAAATTTATAATTAGTCAAAGGAAAAGTATATAAATCAACATAAAATCTAATCAATTTTAAAATAAATCAAGTGTAACAAACGTTTGTGAGACTACAAGTAGCAGAGGAAGAAAATTATCACCCAGATAATGAAAAGCAAAGGTATTCAACATCAAAGGCGGGAAGATATATGGAAGCGTCTCCTCCGATGTAGCATCATTTCAAGAAAAAGGAACAAAAGGTCGGTTGTGTGTTTATTAAATATATTTGGTACCAAATAAATGAAACTTTCAAATAAGAACGTATAAATAATAATTTTAAAATAATAATTTCAAGTGATATAAAAATTTTAAGAGCTCATATACCTGGTTTAAAGTTCTGTTATCTTTACATGAATATAATATACCAGAGAAAAGTAATATTAAAAACTTACCATTATAAAGTGTAGATAATTGTATAATTTCTTTCATGTCGAACTTCACCAAAAATATATATAAAAATTTCCACTAGTAACAGACCACAACTAATTCCAGTTTATATCAATACACAATTATTACCATACAGTAAAATAATATTTAAAAACGTAAATTTTGAATCGATAAAATATCAAATATGTTTCCAAGTTCACGTCCCGAAGAAAACTAAAATTTGACATTTTAAATTCATTTCATAAATCCTCTTAGTTAAAAAAAAGGAAACACTTCAAAAAGTTTTTTTGTTTAACATAGAAGCAAAGTTAGAAAGAGCAGGTGTTTGCAAATTTCTAAGAATTTCAACGCTCACAAGATTTCGACCAAGTTATGCAAATGAGCCAGAAAAAGTCGTGGTTAAAAAGAAAGGTATAATTTTTTTGGAATATAAAGAAAGTCATATTCAAAGTGGAAATTTAGATATATATAAAATAACTCATTATTTATGTATAACGTAAGAATTGGTAGAACAAAAAGGTTAATCATTTATTTTATTAATAAATAGTTTCATCCGTCTAACTGTATAATAAGCTGTAACAAATAGTTTGTATATGAATCATTTTTTTATATGTGTTTTCAAAAGTTTTATTTCACAAAATTTTTATCAGTCACATAAATATATCACATTAATAAGCAAGGTTGATTTTATTATCATAATATGCCCAGAACCCTACTGATTTTAAGAGTCGTAAACGAATAAGAGCAGCCGAGGTAAGAAAACATAAGAATTAAATAAACTACATGTTCATAAATAGCATAATAAATAAAAGGAAGCATTGAATAAAAAAATATGTAATTTGGCGAACCCAACAATAGTATAAAAAGTTTAAAATTTGCAATAAATATAATATCATTTCATATTCACATATCCATATATTCAAATCATACATTGATATATATTAATACTTAAAGTCCAATCATATTCAACTTGTATAAAGTATATTAATAAATATATAGTACTTAAAAAATCAAATCATTACACACATATTTAACTGTACCACAACGTAAAAGACATATATATATATATAGAACGTAAAGGTAAAAGTTAAATCACATATAACTTGCTTACCCCAAAAGTGGGGCTTTATATAAAATAAAGTAGCAATCATATTTAACTGCAACCCCAAAGTGGGGCATTATGAAAATAAAATATAATCAATCCTATTTAACTTGCTCCCAAACGTGGGGCAATTAAAAATAAAGCAATCAATTCCAATTTAACTGTCTCCGCAACGTGGGGCAATTGGGCAATTAGGCAATTAAAATTAAGGCAATTAAAAATTTACAATTACAATTAGAAAATTAGAGCATTAAGGAATTAGTTAGAGAAAATAATATTGAATAAATTTATAAAATAATATATAATTAAAATGGAGAAGAAAATGACGTTAAGAGATGGCAAACAAGTTGGAATAGAAGATGGATTTGATCAGGAGACTGATGGAAGAGAACTTGGAATGGGTGATTTCCAAGTACATTACTTGATACAAGGAAGAGATAATCAAGAGAATGAGGAAGAGACAGATGGAAGTGAAAAAATGGAATCAATTGAAGAAATTGAAACAATCACAATGAGAGAAGAAAAGAATCAAGGAATGGTATCTGAAAAAAAGGATGAACAAAATATGATGATGGAAATTTTGCAAACTATGAAACGAATGGAAACGAGCAATAAAAAAATGGAAACAAGTAACCAAAGAATCAGAGAAGAAATAAAAATAAGTAATCAAATCATGAAAGAAGAAATAAAAACAAGCAATCAAAGAATGGAAGAGAAAATGGAAATAAATAGTCAAAGAATAGAGGAGAAAATAGAGGATATAAGAAAACAATTAGAAGAATCTAAAAAATACACAGAAGAAAGAATCCAAGCAACAAAACAAGAAATTAGAGATGAAATGATAGGAAGAATAATGGAATTAGAAGAAGTACAATCAACGAAAATACAAAATTTAAAGAAGAATGAAAATGATTTAAAAATTGAAATTGAAGAAAACACAAAGAAAATAAAAGGAAATAGTGAAAAAATCACCAAATTAGACAGAGAAATTATGAAGACAAATAAAAATATACAAAGCATAGAGGATGATATAACGAAGGAAATACAAATGAATTTTAAGATAGCAGAGGAAGAAAACAACAAGATAAAAAGGGAATTAACATTGGAGATGAAAAATATTCAAGGAAAAATGGAACAAATAGAAAGAAAAGGAGGAAATATGGAATATATAGGGGGAATAAGAACTATTTATGGATCAGCCAATCAAAAATTCGATGGAAACATTAAGAAATTACATCCAAAAATATTCATAAGAATTTTAAAAAATAGAGTAAGAGGGATGAATAATATTGAGGACATAAAGGAGGTGATTAGAGACCATTTAGAAAATCATGCATTAATATGGTTTGCTGCAAGGGAAAAGGACATAACAAAGTTTAATGAATTTGAGACAGCATTTTTACAGTACTTTTGGGTCGAAAATGCACAATCAGCTGTGAGGGAACAATTGTATTTTGGCAAATTTTCTGAAAACAGAAGCCACAGCTTGAATAACTATGCAATTCATATGCATGCAATGACGCAATATTTAGAACCACCAATCCCTGAAGAAGAAATTGTCATGTTCATAGCAAGATATTTTAAGGCAGAACTAGCGGAAACCATTGCGGTACAAAACATAAGAAAACTAGACCAATTATCGATGTATCTACAAAGAGTAGAAAGAAATTTGACGAGACAAGATACTGCTCAACAAAATCGAAGAATAAATAATGACAATAACACAAATAACCCAAGAAATACAAATACTAATAGCAACAATCAAAACAATAATTGGAACAATAACAGATTTAATTACAATCGAAATGATGATAATAATAGACCATATAATAATAACAATAATTATAACAATAGAAATACAAATTATAGAAACAATAATTATAATAGTAATAACAGAAATAACAATTTTAATAATAATAGAAACAGAAATAGTAACGACTCATACAGACCAAACAACTATCATGACAGAAACAATAGACCATACAGAAGAAACTCAGAAGGAGATGGAGAAAGGAGAAATACAGACTACGAAACAAGAAGAGTTAATTATCAGAGAATTGATCCGAATAGAAGAAGTAGATCAGAAGAAAGAGGGGAAAGAATTATAAATGAAAATAATGCAAGAACAGAGACGACACCAATACATAGACAAGACACAGGACGAACAACAGACATAAATGATAATCAAAATTTTTAAATATGCACACATCAAATAAACAAAATCTATATATCTGTACTTATGAAAATCCAAATGAATTCATAAATTTGAATGAAAATATAAATACAGATGGGAATAATGGTTTGATAATAATAAATGGATTAGTTAAAAATTTAGAAGCTAAAATAATTATTGATACTGGATCAGAAGCATCAATAATCAATCAAAAGTTTGTTGATAGATTAAATATTCAAATGAATAATATTATTAAAATTCCAAAAATTAATTTAATTGGTGCTAATTGCAAGAAATTATGTGAAATCAATAGATCAATGAACATAAATGTGAATATTGGGGGAAAGGAATTCAATTTACAAGTATTAATAGCTCCAAATATTGAAACTGAAATAATAATAGGATGTGATGAATTAGAAAAACATAAAACTATAATAAATTTAGAAGAAAGAAAATTAAGAATGGATGGAACGTGGATTAACTTTGAAATAATAGTATTAAAGGAAGAAGTAAGAAGAGTTAGCAATATGTACAAGGAAAAAGGAGATAATGAATATGAAGAAGAAGAAGAAAAAGAAATTATAATTGATTGTCCTGATGATAGGAAAGAAGAAATAATAAATTTAATGAATAAATATAATAATTTATTTTCAAAGGGGAATAGAATTGTAAAAGATTATGTACATAAAATAGAAGTGAATGAAGATATTAAAAATTTCGAAGCAAAAACATATCCTATCCCATATAAACATAAAGATCAAGTGAGAAAATGTATAAAAGAACTTTTGGAAAACAAAATAATAGAAAGAAGTAATTCACAATACATAAATCCTATTGTTGTAGTAGTTAAGAAAAATGGAGAATTAAGACTTTGCTTAGACGCAAGAAATATCAATAAATTTTCAAAACCCCAATATGAAGCACCTATGTCAGTCGAATCAATTTTAGGACGGATAACAAAAACGTCAATATTTTCAAGATTAGATTTAAAACATAGTTTTTGGCTAATTCCATTGAAGGAGGAAAGTAGAGATTATACAGCTTTCTCCATAGACGGGGAAATTTATAGATTTTGTGTTGTGCCATTTGGTGTACAAAGTGCATGTAGTTCATTAGTAAGGGCATTGAATAAAATATTAAATAAATATGAGTCATTTGTATTGCATTATGTGGATGACATATTAATTTTTTCTAAAAATATACAAGAACATAAATTGCATATTGAAATAATTTTAAAGGCATTGGATTCTGCAGGATTAAAATTAAACAAAGAAAAATGTGAATTTTATAAAAAAGAGATAATATATTTGGGATATAAAATCAATCAAAATATCATACAATTAGATCCACAAAGAATAAAAATAATTCAAGAATATGCAAGACCGAAGAATTTAAAAAATTTACGAGGTTTCCTGGGAATGCTGAACTATTACAAACGAATGATTCCTGATTTAAGCAACAAAGAAATTCCATTAATAGAGTTATTGAGGAAAAATGTTAAATGGCAATGGAATGAAGAGAGGGAAAAGGCTTTCCAGGATATTAAAGAACAATTTGTGGAAAGTTTGAAAATTTATCACCCTATTTATGAAATTCCATTTATTCTGAGAACGGACGCATCAGTGAACAGATTAGCTGGAGTATTAGTCCAGGAACAAGAACAAGGAGAGGTGCCTATTTGTTTTGTATCTAGAACAACTAAAAAGAGTGAGAAAAACTACAGTGTAAGTGAGCTGGAACTTGCCAGTATTATTTTCGCAATAAAGAAATTGAGATTCTATTTGCTAGGAAACCATTTCACAATAGAAAGTGATAATCAAGCATTGACATCAATTTTAAATAATAAATACGGCAACAACAGAATACATCGATGGGCATTGCTTATGCAAGAATACGATTTCACAATAAAGTATGTACCAGGAAAATTAAATGTAGTTACAGATGCCCTCACAAGAATGGAAGATAAATCAAGAAATGATAACAGACAAATTAAAATAGGTGTGAACATAATAAAAGAAATAGAAGGTATATTTTCAATTAATAACATAATAGAGGATCAAAAGAAATTAAATCAAAGAGAAAAGGAAAGAGCTCAAAAGGAGGATAACATCTATTATAAAATAGTCAATGAAGTAGAATTATATTTAATCACAGAGGAATTGGCGGAGAAAATTTTACAAGAAATACATCAGAAATATGGACATACAGGGAGTAGAAAAATGTGGCTAATTTTCAGAGAGAATTATATAGCAAAAGGAGATCTAGCTATTGCGAAAAATATAACACGAACATGTGAAATCTGTCAAATGGCGAAGGAGAAAAACATACAAAATCAAAACATACCAAAATTTATAAAAGTAACGAAACCTTTGGAAATTATATCGATTGATTTTATGTCAAATTTAATTCCTAGCGAAATAAATGATAATGTACATATTTTAGTAGTTCAAGATAACTTTTCCAAATACATAAAATTGTATCCAACTAAGAAAACAAACACTAAAATAGTTCAAAAATGCTTAACTAATTATTTCTTAGAAATAGGAATACCGGAAAATTGTATTATGGATAATGCCACATATTTAAATAACCAAAGAATACAAAATTGGTTAAGAAAATCTAAAGTAAATCCAATTTATACCAGTGTAAGACATCCGTGTGCCAATCCATCGGAACGATACATTAGAGAGGTGATAAAATACCTAAGGATTTTAACGAGCAGCCATCATGAACAATGGGAACAACAGCTTCCACTGATAGAAGAATATATGAACGGGATACCGAACACAGTCACAGAAGTTTCACCCATATATTTGATGAAACAAATATTACCAGATCGTCCATGGATACCTAAAATTATTGAAGATTACGATAATCTGATCGAGAAGGTTAATATAAAATTAAGGAAAACAGGAGAAAAATTTGTACAGAGAAAATTGAAGAATATCAAGAAAGGAATTACATTCAAAAAAGGAGATTTAGTGATAGTAAAAGTATTAAAGGTATCAAATAGAAAGGAAAACAAATGTGCGAAACTACAATTACCATTCGAAGGTCCTTATGTAATTGACAATGAAAATGGATTGAATAGCTATGTTTTAAAAGATCCTATCAGTAATAGAACGAGAGGAGTATTTCATATCAGTAATTTATATAGATTTTGTAATTAAATTATGACAAATACTAACAGACATTAACTGACAATATAATAGACATTATTAATACTAAAGAATTGATGATAACAGACTTAATAATTAAAATCAAACTAAAGAGATGAGGGACACACACAAATTTCAAAGTATCCAAAAGTTTAACTATCACAATGATCATAATCCCAAAAATTAGAAAGTCAAATGATAAATGAAATTTCAAATTTATTATAGTGCATGTAGAAGAAGGGTTATTATAAGATTGTATAATAATTTAATTATGAGGATAGGAAGAAAGAATAAGATGGAAAAGTATATAAAATATATTAATTAAAAATGATGAATATTATTAATGAGACATGAAATGAAGAAGTGAATATGAAATAATATTGATGAAAGATGAATGATATGAAAATATATAAAAGTAAGACAGATCATAATTAAGATATTGAAATAGGATTATAAATAACAAAGATAGAAAAGAAAAATACTATGATAAATAATTAAATGGAAAAATTTGGTTTTCTCATTTCTTTTATATTTAAAATAAATCAAGAAAACAAATTTTGGGAATGTTGTTGTAAATAGGACATATACAGAACCCATATAGAATCCTGATAAAGGATGTAAAATTAAAATTTTGTCAATAAAAATAATTTTTAAAAATGATGTATCAAAATAATAAAATACCTCGTATAACAATATAACTAAGTACGACCAATGGGTATAATCAAAAAGATAGTAAATAAATATAAAAAGAAATCATAAACAAACATCAGAAAAACAGTTGTAAAAATTAATTCTTCAACTTAATAAAAACAACCTTAGACAGAACCTCATAAGTAAACGCAGATCAAGAAATAATATAACGCTGCATGGAATCTTAGACACCCAGAGCATCTGTTTATATTTTAAAAATAAATAGAAACTTCTAACAAATGTAACTAAAACTATAATGATTAAACAATAAAAAGACATTTAGAAGTAATAAAATATATAGAATAAGATATTTAGTTAATGATTAATCATAAAAGTAGATATGGGAAATATTATGATAGGTAGGAATCTGTAATATGGGCAAGGTCAAATTTATACCAAAATAAAACAGTTGAGACAAATTATACCAACATAAATTATTTTGAATGTGAAAAACAATAATGAAATAAATGATTACCGACATAGTTTATGTATATAGGTGTAATAATATCAAACATAATGAGAAATGAATTGTATATATGTATAATAAGTAAATATGTAGATTGTAGAAAACGTAGAATTAATGAAATTGCATTGACCAATCAAAACAGCGCAAATAAACAGTGATATGGAAAAAGACAATAATAATAAGGTGTGAGTGAATAAGTCAATGACAATAAGTATATTAGGTATAAAAAACTATAGTTTGTAATAAGTTTAAGTCAGAAAAACAATAAAAACAACAATAAACAAAGTGACAGGTGAAATTTTCAATCGAACTTTCGAGAACAAAAACCACTTCCGGTGACAGACGATAAAAAGGGTTATGTTCGATGTAAAATGCGGGAAATTGGTAGTTGAGAGTCAGTGGTCAGATAGGTAACACTAATAAAGTTATCCTAGTTTTATTTAATGTAACAAATTTATAATTAGTCAAAGGAAAAGTATATAAATCAACATAAAATCTAATCAATTTTAAAATAAATCAAGTGTAACAAACGTTTGTGAGACTACAAGTAGCAGAGGAAGAAAATTATCACCCAGATAATGAAAAGCAAAGGTATTCAACATCAAAGGCGGGAAGATATATGGGAAGCGTCTCCTCCGATGTAGCATCATTTCAAGAAAAAGGAACAAAAGGTCGGTTGTGTGTTTATTAAATATATTTGGTACCAAATAAATGAAACTTTCAAATAAGAACGTATAAATAATAATTTTAAAATAATAATTTCAAGTGATATAAAAATTTTAAGAGCTCATATACCTGGTTTAAAGTTCTGTTATCTTTACATGAATATAATATACCAGAGAAAAGTAATATTAAAAACTTACCATTATAAAGTGTAGATAAATGTATAATTTCTTTCATGTCGAACTTCACCAAAAATATATATAAAAATTTCCACTAGTAACAGACCACAACTAATTCCAGTTTATATCAATACACAATTATTACCATACAGTAAAATAATATTTAAAAACGTAAATTTTGAATCGATAAAATATCAAATATGTTTCCATGTTCACGTCCCGAAGAAAACTAAAATTTAACATTTTAAATTCATTTCATAAATCCTCTTAGTTAAAAAAAAAGGAAACACTTCAAAAAGTTTTTTTGTTTAACATAGAAGCAAAGTTAGAAAGAGCAGGTGTTTGCAAATTTCTAAGAATTTCAACGCTCACAAGATTTGGACCAAGTTATGCAAATGAGCCAGAAAAAGTCGTGGTTAAAAAGAAAGGTATAATTTTTTTGGAATATAAAGAAAGTCATATTCAAAGTGGAAATTTAGATATATATAAAATAACTCATTATTTATGTATAACGTAAGAATTGGTAGAACAAAAAGGTTAATCATTTATTTTATTAATAAATAGTTACATCCGTCTAACTGTATAATAAGCTGTAACAAATAGTTTGTATATGAATCATTTTTTTATATGTGTTTTCAAAAGTTTTATTTCACAAAATTTTTATCAGTCACATAAATATATCACATTAATAAGCAAGGTTGATTTTATTATCATAATATGCCCAGAACCCTACTGATTTTAAGAGTCGTAAACGAATAAGAGCAGCCGAGGTAAGAAAACATAAGAATTAAATAAACTACATGTTCATAAATAGCATAATAAATAAAAGGAAGCATTGAATAAAAAAATATGTAATTTGGCGAACCCAACAATAGTATAAAAAGTTTAAAATATGCAATAAATATAATATCATTTCATATTCACATATCCATATATTCAAATCATACATTGATATATATTAATACTTAAAGTCCAATCATATTCAACTTGTATAAAGTATATTAATAAATATAGAGTACTTAAAAAATCAAATCATTACACACATATTTAACTGTACCACAACGTAAAAGACATATATATAGAACGTAAAGGTAAAAGTTAAATCACATATAACTTGCTTACCCCAAAAGTGGGGCTTTATATAAAATAAAGTAGCAATCATATTTAACTGCAACCCCAAAGTGGGGCATTATAAAAATAAAATATAATCAATCCTATTTAACTTGCTCCCAAACGTGGGGCAATTAAAAATAAAGCAATCAATTCAAATTTAATATATATATATATATATATATATATATATATATATATATATATATAAACAAGAAAATGAAAAAAAAACTGTATTAGAATAAAAAATACTAACACAAATAAACATATTCACTGTGCTCAATCCTGCAGAAAAATTAAACAAATTTTAAATAAAATAATTAGACACCTACATAGTCTGGCTAATTGGCCTCAGCCAAAGCCATTAATCTATTTAAAAAAAACATTTGCTACCTCATGATTATCCGCTCTGTATGCAGTATTGCCAATGGATTTTAAATAAAATCGTAAACAATCCCAATTTTGCTGCCGAAGTTCTGTTTACAGACGGACCCCATTTTTCATAACAGCCACATATGGTCTGATGTAAATCCTCACGCCTCAAGTGTAACGCGATCCCAACAAACTGTAATAAAAATCGTCTTAACGGTTCTTATAATTTATTTTGCACTCTTAACAATACAGATTTAATTTATGTAAACACGTATTTCAATAATTTATATCAATTCACCATCGGTAGACTGTCTTATTGATTTAGCACTGAAACTCCGAACTATTAGTGACTGCCGTCTGTGGACGATAAGCCACTTATATAGTCCAAGACCTATCCTTCTCGAGCGACTGGAGCTTTCGAGAACAGGCAAGAGGTGTCGTGGAAGATTCTACATTCATTCGTGGCGCGCCTGGTTGTTTTTTTGCCGTATGATCTAGATAGCGCCTAGATCGATGCCAGTCGGTAAACAATGTGAGATCACTGTCGTGCCAGGTCCGGCCTCGGAATTCGTTACATTGCCCCCTTCTTAGCGATATTTCGTCCCGAAATGTCATCCTGGGCGTGTGTAGATATTTGCAGGATTCTCCGTATCTGCACCGCGAAGTTCGATGAAAGTAACACTCCACAGTTCTCACGTTCGGTCGTGGAATGTTACATGAAGGTTACAACACACCAAAACCTTCATACCGCTGTATCTGAATATTGTCTCCAACATGCTTCTTATAACTCTCCAGTCGATCCCATCAATTCCACAGGACGATTTTGGGATTGCCAGGTCCACAAGATTCTGGTCCAACATCGTATCTCTTAGCCTGGTGAGGCTCCTCCAGACATCTTCATAGGACGGTTTATCTCGGGATTGCTTCTTAGTTATCAGATAGAAGATAGTCCTCTGGCTCTTCCTTAACTGCAGCACCCCTCCGGATTCTGGGCTTTGTTTTCGTAATTCTTGGTGTTGACGGAACTTTTTGGAAAATACCACATTTGGAGATCTTTTGCCACGCAGTGGGATAAGGCGTAATTGACTGGTAAACTTGAAAAGGTCCCGTAGCTCCTCTCGAGCTACACCGTGTGACACTTTCTGTCCATTTGACTATAGGGCCATGAACTGCTGGAAGTTCATCTCATCCTCCGGTGGTCTGAGGGTGCGAACTTGATCGTGATTTCCGGCATAAGGGGCCAACCTATTGGAATGGACAACCCTGGGGTTTCCTTTGGGTGGCTTCTGAATTCGGTAAACCAGGTCATTAATCCTTTTCATGATCTTGTAAGGACGTTCCCACGAATTCTGCAATTTTGGTGAAAATCCACGACGACGTTTGGGATTGTACAACCAAACCAGGCCACCAACCCGAAATCCTCCGGCATCGGCCTTGATGTCATAGGACTTTTTCACTCGGTCGCTGGCACTCTGAATGTTCAAATGAACTCGTTCGTGAATGTCTTCCAATCTCTGCCGAAGTTTGCTGACGTAGTCTTCTCCCGCACTATTTTTTTCCTGGTGGCGTCCCAAATTTCAGGTCACAGGGAAGGCGTAACTCTCGGCCCATTATGATACTAGCAGGGGTTTGACCGGTTGATTCGTGTACGGCAGAACGGTAGGTCATCGGTAACAAATGGAGGTATTCGTACCAGTCTCTTTGGTGGTCAGAGACTACCTTGGATAAATGGCGGTTTATCGTCCTGTTCATCCGCTCCACCATTCCATCAGACTGCGGATGTAGAGCTGTGGTTCTGGTCTTTCTGATCTTCAGCATTTGGCACACTTCCTGGAACAAGTTGGATTCGAAATTTCTGCCTTGGTCCGACTGCAGCTACAATGGGACACCGAATCGGCTTATCCACTCTTTTACCAAGACGTCGGCGACGGTGATACCTTCCTGGATGGGTAGTGCATAAGCTTCGGCCCATTTGCTGAAGTAGTCCATTGCCACGAGGATGTACTTGTTCCCATCATGAGATGCGGGGAACGGGCGAGCGATATCTATTGCAATCCTTTCAAACAATGGGCTGCCAACATTATACTGGCTCATCGGAGCCTTAGGCCGGGTTCGGGGTCCATTGCTGGCAGCGCACACGGCGCACTTTCTGCACCAGTCCTGGACGTCTGCTTGACAATTGGCCCAATAAAATCGTTGCCCTACTTTCTGGAAAGTCTTCGTTACTTCCAGATGTCCTCCAGGGACTCCATCATGGATTTTTCGAACCACTCCCGGTCTTCTGCTTCTGGGTACAACTGTCTGACGTCTTTCTTCCCCACCATCCTCGGACTCCAATACGCGCTTCAGAACTCCGTTGTCCAGAGTAAGGGAGTTCCATTGGGCCCAGTAGGGCTTAACGGCTGGCGAATATCCTGCTACTTCCTGCCATGTCGGTCTTCGGTTATTCCAGTTATCGTTTACCACCGTTGTTCTACAAAGTGTCGACTTTTTTTCCCTCTGCTCGTCGGTAATGTGAGCAGTCATCTGGACATGGTCTTCGCGGCAGGGCATCTGCATTCCTATGGCTGGTCCCTGCACGATGTTCAATTTCGAAATCGAATTCCTGGAGTCTTTCAATCCAACGTGCCACTTAGTCCTCGGGATTTTTGAACTGTAGAAGCCACTTTCTCAACAGGAATCTTCTACTTGTAGAAATGCTCTACTCCTTTGACAACAGCCAGCAGCTCCCGTCGGGTGACACAGTAATTCCTCTCCGGTTTACTGAGGGTTTTGGTGAAGTAACCGATGACTTTTTCCTGTCTATCCTGGATCTGAGACAGAGCAGCTCCAAGTCCCACGTTGCTGTCGTCCGTGTCCAAATTGAACTTCCCGGTCAGAAGGGAATAGCCTAGAATTGGCGCGTTGATTAATGTCCCCTTCACCTTCCTGAACGAATGTTGGCATTCCCCGGACCACTGGAACTTTTTATGGCCTTCCGTGAGCCTAGTCAATGGTTTGGCGATGCCAAGAAAACTTCGAAGCTGGTGGATATCATTTGGGGATGCGCCAGTCTTTAACAGCTTTAGTTTTCTGGTCGTCTACGGCCACTCCTTCCCCAGAGACAATGTGGTCAAGGTAGTGGACTTCTGGAACAGGTGGCATTTCTTAGGGCTCAGTTTCAATCCGGAGCTCCTCAGGCGCAGGAATACCTCCTAGATTTCTCATGTGGTCTTCGAAGGATCTACCGATCACGATGATGTCGTCGAGGTTTACCAGGCACGTCTTCCAGGAGAGTCCTTTCAACACCGTCTCCATCAATCTCTCGAAGGTGGCTGGAGCGTTACAAAGTCCACTTGGCATAACAGTGAATTGCCGCCACAGCCCTGAGCCGACGGTGAAGGCGGTCTTCTTTCGATCTTCGGGAGCCAGTTCTACCTGCCAATATCCGCTCTTCAAGTCTATCGTAGAGAAGATTTTAGACCCGGCCAGCGTGTGCAAGGTGTCATCTATCCGGGGACGAGGGTAACTGTCCTTCTTCGTCACGTTGTTCAATTAACGGTAATCTATGCAAAAGCGCGTTGATCCATCCTTCTTTTTCACCAGCACCACTGGAGAGGAGCAGGAACTGTCAGATGGTTCGATAACTCGTTCCTTCTCCATATCGCATACTATTTTATCGGCCTCCTCTTTCTTAGCGAGGGGAAGTCTTCTAGCTGATTGCCGGATTGGTCGGCCATTTCCAGTGTCGATCTTATGCTGAACCACATTCGTTCTACCCCCTCTTGTCCAGTATCGAAGATATCTTGGTAATTCCTGACTAGTTCCTTCAGTTTGGGCTGTTCAGATGGTGCGACGCCCTTGGAAGAGGCGACGACCAGCTTTTCCAACTCCATAGTGTAACACTACCAGGGTCGTTTAAGGGCCATTTCGTTTCTTGTAATAATAATTATGATTAACCCTTGCCAATGCGCGGATGTTCTAGTTACCTATAGTTTCTTTCACTAACACTTCTTCATGAAATCCTGTACCGCCTGAAGCCATTGCTTCCACTCTTCTTTCCTTTCAGATATGGCAGGAATTCTGATCAAAGGGTTCTTATCCTTTTCTACCTCCTCGGATTGACAAACTTGACTTATCTGTTGCGTCGCATGTGACTTTCTACCATTTTCCATAAATTATTTTACTACCTTGAGCCAATGTTTCTAATCTTCATCCTTCGCCATTTTAAGGGAATTCATCTCCTCACTGGTTCTTGTTTGGTCCTTGATGCATTCCATCGGGCTGGACCTTTCCGACATCTCCTCCTTGGAGGTAGTTTTGTGTTCCATTGCTTCTCCAGCTAGGATTAATGGCACCCGGCGCCCCCATATTTCAATGGTTGTATTAGCAGCATAAGAGATTACTCCTTTGTGTCTCGACAGGAAGTCTCTACCAAGTAACACCGTGACTTCTCCCAGGATATCTTCATCACATACTAAGAAGTCAGTTGTTGTCTCAACGTTCGCTCCAGGTGCTGAGACTGATAATGTAACTAATCCATACAGCTAAATTTGGTGACCTGTGATTCCTCGTAGGCTCACCTGATCCTTTAAAGTACTGCCTACGTAGTAAGCCCTACCCGTATCCACCAGGCAATCATGCAGTTCTCCATTAACTTCTATGGATACTATATACGGAACTCCCTCCGTGTATGGTCCCACGACATCATTACCAAAATGAGATCACTCCCGATGGACTTGTTCTTCCCTGGTTTTTTGTATATCCTCGTCCCTCTGCATCTGCATCCTCTTGCCTTACTTCTACTATACCATCTCCATTTTCTTGTCTTGTGCTTAGTACATCTACCCTTCTTCTGTCTGAGTTCTTGGAGCTTCCTTGTTCCCCTTGATCGGTTTTACCGCGTGCTTTAGCTCCTCGGTTATCTGACTTATGTCCTCTAGCTGTTTCGTCCTCATCCCATTTGAGTTGTTTCTTCCGCTGTGGGTTACCAGCTTTTGGTGAAACACTTCCTTGCCTCGTTTCCTTTGACGCCCCATTCTTCATATTTGGCCCTCCTTGGACTTTTTGCTCATGAGGTTGAACGGCTCCATTACAATTGCTCATATCAACCTCTCCTTTTCTTTTATTCCCCAATGTATTAGTTCCACTTTGGGCTACTGCAGGGGGAGCGGCAGCAGCCCTTAGCAGTTTAAATGTCGGCCAGATCCACTTGGTCCTGGTCGATTCCTATCTGAAGAGTCATCTCTTCTAGAAGCTCCATCCGTCCTTTCAGGCCGGTATCGAGGCTTTCCATACCCCTGACTTTGGTAAGAGCGATGATTACGTGTTCCTTGACGATCCTGTTGCTTCTGGATTTCGTTTCGTCTCTGATCCGGAAAATCCGAAGCTTGATCTGCTCTATTTCGGTTGTTCCCTCCTTCGTGCGGTTCTCTTCCTGTTGACCGGTTCTGAGCGTAACTTTTGGTTCGACAATCTCGAGTCCAATGGCCTTCCTTTCCACAGTAATAGCAACGGTCCTTATGCTCCACCAGCACAGCTGCGGGGCTGCCTTCCCCTTTGCTTCGGCATTCTCGTGATATATGTCCCCGATTTCCACAGCTAAAATATTTTTTCTCATTATTGAAGAAAGCAACTCTGCTTGTTGACCCTCTTCCTTGGACCATCATAGACTACTCTCCTGCAGGGTCACGATGGCTTCAGCTTTGTCCAAATATAATTCCTTCTCTTTAAGCTACCGTACTCCAGTTTCTTTCATGAGATCCTTTCTCAAGCTCATTTTAAATTGATTGAGTAGTAACTCCCTATTTGTCTTCTTTATTCCAGGAACCTCATCCGCTGCTGCCCCTTTTAAATCATCTTCAAGAGCCTTAGCTCCCATCAGCCTCGGTCTAATACAGAACGTCGCCACATCTTCATCATGGCGTTGGTAGCATTGGCTAAGCCGCAACAGACTTTCACCCGGTAACCATCGTGGTAAAAATTTATTCAACAACCTATCTTTTAATTCAAAAAGGTGTCTAAAGATTGATCCGCTTTAAAAAAAATCATAAGCCGCGCCTGAAAGTTTAAATTTTAATAACTTTAATGTTTCTTCTTCGGTCCAACCGTCCAACCTTGAACGCTGCTCCAACTTCTCTAAATATCTAGCGGCGTCTCTTCCATTAAAATCCGCTAAGGTAGCGGCAATAACTCCTAGGGGTTGAGTGGCTGGCGTTACCACAATCGAGGTACTGGTGGTCGTCGTAGTGGGTTTTGTGTGAGTGGGGTTAGTACCTAGGTTAGTAGTAGACATGGTGTACATCCAGAATCAGGTATACAATCCTAGAGCAGTTTTTATGAAATTGAAATAGAAAAAAAATAGTACTGTACCTTGTATGGCTTCCACGACGCCTGAAAAATAAAGGGGATAAATTAAGGATGGGGAGTTCAACCCGCTTGACTTCACCAAACTAAGACAAGCAACAATACCACAAAAGAAGATCTTCAACTCCAAGTCTCTGCAGCGACCCCAATGGGTCGCTTCAGCTAAGAATCACCCTGTACAAAACAAATTCAAACATTTACACGACACAAGATAGAATACTAAAACAAAAAAAATATCGGTTACTCGTTCCACCTTGTTTGTGCTAGAAGTCGAATCTTGCGGCTATCGTTAGAATGGCTCACCCTATATACTGATTTTTTTCCCAATTTCTGCACAAAATTAATTGAGTCGCCCTGTATGGTACTGGCCTTCAAGTAACAGCTCCAGTATTGAAATCTCTAATCAAAACGACACGGTAATCAAGACTCGGCTGGATCACCCTGTATAATGGAAAATGGTAACTCTAACGAATGCGTCGGCCTTGTATAGGATTGGCTGCAATAATGGTAATGAAACAAAATTTCAAGTAAGCCCAGATAATGGGACCACCCTGTATAAAAACCGATAATAAAAAATCGACTTGTTTCGTGTAGTAACTGCTTCACCCTGTATAAGCGCTGAGACAATTTATGAAACAATAAAACAATTTATACGATGACACGCGCTCCTGGATCACCCTGTATAGATATTATTCCAAACTCCTAAGTAGTGGACATAATTAAGCTATTCTGGGTCTCCCTGTATGTAGTCTGCTGCGATACTTTACAAGTGGAAAACATATTTCCGGATTCAATCACGCTGTATTGGACCCTCCGGTAGGTAATATTTTTCTTTACCCAGAAGACAAAAAAAAATAACTAATGAATACAACCCCGTTATTTAGGACTCTACTGTATGTAATATGCTGCGAGAATATACAAAAAAATACGTTCGCTGAAATCATCCAATTTGGATCACCCTGTATATAATTTGTTGCGATCCTGCGAAAAAGATAAGACACAAAAATTAGCAAATCTTATTTGAGAACAAAAATCAAACGGTAAATCCAACGAAACCCGGAATTGCTTATGATATGTGAGTCTTCAGTTTTTCCCGGTCCTCAACGAATGCCTTGGTCAAGTGGACCTACTACAATATTCGTGTAATCCCCAAAATTATTGTTAACATACAAAATAAAATCGAATTTTCCTTCACTCTGAAAATTGATATCCAACAAATAATTTTGCAAGCTCCACGAATTCCTGACTTCAAATGCCGGCCAATATCCTCTCCTGGAGATGGGAACAGCTATTCACGGCGCCGTTACAAAATAACTATAGTTGAGAGATGGAGTCCTCGATAGGGTTGAACAGGGTAGGGTAGCTAATTATTTATAAAAAAATGCAAATAAAATATAAAATATACATGAATATTTCCAGTTGATTTGTTCATAAATTCCGCAATATATTTTCAATCGGCTGTTAACTTTTGTTATTACGCTCTACTCAATGACTGAAAATTAAGTGTAGATCTCTTTGGGTCTATTTCAACCTACTTTGATATATCGATTTTTCGTCAAAAAAAAATAGATCCCACCTGATCCTTTAAAAAACGATCCCATCAAAATAAAAAAAAAGATTCCACCTAACCTAACTTTTTCTTTTAAAAAGACATCCCACCTGATCCTTTAAAAAATACCTACATCCCACCGCTGTCACCAGATTGTAACACTGCCAGGGTCGTTTAAAGACCCTTTCGTTACTTGTAATATTAATTATGATTAACCCTTGCCAATGCGTGGTTGTTCTAGTTACCTACAGTTTCTTTCACTAACACAAGAAGAATCATTACTTTTGAGCGGACTAAGGCTGTTCTTCCCAAAAGAACTTGAAGTTCGACCTCGGTTCACAATACGAGGATTTATAAAAAAAAAGGTTAGAGTGACTTAAATGAAAGGCCGAGTTCACTTAATAAATATATTCCCTTATAAGTTAGACGAAATTTATAATTTACAAAGTCAGAAATTAATTTAAATTACAGTGGCCAAATTCGAACAAAAGGTTTATAATTTAGAAAAAATCAGTGGGACGAAACTTATTACTTATAATTAACAACAAACAAAACAAAAGAAGAAATTATACAATATATGGTCGACAATTTGCAATAGGCTCATAAAATACAATTGAGAAAACGATCGAAGGAATTACAGTTTGATTTACGTTTTGTAAAATTGAACATAATAAAAATTTATAGTCGAAAAATGAAATGACACTAGATTAGATTTTACTTTTTTAACAAAAATATACTTCGAATTACACCAGATAACAGACACTCCAGAGGATTCGTTCCCCTCTCTCTATTCGAGTAACTGTGATACCGGCTAAATTCCACTTATAAGTTAAATTAACATGAATGAACTTAAAACTGCCAGAGATTGTCTGATCGACTGAATTTATTTAAAAGTTTTATTTGATATTTATTTGATATATTAATATACCAATCTTACTACCATTTAAAATAATTAGTATTTACTCCCTACTTCTTAATTAAAAGATGCTATACTATTATTTAAGTAAACTAAATACCCCGACGATCTGATTGTTAGTTTATATGTAGTTGATAAAGAGAAGCAATGTATCGAAAGGTTACTAGTTTATACAATATAACAACCCTTCCACTTCAACATATTAATTTTACTAATTAAAAAAAAGGTTTTAGACGTTGATCTTGGTTATAGTCAATTTCCATATGTCCCGATTCTGCATATACACCCCTCAAATAATGGTTAGTCTGTTAATTCAAAGTATCAATTTACTCACCGTAGACGAATCCCTTCCCATCAGACGTGGAGCGTGGTGACCAAAAGAATATGCACACAACAAACAAAAAAAAACCACTTATGCTAGCGCAAAATTCGCGAAACTCCGCGCGTGATTTCCAGAACGCCGGCTGGACACGTTCTAATTCTGTTTCAATTTTTTCATTCCCCTCTTCATTAAGTTTTTTCAGTTACCTGTCGACTAAACTCCATATGTGGGTCGCTGAGTCTGCGATTTCATACATGAGTTAATGTATTTCTCAATTTTTTTGTTTTAGATTATGTTTCTGCAATTAAGTAAAATATTACGCTATAACTTCCAATCACCTAGTTTTACGAAATGATAAACATTTTTTGTATAATATAATTTCGTAACGAACTATCTGAAAAAATATTATTTCAGTGTTTTTAAATGAAACTCAAGGTCTCTAGTTAATTCCACAATATAATACAAGTTATTGAAAATTCTAAAAAATTGACAATTGTTTCGATAAATCAATATCATCGTCAGAATGACAGAAGTTACATTTCATTTTATGCCTACCTGATGTTTAGTAGTTATATTTGGCTAGACCATGAAGTAACCTAACTTGTGATTGGCTTAATATATGTTTATAGAAAAAAGAAGAAGATGTGATATTACAAATATTGAAGCTTAGATATTATTAGCCCTATGGTGATATCCTGGATATCATTTTTCCAATTAAGATCAGTATAACTGTGCAATGATATAGAAAACCAGGAAAACTATATCTGCTGATCTTTACAATTATCACTTAAGAAGACAGTTATTAGTGGAGAATTCCCTAGATTCAACTGTTCATTGACAACTTCATATTGTGGGTTTCTTAAATGTCTTCTAATTTCCAGTTCTTCAAGGAAATCCAGTTCTTGTTTCTTTTCACAAATATGCAGTACTTCTAGTTTTGTGTTAGGTGTCAATGAATGATTGGTGTCAAGTAGATGTTTTGCGTAGTGGGATTTATCTGGTTGTTTTAATCTGTATGCTCGTAAGTGCTCACTGTATCGTATTTCAAAATTCCTAAGGGTCTGACCCAAATAGACAGCATTACATTCTGGACATTTGAGTTTATATATACCTGACTTCTTTAATAGTGGTATTTTTGTTTTTACATTTAACAATTTTGTACTATTAAAGAAGTCAGGTATATATAAACTCAAATGTCCAGAATGTAATGCTGTCTATTTGGGTCAGACCCTTAGGAATTTTGAAATACGATACAGTGAGCACTTACGAGCATACAGATTAAAACAACCAGATAAATCCCACTACGCAAAACATCTACTTGACACCAATCATTCATTGACACCTAACACAAAACTAGAAGTACTGCATATTTGTGAAAAGAAACAAGAACTGGATTTCCTTGAAGAACTGGAAATTAGAAGACATTTAAGAAACCCACAATATGAAGTTGTCAATGAACAGTTGAATCTAGGGAATTCTCCACTAATAAACTGTCTTCTTAAGTGATAATTGTAAAGATCAGCAGATATAGTTTTCCTGGTTTTCTATATCATTGCACAGTTATACTGATCTTAATTGGAAAAATGATATCCAGGATATCACCATAGGGCTAATAATATCTAAGCTTCAATATTTGTAATATCACATCTTCTTCTTTTTTCTATAAACATATATTAAGCCAATCACAAGTTAGGTTACTTCTTGGTCTAGCCAAATATAACTACTAAACATCAGGTAGGCTTAAAATGAAATGTAACTTCTGTCATTCTGACGATGATATTGATTTATCGAAACAATTGTCAATTTTTTAGAATTTTCAATAACTTGTATTATATTGTGGAATTAACTAGAGACCTCGAGTTTCATTTAAAAACACTAATATGAGCATATTCCACGAAGTAATGGTCGAGACAGTCAATTTCATAAATATTATTTCATTTTTTATATGATACAGGTTGTCCCAATTCCAATAATCATGTTTATAATTTATTTATACCCATCATTACAATAGACAAGTTGCCGGCTTGGCTAACAGTGCCACGTACGCTCCTTATCACAGAGGAAATTGACGAGCAGTGCCCCAGTATTGTTCTTTTTCTTCAACATCACCGGGTAATAATTGACATTCATCACCCTTACCGGCACAAGTTTATCAACACGCAGTAAGGTCTTCCCTAGTGCGATTCCCCGTCCAATTTTCTCGTCATTACCACATTTCCGCTGCTCGTACCCCCGTCCAGGTGAGCCTCCAATATGGTTTCAGCCCTCTCAAGCACGCTCACGTCTTCAGCCAACACGACACGAATAGTCTCTTCACTCCTTCCATGAAGCACCAGCTCTTCTCCATTGACACGTAGGACACCGTCTCTAAAGTTCATGATGTTCAATCCAATGATTGCCTCATCTTCGATGTCTGCGACAAGTGCCCGGTGTTTCAGTTTTGTGCTGCCTAAAATCAAATCAATCGTTAGCTCGCCGTATACAGTGGCTGGCTCCCCTGTTGCTGTGCGTAACTTTCAGGTTGACGGTTCGATTCTTGCCGGTGTTTTGGCAAAGATAGGTCCGAGAACTGTCCTCGTCGCACGTGTATCCAGCAGCATGGTGCGCGGCTCGTTATTAATGAGACCGTCTACGAATACGCAATTATTTTGTCTTTGAAGAACAGCGACATATGAGGCAGCACTTCCTGCATCACTTTTCTAATGGTTGCCTCCAGGTCAGCTGGCTCCTGTGGATCTTCTTCCATCATACGGATTTTACCTTGGCTCTTGGTCCGGCCTCGGAATTCGTTACAAAACCTTTTCGGTTGACCGGTTAGATATATCTTCATTTTCTAGAAAATAAACTTCCAGTTCTTTTGAAAGATGTACCTCTCATAATAAGAAGGCGTATGTGGTTTCTTCATGATGATGCTCCTCCACATTTTGCGGTGATCGTACGGGAGTTTTTAAATGACTTTTTCCACACCCTTGGATCGTAGGAGGATGTATCTCCACACCCGTGGCCCCAAGGTCACCTCGACACAATCTTCTTGATTTTTGTGTGTAGTGATATATAAAATCACTCATTTACACAACCCCTATCTTAAACGTAGATCTTCAAAATCTGTATTGTTATTCAACAACAATCCAGGCGTTTTCGAACGTGTTCAGCAATCTATTAGACGTCGAGCGGATGCTTGTATTTTAGCTGGAGATGCACATTTTGAACATCTGCTCTGAAATGTACTATTTTATATGTTTATCACAATGTTATTGCTTCCATTAAAATAATTTTCACTTACAAAGTTTATTTATTAAAAACAATTCAACGCCCTGTAACTCATTAACTACGAGACTTATCACACAGATTTATTAGAACTTTTCGTCCTTAAATTAAATTGCGAATCTTTTAGATTACTTTGGAAACACACACACACATACACACCCTCGCACACATATACACACCCTCGCACACACACACACACACACACACAAAAGAGAAGATGGGTAGAAGAAAATAAACAGTCTACGAATCAATTTTAGGGAAGAGCTGAAAAAAATTGCACATGGACAGTCTATGCTCTCTCACTCATGTAGTTTCGTAGGGCATGAACAAGAGTTTCACATGTTTTTATTACAACTTCGCTGATAGTAGCGTGATGACATAGAACTTCAAAATTTCTTCCTGTAGCTAAGTGCCTCAGGGTTAAGGCTAACCTTTCAGTAATAGAGATGCATTTCCTCATGTTTGTGTTCTACCCTTTAATGAGTCATCTCACCATCTGTAATAATTTTATGAACGTCATTGCTTTCATTCTGAAATAATTGTGAAAATTTTCCGCATCTGTCCATGTGATTTCCCTCAGCAGACTAATATGAGATTATTCTTCACATTTTTTTAACCACTCTTTCATCCATCGATTTCGCTCAACTCGACGGTCGCTGCAAATAGGTATAAATATGGCTACACAACCTTTCTTCCAATTGTCCATGTTTTCGAAACAACGCGACGAAAAGACACAATTGAACTTGTCCAATAATCGTATTGTCAATAATATTTATCGTGTAAGGTCCCCTTAATACGAGCTAGTGAAAACGACACTATAAGTAATGTTTTCATTTTATAAATCTAAATTTCGAAAAAATAGATTTGATGATAAATAAGGTAAGGATTGCTGATTTCACCTCCTTATAATGTAACATGAATGTTGAAAAAATACCGTTAGGCTTTTGCCATTGTACGGAATTTACAAAATTTGAAGTTTCTATCTTTACTTAAATTTGAGAAAAAAATTAAAACTCAATTTCTTCATAATAATTTCATAATGCAATCACCTAATTTTTTTCGCCTGAATTTAGAAACATCCTGATAGACTAATACTTGAAAATAAAATTTTAGTCATTGTTGTCGATGCCCTCAACAAAAGAGAAAGAAAGCAAAAAGTTGGGTGAAGAAATTTTAGATTTACTAAGTAAACCAACAGCAAAAGAGCGATCTTTAACGGAACGATTCAAATCTCAAGGAGGCAAACAACTTATGGAGTTTTGTCCACATGGTACAAGGGTAGATTGTGATAGAAATGGTAAGTTATCAGGAGTTGGTATTAAGAAACCATACTCATATCATACTTTAGTAATTTTTTCAATCGAGCTTGTATCACTTTCACATTCACTTGTCATAATTTATTGATACTCTCACTAACTGGTGTTTGAAACCACATAAAAGGTAATTTACAAACTATTTAAGTCATACATCATAAGCATGAAGATAACATATTGAGGATAGTGACTATAGTATAAATTCAATAACATTGTCAGTGACTCGTTTAAAGAGTATAAAGAAATACGGGGTTTGCAATGAGAAGAAAGTACAGTTCAATGGTGGCGTGGAAATTGTGCAGTAAGGGAAATCATTTTAAGAATTCATATCATGTGTTTTTTAATTACTTTAGAATCTGTACAACTTGTTTTTAATGGGAATCCCGCTAATATTTAAATTCAGCTGCCATTTTTTTTTATTAATTGACCTTTGACTATGACATCACTGAAAATACTGATATATTCAGGGTGTCTACCAACCTGGAAAACCTGGAAAAGTCAGTGAATTTCACTCAACCTGGAAAAGTCAGGGAATTTTATGAAAAATTGTCGAAAGTCAGGGAATTTTATAAAAACCAAAAAAATTCCTTGAAATGTTTAATTTTCCCGATAGTGATTTTTTTTTCATTCATGGTCTATTTCAATGTTTAATAGCCAACTGATTTTTGTATAGGCCTAGTAAATTTCATCAAGTAGGTGAATATAATGAAATTGGTTGTGATATAAAAGTTAAGAGGGTGGAAAGAGAGAGCCAAGATTTATGGAAAAGAGTTAGATTCTACTATGCTCATTGTTCTACTGTACATGAAGAATTATTGTGTGGTTTAAAAAAGGTAAGCTTAAAACAGTCATTGTAATTCCTCTTTAGGTTTGTAACTAATACATTTTAAATGTATCTTGTCATATTAATGATTTATTAAATTTTATTTATAATAATTTTATCCCGGCGTCGGGATGTGGCGATCCCATCGCCCAACACATTGCACGTGGTGTTGCAGTCAGCCGCTAACATGCCCATATATTGCTAACATTAAACTCCCTTTTTCATCCTTTTATCTTAGTTGGATGTTGTATCTTCAACTTTTCAAATCCAAGAGGCGAAGATAAAGAAATCTCCTCGATTATTTAAATAGTTCTATGTTCAGATTATTCACACAGGGTACTTCAATACTTCACAATTCATTAGGTGGTAATTTAACTACATAATTTAAATTTGTAGGTATTTTTAATACTTCAGTTCATTGAATGAATTTTTTCAAGTAGCTTTCTTGTATCATGCCTTTTTGTTGATAGTGTGTACCACTATGCTTTACTCTACTATGAGTGAATTAATTTTAAATAATTGTTGCAGGTATTGTGAGGTGCAAGATATAAGTTACAAATCATATTTTACTACAAAAACATTTTATGCCGGCATTTTTTAAACAATGACGAATAAAAAGACCAAGTTTCGTTTGGACTGGATGGATCAAAGTTTAAACCCATCGTTTTCAGAGTGGTTGGAAGAGGATACAAAGAACTCCAACAATGCAAAGTGTAAAGTTTGCAAAACAGTTTTTAGCTTAAGTAATATGGATGTGCAGGCACTGAAAAGCCACCAAAACAGTGCCAAACACAGGCAAACTCTAATGATCAGAACGAAAACCGTGGATATTAGAACATTTGGTTCCAAAAAGAATTTGACTGTTGATGAGAAATCAACACATACAACTAAACAAAATCAACCCACCACAAATAATCAAGTACCACCAAGTGAAGAGCACCATGATCAAAATGCTGCATCATCTGGTTCCAATACCTTACCTACTTCTAGTACATCTGCTATCCCTTCACGGGTGAATTTAAACACATTTTTGAAGAGTGACCAAGTTAAAAAAGGGGAAATTATGTGGTGCATTTTTACTGTACTAATGCTCTTCGAACAGCTGCTCATGCAGTCAGATTATTCCCTAAGATATTGAGTGACTCCAATATAGCCAACAAATTTCAACTATAAAAGGACAAAATTGCCTACATGATATCTTTCGGGCTTGCACCATTTTTCAAGAACCAGCTTTTAGCTTGCATAAGAAAATTGCCTTTTTACAATATTAGTTTTGGTGAGTCCCTCAACAAAGTGGCACAGATGAATCAGATGGACATAATCATAATGTACTGGTATCAACTCGATACCTTACATCAGTATTTTTAGGACACAGCAAGGCATCAGATTTACTAGAGGCATTTGAAAAAGAACTATCTACTGGGATAAATCGTCAAAACATCTTCCAAATTTCAATGGATGGCCCTTCAGTCAATTGGAAATTTCTTAAAGAACTGGAAGAAACAATTCAAACAACTCCAGAAAGCAAAAAGTTTATTCATTTAGAAAGCTGTGGCTGTCATTCACAATGCTTTTAAAACTTTCTTTCCTTAGAGGCATTTACAATATTTTTAAAAATGCTCCCGCAAGACGTGCTGACTTTATAAAATTTTCGGGGTCCACAGTATTTCCAAAAAAGTTTTGCGCTGTGAGGTGGTTGAGCAACGCATCGGTGGCTGAAAGAGCTATTACAATGGTACCATATTTGAGCAAATATATTCAAAAAGCCAAGCGAGAAAAGTGTCTGCCAAACACTTTCAGTATGAATAACGTTGAGAAAGCTATAGAGAATCCAATGCTTCCAGCCCAGTTGGCTTTTTTTCAATCCTTGGCAAGTGAACTGGAACCTTTTCTAACAAAGTACCAAAGTGATGAACCACTGGCTCCATTCCTTCATGATTCCATTTATAATTTGTTAAAATCCTTAATGTCACGGTTTGTCAAAGAGGAAGTACTTGATGAAGCATCGTCATTAATAAAACTGGCTACAATAGACATGGACAAGTCTGAAAACCTTAAATCGGTTCAAAAAATCAATCTTGGATATGAAACTAGAATGGCAATAAGATCCATTAAAAGTGCTAATGTTATATCTGACCGTCAGATAATCCAATTCAGACAAGAATGCAAAAATTGTCTCATTCAGTGTACAAAAAAAATATTGGAAAAATCTCCACTGAAATATAAAATGACCAAGGGAGCAAGCCTAATGCCAGAAAATATTTTAAATCCAAAATCAGGTTTAGGATGTATCAAGCAAGCTTTGGAAGTGCTGACAGACAACAAATGGTTTTCAGGTGTCGCAGCAGATAGTATTGAACGATCATATGTCTCTTTTTGCAGCAATAAATTGGTAATCAATGTTTGCAAAAACTTTGACAGTAAAACTGAAAGGCTTGATGAACTTTTTGCTCCAATCTTAAGCAAAGAAAACAATGAATCTTTTGTCATGTTTGTAAAGATGATTTTGACAGTGTTCCAGGGAAATGCAGCAGTAGAGAGGGGGTTTTCTACCAATTCTGACTGTTTGATAGAGAATTTGAAAAACGAATCCCTTGTTGCTCAACGAATTGTGTATGATGCAACATAAAGTCTCGAAGGTATTGAAAATATAGAAATCACAAAAGAAATGCTTAACTACGTTTCTCAATCCAATGAAAGGTGGAAGGATGCATTGAAAAAGAAGAAAATTCAAGTAGAAGAATCGGCAGAGAAAAACAGGAAAAGGAAAATTGTTTTGAAACAAATTGAAGAACTAAAAGCAAAGAAAAAGAAAACCCTAGAAGAGAGCTCTACACATCTCAGTTCTTTCGACAAAGAAATTGATGAGTTAGAGAAATCTCTCAAACATTAATCTCAAAACTCTTGAGTGGTTTACTACTGAATTTGGATTACTCTAAGCGTGATGATTTAATGTCACCGTTGGCTTTGTTTCAAATATTAACTGTTTTTTCTTATTCTTATTAAGTTCGTTAGTTAAGGAAAATTATGTTTTTCGTACTGTTCAAGGTCTCACCAAAGCATTGACTGATATTATCTCTGAGTAGTAGAGTTAAAAGTTATAAGATTTGAACAAAGTTTTTGATTAGTTTGATTTTTTGTAAAGTTAATTAGCTCTCACCAAAGCATTGACTGATATGAGAACTGAGTAGTTTAGTTAAAGTTATATATTAAGTTTGAAACAAGTTTTTCTTTATAGTATGTACAAAAAGTACCATGAGTAGTAAACCCTAATTAAGTATGCAAAACCTTTACAGGGAGCACCATGAAATTTTTGATAAATCTCTTACTTTAAATTACATTTCTTCCGTAAATCTAAAAACCAGGTAGATCGACCCCGTATTTGTTTCTGTTGTAGCAAAGTTTAGGGTTTATTCATTGTTAAAGGATTATCAGATAAGCAATAACGCAATGCAGTGGTGTGTATTTTGGGAAAAAAATACGTTTTAAATTATAATATAATAAAAAATGAAAAGAAATAATTATTGGAATACATTTATTACTTACATTTTATTCTATATCCGACTCGGAAGAGGAAGAATCGTTGTTGACATTAATAATAATAGGGTCGATTAAATTATCACAAATATTGTCAATTTTCCACATATTTGCCTCTACTTTGATAACATGCTCGATACAGTTTGTCCAATTTTCCTTACATGACTTACAGCACTCTCAAACAATTTCAGAACATCGTTTATTTTAAAAGTAGTATTTTTTTTCCAACTTCCCCCTTTACCTGAGCCCATATTAATTCTATGGGATTAAGTTCACAATGATAAGGGGGAAGTCGAAGAACTGATATACCACGAGAAGAAGCCATTTCTTCTACAATGTAGGTTTTGTATTTATTCTTGTTCATTTTTGCAATTCTGTAAAGTTCTTTCCTTAGTGGATCTTTTGGAAACTTAATATTTTTCGAAATAAGCCACTCCAAAAGCTCTGCTTTACGCCAACGACTTGTGGGCAATGCTTCTCGTAACCGTGAATGGTAACTTGCGTTGTCCATAACAATAACAGCCCCTTTTGGAATCAGATCCAACATTTGAACAAACCATTCCTCGAAGACATCCCCATTCATATCTTCGTGATAGTCCCCCGTGCGTTTTGAAATAAAAGTTAATAATCCACCATCAACAAAACCTTCAGAACTTCCAACATGGACAATGATAAGTCTTTTTCCTTTTCCAGATGGTGGCTGCAAACCTAACGACAAACCTTCCACGAATGCCTGCCTTCCGCTTTTAATGTTTTCATCTTGCCAAGATTTGGAAACTGTATATCCAGCATTTATCCATGTTTCGTCTAAGTAGAAGATTTTCAAATTTTGTTCTCTGGCATGTCAAATGCTTCTTAAATAGTCTCGTCTCCAAAAAACTATTTCCGGTTTATCTATCAAGAGAGATTTTCTATTATGTTTTGTATATCTGAAACCCACATCTTTCAAAAGTTTGCATAATGTCATTCTGGAGAATTTTGGATAGTCCGTATCTTCTTGCACTGATGTCATAATTTTGTCAAGTGTTGGAATTTCCTTTCGTAAGTAAAATCCATGGACTTTACGCCTTAGTCTTTGTTTTAATGACTCATCGATCTCAATTGGTTTTCGGCCTGAAGGAGTTTTAGGGGGTTGAAGAGTTCCATTCTTGCTTTCTTTTAGTAATCTTTAAATTGTTGATTTAGCAACACACAACATAGCAGCCGTTAATTCCACAATATCATCAACACTTGCACTTGGATCCTTGTTTTTCAATGATATATAACAATTCAATATCAGAGTTTTTTCATTTAAAGATAATGGACCTGTTTTTGGTCGTTTAGATGGTCCTTGGCTTATCGACATTGTTTGGTACTTGCACAATTAACATTCAACAAATGTTTTAAATATATTCCAACTGTTTACAATATTATGACAACCATACAACTTCATACAACTTTACTCATAGAACTAATACTAAGTACTGATTTAATGTACCTACTTTCTTTTAAAATAATATTCCCGATAATGTTTCTAAGAAAACTGGGTTGTTTGGAAAATCCCTCTCAATAATCGAATAATCTGTAAATAGGTGTAATCGTATTAAGCCGATTACAGTAGGCCACTTGCCATTTAAAATTTCTGAGAAAAATTCCCCAAACACTACATATAGGAGTAATACAAATAAAAAATATTATGAATATACGGGTATATCCGAACTCTGCCACAAAATAAAATTTTACCTGACTTGTATCAATTTGAGGATTACTGAAATGTTCGAACTGTGCCGCAACCATTTAGTTTAATCCTATTAGAGTCATTAGGGTTTATAATAGATAAAATCGGAGGCTCATAGAATTATGTATATTTCTGAAACGTTTCAAAGATTTCTTGAATTAAATATTTTGAAGAAATCTTGATTGTTTTGATCGATATTTAGGGGATTAGGGGAAGGATGTTGATGCACTTACACTATTGCCTAAAAATCAGGAAGAAGTATTTAATAGTGTTCGTGAATTACAATTACGAAAGAACCGAGAAGAGGAATTTCTATTAACAGCAGACCAGGTATTTAAAATTATTGTGTTCTCCTGTTTTTCCAACCTTAATTTTTTATGTAATTCGGATTGTATTTTGATGGATGGGACTTTTAAATACTGTTCAACTTTTTTTTACCAAATGTTTACCATTCATGGTTTTAAAAACGGCTATTACGTACCTCTTGTTTTTTGTTTCCTGCCGGACAAATCAAGTCAAACATATTCAATTTTGTTTTTAATTTTAAGACAAAAATGTAAAGAAGTAGGCTTAAATTTTCAACCTAAAGAAGTCGTAGTAGATTTTGAACTAAGCATTCATAACGCTATATATGAATGTTTTGGCAGGGATCAAATTCTTTTTGGTTGTAAATTTCATCTCTGTCAAGCTTGCTTTCGTAAGATTCAGGAGTTTCATTTGGTACAAGAGTACAGACAGAAAGGTTCTAGCTGTAATTGGCGAATACTTAAAAGTACATTTCGGTATTATGTATCTTAGTCCTGAGGAAGTTGTAGAATTTTTTTATACATTTTTTGCTTCAGAATGACGAAAGAGTTATAGAATTCCGAAATTATGTCAATAAAACATATATAACGCAAAATTCGATATTTCCACCACTTATTTGGGCAAATAATGCATCCTTTTTTAAGAGAACAACGAATTCTTGTGAGAGTTTTCATTCGCATTTCGGTGCTTCTTTTTACAAAGCACATCCAAACATTGTTCAATTTACTAGTGTGTTATTGGATTTACAAACGGAGGTATACGCGAAAATTCGTTCGGCAAACCAAAGCCAGAAAAAAACCAAAAAAACTATTAATGTTAAAATTAATTTCATTAATGATCATTTGGATCAATATAGGAAAAATGTTATTTCTCGCTTTATGTTTGTGAAAACGGTTGCATGTAAAAATCTTCCACACGTTTAATTTTTTGTTTTTTTTATATGTTTATGTATATTGAATATATTTTATTGTAATGTAGATGTAATTTTTTAGAAGTGGCAAATATACGTTGAAAATATATGTATGTTATTAATGTTTTTAAATGAAACTCAAGGTCTCTAGTTAATTCCACAATATTATTATATTGTGGAATTAACTAGAGACCTTGAGTTTCATTTAAAAACACTAATATGAGCATATTCCACGAAGTAAGGGTCGAGACAGTCAATTTATGTTATTAATATTTTCTTATATTGAATTTGAGTACCTAAAGTTCAAGGTAAATTGTTAAATCGGATTAGGCTATTAGACCCCTACTGGTTTGGTAGTTAATCTCCAAAATTTTAAACACTGGCAGAGTTCGAACAACCCGTAATGACTACCTGCATTTTGTGGCAGAGTTCGGATACTCCGGAATAAACTGTGTTGCCTTTCTTTATCAAACTTACTAAAATTTATGTACCTCTATCACTTTTTTTTATTAAAATTAGTACATCCCGTTACCTCTGACCTAAATCGTATATTCTTTAGCATAGCTGCAACTCATTCGTTCAATACAAAATGTACCTTACGGTATACCCTCTTAAAATATATTTTGGTACGTCTATGAAATCTACTTAAATGAATGATTTATTACTCCTTGTCCTTTCTATATAGACTATAGTTTAATTTTTTATAATGTTTATAGTTAACCAACTCTCAACCAAGTATTGACTGATATGATCTCTGAGTAGTTTAGTTAAAATTAACTAATTCTCATCCAAGTATTGGCTACTATGAGAACTAGTAGTTTAGTTGAAGTTATTGACTTTTACCTCATTTTTGTTGAGTTTGGTTTTTTATGTATAGAGTTAACTACTACTATAGCATTTTGTTTCATAGATTTTATGAATCATGTCTCTAAAAATAAACCTAATTATCCATTTTCTATTAGTATTAGTTTGCTTATATAATAATTATTAGCTTAGTTACTGTATTGTAAAATGTATTAAAAAACAAATAAATTAAAAGAGCAAGGAGCCAAATATTTTTTAATACTTTAAATTTAAACTTTGCTTTCTAATGGCCAATATTTTTTTGAAAAACTTTATGATCATTATTTTATTTGATTAATTTAACCCTATATATTGAGAAAATTGAGTAGGCCTTTACACAATAACACAAAACAATATGACTGGCTTCTTTTTGTCTTTTATGTCCTAAAAGTAAAAGCAACAACAATATACAATTTTTGACATTCAAACTTATAAGTAATCAGAGAAATCAATTGTAATCTAAGATTCTAAGTGATGCTAAATAACTTCAAATAATTACATCAGAACCATTGCAATAGCAAATTTAATGCAATATGTGTTTTATTTTTACTTTCATTGCTATTATGCAGTTTTCTTGTCTTAATAACTTACTGTTACTGTAAATAATCTTACAACTATACCAATGTGAATAAGTATACTTTAGAAAATCAAGACCATTAATTTATTTGCACTTGAAATTAAAAAATGTTTGGTAGGGTGGTGGTGGGATTGCAAAAAAATAATAAAATTCAATAATTTTTTTTATTATTATTTTAAGTTATTTAATATTTTTAAAATACTTTTAAGCTGTTAACTACACAGAACAATTACTCCAGAAAACCTGCAACTAGTTTTTTTTGATAATTTGATATATTGTAGGTGTTAAGTTGAGCTATATATTTTATCTTAACAGATCATTAAAACTCCATTTTTGAAAATATAAACGTTATAGTGCGTTATTTCGAGAACCTGGAATTTTCTTAAAACTGGGTATGGAAAACCTGGAAAAGTCAGGGAATTTGGATTTTGTATTTTGGTAGACACCCTGATATTGCGTCGGTTTAGAATCTAAAGCTGCTAAATCCGTTTTTTGACAATAATGTTTATGTATATGTTATATGTACAAAAGCACATCTGACATTTTAAAAACAAATTTTATTAATTATTGTTAGTTACACAGTTTTTAAATAGCATAAATGAATTGTTGAAAGTAATAATTGTATCTAACTATTTTACATGAAATCAAATAATTTATAGATTTTAGTCAAAATCGCCAGCGTTTATTTTATGAAAAACGCAACGTAGCGTCGTTCTCATGCTATGATATTTGTGTTACTTAATCTTGCGTAACCTGGTAGATCGTATTATTTGAACATAATCGTTTTTTCCTATATAACATCTCCCCCTTAATTAAAATTGTTGTTTAATAAACAACTATTTTGAGATTAACAAGAAAGATATATAAAATAAAATACAATATACTGTACTTTCGAAAAGTAACAAATAAATTCATTATTTCTTAAATTGAGAAATTTTCGGAAAAATCTTCTTGCACGTCGCTTTGGCTTTAAACAAAGGTACTTTTGACATACGACCCATATTTGTGACGTAATCGTTATTCTAGATATGACGTCATCGACCATTTTTTCACTGGCGACACCCAATTTCGACCATGACACTTGAAAGAGCGTGTCATTCTACGTACACATTGTCAAACATTATGGTTGTCGGACAGTAGTTGCCTTAACAACCGAGAATATTTTTATGTCTATAAAACCTTTAAATCCTACTTTTTTGGTTTTTTATTATTTCTTCTCGATTGATTTCTTATCTTTTGTTTAGGAAAAGTAGTGTGTTTGAACTGTTTATTGAGTAGTGACTTTGTCATTTTATAAAAAAAGGTGAAATTAACTGAACGAGAACGAATTTAAATTTATGTTGTAGAAGGCCATTGACATTCCACTCCGCAATGTTCAGAAACTTATTGAATTTTGCTTATAAGCGCCGTCAGCATGTTTAGAACCATGCTGTTCTGTTAGATTAGTTGTTGGAAGATGCCTTCGAATTCTTCTAGAAATTTGTTCATAGTGTCATTTATGTTAGATTGTTGATCTCTGCTATTATTTGTCGCTTGTGCATGGGTTCTAGGATGCTGCTGATGTGGTTGTTGTATGTGTGGCCTTTGCATTGGATTTGTGGAACTCTTCTTTGCGGTGTTAGCAATATGTTGAATATTTAGTCGATTGTTTGTATTATTTGGTTTAAATAGTTTTCTGGTAGAATTCGCAGCCTTTGTAGTGAGCAGGATGAGCACCATCGCAAAGAGGACACCTGTCTGGGGTGTCTTTATTTTTTTTGCAAGCTGGTGTATTATGTGATCCGCCGCATTTGACACATACATATGGTTTGTTGCAGTATGTTCTGGAATGACCGTATTGCTGACACCTCATACATTGTATGATACATTTACTCGTTCTGGGTGGTTCTACTTGGAAAGCTCTATTTTGCAAATTTGTTAGTTTATATATGTCTCTGTTATTGTTTGCTGGTTCTAAGTCAACAAAGAACAGATTAAGAGTTTATTTTATTGCTGTACTTCGACCATTCATTATATTTCTAACCTTGTTTCCACTACTTGCTAGTTCCTCGGAGATTTCTTTGATATATGTTGAGTGACGCAAGTGTTTGATCACCATTCTAGATTGAGATTTTAACGGGGTTACAATGCACTGAAACCTAAGGTTTATTGTGCCCCATCACCATTCTAAAGGCACGTTCTTCCTTGGGTTGGTAAGTGTGGTGTACCACATTACTGTCTCATAAATTTTATAATGTTTCTATATGTCTCCGGTGCATCACAGTTTATTTTAATTGTGTTGTCTGCTAGGCATTTCGTGATATATTGTTTGTCTTCAGCTATAATTTTAAGTTTATTTATTATTTCAATGTAGTTTATTACCCCGTAGGCAAATATTGGGGGTGGTCTAGGTATTTTGTTCTCTACATCTTCCTTTTGGCTGGTACCTTGATTTGGTTCACTTAAGGGGCTGAATATGTTGTTTGTTTCTGTCTGTTGCGAGGTATTTACTCTGATTCTCCATTTTTTGTGTTTATCCTTTTAACCGCCTGCCATGGATTTTCCGTTGCATTGCTTTCGTTATCATCAAATCCTAAGAATTCCTCATCACTGGTAGATGACATACTGAGGTTGTGTCACAGGGTTGGGCAAAATCTGATTTTTATCAAAAAAATCACGATTTATTTGATTTTTTTTTTTATTTTTTGAATATAGAATTTGAACATTTGGTTCTTTGAAATTATTGTTAATTATTTTAATGCATAAGTCTAAAAATTATAATATATTTTGCGGCTCAAAAACTTGTGGCAACGCATTTGTGGCGCTGGCAAGAAAATTCTTGTCGCGATTTGTTTTCCTTCTGTGCTATACACTCACTATACAGTGCCGAGTACTGACGAGTGAGGCACGAACGCGTTTGTTGTGCTTTTTGCAAGAATATTCCTGTAGAGGCTTCTTGTTTTCCTTCTCAATCTATAAATTACAATTTCACGCATTTCGCTAGTTAGGTTAGTTAAATGAAAACATATAAATAAAGTAAAATGAGTGGAAGAAAAGAGGACCCAATATGGCAGTTCTATATTAAGACAACAAATCCAAATAAATTGGGGTGTAGGGCTATTTGTAGAAAGTGCAAGAAAGATATTCAAGGGTTAGTCCAAAGACTTAAAGCACACCACGATGTTTGTAATTATCAAGAGAGGAATACAGGTAATTGAATTATTAATTTAATTTATATTTAATAAAGATTTTTATTATTAACCCGGGAATGAACGCGTAGTTAGATTTTGCCTAACATTTGTTGTTTTTTGATGATTCTCCAAGCACTTAATATTTTATTTTTGAGATAATTTAGTGAAAGTTTTGAGACATAAATATTAATTATAAGTTAAATAACATAGTGTAATTTTTAATTATATATTTTGAGATATTTTGAAATATATACGTATTATATTATAACATTTTTGATAAATAACAGAATACAACAGAGTAACAAATGTTTCTATGTATTAAAAGACACATTTAATCAAAGATATTGTCTACAAACACAAAAATTAAAATATACAAAACAGTAATTAGACCAGTAGTACTTTACACCGCAGAAACCTGGAATTTAATAAAAAAAAGAGGAAAATACATTAGAAATATGGGAAAGGAAAATACTACGGAGAATATACGGCCCAATTAAAGAAAATTGAGTATGGAGAATATTAAGAAACTACGAAGTTAATCAAAAATTCAATAGCCCAATATTAACAAATGAAATAAGAAGTAAACGATTAAGGTTGGCAGGACATGTAAAACGTCTAGGTAATGAAAGAAAATACAGGAAACTAAAAGACAAGGACGAAGAGCAAGGGGACGACCGAAAAACTAGATGGTTGGATGGTGTAGAAGAAGATCCTCAAGAAATTGGAATAAATGACTGGAAGAACAAAGCAAAAGACCGGAAAGAATGGAAAAGAATAGTAGAAGAGGCAAAGGACAGACTTCAGAGCAGAAACTAAATCACCGAATTCCCAAACTCCCTACTGATTTAAAGCAGTAGGGTTGGCCAAGCGGCTGGCCACCGCTGCCGGAAAAATGAGGCTAGGAATCCCAATAGGGAGACTATGGACCTTAAGGTCTGAAAGTCAATGAGAAGAAGAAGATACATTTTTGAGATGATTTAAAAAAAATTTGATAGGTATTATTTTTAACAAAGATAATATAATTTTTAAGTATTAATTTATAGATATTTTAGGCAAATAGGATTGTTTCTAAACATTAAGTGAAATCTAACACGTGGCCTTTAATGTAACTTTTTTAACGCGACCTTTGCCAGGTTAATTAAAAATTATGTTTACTTTTCTATACTTACTTAATTTTTAATTTTTTCCTACTTAAAAAAATAAATTTGCTTTAACATCTCTATTGAACATTTTCACTTTATTTTAAAATCAGTAATTCAATACTATATCATCAATTAATCAATTTCAATTATGTTTTTTCTCTTTCCGGAGAGTCGAATGTCGCTTGACAGTTTTGCTAGCACATCATCTGTCTCAAGTTGTAGTTCACTCATGACGGATAGTTCATATGTTAGAAAAACTCCACCGAAAGTACCAACAAGTCTAACAACTTTTGAGCCAGTCCAAAAAAAAGAAAGCAACCGAAACTCAGCCTACCATGAGTGGTTTTGTAAAGCGGACTTCAACTGCTGAAAAACATAAAATTGACAAACAAATAGCAAAGGCTATTTTTGCTATTAATTCGAGCTTCAGATGTATTGAGAATTTAGAGGTGAAAAAAGCCGTTCAGTTATTGAGGCCTGGTTATATACCGCCCTCGAGAAAACGGTAGCAACAAGTCTTTTGGACGAAATCTATGAAGAGGAAAAAGGAAAATGTTTCTCCTCCCTGTCAGGACAGTCTGTAAATATATCAATTGATGGGTGGTCAAACGTGCACAACGAACCAGTGATATGTGCAACGATAACCACTGAAGATGGACAATCCCTCCTATACGAAACTATAGATACATCAGGAAATCCACATACTTCAGAATATTTAACTCAAATAGTTTGTGACCTGATTTCTTCATGTAAATTAAAATACAAATGTACCGTCAAATATTTTGTGACAGACACTGCCGCAAATATTACACTAATGAGAAACACATTAGAAGAAAAAACGAACGCAAAAGTTATAACTTATGGCTGCTCTGCACATATTTTTAATTTACTGTGCAAGAACTTTCAAGTTAAAGATGTTAAAGAACATGTGGTCCCAATTGTTAAGTATTTTCGAAATAACCATTTGGCTAGAGCTAAATTCAGTCCAGCAGGAAGCAGCGCTTTAGTCCTTCCAAGCGATGTGCGATGGAATAGCCTTGGCGACTGCTTAGAGATGTATGTCACTCAGTGGGACATCATATTAAAAAACTGCGAAGAAAATAAAAAGGAGATTGATTCCACTATTTACCAAAAAGTTTCAAATATTGCGAATGAACATGCAGCGCAAGATTATTTAAACATTTTAAAACTTATATCAGTTCCTCTTGATACTGTGCAGAGAAAAAATGCTACTATCGTAGATGCTGTAGAGCAGTGGAAACATTTACAATATATCTTTGATGAATCTGTGGAATTACGATTATAAAAAGCACAACAATTTAATAATCGATATAAGCAAACACTAACGCCATATCATTTTATAGCGTATATGTTGAATCCACAAAAAACAAAATACCAGTTAACACCAGAAGAAAAGAATATAGCTTTAGAAACAATTAACGAGTTATATGAAAACACTGGACTGTTACCTTTAGTAATAAAGTTAAATGCCCGCAGTGCTCCATTTAAGCAAGTTATGTTTTCGGACGAAGTAATAAAAATCCCAATGGCAAGGACCAATTGAACAGGCTTATTTCAGTAACATTTTTGCATAAAACCCAAAATAAAAAATTAGATACAAAAGTAGTATAATGTTTTGAGATGTACAAAAAACCAAAATAACATTTTGACATAAAAAAAAACAAAAAAATGAAAAAAAATTCTTGTAAATTTGTGAATTTTCTTAAATATGTTTAAATGTACAATTTAGAGAAGAATGTTGAATACACAAGTTGTAGAACGTGTTAAGGTCTATGAAAAAGCTCAGTAACTTTTTTCCGTCAAATGAAAAACAAAGGAAATTAGATTTTTTTTCAATTTTTACAGGCCGCCATTTTGTTTTTATTGGGTCGATTTGGCTCATTAACGAACTCGTCCAAGATTTTGGCCTAACCGATTTTTTTAGCGAGTTTGGTTTCGATCCGTCAAAAAATACGCCCTCTATCGTGCTTACAAATTCCGTTATATATATATATATATTACTGAGCCCGACCAAAATTAATAAAAACAAAATTAATAGAAGAAAATATTAAAAATTATGAAAATATGCTAATTAAAATAGCGAAAACTACATTAATAGGAGCAAATGGAAAGAAATTGTGTGAAGTTAGCTGATCTATAATACAAAATATTGAATTAAAGGATGTGAAAGAAGTTGAGATGCAATTATTGCTAGTGGATAATTTAGAATCAGACATAGTTATAGGAATAGATGAATTAACGAAATATAAGGCAAGAATTGATTTTGAAAAGATGGAGATAGAATTAAATGGTAATAGGATTGAATTTGAGGAAGAGAATATGGAAGAATTGGCAATTGAAGAGGATAATAAGAAGTTATGGAATATAGAAAGGAATGTAAATATGGAAGTATTGGCAATTGAAGAGGATAATAAGAAGTTATGGAATATAAAAAGGAGTGGAAATATGGAAGAATTGGAAATTGAAAAGGATAATAAGAGGTTATGGAATATAGAAAGGAGTGGAATTATGGAAGAATTGGAATTAGTGTGTGGAAATAAGGAATATGAAGAGAAAGTGAAAAATTTGATAATGAAGTATGAAGGATTGATTAAAAAAGAGATGAGCATGGCAAATAATTATGTACATAAGATAGAAGTTAGGGGAATAGAAAATTTCAGAATAAGAACATATCCCATACCTTATAAATATAGGAAAGAAGTTGATTCAGAGATAAAAAATATCTTAGACAGTATTATAGAAAGATGTAACACAAGAAATATAAATTAATAAACTGTACCGAAATAAGAGACTCCGAAAAATGTATAAGTTATATTTGGACGTACAACGAACACTAAAGAATTTTTCAAAAATGGATTTATAACACGATTTTTTTAACTAATTCCTTTGGATGAAACTTGTAAATGAAACATGTACCTAAAAATAAAATAAGAATTTGTATACATATTTAATTATAGTATTGTAAATAAATTAAAACTAATTGAAGAGGATAACACAACACAGGATTGCAGAATCATCTTTGTAACAGCGACCTGAAATAAAAAAGAAATGTATTATTAGTAAAATTGAAAGACAATGTTAGAATATATTACTTGAAGTAAAATTTGCGTTCATAAAATTTTTCCTTGTATTAAAATTTGATAAACGCAAAATTTAGGGGATGTTAACATAGAAAGAAACCGGCAATACTCTGTATACTATAATATGGAATGAAATACTACACACAATAATCGAACACAAAATTTTAGAATTTAAATTTTTTTAAATTATCCAATATGAAGACAATCTGTATCATTTATGATTCAATAGAGAAAGAAAATAAGAGTCAAAATGTAGAATTATGAAGGAAATTTTAAATACACTTTGTAAATACATATGTGAAATATATAACATGATTTTAGCCTTTGAGAGAGAGAATTTTGAACGTTGCATCATATAAATTATAACAATCTATTTCTCACATAGTAAAAGTAAAAACATTATGATTTGTTTTCAAAAGTTATAATTAGATATTAAAAGAAGTTTTCTGATAAAATTGTGTAATTATTAAATATATGTCAAGGTAGAAAGTAAAATAATAACATTAAGTTTATAAAGTATGACATTTGTGAAATGAATTGTCATTCCGCATAGATCTAATTGAAATAAAAAGAGCTGTCATTTCTAAATATTTTGGAATATAATTTAAAGGAAGTAATATATAAGATTTAATCATTTAAAGACTTTAAACAGAATGTCCTAGAAGGATAGAGGAGCAATTTATAACTTGAAATGAAATTTATTAACAAGAATTTTTATAGCCAATTTTGATTGGTGGAGTCGATTTGAAATATTTTCATCAGCGACAAGCATATTAATAAAAAAAAATGAATAAAAAAATTTGTTGATAATATACACTATTCACTAGGTAGAATTCTTTTTGGTAGAGGTGAATGGGTGAAAGGAAAAATTTTTAGAAAAATAATTCAAACTTCTCGAAAAGCAGCATATTGGAGTGGTAACTATAAAATAAATGCATTATTCTTAAATGTAACGCAACAGATTTATAAATCAAGTAAATAAACCTAGATTTGACAAATAATTGATGAAAATTATATAGTACTGATCGTAAGATTTCATTTATATAACCAAGTAAAATATTGTATTGTGGGAATGGTGTCTCCACGATACATTTCAGAAAGGACTGGACTATAGAATTCCTTTTAAAATGTATTGATGTGGATGAAATGTAAGAACAACTTTAGCTATTATCCAAGCACAACAGGCTGTTTGGCTTTCCAGGAGGTAATCTAAAAACAATTATTGATGTGTATTAGTCTGGAACAGTGAACAGGTATTTAAAGCTATTCCATTCATATAAAAAAGGTTAAATAAACTTACTTGTGTTGTGCAAAGATTTGAACTTTGATATTTCATATATTCTAACCATCATTATTTTCGTCATCTTTATTTCATAGACAATTTGTAACAAGATTCGTTTCTAAATGTGTATATGATATTGCCTATTTTGTAATCACATATAATAATAATATTTCATTTGAGTGTATGTTTTGTTGAATGAATGATCATCATAGATAGTTTGTTTTCATGAGTTTTTTTGTAAAAGAATGATGTATTTGTTTTCAAAGTATTAAATAACGTTTTTCCATTTGAAAGACTTGAAATTATATTGTTGAGAAGCTTCATTTCTTGATGATTGCTCCATCTATATTCAACAGTTGGCAGTATTGACCAGACATTTTTGAATCGTAGAGGGGTTGAAATCGAGCATACAGGACCGTCTCTAGGATTTTATTAAGAAATTAAAGCAAGTATTTTCTTTGATTAAAATTTTTTATTTATTTAAACGCAAGGATTTTATTTTATTTTGGTGCTCATAAATGAAATTAAAATAGTTTTGTTTTAACATATGACCCCTACTTTGAGATCATAGGGTTTTTATGCAAGGTATAATTATTTTATGACCTATTTTAAAAATTTATAATATACCGGGCAAACAAAAATTAATAATTCATATTTAAACATTAAAATTTCTCTCACCAATCTTATCCACAATAATATGTTTTTTTTGTTTTTTTATGTTTACATAAAAAATAAACATAAACAACGAAAGGCTGAGAGAGAACTCTCACCAATATGAAGCACTACTAGAAGAAAGACTACAAAAAGTGGAATATAACAACCCCGAACTGATGGACACAATTCGAAACTGCGCCGTAGAAGTGGGAGGTCTGCAACAACGAGGTGAACACAAAAAAACTAACTCCGGAAACAAAAGCACTATTACAAAAACGAAGAGAAATGAAAAAGACAACAAACATTCAAAGAATTGAATACACCGAACTGTGCAAAACGATACGAAAGAAAATCGCAGAAGATATCAGGAATTACAACGAGAAACTGGTACAAACAACAATAGAAAACCGTAAAAGCTACAAAAATGCAAAAAGGGCACTAATAATAGGGAAAAGACAGATAGTTGCATTAACTGATGGAAAAACAAGAACCACAGACAGGAATGAAATAATAGACCTAGTAGCCAAATTCTATGGAGACCTATACAAGGCCCCTGAAAATTTGGAAGAAATAATAGAACACTCAGAAGATGCCATACCAGAAGTTTTGGTGGAGGAAGTAGAAATGGCACTGAAAAGCATGAAAAATGGCAAAGCAGCGGGAAATGACGGCATCACGACCGAAATACTCAAATATGCAGGAGCTAAAACATGGAAGTACCTTGCCAAACTATACACGAACTGTCTGATGTCCAGGAGCATACCTAAAGAGTGGAACAGCGCCCTTATAGTGTTGATCCACAAGAAAGGCAGCAAAGAAGACATTAAGAGCTACAGACCAATAAGTCTACTACCAGTGACGTACAAGGTATTCACAAAGATCATTCACAACAGAATTCAAAATACACTAGACTCGGCCCAGCCACGAGAACAGGCTGGATTCCGCAAAGGCTTCAGTACAATAGATCACATCCATACCCTCAAAGAGGTTATCAGTCGAACCAAAGAATACAACCAACCACTAGCATTAGCCTTCATCGACTTTGAGAAAGCATTCGATTCTATATATCCCAGAGCAGTAATAAATGCCCTAACAGAACAAGGGGTCGACAAGCCATATATTGAGACCCTAGCAAATATATATAGGGAAGCCAAAGCGAGAGTTAGGATATATGAGGGCACACCAGAATTCCCCACCAGCAGAGGAGTTAGACAAGGAGACGCAATATCACCAAAGTTATTTACAGCAACACTAGAAAGCATCTTCAGAAAACTGGGCTGGAACAACACAGGTCTGAATATAGATGGAGAATACTTGAACCATCTAAGATTCGCTGATGACATCATCCTGATAGCGAGTAACCCTGGCGAAATGCAACAACAAATAAATGAATTGAATGCAGCAAGCAACGAAGTAGGCCTTAAAATAAATCTGAGTAAGACCAAGATAATGTATAACGAACTGATAAACGCACAAGAAATAACAATTAATGACACTGCCCTGGAAATAGTAGAGGAATACATATACCTGGGTCAAGTAATACACATATCAGGCTCTATACTTCCAGAAATAAACAGAAGAATCAAATTAGCATGGAGAACATTTGGACAGAACTCTATCATCTTCAAGTCTAGAATGTCACTCCGTTTGAAAAAGAAAGCGTTTGATCAGTGCGTACTACCAGTATTAACATACGGCTGTGAAACCTGGACCGTGAAAACTGATATCATTAGAAAACTCCAGGTAACGCAGAGGTCTATGGAACGATGCATGCTTGGAATAACAAGGAGAGATAGAAAAAGGCTTGATTGGATCAGACAAAAGACCCAAGTGATAGATGTCATAAATAGAATCAGATCCCTAAAGTGGCAATGGGCGGGGCATCTCGCTAGAAGGACAGACGATAGATGGACCACAAAGATAACGCAATGGTATCCCCGAGGCGTGAAAAGACCAAGAAGACGCCCCAACTTAAGATGGGACTACGACATAAAGAAACTCGCAGGATCAACTTGGGGCCGCATAGCTAGCAATAGACAACAATGGGCCCACATGGAAGTGGAATATATAAATATGTAAAGGGAGGCTACACCATAACAAAATGGTTGAATAAGCTGCAAATGATGATGATGATGATGATATATATATATATATATATATATATATATATATATATATATATATATATATATATATATAAATAGGCACTACTGTAAATCTCTTTACCTTTCTAAAATAAACATACACGTTCATTATAGCTTCACCGTAAATTTTATAAAGATCAAATAACTAGTACAAAAAATAAAAATAAAAACAAAATTCAAAATTAAAACTTTGGAGGCCTATAACTCGAAAACGAGGGCCTGCATAGAAAAGGTTTATATGGAGTACTAACATTATTCGGTCCGTAGCAATATTTAAGAGAGACTTCGGGACATCGTGTAGTTTATTCTACGTTTCGGCTGTACTTGAAGCCTTTCTCAAAAGTTACAAAATGTGTACAATAGAAAATAATTTTCAAGTTTACGCCAATTAACAATATGTAAATAATACAATGTATATATTACTCACCATATTTAGAACAGGAATTTCATTTTGTGGCACGCTACGCGGTTAATAGTATATTACGTAACGTGTGTTGCAAGCAGCATTTTACGCACGAACGGAAAAGTTACAGCGGCTTCGTGCGTAATTCCGTGAGTGCGTAAAATGCGTTACAACACGAGTAACGTACTATACGTTACCTACGACCTACTTGTTAAGAGATTTAAAGTACAAATATAAACGTACATCCTCGATGCCCAGCCAAGTTTTATAAAAGTCGCCCTCGATGCCCAGCCAAGCATCTTAGAAGTTCACCCTCGATGCCCAGCCAAGTTTCGTAAAAGTCCATCCTAAGTAATATACATTTTTATTAAAAATGTATATAGAATTACCGGAATTACATAAAATTGCGTATACACCTCTCGAGTAAAGTAACATTGATCCCTTAGGTGGATTACTTCCCTCATGAATCAAACTCCACCCGCGGGATTAAATGAGCCACTTTAGTCGATTGGTGTATAATATAGTATTGTTTACTAATATGAGATACATTCAGACAGCTAAAAGATTCGGATTGAATTAAACGGAACCAATTATCATATAATTCCAAATAACTCTTAGTATCAAATGCAATCTCATATCTAATAAATGTCATCTACCATTTATATATAGAACAACATTCAACGTCTAATATTTAAGTAATAAATTTTGAATAAAATGACTACGTCTATTGACAGTTGCTAAGTGGTTGCTATGGAAGCCGTGCGATTTACTTTACAGCCGTGCGTTTTGTTTTATCGTGCGTAATAGACGTCTTACATTGATTGCCGACTGTGTGTTTTTGACTACTTACAGGGGTGGTCGTAGGTAAAAACATTTAATTAAAATTATTCTTATATATATTTTTCCTTTTAAAACTTTTTGAATACAGACTAGTCACTCAACCAATACATTTCTATCGATACTAAATGTGATTATTAGTTCGTTGTCAGTTGTTTTTATCATTTTTCACTATATCTAATAATTTTGTCGTTGTTTTTCGTATTATTTTTATTTTTATATAGTATTATTTTATTAAATTGTAATAAATTTTACTTAAATTCAAGTTAGTTATAAAAGTCATAACCTCATTAAGAAACGTTTCAGCACAAATATCCAAAGATAAGAAAATGCATGTTATTCATGAAATTCCGTGTAAAGACTGCAATAAAGTGCATATAGAACAAACAACTCAATATCTAAAAAATAGATTAAATAGTCGCAAATACAACAAAAAAATAAAACCATATTAACTAATCACGTGCCAGAAACTAAACATAACTTTATTTATGAACAAACAAAAATTCTAAAAACCGAAACTAACAATAAAAAACGAGAACTTCATGAAAAAAATAATAACAGTGTTAATTCCAAAACGGTTACAAGTAATTTTTAAATTTTACGAATCTTTTGTGTCAAAACTATTTACTATCGGCAAAAACGGCTTACAGAATCCATTCTACTTTTTATTTATTATTTATTGACATTTGATTTAAAAAAAACATGGGGCTCAGAAGATCTGAATTCTGGACTAGCTTTAATTAAATGTCAATGGATAGTAAATGGAAAGTAAGGATAGGTATATGTAAACCATTTTTACCAATAGTGAATAGTTTTGACATGAAAAATTCCTAAATTTAAAAAAAATCGGTATTTAACACCCCACATATCTGTAACTATCACGTTGTCATAAGATACAGGGTATTGCATTTAAAAAAATGGTCGATGACGTCATAACTTACAGGTGATCGAATCTATGTAGTAAAAAATGTTTGCCTAATGTGGCAAAATGAAATTAAAAATCGACCTGTTTCATGTTTTCTTAACAATAATAGTGGTTTACGAAATATTGCGTTCATTCCTTTCATTTCTAATATATAATAAGTGTTTGGTATACACATTTTATGCACATTTATTTACTAACAGATTTATTTAACTTCATCACTAGTCTCTTTCTCCCTTTTATCATCTGAATTTTTATTTATACAGAAATTCTTATACAGGGTGGTCCGTAAGTAATGGTTCAAGGTGAAATAAAAGATTCTTGACCTCAAAATATCACGATTTGACGAAACTTGCTTTAATAAAATATTGATAATAAAAAAGATACAGGGTGACAAAGTTGAAATGTTTTTTCACAATAAATTGAAAGATTTTGGAAATACGAACGTAAACATTTGAGTATATGAGTTTAAGGCATCAGAAATCATAATATGATATCCGTTTCGATGTATTTTTTAGAGGACGCAACATGAGCTATGTTGTTGGTGTAACTATGCGCTATCTCGCTTTTTATTCAAAAATATAAAAATTACATAATTTTTGCGAAAAAAAGTATACCTATCATAAGTCTTTAAAGTTGCTAGTTTTCGAGGTATTCGCATTTTTAAAACCCCCTACATAATTTTGATTTCATTTATTATCACTTTGACGTATTAATAAAGCAATCATTATAAACTCAATAATTTTTAATTAAGAGAAAAAAAGAATAATTTAATAAAAAATACAACAAAATTTAAATATTATTTCACAGTGATTGTTCAATATGTCCGCCATTCCTCTCGGTACATTTATCAATACGTTTCATGACAGATCGCTTGAAATTAAGTAATTTTAATATTTTTTTCAATAAAAATCGCGATAGCGTTAACGATAAAAAAGTTAAGCGCATAGTTACACCAACAAACATAACTCGTGTGGTGTCCTCTAGAAAATACATCGAAACGGATATCATATTATGATTTGTAATGCCTTAAACCCCCTTCTTCAAATGTTTACGTTCGTATATAAAAAAATTATCAATTTACTGTGAGAAAAAAATATTTACAGACCATTACTTACGGACTACCTTGTATTAAAATCGCCCGATTTAATAATTCCTTATGAGTACTACTCACAAGCATCGTTTGCATACGATTCATGAAACCCTGAGTTCCAACGAAACAGAGTTTGTCTCGAGAACGTAGTCGTCCTGGCCGACTAGATACGAATTACAGATGCTACGTTGCCATTTTGATAGACGCGGTATTGATACCACCATAAAATCATAATATATATTTTCAATATACGGTAAGCGATGACAGCGCCACTAGCGTAAATTTTCGAAACTTAAAATGAATATATTTTTACATTTTGCAGATTTTGGGCGTCCTTCACATTTTTTGCCCTGTGACTTATCTTGCCCTCTAGGACGCCCACATAAAATTTGATGACTTGAAATCGGACGTCCGTATATCGGACTTCGTATTTCACCTGGACGTTCCATGTAATGTAAATTCACAATGTATGGACGTCTCATTGATAGTGGGATATATATATATATATATATATATATATATATATATATATATATATATATATATATATATATATATATATATATATATATATATATATATATATATATATATATATATATATATATATATATATATATCCCACTATCAATGAGACGTCCATACATTGTGAATTTACATTACATGGAACGTCCAGGTGAAATACGAAGTCCGATATACGGACGTCCGATTTCAAGTCATCAAATTTTATGTGGGCGTCCTAGAGGGCAAGATAAGTCACAGGGCAAAAAATGTGAAGGACGCCCAAAATCTGCAAAATGTAAAAATATATTCATTTTAAGTTTCGAAAATTTACGCTAGTGGCGCTGTCATCGCTTACCGTATATTGAAAATATATATTATGATTTTATGGTGGTATCAATACCGCGTCTATCAAAATGGCAACGTAGCATCTGTAATTCGTATCTAGTCGGCCAGGACGACTACGTTCTCGAGACAAACTCTGTTTCGTTGGAACTCAGGGTTTCATGAATCGTATGCAAACGATGCTTGTGAGTAGTACTCATAAGGAATTATTAAATCGGGCGATTTTAATACAAGGTAGTCCGTAAGTAATGGTCTGTAAATATTTTTTTCTCACAGTAAATTGATAATTTTTTTATATACGAACGTAAACATTTGAAGAAGGGGGTTTAAGGCATTACAAATCATAATATGATATCCGTTTCGATGTATTTTCTAGAGGACACCACACGAGTTATGTTTGTTGGTGTAACTATGCGCTTAACTTTTTTATCGTTAACGCTATCGCGATTTTTATTGAAAAAAATATTAAAATTACTTAATTTCAAGCGATCTGTCATGAAACGTATTGATAAATGTACCGAGAGGAATGGCGGACATATTGAACAATCACTGTGAAATAATATTTAAATTTTGTTGTATTTTTTATTAAATTATTCTTTTTTTCTCTTAATTAAAAATTATTGAGTTTATAATGATTGCTTTATTAATACGTCAAAGTGATAATAAATGAAATCAAAATTATGTAGGGGGTTTTAAAAATGCGAATACCTCGAAAACTAGCAACTTTAAAGACTTATGATAGGTATACTTTTTTTCGCAAAAATTATGTAATTTTTATATTTTTGAATAAAAAGCGAGATAGCGCATAGTTACACCAACAACATAGCTCATGTTGCGTCCTCTAAAAAATACATCGAAACGGATATCATATTATGATTTCTGATGCCTTAAACTCATATACTCAAATGTTTACGTTCGTATTTCCAAAATCTTTCAATTTATTGTGAAAAAACATTTCAACTTTGTCACCCTGTATCTTTTTTATTATCAATATTTTATTAAAGCAAGTTTCGTCAAATCGTGATATTTTGAGGTCAAGAATCTTTTATTTCACCTTGAACCATTACTTACGGACCACCCTGTATAAGAATTTCTGTATAAATAAAAATTCAGATGATAAAAGGGAGAAAGAGACTAGTGATGAAGTTAAATAAATCTGTTAGTAAATAAATGTGCATAAAATGTGTATACCAAACACTTATTATATATTAGAAATGAAAGGAATGAACGCAATATTTCGTAAACCACTATTATTGTTAAGAAAACATGAAACAGGTCGATTTTTAATTTCATTTTGCCACATTAGGCAAACATTTTTTACTACATAGATTCGATCACCTGTAAGTTATGACGTCATCGACCATTTTTTTAAATGCAATACCCTGTATCTTATGACAACGTGATAGTTACAGATATGTGGGGTGTTAAATACCGATTTTTTTTAAATTTAGGAATTTTTCATGTCAAAACTATTCACTATTGGTAAAAATGGTTTACATATACCTATCCTTACTTTCCATTTACTATCCATTGACATTTAATTAAAGCTAGTCCAGAATTCAGATCTTCTGAGCCCCATGTTTTTTTTAAATCAAATGTCAATAAATAATAAATAAAAAGTAGAATGGATTCTGTAAGCCGTTTTTGCCGATAGTAAATAGTTTTGACACAAAAGATTCGTAAAATTTAAAAATTACTTGTAACCGTTTTGGAATTAACACTGTTATTATTTTTTTCATGAAGTTCTCGTTTTTTATTGTTAGTTTCGGTTTTTAGAATTTTTGTTTGTTCATAAATAAAGTTATGTTTAGTTTCTGGCACGTGATTAGTTAATATGGTTTTATTTTTTTGTTGTATTTGCGACTATTTAATCTATTTTTTAGATATTGAGTTGTTTGTTCTATATGCACTTTATTGCAGTCTTTACACGGAATTTCATGAATAACATGCATTTTCTTATCTTTGGATATTTGTGCTGAAACGTTTCTTAATGAGGTTATGACTTTTATAACTAACTTGAATTTAAGTAAAATTTATTACAATTTAATAAAATAATACTATATAAAAATAAAAATAATACAAAATAACTTTTGGAAATCCCCTCGAAAAACAACGACAAAATTATTAGATATAGTGAAAAATGATAAAAACAACTGACAACGAACTAATAATCACATTTAGTATCGATAGAAATGTATTGGTTGAGTGACTAGTCTGTATTCAAAAAGTTTTAAAAGGAAAAATATATATAAGAATAATTTTAATTAAATGTTTTTACCTACGACCACCCCTGTAAGTAGTCAAAAACACACAGTCGGCAATCAATGTAAGACGTCTATTACGCACGATAAAACAAAACGCACGGCTGTAAAGTAAATCGCACGGCTTCCATAGCAACCACTTAGCAACTGTCAATAGACGTAGTCATTTTATTCAAAATTTATTACTTAAATATTAGACGTTGAATGTTGTTCTATATATAAATGGTAGATGACATTTATTAGATATGAGATTGCATTTGATACTAAGAGTTATTTGGAATTATATGATAATTGGTTCCGTTTAATTCAATCCGAATCTTTTAGCTGTCTGAATGTATCTCATATTAGTAAACAATACTATATTATACACCAATTGACTAAAGTGGCTCATTTAATCCCGCGGGTGGAGTTTGATTCATGAGGGAAGTAATCCACCTAAGGGATCAATGTTACTTTACTCGAGAGGTGTATACGCAATTTTATGTAATTCCGGTAATTCTATATACATTTTTAATAAAAATGTATATTACTTAGGATGGACTTTTACGAAACTTGGCTGGGCATCGAGGGTGAACTTCTAAGATGCTTGGCTGGGCATCGAGGGCGACTTTTATAAAACTTGGCTGGGCATCGAGGATGTACGTTTATATTTGTACTTTAAATCTCTTAACAAGTAGGTCGTAGGTAACGTATAGTACGTTACTCGTGTTGTAACGCATTTTACGCACTCACGGAATTACGCACGAAGCCGCTGTAACTTTTCCGTTCGTGCGTAAAATGCTGCTTGCAACACACGTTACGTAATATACTATTAACCGCGTAGCGTGCCACAAAATGAAATTCCTGTTCTAAATATGGTGAGTAATATATACATTGTATTATTTACATATTGTTAATTGGCGTAAACTTGAAAATTATTTTCTATTGTACACATTTTGTAACTTTTGAGAAAGGCTTCAAGTACAGCCGAAACGTAGAATAAACTACACGATGTCCCGAAGTCTCTCTTAAATATTGCTACGGACCGAATAATGTTAGTACTCCATATAAACCTTTTCTATGCAGGCCCTCGTTTTCGAGTTATAGGCCTCCAAAGTTTTAATTTTGAATTTTGTTTTTATTTTTATTTTTTGTACTAGTTATTTGATCTTTATAAAATTTACGGTGAAGCTATAATGAACGTGTATGTTTATTTTAGAAAGGTAAAGAGATTTACAGTAGTGCCTTGAAGCCAGGGACGGGCTACTCGCAATGGTTAGTGATCCAAAAAATTTGCAGGGATGGCCACCCTGTATGAAATTATCGAAATTTGCTTCCCCACACATTAAGCTAACGAAAAGGTACTCCTGTTGGAATTCGATAAAATAAACCGTTTGGCTAATATTTACAGTTTTATTAATGCACTACGTACCAATGTACGCATTCACCATTTTTAGAAGTACGCAACAAGGTAAAAGTCCTTAATTTAACAGTTACAATGGCAGAATCCACTTTTATTGAGTATGCAGATATGCACTTAATGTATGAACTGGCTTCTCGAAACTGTTTAGAGGCTAGAAGGCTTTATGCAGAACATTTTGCAAACAGCATTGTCAGACAGACGAATGTTTGAGCGTATTGATCTCAGGATACGAGAAACAGGTATGAATAAATAAATGTAATTTTCCATGTTTACAAAATAAAATTTGAAAGTTTTTTGCCAAGAAAAGGTGGAGAAGGTCCAGTACGAAGCGTACGTACTGTGGCAGTTGATCAAGACTTGTTAAATGCAGTTGATAATGGACCATCAACGAGTTTACGAAAATTACCAAGAGAACATAACGTCTCGAAATCAGTTGTTCATCGCGTCCTGAAAGAATAGCTGTTATATCCTTTTCACATGAAAAAAGTACACAGTATGACAGTGGCTGATTATCCTGCACGACTTGAGTATAGCCAGTGGTTTCTGCGATAACAACAAGCAGACAATACATTTATTAGTAACGTTCTCTTTACGAACGAATCCGGTTTCACCATAGATGGAGTCATAAATTCTCATAATATGCATTTATGGGATGATGTGAATCCATATGGCATTATCCAAACTAAGAGCCAGCCTAGATTCATGGTTAATGTTTGGACATGAATAGTTGGCAATCATTTGATAGAGCCATACTTTATTGACGGTACTTTAACCGGTCAGAGATATTTGGAGTTTTAGCAAAATGAGTTATGGAACCTGTTTGATGAGGTGCTACTACAAACTCGTATGAATTTATGGTTCATGTCTGATGCATTTCAGTTTAGATCTACGACAGCATTTACACACAAGGTTTCCTAATAGATGGATTGGTCGTGGAGGCCCTATTCAATGGCCACCGCGATCAGGAGACGTTAATGCTATGGATTTCTTTCTCTAGGGCTATCTCAAAAGTAAGGTATACGTAACAGCTGTACAAACAAGGCAAGATTTAATATACATAATTGTGGTACACTGCAATGTTATTAGAAATAATATGGGATTGCTCTTTCAAGTGCAAAGAAACAATCTTCGTAGACTTAGAATATGCGTGGAAGTGGGAGGAGCTCATATTGAACATTCATTAGAATAACGTTAGTTTTTGTTGTTGTTTAGGAATTAGTTTTAGTCTAATGTTTTATAACTTGTGTTTATTGAGGTTTTCTTAATAGTTTAATAATGTTGTGTTCGTAATTTTGATTAAAAGCAACTAATTACGTTGTTTGCGTACCTATTTTATTCTCATTAAATAAGTTCTTATTGTTTTTATCATCTGCTTTCATCAAATCATTTTTTTGTAGTACTGTATGGAAATGTTTGACATCGTATTAGTAAGTTAGTTAGGTAAATTGGTAAGTAGTGCATTAATAAAACTGTAAATATTAGCCAAACGGCTTATTTTATCGAATTCTAACAAGAGAACCTTTTCGTTAGCTTAATGTGTGGGGAAGTGAATTTCGATAATTTCATACAGGGAGTGCCATCCCTGCAAAATTTGTGGATCACTAACCATTGCGAGTAGACCGTCCCTGGCTTCAAGGCTCTACTGTAAATCTGTTTACCTCACCAAAATAAACTTACACGTATATTATAGCTTTACCGTAAATTTTATACAGATCAAATAACTGGTTCAAAAAATAAAAATAAAAACCAAATTCAAAATTAGAACTTTGGAGGCCTATAACTCGAAAACTAGAGCCTGCATAGAAATAGTTTATATGAAGTACTAACATTATTTTGGCTCAGATTATACGCTCCTGACTTTTTCCCATTAGTCACGGGACACCCTGTATACTATAAAAAAGTAAGTACTTATTATTCATAGTTACATCCATGGTTAAAGTTATTCTCTTAAAAGGTTTTCAGTTAAGGCCGTTTGACACGGTTATAGATTTAGTGTTTAATTTAGAACTAGAATCATAATTTTTTTTGTAATGAAAAAAATGCCATTTGAACTAGATGAATTTATTTTTACATGAATGAAAAAGGAACATACAAACAATTTACTAACGAATAAACTTGTAACTAGAATTGTTAATTATAAGTTGCAAATGGTCAACCATTTTTTATATAACTAAATTAACAACTAGAAAAAGCCTTAGATTTAATTCTAATGCTAGTACTAGATCTATTACCATGTCATACGGTCTTTACAACTTTAGAACAAAAAACGGTACATATAACAGTGGAAAATGGTCGAAAATAGAGATTAAGAAGGTTATTTCCTATTTTACGCCAACTATTATACAGGGTGTCTCGGGACTAATGGGAAAAAAGTCGGGAGCGTATAATATGAGCTAAAATAATGTTAGTACTTCATATAAACTTTTTCTATGCAGGCCCTCGTTTTCGAGTTATAGGCCTCCAAAGTTTTAATTTTGAATTTGGTTTTTATTTTTAATTTTTGTACTGGTTATTTGATCTTCATAAAATTTACGGCAAAGATATAATGTATGTGTATGTTTATTTTGGTAAGGTAAACAGATTCACAGTAGTGCATTGAAGCCAGGGACGAACTACTTGCAATGGTTGTGATCCAAAAAATTTGCAGGGATGGCACACCCTGTATGAAATTATCGAATTTCACTTCCCCACACATTAAGCTAACGAAATGATACTCTTGTTGGAATTCGATAAAATATTCCGTTTGACTAATATTTACAGTTTTATTCATGCACTACGTACCAATTTACGCATTCACCATTTTTATAAGTACACAACGAGGTAAAACATAAGTGTTTTTACCGTTTATCAAGTTACCATAGGATTAGTTGTCAAACGTTGTGTAGAATAGTTCGTAGTCAGTACTTGTCAATAATTCATAAGTCCTTAATTTAACAGTTACAATGGCAAAATTCGCTTTTATCGAGTACGCAGATATGCATCTAATGTATGGACTGGCTTCTCGAAACTGTTTAGAGGCCAAAAGGCTTTATGAAGAACATTTTGCAAACAGAACATTGCCAGACAGACGAATGTTTGAGTGTATTGATCTCAGGTTACGAGAAACAGGTATGAATAAGTAAATGTAATTTTCTATGTATACAAAACAAAATTTTTAATTTTAGGAATATTTTTGCCAAAAAAAAGTGGAGAAGGTCCAGTACGAAGCATACGTACTGTGGCAGTTGAACAAGACTTGTTAAATGCAGTTGATAATGAACCATCAACGAGTTTTCTAAAAGTATCAAGAGAACATAACGTCTCGAAATTAGTTGTTCATCGCGTCCTAAAAGAACAGCTGTTATATCCTTTTCACATGAAAAAAGTACACAGTATGACAGTGGCTGATTATCCTGCACGGCTTGAGTATAGCCAGTGGTTTCTGCGACAACAACAAGCAGACAATACATTTATTAGTAACGTTCTCTTTACGAACTAATCCAGTTTCACCAGAGATGGAATCATAAATTCTCATAATATGCATTTATGGGTTGATTTGAATCCACATGGCATTATCCAAACTAGGAGCCAGCATAGATTCATGGTTAATATTTGGGCAGGAATAGTTGGCAATCATTTGATAGAGCCATATACTTTATTGACGGTACTTTGACTGGTCATAGATATTTGGAGTTTTTGCAAAATTAGTTATGGAACCTGTTTGATGATGTGCTACTACAAACTCGTAGGAATTTATGGTTCATGCATGATGGGGCCCCTCCTCATTTCAGTTTAGATGTACGACAGCATTTACACACAAGGTTTCCTAATAGATGGATTGGTCGTGGAGGCCCTTTTCAATGGCCACCGCGATCAGGAGACGTTAATCCTATGGATTTCTTTCTCTAGGGTTATCTCAAAAGTAAGGTATACGCAACACCTGTGCAAACAAGACAAGATTTAATAGACATAATTGTATTACACTGCAATGTTATTAGAAATAATGTGGGATTGCTCATTCAAGTGCAAAGAAACAACCTTCGTAGACTTAGAATGTGCGTGGAAGTGGGAGGAGCTCATATTGAACATTTATTAGAATAACGTTAGTTTTTGTTGTTGTTTAGGAATTAGTATTAGTCTAATGTTTTATAACTTGTGTTTTTTGAGGTTTTCTTAATTGTTTAATAATTTTATGTTCGTAATTTTGATTAAAAGGAAGTAAATCCTGGACATCGTATTAATAAGTTAGTCAGGTAGATTTGTACGTAGTGCATTAATAAAACTGTAAATATTATCCAAACGGCTTATTTTATCGAATTCTAACAAGAGTACCTTTTCGTTAGCTTAATGTGTGGGGAAGTCAATTTTGATGATTTCATACAGGGTGTGCCATCCCTGCAAATTTTTTGGATCACTAATCATTGCGAGTAGTCCGTCCCTCGCTTCAAGGCAGTACTGTAAATCTGTTTACCTTTCCAAAATAAACATACACGTACATTATAGCTTTGCCGTAAATTTGATAAAGATCAAATAACTAGTACAAAAAATAAAAATAAAAACCAAATTCAAAATTGATACTTTGGAGGCCTATAACTCGAAAACGAGGGCATCCATAGGAAAAGTTTATATGAAGTACTAACATTATTTTGGCTCAGATTATACGCTCCTGACTTTTTTCCCATTAGTCCCGGGACACCCTGTATACACAAAGAGTTAAATGGGAGGAAAGAAGCTGCTAACTAAAAGAATAACAAAAAACCTATAAACTTCTATTAACAATAACAAGATTTACAGTAAAAATAAACAAAGGAAATATATCTCCTAAATAAGTAGAGATTTTCTTTTTCTTGAAATTCGCTCCTGTGATGAAGTAAAACATTTGAATGATTCTGTACGTCCGGACTAAATAAAACATGTACCCCTCTGCCTCTCTTTCCTCTTATTACAATGCGTTTATACTTTTTTATTAAAAAAATTTCGGTAGGGGTAATAACATCGTAAAATTCTTCGTCATTATTATTGTTCTCAGAAGTTGCTGATAAAACCTACTAATTTTGCATTTAATTCGTTCGCTTGTTTTTAAACTATCACAATATTTCAAAAATAATATTTTACTTTTAACGCCCTACATCCTATTAACTATTAACATTTTCTCAAGGCGTATTTAGCGTAAATGACCCATTTTCATCTCCAAATTCTCCAGTTGCCTCATGTTACATTAGTTATGGGACACTCTAAAATTATAGTCAATTGTTTTTTTTTGGTGATAAGGCCATGCTTTAATAATTGTCATAGTTTTTAGCAGAGTAAGGACTAATATATCTTATGTTATGTTGGTATGTGTGAAAGTTTTACTATGTATGATTTACATAGAATATAAAAATAAAACTTGAATTTTTATGTGACTGGCTGAATAGCAACCGTCCAAGCCAAAGAAATACTGTTATGTTATATTTGATTGTAATTACTTAATAAAAAAATAACCACCTAACTATAAATGTAAATTGTAACTGTATTGTTAATGTGAATAATAGATACGTTATTTGAAGTCCGACTATGAACTAAACTGTCGCGATCAGCTATGTTAGGAACTACGTCGCGCCACTGCCGTGATGCTGTGCTGGTGAATCCCCGAAATAAGAAAGTCAATTACAATGATGAACCACAGATTATTTATAAGTTCGCATTGCAAGTTGGCTATTTCAATAACGTCTATTGTACTGTTAGTTATTTATTTAAGTAAGTTTTTTGAAAAATGCCTACAGGAAGGGAGAAAAGATGTCATTTGTTCATATTTTGATGTTGTTAAAGATAATAACAAACAATCAGTGACTGCTAAATCTAAAAAATGGAAAGTAATTATGGCAGGATTAGTGCAGCGTGTGAAGAAACATATTCAAAAATGTGTTCCATCTGAAAATTCTCAGCTATCTATTATGAATAAAGAAAATAAAAAAAATCACTTGTTTAATTTAAGTGTTTTAAACATGTTTTAACCTGCTTTAAACAGAAACTGTTTTGAATCTAAGCAAATGTTTAATACACATATTTTAAACAGTGGATTACAACAAATTGTTTAAAACGAAACAACTCTGGTGTAAAAGCTTGTGATTTTCTCAAAACTAAAATAAAATAAGATTACTAATCATAATCAATAAATGTTCAAAAGTCATATCTTTGTTGATGACCCTACACGAAATTATTCTAACTTATTATTTAAAAATGTATGAACTTATAATCACCGCTGTTTATTATATTAATAGCATGACTGATTAAAATCAAAGAACTACACACCTGCGTCTGGTTCATAATTTACGCAATATTATAATTAGTCCTGACGAACGCAAAACATATTTTATAAAAAGTGTTTTATTCAGTAGTTTACGTAACAACAGTAATTTATTTTCATTATTTTAAAAACAGGCTAAAAAAATTGCAAATATTGGACACAGAGAGATGACATGACTGTAGATAATGGCAACAATGTCGGACGTCTCATTGGTAGCATTTTTCTAAGACTAATGTAAAATAAATATACATCCGGAGTTTGTATATCTGTACGTTGTAAGGAACTAGGATTGATATCACAATAAAATTAATTTTTTTAGAAGGTTAGTTTTTAAACCGTTTACGTAGGATGTGTTTAGTATTGATGTAATATACACGAATGATTTCTTATATATTTTACATATTTCTGCTGATAGCGTGATGTAAATATATATATATATATATATATATATATATATATATATATATATATATATATATATATATAAGGTATTTGGATTTTTCTTGGACCAATTTATATATATATTTCCATTTAGCGATTTCTTGGGATTCGGTCCTTATTTTCAAAATTCATTAAACTATATATCTCATAACATTTTATTTACTTGACGTTTCGGCCGATTTTCGAGCCTTTTTCAAAAATACTACAATATAAAATCCTAGTGACAATCACAGTTCATAATAAGTCTCAAACACATAGTCAAAATTTAAATAAAATTCTACTTACAGATATTTGGAACAAGAATCTTTTTACCCACATAGTGGGAACGTCACATTTTAAAATTTATCAACAACTTGACCTGAATAAAACAACTCAATTAGTTGGAGGTACACAAACAACAACTTCAAGTTTGATAATTGATGTATTTTATTATCTATTATCGTTTTTGTTTTGCGATTTAATGCATTAAACATGAACGGACAATGAATTAATTTGTAGAGGGTATAGAAATTATGACTACGTATAATAAAAAGTAATTCAATTGTATGTTGTGGATTGGATTTGTACTTTTTTTTGTTAATTAATCAAATTGTGATAGATTTTGCTCAAATTGTTTGTGTCTATTTTGGAATTAACAGCATTTTTGTTATTTTGAATACATATCATTTCGTAAATTTCTCGTTTTTTTGTATTTTTTTCCGTTTTTAGGATTTTTGTTTCCTCATAATTAAATGTATGATTATTGTTAGTTGTGTGACTCGTTAGTGCAGTTTTATTCTTTTTATCGTACTTGTGGCTGTTAATCCTATTTTTCAAATATTGACTTGTTTGTCCTATGTATACACTATCACAATTTCTACAGGGGATCTCATAGACTACATGACTTTTTTTGTCTTTTGGAATTTTTGATTTTAGTTGACTAAAATGTTTGTTTAGTAGATTATGTCCTTTGTAGCTTAGCTGTACCTTTTCGTGTTTAAAAACGTTGTTTATTTTCTCTGTTAATTTCGGAATATACGGTAGTATTAAAAAGTTGGAGTTTTTTTGTTTGTTTGTTGTACAGATGGAGGTCGAGTTGTAATACTTATGTATTCTTTTTTTGAAAACACTATTTACCATTTTTTCGGGATAGCTGTTTATTTTCAACGCCTGTTTAGCTTTTTCAATCGCTGTATGTCTATATTCAGTATCAGAAAGAATAATTGCTCTGTCGGCCAGGCCTATAATAGCAGATTTTTTTTGGGATATGTGGTGGTGTGAATTAAAATTAAGATATCTACCTGACCAAGTAGATTTGGTATACCAAGCAGTTTTATTTTCTCCGTTTTTATTGTGTATAGTTAAGTCCAAAAAGTTTATTTGATGGTTTTGCTCTGTTTCGATAGTAAACTGTAATTTGTGGTGATAATTATTAAATTCTCGTAACACATAATCGCATTTATCTTTTGGAATGGCTAGCAGGCAATTACAGTTGAAAGAGAAATTCCCATTGCGCAACCTTCGATTTGTTTGTAAAACGTATCTTTGTATAAAAAATAAGTTGAATTTATTACTAATTTGACAGAGTCTAAAAATTCATCAAGAGGAATATCCGTGTAGTTTTTAATTAGGTCCCATTGTTTTTCAATTACATTTTGAACTAAATCTAAAGTAATGTTTGTATACATGGATACCACATCCAAAGACACAATAATGTGATCTGTGGGTATTGATATATTTTTAATTTTATTTTTGAATTGCCAAACGTCTTTAATGTAATATTCGTTTTTATATGCTACATTATTTAATATGTTTTTCAAAAAAGCTGATAATTTTTCGGATGGCGATTGAATACAAGATACTATTGGGCGTAACGGAATGTTGGGTTTATGGAGCTTTGGTAATCCGTATATCCTAGGTGGAATTGAATTTTGTATCTTCAAGTCTTTAGCTATTTTTGGTGATATGTATAAATTATTTTCCCATTTTTTAATTAATTCGTTATTTTTCTTTTGTAATATATTTGTAGCATCATTTTTTATTTCTTTGTATGTATTATTATCCAATAATAATTCTTTCATTTTGTTCTCATAATCAGTTTCATGCATAATAACCGTTTTGTTTGTTTTATCTGGTTTTAGAATTTTAAGCTCTGGATGTTTTTTTAAAAATATTTTAGTGCGTTTCAATTTACGTGATAATATTTTACTTTGAGGACTATGTTTGGTAGAATTAAAATTGTTTTTGTAATTCGTTAGCACATTTGTACATTTTGACCTAATTTCATCTCTATCTTGTGGTGGCAAGTTTAATAATGTTGTTTCTATAAAAAGATTCTTGTTCCAAATATCTGTAAGTAGAATTTTATTTAAATTTTGACTATGTGTTTGAGACTTATTATGAACTGTGTTTGTCACTAGGATTTTATATTGTAGTATTTTTGAAAAAGGCTCGAAAATCGGCCGAAACGTCAAGTAAATAAAATGTTATGAGATATATAGTTTAATGAATTTTGAAAATAAGGACCGAATCCCAAGAAATCGCTAAATGGAAATATATATATATATAAATTGGTCCAAGAAAAATCCAAATACCTTAAATATATACAGAGCAGGGGTGAAATATGCTCACGTACAAAGAAATTGGAGAAAGCTACGGGAAAAACGTCGTTGACAAATTAAAGCAGTTCTCAAATGTACTTAGAAAAATAGTCAAACAGAAGAATAGAAGAATCTTTTTACTTCAATGTAAAAATGATAATTTATCACCTGTATTTCTGAAATTGAATGTTAAACATATTTCGTTTGGTTGCAGTTATTTGGAACAAAGATTTATGCATATTTTCAGAATCAATTTACTTCTCACTGACACAACTAAAAACTTGAACATATTGAATAAAAATAAAGAAAAACTTAATAATGAAATTAAAAACATGTTACCAAATTTTATATATCAGTGTATTTTAGAAAGAGAAAACAACAAAAATGAACAATTATTTGTAAAAATTAAAAACAAAAACATCAATAAATTAGACAAATTGCGGAATAAACACAACAATTTACCACAAAATGTAAATAAAACAGATTGGATAGAGAATTTGACAGATACGGACATTCCCAGTGACGTTATAGATGTATTAAGTTTAGGACCCAATTTCTCATTACCAATAGAAAATAAAAATGATATTCCTATTGCAGACATAATTTGTAATATAGAAACAACATTATTAAACTTGCCACCACAAAATAGAGATGAAATTAGGTCAAAATGTACAAATGTGCTAACGAATTACAAAAACAATTTTAATTCTACCAAACATAGTCCTCAAAGTAAAATATTATCACGTAAATTGAAACGCACTAAAATATTTTTAAAAAAACATCCAGAGCTTAAAATTCTAAAACCAGATAAAACAAACAAAACGGTTATTATGCATGAAACTGATTATGAGAACAAAATGAAAGAATTATTATTGGATAATAATACATACAAAGAAATGAAAAATGATGCTACAAATATATTACAAAAGAAAAATAACGAATTAATTAAAAAATGGGAAAATAATTTATACATATCACCAAAAATAGCTAAAGACTTGAAGATACAAAATTCAATTCCACCTAGGATATACGGATTACCAAAGCTCCATAAACCCAACATTCCGTTACGCCCAATAGTATCTTGTATTCAATCGCCATCCGAAAAATTATCAGCTTTTTTGAAAAACATATTAAATAATGTAGCATATAAAAACGAATATTACATTAAAGACGTTTGGCAATTCAAAAATAAAATTAAAAATATATCAATACCCACAGATCACATTATTGTATCTTTGGATGTGGTATCCATGTATACAAACATTACTTTAGATTTAGTTCAAAATGTAATTGAAAAACAATGGGACCTAATTAAAAACTACACGGATATTCCTCTTGATGAATTTTTAGACTCTGTCAAATTAGTAATAAATTCAACTTATTTTTTATACAAAGATACGTTTTACAAACAAATCGAAGGTTGCGCAATGGGAATTTCTCTTTCAACTGTAATTGCACAGTTAGTCATGGAGGAACTAGAAACAACGGTAATAAATAGACTGAACTTCAAACCACCTTTTTTCTATAGATACGTGGATGATTGCCTGCTAGCCATTCCAAAAGATAAATGCGATTATGTGTTACGAGAATTTAATAATTATCACCACAAATTACAGTTTACTATCGAAACAGAGCAAAACCATCAAATAAACTTTTTGGACTTAACTATACACAATAAAAACGGAGAAATTAAAACTGCTTGGTATACCAAATCTACTTGGTCAGGTAGATATCTTAATTTTAATTCACACCACCACATATCCCAAAAAAAATCTGCTATTATAGGCCCGGCCGACAGAGCAATTATTCTTTCTGATACTGAATATAGACATACGGCGATTGAAAAAGCTAAACAGGCGTTGAAAATAAACAGCTATCCCGAAAAAATGGTAAATAGTGTTTTCAAAAAAAGAATACATAAGTATTACAACTCGACCTCCATCTGTACAACAAACAAACAAAAAAACTCCAACTTTTTAATACTACCGTATATTCCAAAATTAACAGAGAAAATAAACAACGTTTTTAAACACGAAAAGGTACAGCTAAGCTACAAAGGACATAATCTACTAAACAAACATTTTAGTTAACTAAAATCAAAAATTCCAAAAGACAAAAAAAGTCATGTAGTCTATGAGATCCCCTGTAGAAATTGTGATAGTGTATACATAGGACAAACAAGTCAATATTTGAAAAATAGGATTAACAGCCACAAGTACGATAAAAAGAATAAAACTGCACTAACGAGTCACACAACTAACAATAATCATACATTTAATTATGAGGAAACAAAAATCCTAAAAACGGAAAAAAATACAAAAAAACGAGAAATTTACGAAATGATATGTATTCAAAATAACAAAAATGCTGTTAATTCCAAAATAGACACAAACAATTTGAGCAAAATCTATCACAATTTGATTAATTATCAAAAAAAAGTACAAATCCAATCCACAACATACAATTGAATTACTTTTTATTATACGTAGTCATAATTTCTATACCCTCTACAAATTAATTCATTGTCCGTTCATGTTTAATGCATTAAATCGCAAAACAAAAACGATAATAGATAATAAAATACATCAAGTATCAATCTTGAAGTTGTTGTTTGTGTACCTCCAACTAATTGAGTTGTTTTATTCAGGTCAAGTTGTTGATAAATTTTAAAATGTGACGTTCCCACTATGTGGGTAAAAAGATTCTTGTTCCAAATATCTGTAAGTAGAATTTTATTTAAATTTTGACTATGTGTTTGAGACTTATTATGAACTGTGATTGTCACTAGGATTTTATATTGTAGTATTTTTGAAAAAGGCTCGAAAATCGGCCGAAACGTCAAGTAAATAAAATGTTATGAGATATATAGTTTAATGAATTTTGAAAATAAGGACCGAATCCCAAGAAATCGCTAAATGGAAATATATATATATATATATATATATATATATATATATATTATTGTCTAGCCGGAGAGGGCATTGCAACCAGTAGTGTTCTTGCCGCTACGGGTAACGACGTAAGACCTGTACGCTAGCCTCGCTTGCAGGGGGGCCAAGAGGCCTCGGGTCGCAATCCCTTGCTTTCGTCGAACCTAACGAAGCCTCGGAACTCGCCTCCGGTGCCGGGATTGTGCCTGGGGGAAGATCGTTACAGTCCCTAGCAGAAGAGAGTAGAGCAAGTGGCACCTCCCTGCGAAACGGAACCATAAGGCCTAGCACCCCTATTCAGGACACCCAGAGAGATAGCTTGGACCAGCCAGACGCAAGTCTTCATCGCAGTCCCGCTATACCTCGCAGAAGGGGAAGGCAGCATTGGACCAGAGAAATGAACCTCAAACTGATGAATTCTTACTACGAAGTCACTGAAGGGGGAAGAAAAAGAACCAGGTACAGAGCGCAACTTTTAGAACTATGGAGAGAAGCGTATCCAGATAATCCATTTACCGCGCAACATCTTGCCGCAAAATTAACATTAAAACCTGTCGACTGATATCACCAGACGAAATGCGAGCTATGGAAGCGGAAGCTGAACGCAGAGCCCAAAATAGAATACCGGACGATATCATAAAGTCAATTGGTAGACTAGGCTTATTCCACAAGCAGCGGCAGCACCATCTACAAATGAACCGGCTGTTCGAAGGGCAGATGGCGAAGCACAAGAGCAGACACCACAACACCACGACATAAATCTCCTGTTCCATGAAACTAACAACAACTTTGAGGATATGCCAATGCAAGTCAGACCAAAGATATTAAGGCTTAAAATAAATGCGGAAGCAAAGAAGATCGTTGTGCGCGAAATTTGATAATTCAAAAGATCTGGAGAACCTATGCCATAAGATATATTGTGCGGCTTGAGTGGCCAATTGCATATTAGACCAAAAACCACCCTTAGAAGGAAATAAAGAAACGCGGAAGCCACCCTGTGAACGGAGGCTTGAAGAAAAAATCGCTAGCCATCGTAAAGAAATAGCTATTATTCACACATTCCTAAATGACCAACAGCCTAGCCAGAAGGTAAAAAAGAAAATGAGAACGTTTGCTCGAAAGGCAAAAATAAAGCCAACGGACCCGCGTTACCACCAAAAGCTAGTAGAACGGTCGGAGTTCCTAAAACAAAAGATAACCGCGCTGGCCTGCAGGATCCGAAGATACCACAAAAGAACGCAGCGATACCAGCAAAATGAATTGTTTAATAACAACCAAAGGCTGTTTTTCCGAAATCTCGACGCGGACAATACAAACCAGCGCGCGGCGCAGCAAGCTCTGGTCCGGGAGAATAGAACACGACATGGGAGCGGAATGGATAGATGTTGAAAGAAACAACTCCCATAAATATATACCAATGACTGAGACGATAGTAACAGTGGAAGACATCCACGCAACAGTAAAAAGACTCAAAAACTGGACCTCTCCTGGAATAGATGGAATCCACAACTACTGGTGGAAAGCATTTACTAATGCGCACAAAAAATTGGCTCACTTCATACAGCACTCGGTCAGAAATCCACAGAGCATACCTTTATATTTCACTCATGGTATGACTCATATGCTTCCAAAGAAAGGAGACCTATCACAACCATGCCTTCCATCAGCATACAAAATACGTACCTCCATCATAAGACACAAACTAGACTGCCACCTAAAACATAACAACATCCTAGCATAGGAACAAAACGGCTGTAAGCAAAAGGCTAGAGGAAGCAAGGAACTCTTGATAATCGACAATGTAATCACGAAACAGGCAAGACAACGTCAGAAAAACATATCTATAGCCTGGATCGATTATCAGAAGGCATTTGACTCAGTTCCTCATTCATGGTTACTAGAAGTTTTAAATATCTATAAAGTGAATCAGCAAGTTATCGACTTACTCCGGCATCTGATGACATCATGGCGAACCACTCTATTAGTCAGAGGAGCAACAGACACGTACACAACGGAGGAGATTCCTATTAGAATGGGCATATTCCAGGGCGACAGTCTGAGCCCGCTATGGCTCTGTCTCGCCCTGAACTCATTGAGCAATATGCTTAACCGGAGCACATACGCATATTGAATCGATGACCAAGCAAAGCTGACCCATCTTTTCTATATGGATGATCTTAAGCTCTTTGCTAAAGGAATACAGCAGCTGGAAGGAGAACTGGAGATAGTCAGACACTTCAGTGAGAGCATCCAAATGAAGTTCGGGCTTGAGAAGTGTCCTACCATCCACATTAAGAGAGGAAAACTCACTGAAAACGAGGATATCACTTTGGCAGATGGCAGTCGAATTAGGGAGCTGGGAGCAGAAGACACTTACAGGTACCTTGGAATTCAGCAGAGCTACGAAATTCGCCATAAAGAAAACAAAGAGAAAGCCGAAAAAGAGCTTATGAGGAGAACAAGCAACATATTAAAATCCCAGCTTAATGCCAGAAACAAGGTGGCAGCAATTAATATATGGGCCATACCAACAATAACCTACACTTCTGAAATACTCACCTGGTCCAAAACAGATCTAGAGAGATTAGATAGGAAAATCAGGACCCTAATGACCAAACATGGCATGCTGCACCCTAACTCAGCTATCGGGCGCATATATTTGCCACGATAAGAGGGAGGACGAGGACTAACTAGCCTGGTGGCGGCCAATCTGAAAGAAACGGAAAAATTAATAAAATACGTCCGAAATACAAACTCACCAGTTCATAAAAGAGTGGCGGTATGAGACAAAAAAATCACAGCCCTTAACCTTGCTAATCCTGCGCCTCCTGAAACAGACAACCAATTAGAACAAATGAAAATAAGTTGACAAGGAAAAGCGCTACACGAAAGGTTTTACACTTCTCTACATCTAACAGAAGTAGATATGAAAGCATCCAATACTTACCTAGCCGCAGGTTACCTCTTCCCGGAAACCGAAGGAACAATGTTGGCGATACAGGATCAAGTCATTAGAACCCGAACGTACTCCAAACACATATTAAAACAACAAGTTGAGACCACCAAGTGTGGACTGTGTAACACTAGCGAAGAGACCATTCAGCATTTGTCATCTGGCTGCACAACAATTGCTGCTACCAGATACCTGGAACGACACAACAATATGGGCAAAGTCGTTCACCAATTAATATTCCTGCAAAGAGGTCTGTTGAAACATTTTCCCGCACACCACAAATATGTGTCGCAGCCCGTACATCAAAACAACACCGTGAAAATTTACTGTGATTTCACAGTTGTTACAGATAGACCTGTGGAGCACAACCGGCCGGACATGGCGATTTGGGATAAAAGTGATAACACAGCCATCATAATTGACTTCGCAGTGCCGCAGGACTACAATATGCCTAAAGCATATGCCGAAAAAATAACTAAATATGGAGCGCTTGCACAAGAGATGAAATTGATTTGGAACTTGGAGAAGGAAACAATAGTCCCTTTAATTATAAGCGCAAACGGCCTTGTTCATACAAAAACAGTACGACACATAAAAGAACTGAACTTACCTAAAAACACCGTAATGTGGATGCAATAGGCCGTTGGAATTATCCGGCGGATCGTCTCCCTCTATTGACAATGGTAGTGCCCTTGGCTGCGTAGTGGCCCGGCCATTATGAAATACCACTGAAAAAGTGTGGGAAATTATTTATTTATATATATATATATATATATATATATATATATATATATATATATATATATATATGGTGTGGGAAATTATTTTTATATATATATATATATATATATATATATATATATATATATATATATATATATATTTAACCTTTGGAACGGAAGGTGATTTTGGCATCTAGGAACACCAAAACGAAAAACTGCAGTGAAATTTTTCCGAAGTCGCGTCATGTTACTCTCTACAATAGCCCTATTTCATTCTGAAATAAGCCTACAAATGTAAACGGACTACTATGGTGGTTATCACAAAATGATGAGCCGGAAACCTTTGAAACAGTTGCCAATAATGAAACGGTTCCTGTGTGCAACTGCTTCTTCAGCTTCAGTTGAACGCGTATTTAGCTCTTTTGGTCTTGTACACTCGGATATTAGAAACAGATTAGGCATAGAAAATAGAGGAAAACTCGTGTTTTTGTTTAAATTGTATAACGAAAATGAATAGACTGAAAATATACAGTAATAAAAGTTAGGGGTTACGTTTAGTTTAAGAATTTGGAATTATGTACTTCTTTTTTGTTGTTTTTGCTAAAAGCAGATACTTCTTTTGATTTTTGAGAAAACTTTTATATTATGTTGTTATCTGGTTCTGAATAAAAAAGAAAAAAAAAATTTTAATCATGATTTTAATTTTAAAAATCACGCGATTAAAATCGTGATTTTAATCAGCCCAACACTGTTGTGTCATATACAAATTGCTATCGCATGCTATTGGATGTGTGCAAGTTTGGGTTGGTTGGTATTGTGGTATTTGTGTGCTGTAGAATGAGACACCCTGTATGATATTACTTGAAGAAACCATGTCGGTTATAATTTTTTCCAGGTCCATTAAAGGCCGGTAATTGATTCATTTCTTATTAGTCACTAAACTTTGATATTTAATAAATTTGGTATTTAATTTTCGTCCATTTTTTCGCGGAGAGGATATACATACTATAGACATTTAAGATATCGTTAAAATTCAACTTTTTGCAAATATCTAGTTAGCCACAATTTTGTGCTTAGAAATAAGTATAAAAAGTTGCAAATGTTTTCCCATTTAACCGACTCTCAAGCTCTTATAGTTTCAGAGATCCCTGTACTAATCATCGAATATTGTATATTACTTTTAGGTCTACTTTAATAAATTATGTGTTTTTATAGAAATATTTTTTGTTATATTGGCCTAATTTTATCTCTTATCATTTTTTGAGAACTTGTTGGTTATTCTGAAAAATTATATATTTCAGGGACTGTGGAATGCAAGAAATTACATTTCAAAAAAATACTTCAAAAACATACAGACGAGTCATTGGGGGATTGCTCTTTCCTCAACACTTGTTTTCACATGGATACTTGTAAATATGTACATTATGAAGTTGATCGGCCTGGAAATTCGGACGATTCACCAAATATTCTGAGTGGACCGGTGGTTAGAGTAGAAAGTACAACTCTTTATCCACCTCAATGGGTTCAGTGTGATTTGAGATATTTGGATATGACAGTATTAGGTAAGATATATGTTTTTTACAATTTCATAAATTAATCTTCAGAACTACTTAATTATTATATAACTTTACTAATTGTATTTATTTTTTATACGTTATTGGAACATCAACAATGATTATAAATTGAATGTTTATTTTTATCTGCTGGTATTTTCAACAAGTATTTTTTGATAAATTTATTTGTTATTATTTAGTGGTAGAAAACAGAATAAATAATAACGGAATGGATTATAGATATATTAAACCCTCTGTTATTGATCATAATGTCATAATATCGGATAGAGAGACTGTTTCATTTCTATCAACACGAATCTCTTTGCTTATCTTGTGAACTAATACGAATCAACACAGGACATTCATTACTTTAGATGAATATAAAATCTTTTCACAAATACAAACATTGAATTTAGTTTAAATTGTTGGGTTGGACACAACGTTATGATTCTGATTTTGAATTTTTATATAGTTATTTAGATTTAATCGATCTCCAGTGAGTCACTAGTTTCATTAATATTCATAAATTAAACAACTACTTACCAATTTATCATTATAAAACCAATAGTATTACATAAAATTTAGGAGAACGTCACTTAGAAATATCACCATCTTGCAAAACATTCAGAATACGAACGGGAATATTAACCTTAGTAAAGAATAGAGTTGGGATTGATTAAGTAACGGTGATATAACAGTTATATAGTATTAGTAGTTATATTTTTTTTCAATTTATTCATAACAAAATATTGAATCATTTAGTTATAAGGATTATATTTTCGAATATAGTACAAAGAATTATGTAGCTCAGTTGAAACCTTATTTTTCTTTAATTTTCGAGAACGAGGAGTTAATAACTATAAGAAATGTTTCCTTAATTAATTCAATTATTACGTTCAACCTTTCTTGTTTTCTTCAAGTGTTCTCAAACCTATCAGTTTTCTGTTGCGGTCGAGCGCTTGTGCCGACCACATCCCTGAGATCTGAAGTGGAATTAATAAAACTATTGATATCAGGTTAAATTGAACTTGTATTAGGTATAAAATCATATTGCCTCTAATAAGCAAACCATACGAGTTCTGGCGCCCATAATAAAAAAGTAACAACAGTAATAATAAATTTAAACATAACGAACAAATAACTATTTTTCTTTATAACCATAACATGGTGAGAATTAAATACAATAATAATAATTAAACAAATAAATAAATTAAAATTCATAACAATCATTAAATTTGATAACATAATATTTATCATACATTGTCATAATTAAATAATCCATAACAATATATATATATATATATATATATATATAACAACAACAAAGAGATTCATGGGTAATTCACGCAAAGTAAAGGGCTACTGAAATAGAGTGGTAACCGTGAACATGCATGTTTCTGGCTCATTTTGCCTCATCAGCACGGCATAACCAAATAATGATGTGAAATTTGGGAGCAAAGATGTTAATCGAAACATGGGAAAACACAAAATAACGGATTTCAGCAGGGAAACCAAACGCTCATTTGTGTCTTCTTTGCGTGAATTACCCATGAATCTCTTTGTTGTTGTTGTTAACATGTCACGCGATATTCCTACATCTTCTTTGTTATATATATATATATATATATATATATATATATATATATATATATATATATATATATATATATATATATTGGAACAGAAACTGTCCATAATAAAGACAAACCGTATTACTCCTTAACAATATTATTTAATGATACATTCAAATAAACGTCAATTTTATTATGAGTTTGAAAACAATGTTCTTAATATTAGATTTCACATAGAGGAAGATAAATTATTGTCAATAATATTCAAGTTTATAAGTGTATTCTTTCAGAATGATACAATATTACAGTCTAAATTGTTATAAGTAATCCATAGGGATGAAATGCATCGTACTAGGTAGTCATATAATAACGTGTGTATTATAATTAATTTATTAACTAACAAAGATGGGTTAAATTATGTATGGACTATCCTAATTACTCTTGTTAGGAAATATTAAAGCAAAAATGACTGAATTTTTTATTTAATATTGAAACATTGTAATTTATTGTAAATCGAAGGGGTTAAATAAGATAGGAAATATTTCTTTGAAATATTTGTATTCAACACAAAGTGTGTGACACCAGAAGGGAGCAGTACTAAACAGTGGTCAAGTGTTTCACTATAAACAGTAATATAGGGTGAAAAAAGTGTTTCTAATAAGAAATTCAATATCAAGAACTGTCAAACTCAAAGTAATTTTTAAAATTTCGGACTTAATAACAATTTTGGGGGAAAAGGACATACTTTGGGTAATATAGTAGATCGTAATATTTAATTTTGATATGTTTAAAATTAGTTTTTAGAAAAATTCATTCATTCATTTTTTTTATATAATAAGTTTTGTTATGTTAATTTAATTTGTCCTGGCAGTCGGTATTTGAACGTGGTAGACGGAGCTGTGTTTAATTTTTGCTCCATAGTCATTTGTTTCCGTGATGTAGCTTACCAAAGGTGACTATAATAAAAAAAAAGAATCATCAAGATTGTTTACCTGTCGAGAAGTGACAGGAAAGAAAGTTCATAGTTGACGTGGGAAGTAACTAATTTCAACATTATACAACATAAATCGTTATCAGAGGCCTGTGTGGAAGAGTATAATTATTCTTTTAATAATGCATTTTCGTTTGTTACCTGTTATCCGGAAGAAGAGTTCCTTAGCGGATGAATTCACATATCCACTGTGAATTGCCTCACGCCGTAGTGGTTTACATTTCAATTACTAATGGATAACTAAAATCAAAACAAATAAATATATTATCTCTTGGTAAGTTTATCCATAACCTACTCACCATAAATTCAATATATAATATTGATTCGAACAACAAAACGACAGTCAAGTACAATTGCAAGGTTAAGTTTGACGTAACGAACTCTCACTAATTAAATATTTCATTTCGGAAAATTCCTATTTATTAAATTGTTTTTGGATATTTTTATGCGTTCATCATCTCTATTTCAAATGTCTATGTAAATAAATGTATTTGTTTTCTTTTTTGATGTTTTAATGAACAGTTTATTTTGTTTTTTCTAATTGGATAGTTATACAGTACAGTCGAGGACATAGAGTAAACTTATTTGTCTATGTTCGAGAGTTTTACTAATCTCCATAGCCCGTACGCCTTGAGAGGAATCACATGCTCAAATATAATACCTACAGGGGTAGAATTAAAATGATCAAGAACGTTTCATAAAGATCTCAGATACCAAGAAAATATAAACAATTATTTTTTTAAATTTATATAGGCGCCCAAAAGAAGAAGACGTAGTAAAATTTACGCCACAATATATATATATATATATATATATATATATATATATATATATATGTATATATATATATATATATATATATATATATATATATACAGTGTGACCCATTTTTAATGGAAACACCTCCCTAAAATTTGAAGGTGTAAACCTATTTTAATAAATTTTTTTTGTAATGTCAAGTACTAAAAGGTCTACCTTGGGACAAAATTTGAAATGTTTATTCCAATTTTCAGGGCATACTACGATATTTTTTCTTAGTCGAAAATCGAGATTTTTTATTAGCGATTTTTTTATTGAAAAAATGACTACGCCACTGTATTTAGAGTGCCTGTAAACAGGTGTGACCAAAATTTGATGAAAAAATATTCATTAATAACAAAGTTATTGCAACTCAAAAATTCGAAAACTCTCACAGCTAACATTCACAAAAACACCCTATATCAACAGATATAGCCATGAGAATATATTTTTTTATGATTTCAACAATAAAGTGCCACCAGATGAAAAAAAAATTGATGGCGTAAATTTTTTTAATGAAAATAACGGGATTACATTCACACAATTCAACTAATAATGAAGCAAAAATTGTGAATAAACGTAACTATGATAACTAATCATTGAAATGTTTCGAGTCACTGCAACAATTAATTCAAACTCATATTCTAGTAGCCTCTACTAATCCACCATCTATTTCGATACATTTGTCGTAGCGCTTACGAATGTTTCTGATTACGTTCCTTAGTTCTTGAGGGGTAATATATGCACATACCTGTCGAATTCTCGCAAATAGTTCATTTCTATCTCTTGAGCGGTTTTTGTAAACATTTTGTGTGATAAGTCCCCAGAGAAAAAAGTCTCAAACTGTGAGGTCTGGAGATCTGGGTGGCCAATCTAGAAACGGACTACCACGGCCTATCCATCGGTTTGGAAAATGTTCGTTAAGCCATTGCCTCACAGCTCTGGCATAATGAACTGAACACCCATCTAACTGGACAATTAAACTTGATCGTGCATTGATTGGCAGCTTGTGAATAGCATCCCAAAACTCTGTGTTTAAAAATTCTAGCAACCTCTGCGCATTAATGTTTTCCTCAAAAAAGAATGGACCAATAATTCGTTCGTTCAATATCCCACACCAGACGTTGATTTTTTGGGAATACTGGCTTTTACAATTTATTACCCAGGTAGGATTATCCGCTGCCCAATAGCGATAATTCTGTGATGACACTACTTCATTGGTAGTGAAAGTGGCTTCGTCGGTATATAAAATATTTTGTAGGAAATTTCAATTTCTATTGTTTAAATATTCCCCTTGGGCTCATAAACAATATTCCATACGTCTTGCTTCGTCGCCTTCTTGCAGTATGTGTAAAATTTTTGGCTTGAAAGGTTTAATATTCTTCGCCTTGAGACATCTCCGCATTCCTTATACTGGCATTAGGATTATTTCCGAAATAATCTAAAATGATTTGATCATTCCTGTCATTCCTGTTTCGTCTTTGTACAGGATTACTTTTAAACATCATTTTTGATACTGTTTTCATTGATTATTCTATTTATTTTATTTACCGTACCGCAGCTAATACGAGGACGATCTGGATGTATCTCATTAAATACTCTACAATCCTCTCTAGCACTTCTAACGTCATATCCCGAAAGGCGTACAATTTCAATTTTCTCTCTTACGCTCAATCTTGCAGCCATGACACAAAATAATCCGAAGAACTGTAAGTTGAATATTGTTGACAATAGTACACTTAAATCTTTCACAAGTGTCAAACTGTAATATCATTTCCATGGCAACTAAGATTTAAATTGAAAAATCTAGTCTTAGTTTTAGTTAATTTGCGTGAAAAGTTGAATGTAATTCCGTTATTTTCATTAAAAATATTCACGCTATTTGTTTTTTTTTCATCTGGTGGCACATTATTGTTGAAATCATAAAAAAATATTCTCATGGCTATATCTGTTGATATAGGGTGTTTTTGTTACTGTTAGGTGTGTGAGTTTTCGAATTTTTGAGTTACCATAACTTTGTTAATAATGAATATTTTTTCATGAGATTTTCGTCACACCTGTTTAGAGGCACTCTAAATCCAGTGGCGTAGTGATTTTTTCAATAAAAAAATCGCTAATAAAAAATCCCGATTTTCGACTAAGAAAAAATATCGTAGTATGCCCTGAAAATTGGAATAAACATTTCAAATTTTGTCTCAAGGTAGACCTTTTAGTACTTGACATTAAAAAAAATTATTAAAATCGGTTTACAACTTCAAATTTTAGGAGGGTGTTTCCATTAAAAATGGGTCACACTGTATATATATATATATATATATATATATATATATATATATATATATATATATATACCTTAAATCACTTAGTACATATTAAATAAATTGCCTAATCAGCATATTGTGTAATAACCTGTTGTTTTATAAATTGTTGAACCTTATTTTTGCTTACATTGTATTTTTTACCTTTTTGAATTGTTTAGTTTATATAGTCAGTCTAGAATTTACTTCGAATCTTGGAACTTGTAACTTTTGTTAAATAGCCGAAACTTAAAATTTCGCACTATATCTCTTACGTGAACTATACAAATGACCGTAAATTTGGGTCACCATCTCCCGATCTAACAAGTGATTCTGGCTAAAAATGTTGTTTTCTGAAAAGATTTTCATAATTTTTACATTTTATTATAATGTAAAATATAACGGTATGTTATAAAATTGAATTTCTTCGATATTTCTATAATAATTTTGGATAAATAAGACACCTAACAAAATTATTAAACAATAGGGACCGAGAAAGATGACGTTTATGCCATCTGCCGTGAAAAAACACAAACAATGTGATGTAAACACTATAGTAGTATTAGTAGTTTTGTATAATCAGCGTTTTTAAATGTTCATTTTTTAAAACTGATATTAAATGTTTGTGATGTCATCAAAAGTATCTTTCTGTATTCATGGCTGTTCAAATATGCTCTATAAAAATACTACGCTGTTGAAATTTTATAGTTTCTCCGAAAATTCATTGAACACTGCGTGGATAACCTTGAAACGTCAAAAATGAATAAATGCAGTAAAAACCCATATGTAATTAAAATGTTCTAATTAAAACATTTTGTTAACTATTATTTTGTGTATAATCAGTATGATATTACAATTGGCAGCTATTAGAAAAGTTCTAAACTTACTTTTTACATAAATAAAAGATTATTATCGAGAGAATAAAATGTTGTTTTCTGTACGATTTCATTGATTATATAAAATAAAAAACTAGTTATATGTGTTTGCTGACTTTAATATTATATAATAAGTTTAAATAATTAAATACTATTAAGAAAAAGAAAGTAAACATTTGTACAAGTTTTTTAATTACCTTTCAGAAAACATCGCGAGGATTGGGAACCAAATAAAAATACTAGAATTTACAGTGCTCATTTTGTCAATAATCAAAAATCAGATAATCCCCTACACCCATCTTACATACCAACAATTTTTCCTCGCAAAGAAAATAAAAAGATATATTCATTTTTGCATTTTGTAGATTGTTTATTATACTGTTTACATCACAATGTTTTTCTTATTTAACACCAGGGCGCTCTACTTTCGGCATAAGTGCTGCCTCTATAGTTCCGTCTCGATCCCTATAGTGCATTAACTCTTATGTGTCTTTCAAACTAGTAAAACCGGTATTTAAACTTAGCGCGCATAGCGAATATTTACAAATGAACTGTGGAGAGACACCATAAACTTACAATTGTTAGTCTTAGGCCGTTCAAACACTACCATGTGGCAAGCAGTAGCTAACCAGCGTTGCCGGTTTGGTGGAAGACGAAAAACCTGAAAAATGAACAGAATATATACGTCGGAAGAGCGAGAAGCGATAGCATAGTTAAAAATATACATGTTCGAATATACACGCCACAGCAGCACCACCGCGCATGCAGTAAAGAGGTGAACTAAAATATACAAAATGTTCAAAAAAACCGTATACGTCCTTCCCAAAATTATGCTAAGGGTAGAATAGGATGGAATGATGCTTTTTACATATTATGAATTAGGTCTTCCGTATACGTATAGAGCATGTTCAGTTCCTATGAACAAATGTAATTTTGATAGAGAGCTTAATACAAATAGCAACATCTAACGGCTATCCATCACATATGATAAATAAACTAATCAATAAAAAGAGGAAAAAGTAGCATTACAACTAATGTTTCCTAAACAAACTAAAGAAATAAAAAGTTATAAAACCATCACTTATGCAGGAAATATTTCTAATAATATTTCAAAGATCATATCTTTGGCAACAATTTCAACAGAAAGTAACGTAAGCACAAAATTGTCAAATGTAAAAACAAAAATATCAGCATTAAAGAAATCTGGTATACATTAACTTAAATGTCCAGAATGTAATGCTGTCTATTTGGGCCAGACCCTTAGAAATTTTGAAATCCGATACAGTGAACACTTACGAGCATACAGATTAAAACAATCATATAAATCCTACTACGCAAAACATCTACTTGACACCTAACACAGAACTAGAAGTACTACATATTTGTGATAAGAAACAAGAACTGGATCTCCTTCAAGAATTGGAAATTAGAAGGCATTTAAGTATCCCACAATTTGAAGTCGTCAATGAACAGGTAAATCTAGGGAGTTCTCCACTTTCAAACTGTCTTCCTAAGTGATAATTGTAAAGATCAGCAGATATAGTTTTCCTGGTTTTCTATATCATTGCACAGTTATACTGATCTTAATAGGGTAAAAAGATAACCGGGATATCCCCATAGGGCTAATAATATCTAAGCTTTAGTATTTGTATTATCAAATCATCTCTTTTCTATTAACATATATTAAGTCAATCACAAATCATAATCACTTCTTGGTCTAGCCAAAAATAATTATTAAACATCAAGTAGGAGGCATTAAATGAAATGTAACTTCTGTCATTCTGACGATGATATTTAATATCGAAACAGTTGTCAATTTCTTAGAATTTTTAACATTTTTTAAATATATTGTGGAATTATCTAGAAGCTGTAAGTTTCATTTAAAACACTTATCCATTAATTTTTACTTGTTTGATAGAATTTCTTCATCATTACATTCGACAAAGGTTCCCGATCCTAGTAGATCTTTTTTCTACGACTATTATAGAATTTCTATATTCCGACGTAGTTTTTGATTATGGAATAGCTTTATTCTAAACATAGGGCAATAATATTCGTTCTCGCCCTTGGTATGGAATGAATACTTATGGCGCCCTCTAAATGTGACTGTTCATTTGACAGAAAGAAAAAATAGGCGTGTTCCGTTTTCTACACCAGCTGCACTATGCAGAGTAGAAGTAGTGCAGAACTAACGAAATACATAAAAAATCCTCTAAAGTGAACGTAAAATGACTAATATGGTCGTTGAGTATTAATTGTTAGAGCCAGAAGTGCAGCATAAGTGTATTTTATGGCACTTTTTAAGAATAGAAAACGCTATTTAGCAACAATTGTCAACTGTCAAAATTGTCGATTGTCAAAGTTGTTTAATTATCTATTTTTTTTAAATTAAAATTGATTAATAATTCAAGGATGGCAAATATTTCTGATTGGAAGACCGTGGAGTATCTACCCAGAGCATTGCTCCTCTTTTGCAGTCCTATGTCCTCTATCATGACACCTGCTCTCTACCTTCCTTCCATGCGGAAACCGTCTGTAAAACACATTATGGTCCCGGGTGGAAATTCAACTTGATCATCGTTCAACTGCTCTCTTGGCGGAATGATAGCTTTGAACTGTCTGTCCTCACTTTGTCTTCTTTTCGAACAGCTTTGAGAGTTAGAAGTAGTAGCTCCGTTTCCGTTCTTTTGGCTATTATTATGTGGCTGTCGCCACCCCCTTTCCAGTGACCGTTATCCGGCAATCTTACGCTGCCATCGCGCTCATAATAACCCATATGGGTAGAGGCGGCAATACTAGGCACACTTCATTCGCTGGTGTGGGTGTTATCCTAAAAGCTCCTGTTAGTCCTAGGCTCGCTACTCTCTGGACATGCGCTAACTTCCGGGACACCCATTGCTTCTCCACAGCCGGCCATCAGACCAAGGAATCGTATTGGTCTTATGACCGCAGTGTAAAACCAATGAAATATCTTGGGATTTACTCCCCAGCTCTTCCACACGGCTTGTCGCAGCTGCCACAGTGTGATTATTGACTTGCTGATAGCTGTGTAAATATGTGGTTTCCAGTGTAGCTTCTTGTCCTAGGTATTTGGCCTCCTCCCGAAATTCTAGATTTGTGACAAATATCTTGGGTGGCTTGTCGTCTCCAATTGCTCTTCTTCTTGTGAATAATATCATCTCGGTTTTCTTTGCATCAACCGAGAGTACTATTTCATAGCACCATCTATCGATGATATTGAAATCCACTTGCATGCGCTCGCATACCGTGAAATGAGCCGTCCTATTACTAGCCTGAGGACAGCCTCCCTCCATGCGAATGTCTTGAGAGCAGTTTTCTAGGGTCCCTGTCATTTTTCTGCTTTTGACATCAGATGTTACCCAGTAGACAAGGTCGGAGAGGTCCCCCTGGATAGCAGTGCTGTCTCAATAAGATTTGCTCTCGCCTTGTTGAAGACTCCTTCGACGTCGAAGACGACTAGAGCTACCTTCTTACATTGTAGTGCCTTCTTCACCCTTTGCATTTTATATTACTGCTTTTTTTAAATAAAATCATGGTTTATTTTTTAGGTAAATATGCAGTAATAATGGCAGATCCACCTTGGGATATTCATATGGAACTTCCATATGGTACAATGTCAGATGATGAAATGAGACAATTGGGTATACCACAATTGCAGGATGAAGGACTCATATTTCTTTGGGTTACAGGGAGGGCGATGGAATTAGGCAGAGAATGCCTGCAACTATGGGGTTATGAAAGGGTAATAAATAAGCGTTTAACCTAATTTGTAGAAAATATGTCAAATTTATTCAGTAAAATTTATTTATGATATGAATTTTACATCAAAGTATTTAACATCCATTCCTGTAGGTACCAATTGCTAAATGTAACTGTGAATGAAGTTATTAATATTTTTAGGTAGATGAAATAATATGGGTTAAAACAAACCAGTTGCAGCGTATCATAAGAACAGGAAGGACGGGTCATTGGTTAAATCATGGCAAAGAACATTGTTTAGTTGGAATGAAAGGAAATCCTTCAAATTTGAATAGAGGATTAGACTCTGATGTTATTGTAGCAGAAGTTAGAGCAACGAGTCACAAACCTGACGAAATTTATGGTAAGATTTTTCACATTAACTATTGTATAATATTCTAAATGAAGCCTAGCAAGATCAGTAGATATAATACCTACAATGTCTTGTTTTTACAGGGATGATTGAAAGACTCTCGCCAGGTACTAAGAAAATTGAATTATTTGGAAGACCTCATAATATTCAGCCTAATTGGATAACGTTAGGGAACCAAGTAGATGGCATTCGATTAGTCGACTCTGTTTTGATAGAAAATTTTCGAAAAAGATATCCTACAGGAAACTGTATGGCTCCTCCTCCTCCTGAAAATACACATGTTTAAACATCTTCACTTGATTTTGTTACGACATTTTGTGTCTTCACATCAGACATTATACCTACGTATATGTAGTTACATAAATAAATTATTTTGAGGAACTAACACTTTTTACTATAACGTCCGCATTCATGATAGAAAATGCTGAATCGATAAGATGTGTGAGAGGGTGTGTGTGTTTTTTTTCCATAGAGGTAGGAAAATACTTTTACGTATCGTAACTTGGTGTTCTGCCTGGTATGTCCGACTCGGAAGCTTTTCCAATACCGACTAAAAACCTCCTCTGTGTCCAACCTCTGTTTCCCCCGCGGTACCACCGTTAGGCATTACTTCACAGAGGGAAGATCTAGCTATCGCCCTTCCTTCTATAAGTCGAATTCATGGTGGTTTCGTTCTACGAAGTTGTCTGTCTAAATCAAATATTTTTTATTCACGCGTTTCGATTTTTTGCACGTTCTCTTTCTAAACGACGAAGTTCTTGGAGTACCTCTGTTTCAAATCGACTTGTAGCCTCCCAGGCCTCCTCTGATGATAGCATGCTTTCACTAGTGACTCTGGTCGTGGTTTCGAATGAACGGTAGCTTCCCAATCGCTGCGTATTGTGCTGAAACGGGGACAGGCACATAACACGTGCTCCGCGTCCTCCCTAACTCCAGGACAGAGCGGACATTCTGGAGACTCCTCATGTCTAAACCGGTGCAAATATGCTCTAAAGCATAGGTTCTCAACCGGTGGTACGCGTACCACCGGTGGTACGCGGGGACATTTCAGGTGGTACGCAATCATATATTAATAATAACAATAAAAACTGTTGAATGCGAATAACATTAATTCACAGTTACGATGCAACATTTCCTCGTTAAGAATACAATTCCTCCATCTGTGTTTTACATAGAATAGTGGCAGTTTGACGCTGACCTTGAGGCTACACAAACAACCCGAGTGAATCCCACACCGACAGTTTTGTTTTGACAGTGGCATGAGCTGTGTTACTTTCTCACCCAGTAGTTTCATTCAGATGCCAATGTTAGCTGTTTTTTTATTGTGTTCCATGAAGTGAAGTTCAGTTTTAGTTTTTAGTGGACATAATGAAGCGATATTTGACTAACCCCTCCACCTCTAAGGACAGTCAAAAGAAGATTAAACCTCAGCCAAATCGTAAGTACGATGCAACTTATTTACAGTTAGGATTTATAGTAAAACCTGGCACAGAAAATAACGATAATCCTATTCCACAATGTGTTGTATGCTCAGAAACACTTTCAAATCAGAGCATGAAGCCTTCCTTACTAAAGCGGCACCAGACTACTAAGCATCTCGATTTGGTTGACAAACCTATTGAATTTTTTCAAAGAAAATCTGAATTGTGTAAGAGAGAAAATCAGTGCATGGCAAAATTTGTAAATATAGACAAAAAACTAGTCAAAGCATCGTACCTTGCCAGTTATAGAATAGCTAAAGAAGGGAAGCCTCATACAATTGGCGAGACACTTTTACTTCCGGTCGCTAAGGATATGGTCGAGGCAGTATTAGGCGAAAAGGCAGCAAAGGAGATCGTGAAAATTCTGTTGTCGAATGACACAGTAAAGAGGCGAATTGTGGAGATGTCCTCGAGTTTTGAAGAACAGCTTTTACTTCAACTGCGCGAATGTAAATATTTTGCACTGCAAGTAGACGAGAGCACAGACATAACAAATATGACGCAGCTTCTTGTATTTATACGTTTTGATTATCAAAGTGAAGTAAAAGAAGAATTTCTATTTTGCAAACCTCTTGAATCAAACACTAAAGCTGAGGACATATTTAATGTCATAAATGAGTACATTATAAAAGCGAGAATATCATGGTCTAAATGTGTTGGTTTGTGCACGGACGGAGCAAAAGCTATGTCGGGTCATTTAAGTGGATTAGGAGCAAGAATAAAAAAAGTTGCTCCAGAATGCCAAAGTACTCACTGCGTTATTCACCGAGAAGCTTTGGCTTCTAAGGTTATGCCTGCCAACCTTAAGTCTGTTTCAATGGATAGCGTAAAGGTCATTAATTTTATTAAGGCCAGGGCTCTTAATTCACGGCTTTTCTCTTTAATGTCTGAAGATATGGGTGCAAAATATCAAACTCTCCTCCTACATACCGAGGTTAGATGGTTGTCACGAGGCAAGACCCTAACTCGTCTATTTGAACTGAGGTCAGAAGTCTTTAGGTTTTTAAGTGAACAAAATCATGACATGAAACACTTGTTCAATGATGAAGAATGGCTATCACGATTGGCGTATTTGGCTGATATTTTTGATAGGCTTAATACCTTGAACATGGGACTTCAAGGGCCAAGTACAACAGTGTTCACTACCAACGATAAAATATCATCCTTCAAGAAAAAGTTGGTTCTGTTTCGCTCTCAAGCACAGGACAAGGATTTCTCTGCATTCCCTACTCTAGCTGCATTTTTGGAAGAAAATGATATTTCTGTGAAGCCAGAAGTGACTGATGATATCACTAGTCATATGGAAGCCCTTCAAACGAGTTTTGATAAATATTTTAATCAAGATTTTTCTAAATATGAGTGGATTAGAAATCCATTTTCAGGGAAATTTCCTAGTGGTCCTAGTCACTCAAAAGAGTGTTTCATCGACCTTATAAGTGACAGCTCAATGAAAGATGCGTTTAAAGAAAAATCTTTAATAGAATTTTGGATGGGGACAAAAACTGAATATCCATCAGTGTTCGAACAAGCGATAATCTTTTTAATTCCATTCGTAACCTCGTACTTATGTGAATCGGGCTTTTCAGAGCTGCTGTTCATCAAAAATAAATACCGAAACCGCATTAGTGTTGAAGAGGACTTGAGAATCAAGTTAAGTTCAATCGACCCAGATATTGAAAATTTGATCAAGAACAAACAACAACAACAAGCTCATTAGGATCTGTTTATATTTAAATGACTGTGTTCAATTAACTAATTCAAGATTGTTTTTAATGTATGATACATTTTATTTTGTAAATACATACATACAGTTGTAGAATGCATTTTTATTTTCCTAAACCTGACCAAATTTAAATTATATATAACTATATATTATATATAAATAAATAAATAAAAATATATATAAATATAAGGTGGTACGTCAAAATCTCTGAAAATTTCAAGTGGTACGTGGTTACTAAAAGGTTGAGAACCCCTGCTCTAAAGCAACCATGTCCCGAGATAATTTGTGTCAGGTAGTAATTGACCTCGCCGTGATCTCGGTTTAATCAAATATCCAATTGTGGTATAATGCGGTACGTCCACCTTCCTTTTTTTGAAGAGTCCCACAGTATCTGCCATCGCCGTATACTATTCCGCCGTTCTATTATTCTTTGTGCATCAGCGCTCAGCGTAGTTAATCGTTTTTGTCGGTAAAGAGCACTTCTTTCTTCTGTGAGTACTTCGATTGGCAGCGTCCCAACAATAACGCATACTGCATCCTCAGACACTGTGCGAAATGCGCTGACTGTTCTTAAGGCACTCAGCCGGTAGACGGGCGCGATTTTCCTCCGATTCTTGTATACAAAGTGTACCCGCCCAGATAGGTAATCCATATGTGAGCACAGATGTAACTACTGACGACAGTAATGCCCTCCTCTTCTGCTTTGGTCCTCCTATGTTGGGCATCAGTCGTGACAGGCTCGCTCTGACTACTGACGCTTTGGCACCGACGTGTTCTGCCTGCTTTTTAAAGTTGAGCCTGGCATCGATCATTATCGCCATATACCGAATGAACGGTTGTGATATAGTATCGTGTTCTCCGATACTCAGCCTGTTAGTTTCCACCTGTTTTCTACTAGTGATGAGCACTGCCCCGGTCTTGTGTTCTGCTAACTTTAGGCCAACTGTCTCCACCCATTGTCTGATTTTCTCGAAAGAGATGTCAAAGACAAAATTTATCTATTCCAGATGCTTCGCGACTATCACTATGGCAACATCGTCAGCGTATGCCACGAGTTTAGCTTCTCTTGGCAGTGTTAGTTTCAATAGCCCGTCGTACATAATATTCCACAATAGTGGTCCTAGTACTGAGCCTTGGGGTACTCCTCCAGTGACTCTGTGTTCCTTCGGACCGTTCTCCGTATCGTATTTTAGAATTCTATTGGTGAAGTAACTTTCTACGATCCTTAGTAGATATCGTGGCACATTCATTTCAATGAGAGCTTTCATAATACAATCCCACCTTGCAGTATTGAAACCGTTCTGGATATCCAATGTTGCTACCAGGCAGTACTTCTTTGTGTCTCTATACCATCTGGTGCCTGCGATTGCGTCCTCGGCTAAGTTGACGACGATGTCAATTGCGTTGAGAGTGGAGCGACCTTTTCGGAAGCCATTGACTGTCAGAAAGTATCGGTTCGACGGCTGCTTCGATTCTCCTGTTAATTATGCGTTCCAGAATCTTGCCGGTTGTATCCAGCATGCAGAGTGGGTGGTATGATGCTGGTTCGTTCGGCGGCTTCTTCCCTTTTGGGAGGAGTACTAGTCTCTGCTGCTTCAATTTTTGTGGAAAAGTACCTTCTTCAAGACACGTATTATAGACTTCCAGAAACAACGAAGGGGCCGTTTTGATAGCCAATTTCAATGAGTTTGGGATCCCATCTATGCCAGGAGCTTTAGTATTCCCGACTCTGTTACACGCTTCCATTAGCTGGTACTCTGTGATCTCTTCTATCTGGTGCTGCTTGGTGTGGTGGTGCATCTTCTTTTGTTGGGGAAACAGCGTGGTCACGATTGTCTCCAGGATTTTCGGACATGTATGTGATTGCATTGGTTGCCTTTTAAGGTGAGTCATGCCTATTTTATAAGTGTACGCCAGCATAGTCGTTTACTATCTCCAATGGCCTTGCGCAGACTTCTACGAGCGTTTTTGTACTCTGCTACTAGCTCTTCGTAATTCGGTTTTTTGCGACCGCGCTGTGATGTTCTTCTCTTTATAAGACACTCTTGACGGAGAGTAGCAATGTGGTCGTTCCACCAGTGCATCGATGGTAAGTGACTTATTCCGCGTTTTCGGGGCATACTGGCGTCACAGGCTTCCGTTATCCTCTTCATCAGCTCGTCTGACTTACTTTCAGCATTTCCTTTCATGATTGGCTTGCTATCCAGGGCAACGATGAATGCAGCATTATCAAAGGCGGCCACTTTCCATCCAAGTGTATTAAGCTTCCGGAGCACTTCTCCAGTAGTTTTTCCAGTAGTCACTTCCCACAGCAACGCGCAGTGGTCACTAGCCGTATAAGTATCCAAAACCCTCCACGAGTAGTCTCCCTTAGCGAGTGTGCTACTGACGAAGGTAAGATCCAATATGGAGCTCGCGTCACCTCTTATGAATGTTGGTTTATCGCCACTATTGAGCTCGACTACATCCAGTGTCGACATAGCCTCCAGTAGCACTTCACCCCGTGAATTCGTCTCTTCGCTGCCCCAGTCCACTGCCCAGGAGTTGAAGTCCCCTGTGATTGCCACGGGAAAGTGCTGCTTCGTATCTTCGGTCAATCGGTCTAGGAAGTCGATGGATTCGGCTAATGTCAGGCTGGGAGGAGCATAACAACTGTAGAAATAGATTCCGTTCATCTTCGCCCCCACAAAACCTGCTTCTGTGCTATTAGCAACACTCTGAAATGCATATTTACCGCAGGACCATCTGACCGCTTTGGCGGTACTATCTGTTTCCCACAGTTGAGCGGTAAGGTGTCTGTATGGTTCCGATATCAATGCAAGATCTGCCTTCATCAGTTCGCGCACGGTCTGCATGAGCAAATCGTGTGCAGCCTCACAATGGTTGAGGTTAAGCTGTACTATGTTCATCATAGTTTGTTCTTTGCCTCCTGAAGTACCTCTCTATAAACTGGGCTTTTGTTGCTACCAGAGATGTAGGCACGATTCTTCATGTCGTCCTTTTCGCACAAAACGCATTGAGCTTCCCTTCGGCACGTGGCTGCTTTGTGACCTTCTTGTCCACATTTGGAACAGAATCTGGACCGATCCACTTCACTTAGCAGAGATATGTCCATAGTGCCAGCATTTGTAACACTTAGTTACTCTCTGCACTCTCCTTATACGCTGTTTTTGATTATATTTCTAGTTGAACTTCGTCAACTGGCGTGGACATTCAACTAAATAAATAATCTTAATTTGACAACGTTAATGTCGAAATTAATAATTTATTATGTACAAATTTACAAAATGTTACAAAGTTGAGTTGTGAACGCTGAATTTCTGTGGTTTCAGATCGGAAGACACTTTATGTTTCGATTTGATGAATTTTAAACTAACTTTGTTATTGAGCGTTGAGCTCGATTCGATGAGTGTGTAAAACTCGCGTCGATGAATGTGAAACTCGCGTCTAGAAGTGTAGAACTGACGAGTGAAAAACTAACTTGGTTGTTGAGCCTTGCGCTCGTTTCGATGAGTTAAAAACTAACTTCGTTGCTGAGCATTGCGCTCGATTCGATGAGTATGAAAAAACTTTGCTTTTGAGCGTTGCGCTCGACTCGATGAATGTGTAACTGTTGTTGAGCGTTGCGCTCGATTCGATGAGTTAAAAACTAATTTTGCTGTTGAGCATTGCGCTCTTTCGATGAGTGTGTAACTGTTGTTGAGCGTTGCGCTCGATTCGATGAGTTAAAAACTAACTTTGCTGTTGAGCATTGCGCTCTTTCGATGAGTGTGTAACTGATTTCTTCACGTTGTGAGACGTGTTAAATAGAAATCTGCGAGGGGCGTGTTTACACGTGGATTGGGTTGACCAAACGAAAATAAATATTTCCTATTGGCCAGTATCATTTGACTTGTCGAGTTCCTAGACAAGAATTAACTATGGGTGCCGCCAATAGTAAGTTAAGTTTCTATGGAATACTACAATAACAATTGTAACCTTCTTACTTAGAAAGGTAATTCAAAAAATGTCTTTCATGTCTTCCGAACCTCTACCATAAAACTCATGCTTCTTTCTCACTTCTTAACTATAGGACAATGTCGACTTTCAAAAAAAGGTGTCATTCATCTGCCCATACAAAAGAATTTACAATCATTGTTGCAAAACGTGATATTTACAAAGCATTCTGAAAATAAAATTAAAATATCCTTTGAATTTACTAGAATAGAAAGATCTTACCAATTCTACAACATATTTCTACAAAGCTATTAACTAAAATGAATTTACGCCTTAAATATATACAATAAAAAAAGGGAGGCATACAAATGTCTCACATATTTTAAATGTATCTTAACAAATAAATTTCAAGATTTTACAATCTTGAACATACGCCAATGCGTATCTTGCCGTGTTTGCCTATTGCGAGTTACAGTACAGTGAACCAACTTCCTGTATACGAAACCATTACATCTAGACGCCGAGTTTGCTAAAATCCAAGGCAACATTCGATGAAACATCCGATGCCGACGAAGCAATATTTTTTATATAAATTAAACGATCAATTTTTATTATAACCAGTCTGATTTTAAGTATATTATTTTTACCAGTTTATTGTGTAGTTTTGTAACAGTGTAGTAAATGAAAGTGTTTTTAAAAAGTGAGTTTTTAAGTGGCAAATCGTATTTTGCGTTTTCCATCATTACTGCTGCCAGCGGAACTGAGGCTGTCTGGGTTCCTCCATAAGCTTTACGAAGTGACCGCACGGTGTCCAACGTGACTGGCCGTTCTTCCCCAGCCACTTTCTGCAGGGCTGCGACGATATCCGCTTTCGTCGTTATCTCATCGAGATCACGGATTTCGATATCTTCTTGGGGCCCTTTACTGATGACTTTGTCGTCATCGCTAAGAATTTCAGCTATCGCCTGTCTCAGAGATTGACCTTCATCTGTGGTTTCTCTTATCAGTACGATCAGCGCGGCATGTTGCCATTGGCGGATCTTATCGACGGAAACAGTCTGCTTTTCAGGAGCGTCCTGTCGCCTACCTCTTTTTGGTTTCCTTGTTCCCCGGACCGGGTGAATTGGGTAGTTTCCGTTTGACATTGCGAATGTCACGGTTGTCTTCAGAAACCGATTCGACATCTGCATCGGATTCTGTGTCTATCGCCGACGTCGTCTCCGTGATAGCCTGGTTGCGTGGTGTTGTCTGTGTGTAGACAGATTTAGAGACTCGATTAGTTCTTTTACGTCCTTCACCAATAATTTAAGTCTTGGTCTGCATCTCTGTGTGGATGTTTTTCTTCGGTTGGACAAAGTCTTGGAGCTCACCAATAAGCTGCTCTAGCTGGTCCCACGCATGATTCCTCTTCAATTCAGCATCCAAGACTGCTTGGTGAGCATAATGCTCGTTTTCACCATTTCCTTTATTGTTGGGTGTAATAAATTTTTCCATGATGTTCCCACGATAACCTAGGGAAATATAAGTCCACTCTAGCAGTGCCCCGGTTGCCCCTGGGGAACCGTTTGCGACGCCGTATCCCCGACGTCATGCAGTCCTCGGCACGGTAGGGAGTTCTACCTTGCTGATCACTGTAGGTCAGACGCTGCGGTGTGGGAATCTTCTTAGCTTTACCTCAACCACTTCGAGACCTTACCGGCATGGGTGACCCTACCAGTAGCTACGCTACCACCGGCATCGCTCCCTGGGTATAGGGGTTACTGAGCTCTCTAACCAACGACAAGGTGCTGATTTCCCGAGAGAGAGAGAGAGAGAGAGAGAGAGAGAGAGAGAGAGAGAGAGAGTGTGTGTGTCTATATTAGTGGTAACCTGTGTATGAAACATCGATATTAGTGGTATACTGGAATATTGTGGTATACATACACGCGTATACCACAGTAAAATCAATGATTTTCGTACTCTACGCGAGATTCTGAATCGATCTATACCTACTTTGTATTTTTCGAGTGTATGATGCCATAAATACATTTATAGCATATTGGTCCATACACTCGTTGAGTGGTAACTTTTCACTTGCTGCGTGGTGCGCCCTCTACATTTTAATAAAATATACGAAAGCTGTGACAACTTTTTGTTTTAGAATATTTGTGGATACCCAGCAGATGTCTGCCAACTTCCAAGGGTATTTCAGTGGTGTATATAATTTTTGTACGGTCTACAAGTAATCCCCAATTCTTATCATTTTCGTTTTTGAGCTCTCGCGTTCATCTGGTGTGTAAAAGGATTATGCTGCAGGATATTTATGGTGCCTTTTCATTTGTTTGTATGTTTTTCAGTGGTGTATATAATTTTGGTGCAGTCTACAAAAGTAATCTCCAATTCTTAATACTTCTAGTTTTCGAGATCTCTGGTGTGTAAAAGGATTATGCTGCAGGATATTTATTTATTCGTATGTTTTTATACTGTTACCTGGAATTTCTGATATGTTTTCCAAATAATGGGCTATTTATTATCTTTTTCTAAACTTTTTTCTTTGTAATTTTCATTTCGTGCTACTTTTTCAGAAATGTGTAGGTACATTTATTTTTTGATATATAAATTAATCTTAGTATATATTCATATTAAATGCCAGTTTATTTATCTGTGTACAGCGAATTGCGGACCTTTTGATATTGGATTTAAATCGATTATAACTTCGGCGTATGATAATGTCAAATTCACGAATACTAGGATTTTTAGATTTTTTCAGTCTTCGGTAGTACTCTTTTGTATATATGATGGGAATTCATAAAATCATAAAGGCGTCTGATATCTGTGATTCTAGCCACCCGCTCTAAGGGTGATTTAAAATGTATAAAATATATAGGATGCTCTATTTAAAATATAAAATTTCGGTATCACTTCAAGTACCTGAAGTGGATGATTATCCAAAATATTTTAGATCAGTAAGCGAGTACAAACAGACCCATCCGAAATTTTCAGATTTCAAATTCATCCGCTCTTAGGGCAGTATATCTTTAGACTGACATTGTCAGTCTCTGATGAGATAAAACAAAAACTTTTTATATTATTCCATTTTCTTCAAGACACATGAAGTGAAAGAAGCACTAATTTAGTGCACTGCAAACAACTTCTGTTGGAAATATTAACTTTAAAATTTCTAAATAGTATCAGAGGAAAAAAAAGAGTGAAGTACCATTATTTTTGACAGTATCAAAACCGTTTATTCGGGAGAGTTGCTTAGAATTAAAAATTACACACAGATTTTCAGTTTTTTACAAACAAAAAAATTAGTGCAAAAAATAGAATTTATTCGTTGTTTTTACTCATTCCCTTCAATTAAATCATAATGGTTGTGTACATATATACAAAGATAAATATCAACTTGGCACCAGAAAAAAAAATCAGAACAAAATATTTATCAAAACGCTTCGCGCTGTACTCTGTACAGTACAGAGTAGTGAACTAACAGAATTTTATCTCAAGAAAATTCAATTATTATTTGACATGTATCTATAAAAACTACGAAAAAATATTTTGTTACATATGAATTTAATAAATGAAACGGTTTTAGATATTTTCACAAAAGTATCTTGTACTTTTTTATGTATATTTAAAAATGCTTTGAGATGAAATAAGTTCGAATTCTACAGGCTCTACAGGATTTTTGCCCCCAAAAAATTATATTGCGGGACCAAAAATCTAGCGAAAAGCAGTTTATTTAGTTATTGTATTGAATTATTGATTTAAAAAGTATAAGCTTGTTGACTTGCGTCTTTTAAATATGTATACCAAATTAGTGAGACTCGTTGAATAGGGTGTTGTTTTTGGAGCAGAAAATATGATATTATTTAAATACGGAACAGGAATTTAAAAATTACAAATACTGTATCGATTGGGTACTTTTACAGAAACTCGCCTGCAATATATTGAATGGAATCTGTAGACATAACTATTGTGAATGATACTTTGGAATACTTAATTTTATGTTCTTGATTCACTTTGTATGTGACAGTTTTGAACGCATTTAGTTGATGACAGATAGAAAAATATGTAATTGAGTTGTCAATATAGATTCGTACTTTTTCATCGATTTATTTGCGTTGACAGTCATATTTTACATTGTAATTACTCCTCCATCAGTCGAAAAGATATATATTTTCACCGGGTAGGTGATTTTGTATAAGAAGTTCCTAAAAATTGTGGCGACCGTGACAGGATAAACATCTATGATGGAGAAAACGAAGAAAGCTCGATCTGCGCAGAGAACAGCATTCACAAAGATTTACAATGCCATGATGGATATGATAGTGGATACTGTAGGATTAGGTTATTTAGAGGTACGTCTGTACGTAAGGTAGTCACTGTCAATAATGTAAAGTTGGCAATGAAAGCTGTCATGGACAGTGACAGTCAAGCGATGTTCTCGAACCTTGGCTCACGTGTATGTACCTACTCAATAAAGAACAATACAAAATCAAGTGTTAATGTTTAATTAATAAATCCTAAAGTAAAGAAACAAACATTAACATAACATGGCGCAGTCAGAATAGTTAGACGAAGAAAGTTAAAACCAGCGGTGTAAAATTTTTGCAATATAAAGAAAAATGGGAGACAGCCGAGGAGTAGCACCCATGCAAATGGCGGGAAACTTAGCAGAAAATTGGAAGCTATGGAGGTACCGTCTTGAAAACTATTTAGTTGCGAGTGAAATTAATAAAAAAGATGAGGCCATTCAGTGCGCTCAAGTTCTTCATTTCATTGGGGAAGAAGGCTTCAAAATTTATACTACATTTCAGTTTACTGACGCTGAAAAAGATAAACTTAATATTTTACTCGATAAGTTTGAAGCACATTTTTTGCCTAGAGAAAATTTAACCTACGAACGATACAACTTTTTCTCATTTAAGCAAACTCAGGGACAATCTCTAGACCAGTTTATAACCGAAGCAAAGAAAATGGCAATGAAATGTAAACTAGGAACTTTGCAAGAAGATCTTACAAAAACAGTTATTATTTGTGGGGTCAAGAATTCATCAATTAGAGAAAAATTATTACAAGAAGAAGATTCCACTAGTTTGGAAAAGATTATTGAGAAATGTGCAATTCTGGAAATGTCCAAAGAAAGAAGTGAAGCAATGAATGAGATACATCATGAGGCGGCAGTGGATTATGTTCAGAAGGAGAAATTCAATGGAAAAATCAATCGTGGAAAGAAAAATGTAAATCCAGAAAGTAAGAAATTTATTAATAATTGTACGAGGTGTGGTTTAAATCATCCAGTAAATAAATGTCCTGCTCATGGTAAGATGTGCAATTTTTGTAAATTTCAAAATCATTTTGAAAGTAAATGCTACAAGAAAAAGAATAAAAGAAGAGTGAATGAGATAGTAGAAGTAGAAGAAGTAATTAATGAAAATGCTGAAAATTCTTTGTTTATAGGCTCTATAGACAGTGTAAATACAAATGACAATGTGAATGAATGGGTAACTACACTAGAAATAAATAATAAAATAATTAAATTAAAAATTGACACAGGTGCAATGGCTAATATATTGTCATTTGATCTCTTCAAAAGTCTAGGATTATCTCCTAAAATTATTAAGAAATCTGATTACAAATTAAAATCATATACTGGTGATGAATTAAAAGTTTGCGGAAAATGTAATTTAAGTTGTTTTAAAAATAATAATGCATATGATTTGGAATTTTTTATTGTAAATAGTAATACTTCTGCAATTCTAGGGTTGATTGCTTCTCAAAAGTTAAATTTAATTGAAAGAATTGAATCAGTTTACACACAAAATGAGTACACAGAAGTAATAAATAAATATCAAGATGTATTTTCTGGCATAGGTTGTATTAGTCAAAAATGTAGCATTAGTCTAGAAGCAAATGCAAAACCTGTCGTTAATCCAATAAGAAGGGTAGCCTTTCCTTTGTTGGAACCCCTAAAGCAAAGTCTAGAGGAGCTAAAAAGGGAGAAAATCATTGAAAAGGTTGAGGGTCCGTCTGACTGGGTGAATGCTCTTGTATTAGTACGTAAACCAAATGGTAAATTAAGAATATGTCTGGATCCTAAGGATCTAAATAATGTAATTAAAAGAGAATATTGTAGAATTCCTACATTTGAAGAAGTGTCCAGTAAATTAGCTGGAGCAACTATTTTTAGTACTTTAGATGCTACAAGTGGTTTCTATCAGATCCCATTAGATGACGAGAGTTCAAAGCTCTGTACATTTGAAACCCCATATGGTAGGTACAAATTCTTACGATTGCCTTATGGTATAAAGTGTGCTCCTGAAATTTTTCAAGAACGCTTTAAAAGTATTTTTGATAAAATTGAAGGTTCTGATATTTATATAGATGATTTAATCATCTGGGGTAGAAATAAACAAGAACATGATCTGAGATTAAAAAAAGTTTTGGATACTGCTAGGAAAAATAATGTTAAATTCAATTTAAACAAATGCAAGTTTGGACAAAAAGAAATTAAGTACATGGGTCATATAATAAATAATAAAGGTATTAGTCCAGACAATTCTAAAATTAAAGCAATTTCAGAAATGCCATGTCCTAAAAATAAACAGGACATACAAAGACTTTTAGGTATGCTTACTTATGTGAGTAGGTTTATAAAAAACTTTTCAGATAAAACTGAGCCCCTTAGAAGTTTATTAAAAAAGGAAAATGAATTCATTTGGGATGAGGACAAAGAAAAAGCTTTTGTAGATTTAAAAGAAACTCTCACAACAAATCCGGTTTTACAATTTTTTGATATAAATAAACAGTCAGTTATTTCAGTAGACTCCTCAAAATCAGGAGTAGGAGCTTGTCTTCTGCAGAATAATCTTCCATGTGCGTATGCCTCAAAGGCATTAACAGACACTCAGACGAGGTACGCACAAATCGAAAAAGAGTTGTATGCTGTTTGTTTTGGATTAACTAAATTTTATCAGTATATTTTTGGTCGTAGGGTAATTGTTGAAACAGATCATCAACCACTTATTTCCATTTTCAAAAAGCCGTTGAATAAATGTCCTGCAAGGTTGCAGAGAATGTTGTTACAACTTCAAAAATTTGATTTTGAGTTGCGCTATAAGCCCGGAAAAGACTTGCTTTTAGCAGATGCTTTGTCTCGTGCATATCTTGTAGAGAAGGAAGTGGATTTGTTGGATGATGACATTGAGGGTCATGTATGTATGGTTAAATTAGAATTGAATGCAACACCTGAAAAAATAAATGAATTTGTGATTGAAACGAATAAAGACACAGTTTTGAATGATCTTAAAGAACTAATTAAAAACGGTTGGCCTAATTCAAATAAAAAAGTTAAAAATCAAGTTAAAATATTTTGTCCTTATAAATCAGAATTAACTGTCATTGACGGATTAATTTTTAGAAACAATTGTCTGGTAGTTCCAAAGTCACTTCAAAAAGAAATGTTAGATCGTATTCATTATAGTCATTTAGGGGTAAACAAATGCATAAAATTGGCACAAGATTCTTTATTCTGGCCTGGTATGGTTGATCAAATAAGACAGAAAATTTCAAATTGTCACCAGTGCCTTACTTATGCCAATTCTCAGAATAAGGAACCTTTAAAGCCACATGAGATACCAACTTTACCATGGAATAAAATAGGCTGCGATATTTTCGAAATAAAAGGAAAAAAATACCTTTTAGTCATTGACTATTTTTCAAAATATGTAGAAGTAGCAGAATTATTGAATAATCCAACAAGCCATATGGTCATAACAAATCTTAAGTCAATTTTTGCTAGGCATGGGATTCCAGTAACCTTGATAAGTGATGGCGGCCCACAATTTACATCACAAGAATTCAAAACTTTTAGCAGACAATGGGAATTTAAGCACATAGTTTCGTCTCCAACCTATGCTCAGTCTAACGGCATGGCAGAGAGACATATACAAACTATAAAAAAAATGTTTAAGAAAATATTTAATGAAAAGAAAGATTTATATATGGCTCTTTTACATTATCGTACTACACCCATTTTTGAAAACATATCACCATCTGAAATTTTGATGTCGAGAAAATTAAGAACAAATTTAATAATTACAAAAAATCAGTCAAAACCTAGAATTGCAAAAGAATATAATAAAACAATTATTAAGGAAAAACAAGAACTGCAACAAAAATATTATAATAAAAATGCAACTAAAAACTTACCTGAATTGTACACAAATCAGTCAGTTTATGTTCAAACAAAACCAAATGGTAATTGGTTTCTTGGTAAAGTTGTTAGTAAACTAAGAGATAGAACATATAGATTGCAAATGAATAATGGTTCTATGCTAATAAGAAATCGGAAATTCATTAAACCGGTAGGAAATAAACATTTGCTAAATAATTCAGAAAACCATTATTCATCAGCAAAGGAGGAAAATCATAATGAAATTGAGTATTTTATAGAATTAAAGGATGATGATAATATCAGTAATGATAAGGAAAGTGTTAGAGAAGAGAGAGTGGATGTAGATTTTGAAAATAGACTTGAAAATGAACAATGTGAAACTACCGAAGATGATAATCATAATGAAGAAAGTGTTAATGATGGAGATTCGGAATCGAATAGTGATGCAAGTAGTGTTTATGAAGAAAGCATTGCTATAGTTGTAGATGAAAATAAAATGAGGGACAGTTCAGAAAGTGATTCGGATTTGGAGGCTAAATTTATTAAAAAAACTTGTATCACATCATCAGGTCGAATTTCGCGACCTCCTCCAAAACGGAATCAGTTTTGATTATCTTACTTAAGAAAGGGGGATGTAGGATTAGGTTATTTAGAGGTACGTCTGTACGTAAGGTAGTCACTGTCAATAATGTAAAGTTGGCAATGAAAGCTGTCATGGACAGTGACAGTCAAGCGATGTTCTCGAACCTTGGCTCACGTGTATGTACTCAATAAAGAACAATACAAAATCAAGTGTTAATGTTTAATTAATAAATCCTAAAGTAAAGAAACAAACATTAACATAACAGATACGACGCCAGATTTAGTTGAATTAGAAGAAAATCTGAGAATCCTAGAACAGAAATTCGAACGTCTAAACGAATTGATCACGGAAATTTACGATACTCTCCTGGAAGCTGATTGTACTGCTGATGAACTTGATTTAGAGATTGCTGGTGTGGACGAATACGTGGGTAAATATAACGTACGAATACGAGTAGAGAGGCTTCTCAGAAAAGAAACGGCCGAAAGTACTTCTGTTAGTGACATTTCCGTATAGACTCGAAGAAAACTGAAACTTTCCACAATAGAAATTTGCAAATTCAGTGGTGAAATAAAGACCTGGTTATCCTTTTAGAGTCAATTTCAATGAATACACGATGATCAATCCATTGAGAATGAGGATAAGTTCCAATATCTCATTCAAGCGACAGTTCCAAATTCAAGAGCTCGGCAATTAATTGATAGTTACCCGCCCACTGGAGACAACTATCCGAAAGCTATAGATAGTTTGAAATCGAGATTTGGACGTAATGATCTCCTAGTAGAGGTATATGTGCGAGAACTTTTATTGTTAGTTTTGAACACCTTGCACGAAAAGATCAAACTTTGCGATTTCTATGACAAAATTGAGTGGCAGCTGAGAGCTCTTGAGACACTAGGCGTAACCTCTGAAACTTGTGCGGCCATGCTTTACCCTATGGTAGAATCGTGTTTGCCAGAAGAGACATTGAGAGTTTGGCAACGTAGTAGCTCCTGTTCTAACAAACTCTCATTGAAAGATCGTCTAAAAAAGCTAATGGATTTCTCAAAAGACGAAGTAGAGAATTAAGAAAGAATATATCTTGCTGTTGCCGGATTTGATATCAACAAAACCTCCAGAAAACCCCCTAAAAATAAGTGTGTTTCTCAACATGAAAGTACGGTAGCTACTGCGGCAGGTCAGCTGAATCAAAAGTCTGTTGTTAAATTTGTCTTTTGCAATGAAAAGCACCCCTCATCTGAGTGTGATAGCAAAAAACACACTTACGAAGAGAAATCACGCATTCTCAAAGAAAAAGGCTGTTGTTTCGTATGCTTGAGATTTGGACATACGGTCAGAAAATGTCGCTCACGAGTGAAATGCCCAAATGGTAATGGAAGGCACATGAAAATCATGTGTAACAATGAAAGCAAAATTGAGACAAAAACTTATTCTACTACAAGCGAATCTCTTTCAAACCATACCTATGGTGATGTTTTTCTGCAGACTTTGTTGGTAAAAGTTATTGGTGAAAAGAACACTCGTTTTGCTCGTGCCATTATAGACACTGGATCGCAGCGTCCATATATAACAAAGACTCTATCTTTGGTTATTTATTAAAACAATATGTTTTGTTTTAATATATGCTTTATTATATATAATCCACTCTTACAAAAACTACACCTTGACCCATTTATTACAGTACTTATTCACCAATTGACATTTTTACAACTGTCATGGATGAAGGAATTGAGCGCGCTTAAGGCTTATTCACAATAAAGATTTCAACACCCCTCCTCGCTAAATTCCTTCAGACCCAAAAGATCCTTAAATTTAACAAATAAAACATTATGTAGACCTTTGGTAAGAATATCAGCCTGTTGGTTATCCGAAGGTATATATTTCAAATGAATAATTCCGCTATTATAATATTCACAAATAAAATGAAATTTTAGGTCAATATGTTTTACCCTCTTATTATTAGACGGGTTTTTTATCAACGACAGGCAACCTTGGTTATCTTCGAAAAATGTAACATTATTAAAACTGACACCTAGATCTGAAATTAACTTTCGCAACCACAGACCATCACGTACAGCATCACATAATGCAACTAATTCTGCTTCTTTGGTGGATAATGACACACAAGTCTGCTTTCTTGTAACCCACATTAAAGTGTTATTAAAAAGTTTAAATACAAAACCTGATACAGATTTGCGATCATGTGTATCACCTCCCCAATCAGCGTCTACATAACAACAAAAATTATTTTCGTTATTCCTAACATATTCTAAGCCAACATTGACTGTTAGTTTTAAGTATCTCAAAACTCTTTTTAAATGGTTCCAAACTTCATCAGATGATTTATCCTGAAACATACTAAAGTAATTTACGCTGAAACATATATCAGGCCTACTGCCTAGCATCAGATACATGAGGCAACCCACAAGTTCTCTTACAGGTTTCTTAGTTAACATTTTCGAATCGTTACATAATGATATATTAAGCTTAGGGTCTATAGGTAAAGCTGAACCCTTGCAATCAGTCATTCCAAACCGGTTAAGTATCCCATTTGTGTATCTCGATTGGTTAATCCTCAGAATACCTTTATCACGATCATAATTAATCCTTAAACCCAAAAAATTTTTAATATGACCCTTATCCTTCATTACAAACCTATTCATTAATCTCCTTTTTATTTCATTCACATCTGATAAGTTTGGACCTGCTATGATTATATCATCTACATATACTATTAAATAAATATTTTCATTTGTATTACGCAGTATATAAAGGCAATAGTCATTTTCCGATCTTTCAAAACCTATTTTTAATAAAAAAGAGTTGATTTCTGAATTCCAGCATTTTGATGATTGGCGTAATCCATATAATGATTTTTTTAATTTCAGAACCTTATTATTATTATTCACAATTCCCTCTGGGTAAAAAATATATATGTCATTTGTCAACTTACCATTTAAGAAAGCTGACTTCACATCTAACTGTTGAAAGTAGTATTTATTTTGATTACCTATTAAGAGTAAACTTCTAATAGTTACTAACTTAGCTACAGGTGAATATATTGCATCAAAATAATTCTCTCTTTCTTGTGCAAACCCCGTAACTACTAATTGAGCCTTATATTTATCTTCCTCTCTTTCTTCTAACATTTTGTATGAAAATACTCATTTTGTGTCTAGAACCTGACAACCTATTGGTTTTTCTACCTCCTCCCATGTTTCATTTCCATGTATTGATTCTAATTCTCTACTAACCGCTCCTCCGTGTCCTTTCTATTTTCTAAGTCTTTATAACAATTTGGCACATTTTCTATGTAATTACAGGCATTAAAATCCATATATAGTTCATAATCATCATATTTGCTTGGGATTTTTGTTTCTCTTTTATTTCTCAATTCCTTAGCATTTTCATTTATGTCTCTTGTTTCAATATCCCTGTTTAATTCAATTTCCTCATTATCATTATCCTTTACATCCAATTCTAACCTATCTATAGATAGTTCTCTAGGTTTATTATTTACACTTACACCATTTGTTTTAAAATAAAAGTTTTCCTCATCAAATTGTACATCCCTTCCAATGATTAATTTTTGTTTTTCAATATTCCACAACCTATATCCTGTTGGAGAATATCCTAACATTACACACTTTTCCGTCTTAGCATCAAATTTGCTGCGGTTTTCTTTGGGTATATGTTTATAAGCATTGCAACCAAAAATTCTAAGATTTCCAACATTTGGTTTACACTTATACCACAACTCTGAAGGAGTTACGTTTCCTAAATTTGTTGACATACCCCTATTCATGACATAATTACATGTCAAAATTGCTTCACCCCAAAATTCTCTGGACATACCTGAGTCCACTAATATTGCCCTAGCCATTTCTACTAAACTTCGGTTTTTCCGCTCGGCCTTTCCATTTTGTTCTGGTGTATAAGGACAAGTATAGTCTAATATTATTCCCTTGTTTCTGCAAAAATCAGTGATGTTGTCTGAACTATACTCACCACCATTGTCAGATCGGATTTTTGATATCTTACTGTTAAATTTATTTTCAACCATTTGTACATACTCCTTTAATTTCTGAAAAACTTCACTTTTCTTTTTAATTAAGTATACAACAGAAAAATTTGAAAAGTCATCAATAAAAGTTATGAAATATTTATACCCATCATATGTTAAAGGGGTAATAGGTCCACACACATCTGTATGTATTATCTCCAATAACCTTGTGCTTTTTGTACGAATACCAAATGGAAAACGAGTAATTTTACCTGCAACACAAGGCTCACAAAATTCTACATTTCTATTTATTACTTCTTTCTTTATTCCTATAACCATTTCCTTTTTAACAATTTGTTTTAACCCTGTAAACCCTACATGAGCATAACGCCTGTGCCATTTTATGAAATCATTATTACTTTCAACATTTAGACACTCAGATGGCTTTTTCAATTTAAAAGATATTTCATATAAATTTTTCATGATACCCTGACCTATCAATCTATGATTTTTGTCTAATAACTTTACCTTTGCATCCTCAACTGTAACAGAAATGTTTGCAGACTCTAATTTTTTGACAGATAATAAATTTTTCCTTAACATGGGAACAAAGAATACATTTTTTATATTGCATTCAATTTTATCATTACCACTTAAAACTACTATGTTTCCTATACCTACAGCATTTAAATAAGATTCATTTTTTGCTATTGCAATCTTTATAGGATTGTCCAACATTATTAATTCAGAAAAATATTGTTTATCGCTAATCATATGGTCAGTACAACCTGAATCTACAAAAAAAGTTAAATATTCTTTACTAGAACCCTTATCTTTATCGTTACCTTCCATATCTGTCATAAAACATATTTTATTTTCATTTTTCTCATCTTCTAACAATGTGTTATCTTCTACTTGTTCTTGTTGTACTAAATTGGTTCTGGGATTGTTGTAATGGCCTGTTTGACCTCTTTGAAATCCTCTTCCTGTTTGAAAACTTCTATTTCTGTAAAATCCTCTTCCTCTATTTTGAAATGTTCGTTTCTCCAGATTCTGGTTGTTGAATTGTTTGTTCCTATATGTGGGGCATTCTCTTTTGTAGTGACCATTTTGCCCACATGAGAAGCATGGACCTTGACTTATAAATGCCGTTACATTCACATTTGATACACTACTATTTGAGTTTACGGTATTCAGTTGTCTTTTATCATTTTCAGCTAACAATTTTGATTTTACAGTTTCATATTTAAGCTCTGGTATATTTTCTAATACAGTAACCACGGTTTCGAACCATGGTGGCAAACTTAGTAACAAATTGCCTATAATATCATCTTCTTTTACTTCTACTCCAGCATCTTTTAACTGTCTTAATATTTTTTCAAATTCTTCTATAAATGTTACAAGATTATCACTTTCTTTTAGCTTCATAGATAATAACTTTTTCTTCAAGAACAATTGTCCAGGTAATCCCCTTTTTTCGTACTTATCTTTCAAGACCTTCCACATTTCCAAAGCATTTTTACAATTTCGTAAGCTCTCAATTTGTGAATCCTCAACACATTGGACAATCAGACATTTAGCTTTATTGTCTTTTTTCACCTCGCTTTCTTTTGTCGGATCAATATTAGCGGCTAGCACACAATCATTCACGTTATTCTCTGCTAATATTATTTCCATCTGAAATTTCCAATTATGATAATTCAAACCATTTAACGGCTCGATAAGGTAACCTTTTCCAATTCCTGACATTTTCTTCTTATAGGTATATTCCCGGTTCAGTTTCTTTACCACGTGCTCACACGTAACCTCAAACTTAAAAAAACTTTAAAATTAACTTCTTCGAGAAAATGTTATCCCATTATCTTCTCTGGGCCCATAACCTTTTGTTATTTATTAAAACAATATGTTTTGTTTTAATATATGCTTTATTATATATAATCCACTCTTACAAAAACTACACCTTGACCCATTTATTACAGTACTTATTCACCAATTGACATTTTTACAACTGTCATGGATGAAGGAATTGAGCGCGCTTAAGGCTTATTCACAATAAGGATTTCAACACTATCACGTGAAATGGACTATGAACCTGTTAAAGAAGAATATTTGGCACACTCCCTTTTTGGTGGTATAGAATCAGAGCGCATAAAACATGTATGTTACCACGTCAAAATCGGTAATTTGCATGAAATTTACAAATGTGACTTTGACGTATTGGATCAGCCTGTCATTTGTAATAATCTTGGATGTACTATACAGGGGCCGTGGATGCATCAACTCGAAAAGTTGAACATTATAATCAGTGATAGATATACAGGACCTATAGAAATTTTGATAGGTGCCGATGTCGCTGGAAAATTATTGACTGGCAAAAAATGTTCTTTAAATTGTGGGTTAGTTGCTGTTGAAACCTCTCTAGGTTGGACACTGATGGGAAAGATTCCACAATTTCCATCTCAGAACCGTCAGAACTCCTCGATGTTGGTAACATCCTTATTTTCCAGTAACTTTTCAATTTCTGATTATTGGGAATTAGATGTTCTAGGAATAACTGATCCTTATGAACAGCAATCCAAAAAAGATGAGGAACTTGCAGTAATGGTCCATTTTCTTCAAAATGTCATTGATATGAAGTTACGATGCCGTGGATCGAAGGACACTCTTCGTTGCCGAGTTATTTAGATGTGGTCAAAAAACTCAAAACTCAAGAATGAAGGATATTTTGATGCTTATCACCAGGTGCTCTGCGAGTGGATGGAGGAGGGTATAATAGAAGACGCTCCCGAAAAAGACATTCGTTGAACAGATGTCTATCTACCTCACCGACATGTCGTGAAAAGTAAAAGCAGTACCACGAAAATTCGCCCAGTTTTCGATGCTTCGGCGTAACTGATAAATTATCCTTCCTTGAACCAATGTCTGGTAAAAGGTGTTAATCTGATCGAGTTGATACCATCACTTCTTATAAGATTCAGATGGCACCAGACTGGCGTACTTTCAGACATTAGAAAGGCGTTTTTGAAGATTTGTCTCACACCTGGTGATCGAGATTTCTTGAGATTCCTGTGGTACGATGCTGATAGTCGAATAAAATATTATAGACATTGTAGGGTTGTTTTTGGCGTGACCCGCATCCCTTTCCTGCTTAGTAGCGTCATCAATTTTCATCTTCAGAAGTTTCTTTCACAGGCTTCGACTGACAATGCATCATATTCGAATTGGGTGATTTCGAAACTGATGAGGAGTTTTTACGTCGACAATTGCGTCACCAGCGTCGACACTCTTGTGGAACTCCACATATTTATTGAAGAAGCGAGTAATATTATGCTAGAAGGAAAATTTGAGATATCAGTGCGATAAAGAGGTAGTATATTCAGAGAAGGGAAATATGATTTCATCTCTCCTGAATTCAGAAAACAAACCTATTTTCGATTTCTTTTACATATATTTTTCTAAATTTGATAGAATTGTCAAAATGGTTGGATACGCTCGTCGATTCATTCACAATTGCAGAAATAGGAACCAGAAGAGAACGGGGGTACTTTCTCTAGAGGAATTTTCTGAATCTGAAACACAGCTCATCAAATTTATACAACTTGAGAGTTTTGATGGTGTTGCTGATAACAGATTATCTTCCTTCTGTCCATTCCTAAATGAAGATGGCATCATCAAAGTGAGGACAAAGATTTCTGAATCCTCCGATTTCCCAGAGTTCTGTAGTCCAGTCGTTTTACCTGCTAAACATCCTGTAGTGATGAAACTGATTTATGACAATCATTTGAAATTTTCACATGTTGGTATACAGGGTCTTCTGAGCATTTGCGAGAACGATTTTGGATTATTCGTAGCAGAAAAACTATTGGATCCGTTATACACAAATGTGTAACGAGCAGAAGGTATGATTCGAAGAAATCAGAAACCTCACCTGTTACTTTACCCCATGATCGTGTAAGGGATGCTGTTGCATTCGAAGTTACAGGTGTAGACCTAGCTGGACCACTTATGCATCTTCACTTGTGGTGTATACAGAGCCCTCCATCTAGAGTTGGTTTCAACAATATCAACTAATGCCTTTCTTCAGGCATTCAGAAGATTTGTTGCAAGGAGGGGTCGTCCTTTGGTGATATACAGTGACCACGGAAGCAATTTTGTTGGTGCAGATTATGCATTTGAAAATTTCGACTGGAAAGCCATTTCAGAATACAGTACAGTTCAGAAGATTCACTGGAAATTCAATCCCGTAACAGCAGCCTGGTGGGGCGGTTGGTGGGAGCGTCTCATTCGACTCGTCAAACAGCTTCTACGAAAAGTGTTGGGACGAGCTTGTCTCACCTATGAAGAGTTGTCAACAGTTTTATGTGATTGCGAGTCACTGCTGAATTTCAGGCCGATCACGTATGTTTCTGAAAACACATCCGATTTGATCCCCTTGACACCGAATATGTTTGTGAGAGATATGGGACCTAAATCAGGGTTAACGTGTGAACTACCAGATGTCGATACCATTGAATCATCTGATCTGAATAGACATGTCAGATATCGACAAAAGCTGCGAGAGAAATTGCGACAAAGATTTCGACGAGAATATTTGGGAGAACTGATTCTTCATTCCAAAAGGCAAACTAGTACCAATTCTATGAAAGTTGGCAAGTATTGTGCTCATTGGAAATGACAATACTAAACGAATTGATTGGTCTTTAGCAATGATAGAAGAACTACTGCCAGGAAAGAATGGAAAGGTTCGACGTGTTCGTTTAAGAACTAAAACAGGTCATTTGATAAGGTCTATCCAGCGTATTTTCACACTAGAAGTCGATGCTGAGGATCCAAATTCAATAATAAAACCTGTTGGAAATGCAAAAAAACGTTTGCCTACTCCAACGACCCAGTCAGTTTATGAGGACGAAGAAGAGGCAGGGCCTGAAGAAGAGTCCCAGTCTATTGTTACCAGATATGGAAGATAAATTAATCCACCAAAGAAATTCAGTTATTGAGTCAATCATAAATGGTTCGATGACTCAAGGTGTAGGAGAATGTTGTAAATGATACTTTGGAATACTTTATTTTGTGTTCTTGATTCACTTTGTATGTGACAGTTTCGAACGTAGTTAGTTGATGACAGATAGAAAAATATGTAATTGAGTTGTCAATATAGATTCGTACTTTTTCATCGATTTATTTGCATTTACAGTCATATTTTACATTGTAATTAATCCTCCATCAGAAAAGATATATATTTTCACCGGGCAGGTGATTTTGTATAAGAAGTTCCTTAAAAGTATTATGCTCGTTGAAATCGGCTCGCCAAGAGGATTAAGAAAGATTAATGTAAATAAATATTGGAGACAGATTTGAACTTATTCTCCTTAAATAATTGATTTTTTACTAATTTTCTTATGAACATACTCACTATGTTTTTAAAATTCAAATCTTTATCATTAATAACACCTAATTATTTACATTCACTGACACGCTTTAAGACCTGACGGAACGACTTAATATCACATGCAACATTACGTTTATTGCTATTGAATAATATCACTACTGTTTTATTTATGTTTACGTAGAAATCATTGTCAATAAGCCACGATTCTAATAATTCAATAATATTTTGCATTTTATTCAAAACAAAAACAAAAATCATAACAAAATATCAATCAAAACAATTCACGCTACACCCTTTGCAGAACATTGTTATTTAATATGTATCTATAAAAACTACGAAAAAATATTTTGATAATTATAAATTAAATAATTGAAACAGTATTAGGTATTTTCACAACTACAAAGTATCGTTTTCACGGCAATCTACAGGTCGAAAATTTTACATGTGTACTGTCTTATGTAGCTGAGAGTTGAAATAAGTTCGTATCCTTCGGGCTCTACAGGATTTTTGTCCCCAAAAAAGTTCTTTTTCGGGACAAAAATTCTAGCGAAAAGCAGTTTATTTAGTTATTGGATTTGATTATTGACTTAAATGGTACCTATAACCTTGTTGTCTTGCCATCATTAATTACACAGAATAAGTATACCAGTAGGAAAAGTGGCATAAACAATATTCACTTTTATTGTGTTGAAAAGGTAAGTTGTAAAAGGTACGAATATTTAGGGTGTTTCATTGGTAGACCGACATATGTTAACTGTAAATAGATGGCACTTAGATGATTCCCAAAAAAACCATGCAATATGAGTCTGTTGTTCTTTATAACCGTGATACATCATGTTTTATCGAGTAGAATGAGAAATTTGTGCTAATGAAACTACTTCAGTGTAATTATTCATTTTTCCATTCCTTGGTATCGAATAAATAGAAAAAAATATATAAATACTTTTTTTTTATTATATCACTTTTCTTAGCAATCAAAACAAACAGTTCTATAGGCTAATTTGTTGGCTAGGGAACAGTGTGTTCCTATTGGCGTGGTGAGGTCTTCTCCAGTGAGGCTACCTCTTTAATCATTTTTCAGATCGGCTGGCCACTTTCTTTTGAGTCTTCTGTCAATTTGCGGTTCTATTAGGGGATGGAGTAGAGGGTTGCTGTGCGATTCTAGTCTTTTGTGGTGCTTATTACTTTGTTCTGTAATTACATCCTGTATAAATGGTATTCTTAGGTCTTCGTGGAGTGTTAGATTTGACACGTACCAGGGTGCGTCAGTTATTATACGTAATATTTTAGACTGGCTTCTTTGGATTATGGTTATGTTCGACTTGCTCGAACATCCCCAGAGTTGTATACCGTACGTCCAGATTGGTTTGATGACAGCTTTGTACACGAGGATTTTGTTCTCTAGGCTCAATTTCGATTTTCTGCCTATTAGCCAGTGTAGGTCTTTTATTCTTAGGTCAATTTGTTTCCGCTTCTTGAGTATGTGTTCTTTCCAGTTGAGTTTTGAGTCGAGGTGCACTCCTAGATATTTGGTGCTAGGGGATTGTGTAAGTTGGATGTTATTAAGTGTCACTGGAGGGCACTGTTCTTTTCTCAACGTGAAGGTCACTTGGACTGACTTTGTTTCATTCGTTTTGATCCGCCACTTATGTAACCAAGTTTGAATGTTATTTAGTTGTGCCTGAAGAATCGAAGACGCTGTAGCTGGGTTTTCGTGGGCTGCAAGGACGGCGGTATCGTCTGCAAAAGTTCCAGTGAATGTTTCATGTTGGTTGGTAGATCTGCTGTATGTAGTACATACAACAGCGGTCCAAGAACACTGCCCTGCGGTACCCCGGATTTAATTGGAAAATTATTGGAAAGACTTTCATTCATTCTCGTTCGAAATTCTCTGTCGCTTAGGTAGGATCTCAATAATTTCAGGTAGGTGATGGGAAGATATTTCTTTATTTTGAATACCAGACCTGTGTGCCAAACCTTGTCAAAGGCTTGACTAATATCCAAGAAGGCAGCTGTACAATACTGCTTGTTTTCCATTGCTGTATTTATGTTATGAACTATTCTATGAACCTGCTGGACCGTGCAGTGCTCTTTCCGAAAACCAAATTGGTGGTGAGGAATCCATTCTTCTGTTTCCGGATCTGAATTGATTCTTTGGTGCAGCAGTCTTTCAAGTATTTTTGATACCATTGGTAGCAAGCTTATTGGCCTGTATGAGGTTACTTCGTTTGGATTTTTGCCCTCTTTTGGGATTAAGATTATTTCAGCTGTTCTAAATAGCTTGGGCCAGTAGTTTAAGCGTAAGATGGCATTGAAGATAAGAGTAACGAGTATGATTCCTTTCTCTGGTAGTTCCTTCATCATCCTAGGAGTTATTTTGTCGTGTCCAGAGGCTTTTCGATTGTTTAAGTATTGGATTTCTTTTTGGACTTCATCTTTGGTTAGTGGTTTAATTGGTGGGATGTTTTCTGGAATGTTGATTAGGTTGCTTTCAATTTCAATATCTGGTGCGTCACTGTAGGGTGTAAATACTTGAGCTAGATGCTCAGCAAATAGCGCCGTTTTTTCATCGTCATTTCTGGCCCACTGTAGATTAGTTCCCTGCTCGTTTCTAATTGGGGGTACCTGGGTTTTAGGGTTTTTGGAATTTTTTATTGGTTTCCATATTGAGTTGTCTTGCCGGTTTAGATTCGTTATATAATATGTAAATGATCTTTCTTGATCCTCTTTGAGTTTAGATTTTAATTGGTTACTTAGTCTATTCAGTGTGGTCTTGTCCGATGGGGCATGGCTACGATGCAATTTTGCTTTTGCCTTCCTTTTTTGGGCTACTAGCTTTTTAATTTCCGCTGGGATGTAGTGAACTTTATTACCTGTATTAGTTGCAGGGGTGGCATTTTGTGCGGCCTCTTTGAGCATATAGTTTAAAGATGTTAGTGTTCCATCTATTTCGTCTGATGTTTTGAGACTTACTTGGAGGCAGATATCCTCTTCTAGTTTGGCTCGGTATTTTTCCCAGTTAGTTCTACTGTTATGTAACCTTGGTGTTATCGTTTTGTAAACTATGAAACTACTGATTGTTGCTATAATCGGAGAGTGGTCTGATGAGAGGTCATAGTTTGGCATGACGTCCATGTAAGCAGGGGAAATACCATTGGTAATAAATAGGTCCAGCAGGTCAGGTGTCTTATTTGGATCTGTTGGCCAATAAGTAGGGGTGCCAGTTGCCAGGGGGTGGTAGTTGTTTTCATGTATTAAGTTTACTAATTCTCTGCCTTTAGTAGTTGTGATACGAGATCCAAATAAGATATGTTTGCTGTTGAAGTCTCCCCCCGAAACGAATTCGTGGTCTAGAGTATCAAAGAAATTCCTGTAGTCTTCCTTCTTCAAGTTGTAACGAGGAGGACAGTAGACTGCTGCAACTGTTAGCTCATATGACCTCGTACTAACTTTTATAACTGTGGCTTGTAAACTATTTTGGGCGTATTTTGGTAGTTCAACATGTTCGATGGTGTTTTTTATCAAGATGGCCGATCCAGCATGGGCTGTATTGTCTGGGTGGTTTGATGAATAAGTTGTGTATTGAGGTATCCTGAAGTGAGTTCGACTTGTGAAGTGGCTTTCACTTATTAATAGAATGTCTATTTCATTGTGATGAAGAAATAACTCTACCTCGTTTTTATGTTGTGGAAGCCCATTGGCATTCCACTCTGCGATTTTAATGAAACTATTGAATTTTGGATACAAGCGTTGATAGCATGTTTAGAACCATGCTGTTTTGTTGTAGTAGTTGTTGAAACATGTTTTTAAATTCCTCAAGAAATTTGTTCATTATATCATTAATATTAAAATTTGTCTGTTGTTCACTATCATTTCTTACTACGTTGGCATAGCTATTCTGTGGATGTATAGGATAGTGGTTTTGGGGCACTGGTTTCGTTGTATGCAGAATAGGTCTAGTTGTAGTGTTATTTGCATTTTTTTGTATATTCATACGATTGTTGTCATTGTTTGGTTTAAATGGACTATGGTAGAATGCACATCCCTTATAGTTGGCTGGGTGGGCACCATCACATAGAGCACATCTAGCAGGGGTATCTTTACTTTTTTTGCAGGCTGTCGTATTATATGCTGCTGGCATCTCATGCATTGTGTAATACCCTCTGTTGTTTTGGGCGGTTCTATTTGAATTGCTCTGTTTTGTAGATTTGACAGCTTGTAGATATCTCTGTTGTTGTCTGCTGGTTCTAGATCGACGAAAAAGATATTCAGCGGTTCTTTTGTTATTCGACTCTTACAATTCATTACATTTCTCACCTTGTGTCCATTTTTGGTTAGTTCTGATTTTATTCCTTCTATGTCCGTAGTATGATGTAATTGTTTAATGACAATTCTATAGGCACGCTCTTCTTTAGGTTGGTAAGTATGGTCTATTACGTCGTTGTCCCTCATGTATTTTATTACCTTCCTATATGTATCTGGTGTGTCACAACATATCTTTACAGTATTGTCGGCTAGGGATTTTGTGGTGTATTGTGTGCTTTCTGCTATTGTGCCCAGTTGTTCTATCATCTCCCCGTAGTTAATTACTCCGTATACGTATATTGGAGGTGGTTTTGGTGTTTTATTTTCATTTTCGTTGATTTTTGTGGCGTCTACTATCTCTTCCTGTGTTAAGGGGCTAAACTTGTTATTTGTTACTGTCTCTTGTGGTCTAATTGTTGCACTAATTTTTCTTCTCTTTGTGTTTTTAACTACTTGCCAATTATTTTTGTTGGAGCTATTATTTTGCTCGTACTCGTCGTAACCTGCGAATTCTTCTTCACTAGTTGATGACATTCTACAGTAGTTTTGGCTATGTGATGCTTGCTGTGGAGGGGATGGTTGGCTGACAGTATACTGGGGTTGTTGAATATGTCCATGCAATATTGGTTGAGGGTGAGTTTGAATTTGATGATATTGCGGTATTTGTGTATTGAAAGGTGGGACACCCTGTACAGTACTTCCATTGTTTTGAGGCATCATTTGTTGGCTATAATTAAATCCCGGCCCATTAAAAGCTGGTAATGTGTTCATTTTTTTTTCGTCTCTTTTATTTACTAATGAGTTTTCCAGTTTTTATCATTAGCTGATAAGAAATTAATTTTGTTTTGTGATTCACTTTTTTTTGTCGAAGCACTATTGATAACCGGAGCGATACACGTCTTTATGCTACGAAATTCAAATGAATACTATGATATAAATACGTGAATACAGTTTAATCTGATTTTAAAAAATTCTCTGGCTTTATTTTATACTCCCTTCTTAAAATTTCACTTTCAACTTAAACTTTTACCAGTAAAATGTTTTGCGCAAAAACGCAAAGTATATCACTGTTTTCAGTTATTTCAGCTCATTTCAAATATGTTCTAGGTGTGTAATAGTATGATAATATTTTACATACGTTGCTGGAATTTACAAATTGTAATAAATTAATAATGAAAAGATGTATTGAAAATACAAAATATATAATATGATATGTACGCAGTCTGACAACGCCGCTTTCATCTCTTATTATTTCAATAAGCCATAATCTAAACACTGATTATTTCACGTTTTCAATTTGTAGTCTAGAGACGCATTTCATTGTAATAACTGGGTTCTCATTCTTTTATTCTTAACACTTAAGAATAAAATATGTTTTCACTCTTCTAGTAATGATTAAAGTCATCCCAACAAAATGTTTGACTGTTAAAGGTTCAACACCATTAGATGAAATAGTATCTGTGAAAACTTATTTTGATTTTAAAAATTTATTTTGGGCTCCCGGAATTCGCACAATATTAGAGTTTGAGATTAAATATTTACTAGTATAATCGATGCGCAGGAACACCTAGTACATTACTGGAATATATTTTTTGTCCTCTTTCTAAATATCTGTACCAAATAAGTGATTGTTTTTGGGGCGGAAAATATGGTAATTTTTTTAAAATATGTACCTGGAATTTAAAAATGATAAATACTGTAATCGATTGGGTATAGTTGACGCAAAACATATAGTGTAGGAATGTAATGGTATATCCACTTGAAGTTATGTTGCTGAGCTATACTCTGAAAGGAATTGATATTTTGTTGACTTTGACCAATACCTATATATTGTATATGCTGTTACGTAATTGTTGAAAGCGCGTTCGGTTTAATCAGGATACCAGACGTGAACTGAGCCCTTTTTGTATCCCATTCGATTTAACATGAACAAAACTAAATCCTATGAAAAAATAACAAACAAAAGAACTTCCGGTACGTGAAGTGATACCGAAATTTTAAATAGAGCATCCTATATATTTCATATATTTTAAATCACCCTTAGGGTGTGTTGCTAGATCCACACATATCAGACAGGTACCAAACATGCTACCATTATATATGTCTGTTACCATTCTATTATGCCAAAGTTGGTGTGCTCGATTCGCAGTATCGAAAAATCCTTAGTCACGGAGGTTTTTGATTTACCAACGTATTTTTGAATTGATACCATACTGTTACAAATGAAACATGCGAAGCAAGAATTGAAATTCTTAAAGAATATACTTTGCATTTATTTTGTTTAAACCTTTCCAATAAGTAATAAGCTACAAAAATGATAGAAACATTAACATATGTTCCCGAAATGACACACGTAGGAAAATTTTCGTTTTGGGTGCGGTTTGTGTCACGACTATGGTGACAGAATGGTAAGAGGCAGTTACGTTCCTAACAATGCGATAATAATGAGTTTGGTTCTAGTAAATCGACTTAAATATGTTGTATAAAAAAAAATAACTACAGCCACTCAAAAGTCACATTTTTTCAGTATGAGTGGCTGTAGTGAACAAACAGTTGAAAATCGGAGAAACTGCTTTTATACCCCTTTTCTATTTTCATATCAAGTTTAAATTCAAATGGAAATCAAATGTTTGTCCATGCCGCAGCATTTGATTTGAAAACTTAGGAAAAGCCGTTTTTTCTATTTTCTATCACTTTGCAAGTACAGCCATCAAATTAAAAAATATGACAATAATGTGACTATCAAGTGGGCTAATTAAAAATAATAGGCATCAAGAATACAACTTTGAAAGCGACTACTCAAGAAGATTTTGAAAATTGAAAATATACAGGGCCTTCTCTTTAAAATAAAGTAGGTAGGTAGGTATAATTTCTAGTTGAAGTAGAAATGAGGGTATCATAAAACAACCCAGATTCCCTATATCCAATATTTATACTCTACAATAATATGAAACCGTCTCACTCGACACCACAAATACGTTCTATGCACGGGCTCCACAAATATTTCCATACATGTATGTGTGTAGGTGAGGGTGTGTGTCTCTATATTAGTGGTAACATGTGTATGAATTATCGATATTAGTGGTAACCTGTGTATGAATTATCGATATTAGTGGTAACCGTGTATGAATTATCGATATTAGTGGCAACCTGTGTATGAATTATCGATATTAGTGGTAACCTGTGTATGAATTATCGATATTAGTGGTAACTTTTGTATGCATTATCGTATTAGTGGTAGCCTGTGTATGAATTATCGATATTAGTGGTAACATGTGTATGAATGATCGATATTAGTGGTATACTGGAATATTGTGGTATACATGCACAAGGCTACCACTGTAAAAACAAATGAAATTCGTATTCTACGCGAGATTCTGAATCGATATATACCAATTTTGTACTTTTCGAGTGTATGATCCCATAAATGCATTTATAGCATATTGGTCTACACACTCGTTTAGTTGTAACTTTTCCCTTGCTGCGTTGAGCTGTAACAAAGTTACTAATTTTGTTATTAAAACAACTCCAGAAGTAGAACTGTAGTTAGCAAATTTATTTTTAATTTCCATTTCTAGTATTATGTTGGTGCTCTCTGGGATTCTTAAATCGTTCTTTATTTTTAATTAAGTTCGAAGTTTAATTTTATCGCGGTAATTGTTCAGCATTCCCTTTGTACAGTGTTATCAGGTAGCAATGCGCGAGCATAATTCCACCATCATGTCAGTAGTGGGAGTATGTTTGAATTTTGGGCTGACTTGGAAATTAGGGAATGAAATGATTTTTGAAAAATCAGTAGTATAGTTGTAAACCCATCGGCTTACCTGACTGGAATCACCGAACCATAAAACTTACCGTTTGAAATTATTTATTCAAAAGTTATTAAAAAGTGAGTAGCTCTTTTATTTTGCGACTATAGGAATTATAGACAAAATTATTTGTTTAAATTAGTTACTGAAAATGTATTTATAGAAAGGAGAAGGTGCCCGAAGAGTCTATTTCTATAGCCCGAATTCTAAATAGATTCTGATCGGTCTCCTCCACGGAATATTGTTTTAAAGAAGTAGGGAATGAGATTTCCAAAGTTTATTTTTAGAGCCTGAGAACTAGATAGATTTTGGAATCTTCCGGAATATAGGAAGTAGGGAACTGCATTCAGAAATCTGTTTATAGATCCTCAGTTCTCAGCATGATTTCTAGAATTCAGAAATGAGTTGTGAAAGAAATTTTTATAAGCTTGAGCGCTCCCACAATTTCGTCCATTGTTTTATTTTATGTTTCATATTAATTAATAACAATAGTTTTTGTCAAATCAGGGTCACCGACCAATTTCTACGAGAATGTTTGAAACCTGCTTTCATGAAAATGTAAACAGTCAACTTAAATAGCGATTAGAAAAAAACTTGTTTTCTTTACTTTATACCTGATAAGACGAAAGTTAAATTATTGTGGCTACTTCTTGATTTACAATATTTGTGTATACCCAGCAGATGTCTAGCAACTTTTCAGAGGTGTTTGAAATTTTGGTATAGTCTACAAGTAATAACCAATTCTTAATACTTCTCATTCTTGAGCTCTCGCGTTCATCTGGTGTGTTAAAGGACTATGATGCAGGATATTTGTGGTGCATTTTTATTTATTCGTATGTTTTCAGTAGTGTATATAATTTTGGTACATTCCAAAAGTAATCTCCAGTTCTCAATACTTCTCGTTTTCGAGCTTTTCCCGTTCATCTGGTTTGTAAGAGGATTACGCTGCAGAATATTTGTGGTGCCCTTTTTATTTATTCGTATGTCTTTTATACTGTTACCTGTAATTTGTGTTTTCCAAATAATGTGATATTACTATCTTTTTTAATTTTTTTTGTCCGACTATTTCTTGCTACTTTTTCGGAAAGGCCTAGGTATTTTTATTTTTCGAGATATAAATTAATCTTATTTGTATCTTCATATCAATAATAAATTATGTACGGAGTGCCCAGCAAACACAAAAACATATTGAATACATATATGTTACATATTTTTTGAAATATAAAAGTCACAGTTATATAAAACTGAAGTCACAACTAGATAATATTTATGTATTGAATACTGACAAAGGCCGGCACAGCTAGAGAACAATAATGCTATAAGAAATACGTATTATAAATTATGTCTTAAATATTTCCAAATTACTATGTAATATATATGTAAAAATGAGATAATATCTAGAGAATATTTATGTATTAAATATCATAATATAGATGTAACAAAAGTTACCTAATTTTTCTTTTGCCTCATCCCTTACTTAAAATATTTTATTTCATTTGATCTATGAAAAAATGCAGCGAAATTCTTAATTTATAATAAATTCAGAAAAATCTGTTGAAACATTATTTTTCATAGATGAAATGAAATACAATATTTTTAGTAGTGTCGATGGCCAAAAGATTAAGGATCTATTGTTACTATATTATTTAATACCTACCTTATGAATATTTCAATCTTAAAGCAACTTAATACAATTTAATATTTATATATTGTAAATGGTATTTATCTATATTTGGAATTTAGTAGCTGGTGCTTAGTTACTAAAAAAACAGCAAATAAATTCATATAAGTACATTTATTTTATTAACATAAAATAGAGAAACTGAAAACAAAACACCTATTAACAAAAATATTGCAAAACTAAAAATATTCAAATACTAAATGATAATAAAATATAAAGAAATAATGCAAAACAAATAAATATTCAAAAACATTCTCTTAGAAGATTTTTCGAGGTCCACTTGTAAGCGAGTTGGCAATATTAAGAGATATTATCCATTGTTTTGAAGGGTTACAGTTTCGCCCTTCTTTCCCCTCTGGAGTCTCTTTACTTAGCCTTATCCACACCAAGGTGATTTGATCAAAATCAGTGCATGTCATATTAAACTGTTTCAGCAACGTTTCTAAAAATATAGGTATATATTATTTATATTAAATAAATAAATCATATAGTAACAATACCTTGAAATAACTTAATTGAGTTTAAATTCCTTATTTTGTAGTTATTTCTATGTCCTAACCATGAGTGCGATGTCTCTAAATTATGTATTTCTGCTTCACCGTCACCATTGTAAGATTGTACTACGTATCGTTTTTCTGTCTTATTGATAAATCACAGAAGTCTTTCGATTTTTTTGTTTTAAACAGTTATTTTACCTAAAGTTCATAATTTATATTAATCTAAGTAGTGTTAATTAATCCATTTCAAGATATTTTGTCTTGACTTACTACCTGGGGTCAGAGGATTAAAGATGTGTATTTTATTTGATATTATTACAAAATCTACTTGAGCCCTAAGTGAATACCTGGGTGGCGGTATTTGTTTTGGATTAACGACTCCCTACAGAGGGAATTATTGTTAAATCAAGTCTAAGTTGTGAGTTAAATCGAAAATATTATCTTGAAAATTACTTTAGTGAGATAGGTATAATGTAATTATTCACTTCATTGTATATTTTAATATAGTTAACCTGTTTAATACATTTGTTAAATAATCTTTTGTAAACGACAATGAATGGCTTCATCGGCGATGGCCCCTGCCTGTTAAAAATAATAATAATAATAACACTTACATGATGTTTTCTCCATTCCTCTAAAAACAAAACTAAAAACAAACATACAGAGAAAACTAAAGAAAAACCTTTTAAAACGTTATTATACTTGCAGGTATGTGGGTAGATCGACTCGTGACCATTTAAAGGTTAGAATATTGAAGAGCTTTCTTCTTTTTCTTAATAAAGATACTAGACGAGGTTCGTAAGAAATACATATGAAATATGTAAAATATTTTATGTAACAAATTTTACGCAATAAATATACAGGGTGTCCCGGGACTAATGGGAAAAATGTCAGGAGCGTATAATTTGAGCCAAAATAATGTTAGTACTTCATATAAACTTTTTCTATGCAGGCCCTCGTTTTCGAGTTATAGGCCTTCAAAGTTTTAATATTGAATTTGGTTTTTATTTCTATATTTTGTACTAGTTATTTGATCTTTATCAAATTTACATATATATATATATATATATATATATATATATATATATATATTTACATTAGTGCCTTGAAGCCAGGGACGGACTACTCGCAATGGTTGGTGATCCAAAAATTTTGCAGGGATGGCACACCCTGTATGAAATTATCGAAATTGACTTCTCCACACATTAAGCTAACAAAAAGGCCCTCTTGTTGGAATTCGATAAAATAAGCCGTTTGGCTAATATTTACAGTTTTATTAATGCACTACGTACAAATTTACCTAACTAACTTATTAATACGATGTCCAAGATTTACCTACAGTACTGCAAAAAAATGATTTGATGGTAGCAGATGATAAAAACATTAAGAACTTATTTAATGGGAATTAAATTGGTACGCAAACAACGTAATTAGTCGCTTTTAATCAAAATTACGAACACAACATTATTAAACCATTAAGAAAACCTCAAAAAACACAAGTTATAAAACATTAGACTAAAACTAATTCCTGAACAACAACAAAAACTAACTTTATTCTAATAAATGTTCAATCTGAGCTCCTCCCACTTCCACGCACATTCTAAGTCTACGAAGGTTGTTTCTTTGCACTTGAAAAAGCAATCCCAGATTATTTCTAATAACATTTAAAAACACTAATAACACAATTCAGTTTATTAAATCTTGCCTTGTTTGCACAGGAGTTGCATAAACCCTAGAGATAACCCTAGAGAAATAAATCCTTAGGATTAACGTCTCCTGATCGTGGTGGCCATTGAAAAGGGCCTCTACGACCAATGCATCTATTAGGAAACATTGTCCCTGTTTACCTTACCAAAATAAACATACACGTACATTATAGCATTGCCGTAAATTTGATAAAGATCAAATAACTAGTACAAAATATAGAAATAAAAACCAAATTCAATATTAAAACTTTGAAGGCCTATAACTCGAAAACGAGGGCCTGCATAGAAAAAGTTTATATGAAGTACCAACATTATTTTGGCTCAGATTATACGCTCCTGACTTTTTTCCCATTAGTACCGGGACACCCTGTATATAAAAAAAATTTCATATTTATGTAGCAGAATTTACGTCCTGAATACATATAAAATTAGATATATCCAAGATATAAAACATTTTATAATATAAATATTGAGAATATATAACAAAATTTATAAAGATTTTGTTACATAAATACTACATAAAAAATATATAAACGTTTTATATAAAAATCGTTCCTCCCCTGTTACATATTTTTATGTAACATATACATTTGTGTTTGCTGGGTGTTGAATGCGGGCCTTTTGATATTAGATTTAAATCGATTATAACTTCTTTGTATGATAATGTCCAATTCACCCAGACAAGAATTTTTGCTTTTTTCAGTCTTCGGTAGCAGTCTTTTATATTTATGATAAACAGGGCTTGCGGAGAGAAATATGAAAATTTTGTGGTATTAAGAGTTTTCGGGAGCATCTTACCTATTCAAATTATTTTGGATTTCCTGTCATTTCCACTTCAACTAGTTATAACCTTCTTTATTTCAAATAAAAAACCCTGCATATTTTTAATTCTCAAAATCCGCTCGAGCAGTCGATTTCAATGTTGTATTCTCTGTTTCTATTATGGATAATTGGACTACTTGAAAATCACATTACAGTGTTATCAATTCAAACATACGTTGGTAAATCAGAAACTTCCGTGACTGAGGATTTATCGATACCTACAGATCGAGCACACCAACTTCGGCATAATAGAATAACAACAATCTGGTACCACATAACTCAATGATGCAATGGATATTTTGATGTCAAAAACATATTTTTTAATGTCCTGTTTATAACTTCACGATTAGGTGAGCGCTTATTAGTTTTTTTATAAGAAGAGATTGACAATCTATGAAATTGGCATGTATAGCTTGCCGCTTGATTTGTTTATTATGTTCAAGATTTTGACGTTTTGACGTAAATATTTGATAACGAAAGGTAATAAAACATTAATTTTACTGAAGCTTTATTTGTATATTAAAAATGAATCGGTGTTTATAAGTAAAAGAACGAAAATTACTGTTCAAGTCTTCATTATTGTGAAAACAATTAATAATACGTCACTCGTTCGCGGTAATTTCAAGTTCCAGAAATATGGATGTGTAAAGTTATTTCCATCTTTCCCGAGAAATTACCGAGGTTTAAAACTATTTTTAGCTTGTCGATGAAGAAGAGACGCATGTATGCCACTAATATGTAATTACCTGTTTTTACACTCGGTGGCCACAAATATTCAATTTCAAACGAATACACACCTAAACCATGAATATTTTGTTCCTACTGACCTATATCTCACCATATACTTACGAGACGGTCCATAACATTCCATTACGGTCTATTTCATGAATATTTCATAAGAGTACTATTTTTTGTATAATCAAAACCACCGTAATTTATAATTATTTTCACTACATTTTTTATCCACTCGACGTGCTGATTTTAACGAGTATGATACGTTATGTGTACAGTTTCCATTCAATATTTGTCAGGCGAGTTTCTGTATAAGTACCCAATCGATTACAGTATTTACAATTTTTAAACTCTAGTTCCCTATTTAAAAAATATTACCATATTTCCCCCCAAAGACAGCACCCTGTACGAATCTCACTAATTTGGTATAAATATTTAGAAAGAGGCAAAAATATGTATTTCAGTAATGTTCTATGTGTTCCCGCGCAAACGATTTTACTAGTAAAAACTTAAGCACAAACTGTAAAATTGTGCGAATTCCGGGGCCCAAAATAAAACCAAGGTAATTTAATAAATAGAACTGTCTGTTGATATGGTGTACACACTAGATGTAAATTGAGTGAATGAAAACGACGAATACTCAGTGTGTATTCATTTATTAATTTCCAGCTAAGCGCTTTCGGCTATTAAGCCATTCTCAAAGCTGTCGTCATTTAAAAAATAGGTGTCGAAACCATCCAGTTGATAAAGAACAATGTTCAAAGTTGAATCATTGTTATGATTAAGTCATTGAATTAAAAACATTAAAATAACCCTATTGGAAGGGTGTAAAATTATAATTCACATGATGTAAATTCACTCAAAATTAAAAAACTGAATGAAAACAGATGATAAGTTTGACGTTAAAATTACGGTGGCTAATAAGCCAGCGCGCCGTAAAAACAAGTGCATGACAATACAACATATTTACACGACGAACACTGAATCAAAAGCATGATTGAAAAGATGAAAAAAATCATATAGTGAACTGAAAATTGTAGGGAACCCCGAATATTACATTTATTTTTAAATTTGAAAATGAAGTTAAAGATGTGAATAAAGCAAAAAAATTGAAAAACTCGATTCAAATTCAATTCCCAACATTCATCCAATTTAGATGAATAGCAAAATCCCCCTCATCCCTCAGCTGTCTACTGAAACTGAATTAAGAGGTTGGATCCATTCCCCAGCCAGTCAGGAACAAGCGTAGTAACCTAAACGTGTGAAATGCTAGATAACATAAATCAAATATTTAGTTGTAAATGCATCCATGGAGGAGTTTATATAATCTATTGACTAAGGTGGAAGAAATACGCTGGCAAGGTGAACCCAACAACCGACGGTCTCACATATGAATTAGATGTAATGGCATAGTGATTGTGACCTAATGACCCAAACTATGTCCCATACATAGCCCGACGTCAAGAACACAATGTGATTATAAATTTAAGTCAGTTGTTACAAACCTAGACCCATACTAGGCATGTACAAGAAGAGAAGAAATCATAGGAGTATGTTAAGAGTGAAAGGGGTAGGACAGAATGTGATAAGAGCTGCAAGATAAAGAACCCAACTATGACCCATACATAGCTAGGTTACACGGGAACAATGAGGTTAAGAAATTTTGCTAAGTATGACAAACCTAGATCCATACTAGGCATGTACAGGAAGAAACGGGGTGGGGTGTAAGGAGAAGACAGAGAAGGCGTGTAGTTATAACAAACCTAGATCCATACTAGGCATGTATAGAAGAGAAGAAACAAAGTTTATAAAGAGAAGAAAGGATAGCAGCCATGCCATGGCTGTGACAAACCTAGATCAATACTAAGACCGACAAGAACCAGGCATGCTCAAGATAATAAGAAAATAAGGGAAAGTGAAAAGGAGGATGATTTGCTCAAGTTATTACGTAGCTTATATGCTTAACCAAACTATGACCCATACATAGCCTGGTGTCTAAAAATGTGAGAAGTGAATAAGGTTGAGCAAACTTAAAATAGAAGAAAGAAGAAATAGAGGTAAAGAATGAATAGAAGATAGGAAAGACTCTTTCATTCGCCTTTTACGAATCAGCAGAGTGCTGGGCGAAATATTCTTGGACCGGATCGCCACGGTGAGAATGTAAGTCGAACGCCGTAGAGGACCACAAGGTCTTGAACAGAGGTTGAAATTTACAATTAAGATGTACCTGTGTGTTGAGGCAGTTTTCTGAGTTAACATTCATTTCTCTGAGTATTTCTAGATCCTCAAGCAAGTCCATCTTTCTAAAGTTGTTCCTGGGAATGTTATGTAGGATTTTTGAGTTACGTGATGGAGAAAAGTTATGGTTATTGAACTTAATGTGGAAGCCGAAATTCGATGAAGTGGGTTTATTAAGATGTTCCTTAATTCTAGTACCTAAAGAACGAGTAGTCCTACCCACATAAGTAGATGGACAGGAGTCACAAGTCATCAGCTTGTTTAGGATATATTAGTAAAAAAGAGAAAAAATGGCATTACAACTAATATATCCTAAACAAGCTGATGAAATTAAAACTTATAAAACCATCACATATGCAGGAAATATTTCTAATAATATTTCAAAGATAATATCTTCAGCAACGAATGCAACAATTTCTTTTAAAACAGAAAGTAACGTTAGTACAAAATTGTTAAATGTAAAAACAAAAATACCACTATTAAAGAAGTCAGGTCTATATAAACTCAAATGTCCAGAATGTAATGCTGTCTATTTGGGTCAGACCCTTAGGAATTTTGAAATACGATACAGTGAGCACTTACGAGCTTACAGATTAAAACAACCAGATAAATCCCACTACGCAAAACATCTACTTGACACCAATCATTCATTGACACCTAACACAGAACTAGAAGTGCTGCATATTTGTGAAAAGAAACAAGAACTGGATTTCCTTGAAGAACTGGAAATTAGAAGACATTTAAGAAACCCACAATATGAAGTTGTCAATGAACAGTTAAATCTAGGGAATTATCCACTAATAAACTGTCTTCTTAAGTGATAATTGTAAAGATCAGCAGATATAGTTTTCCTGGTTTTCTATATCATTGCACAGTTATACTGATCTTAATTGGAAAAATGATATCCAGGATATCACCATAGGGCTAATAATATCTAAGCTTCAATATTTGTAATATCACATCTTCTTCTTTTTCTATAAACATATATTAAGCCAATCACAAGTTAGGTTACTTCTTGGTCTAGCCAAAAATATAACTACTAAACATCAGGTAGGCATAAAATGAAATGTAACTTCTGTCATTCTGACGATGATATTGATTTATCGAAACAATTGTCAATTTTTTAGAATTTTCAATAACTTGTATTATATTGTGGAATTAACTAGAGACCTTGAGTTTCATTTAAAAACACTAATTAAAAAATTAGACTGGAAGTTACAATCTTTAATTCTATCAGATAAGTCCAAGGTGTTCTTAACAGTGTACACTGGTTTATAATTTAGAGTTGTAGAAAGGAAGTTATTGACAAATTTAGATAGAAGTTCCAAAGGTGTGTTGGAAAAGCTAACCACTGGTCTCATTGGAGAGTTCTCTTTATGTATCTTAGGAAGTCCATAAAGTATAGGTATGTAAGGGTTAGTAGGAGTGAGATGTCTAGTATTGATGCCATGTGCGGAGAAGAAAGTCTTATGTTCATTCAACATGTCTTTTAACTCAATTGTTAATCTTTTAGTGGGATTATTATTCATGATTAAGAAGTTATTATTTTGTAGAAAATATTCAGTTTTATTTATGTAATCACATCTGTACATTATGATTAAACAATTACCCTTATCAGCTTTTGTAAAAATTAAACTATTAGCTTTCACCTTGTCAGCAATACCCCTTACCAACCTTTGTTGTTTAAAGAATTTTGACTTCAGCTTAGCCTTGTTATGAAATTTAGTGAAGTTTCTTTGTAAAGATAAATAGCAACTACTCTTTATGTTATTCTTAATATTATCATCTAGATTCAAACTTTCCAGTAACACATCTACATCGATAGCGAGTTCTTCTAAAACTCTTGAATTTAAATTATTTAAAGTAGAAAATTTGAGACCATTATTCAAAAACTCCGTCTCCTCATTATTGAATGTAGTATTTGTAAGGTTAATAATGCGGTCATGAAATTTGAAGTCAGAAAACTTACCTGAGTTCGAAGACGTCTGCCCATGACTAGCTGGAGACAAGACCCTATCCCTAATAAGCTGTTGGAGCTTTTTATTAACCCTATTAAATTTATTGGTACGTATTAACCTCAATTCCTCCTCATGTTCACCAAATCTGTGCTGAAAAACCCCGTAAGGAACCAGTTCAACTATGTTGTCATAAAGTATCTTTGATTCAATGTTCAATCTATCTAACTTAGCATAATGTAAACAAATTTCTTTTCTTAAAAGTCGCTTTTCCATCGATCGTAGAAATCCGAGGGGTACGTTCTTGGAAGCTTTAATTCTTGCAAAAATAGGAATGACATCATGTTTCAAACAATTCTGGATGAACCAAATATCAATATTAATCAACTGTCGCCTTGTAGACAACCTGAAGTATCTATCCATTTCTACTGTACAGTAGTTAATTAGAAATGTCTGTGGATATGGTGTACACACTAGATGTAAATTGAGTGAATGAAAACGACGAATACTCAGTGTGTATTAGTTTATTACTTTCCAGCTAAGCGCTTTCGGCTATTAAGCCATTATCAAAGCCGTCCAATAAAAATTACAAAGCTTGTGAAATTTTAAAAAAACAATTTAAAAAAGGTTGAACTTACGTCATTTAAAAAAGTAGGTGTCAAAGCCATCAAGTTGATTAAAAACAATGCTCAAGATAGAATCATTGGAATAAAAACATTAAAATACCCTATTGGAAGGGTGCAAAATTTTAATTTACATGATGTAAATTCATTCAAAAATAAAAACTGAATGAAAACCGGTGACAAGTTTGACGAAAAATAACTTTATTGGGGACGTCAAACTTGTCACCGGTTTTCATTCAGTTTTTATTTTTGAATGAACTTACATCATGTAAATTATAATTTTACACTCTTCCAATAGGGCTATTTTAATGTTTTTAATTCAATGACTTAATCATAACAATGATTCAACTTTGAACATTGTTCTTTATCAACTGGATGGTTTCGACACCGATTTTTTAAATGACGACAGCTTTGAGAATGGCTTAATAGCCGAAAGCGCTTAGCTGGAAATTAATAAATAAATACACACTGAGTATTCGTCGTTTTCATTCACTCAATTTAATAAATGAAATTAATTTTCCACCGATACTATTTTATCTGAAGTGTTAAACCTTTAACAGTAAAAGATATTTTTCTTCAAGCGTATAATAATATCTATATTCTTTTCGGCAACACAGATGGTAGAAATAACCTATTCTTTTACTAGTAACATAATGAACGCTCTCATTATTGTACTAGTAACAAAATAATGAGAAACGATAGCAACGACTTATTATGGGGGTTGTAACCAAGTAGACAGGAACTGTCATTTACTTTTTATTTAATTTGATGTTTGTCAGTTTTGAAAAGTGTATTGTAAAAATGTCTCAAGAAGAAGAATTTCAATGTACACCTCCGGAATTAGTCGAAATAGCTAATTCCACTATTGAAACACTAATTCCGACGAAGTCACGAAAAGTATATGATTTTGCTTATGAAAAATTTATAAAATGGTGCAAAGAAAATAGTGTACGAAGATACACAGAAAATGTTATGCTTGCGTATTTTACGTATTTGTCAAGAAAATTTAAAAGTTCGACACTATGGGCACAATATTCAATGATTAAAGCTCAATTAAACATCAAACATAATGTAAAAATGGAAAATTATACCAAATTAGCTGCATTTTTAAAGCGACAAGGAGAAAATTATACCCCGAAAAAATCAAAAGTATTATCAAAAGACCAATTTGATAAATTTCTTCAGGATGCACCGAATAATGTTTATTTAGCAACAAAAGTACGTACTTTCTTATTTTTTTAATATTATTTCACTTATTAAATCGTTGGTAATATCCTTTAGAAGATTAATATTCAAATTGACAACCATTAACCTATTTCGAACTTTAAATGTATATACCTCGATAGCTCAGCTGTAGAGGTTTTGTCTTGCATCTCGGAGGTCTGCGGTTCGAATCTCAACAGTGACGAATTTTGTTTACTTATTTCAATGTTTGTTTTTAGGTTGTATTAATATTTGTTGTCACAGGAGCCTGTAGATGCGATGAACTCGTTCATTTGAAGTACAGCGAAATCCAAGATATAGGAAATTTAATTTTAGTAAATATCACAAACACAAAAAACAACGATCATTTACTATACTTGGCGATTTTTATTTGAGCTTGGTCAGACAGTATACGGCACTTCGTCCGGATGATATGGATCTGCAGCGATTTTTTATTAAATATCAAAATGGTAAATGTCACCGTGCGGTAATGGGTATACATAAAATTTCAAACGTTCCAAAAGACGTTGCTATGTTTTTGAAATTAACAAATCCTCATGAATATACGGGACATTAGCTTCGTAGGACTTCAGCAACTATTTTAGTTAACAACGGAGGGGACATTACCGCTTTAAAACGACATGGTGGATGGAAATCCACGAGTGTTGCTGAAGGGTACTTAGAAGATTCTGTTTCCAGCAAGAAACAAACTGCACAAAAAATACTTCATTGGGAAGAACAACCAAGTACGAGTTCTGGAATCAAGAGAGATTCACATTCAGGAAACCTTTCAAATGACAATATTTCTAACATAATAAGTATAGACAAACATCTTACTAATCATAACATGTACACCAATGACAAGATTGTGAATGTCGAAACCGAAAGCGGTGGCAGTGGCCTAAATTTAAATAACTGCAGTTTACAAAACTGCACCTTCAATATTACACTTAATAAATAGGTAATGCTCATACAAGCCATAACTGTTTTTTTCATATTTGTATTAATAAATAGTTGAGATATAAACAATGTATTCCATTTTTTTCTACTTATGAATTGCATTATCTTTACACTTGAAGAAAAAATAGTATATGTCACTCGGAGCAGAAGACCCATTATATGTTTCGCCCAGTTTGCACAGCCTCGGCTAACGCCTCGGCAGTGCAAGAGTCTGGGCTCAACAATAATGGTAGCCTTCTACTCCTAGTAACATAATGTACTATTTTCTTATTAATTTATTATAATCTTGTAATTAAACGTCAGTATTTAAAACATTACCATTTATTCCTTACCAAAAACCACATCCAGTATAATGAGTTTGACTAATTTGCTATACATATTTGAAAAGAAGTGTAAAAACTGAGTAGAACGATGCACTTTGCATTTTCGCGCAAACGATTTTACTAGTAAAAATTTTAGTTAAAAGTAAAACTTCACAATAGAGGCATAAAATAAATATCGAGAATTTTTTAAAATCCGATTAAATTGTATTAAAGTATCTATATTTTTTTCAATTTCTTCGATATCAAGGAATGTAAAAAAAATTACACCGAAGTAGTTTCATTAGCATACATTTCTCATTCTACTCGATAAAACATCATGTATCATGGTTATAAAGAGCAACAGACCCATGACGTATGCGTTTCCTGGAATCAAATAAGTGATTTCTACTTTCAGTTAACTTATGTCGGCTTACCTATGAAATACCCTGTATATTGGTGTATTTAACAAGTTACTTCTTCAACAAGATAAGAGTGTATATTGTATATGCCACTTTTCCAACTGGTATACCAATCCTGAGTAACTGATTATGTCAAACCAACAAGCCTATACCTTTTAAGTCAATAATTAAATCCAATAACTATATAAACTGCTTTTCGCTAGATTTTTGGTCCCGAAAAATAACTTTATTGGGGACAAAAATCCTGAAGAGTCTGTACAAATATACATAAAAAACTACACTTGTAAAATTTTCATTATATTACCATTGAAAACGATACTTTGTAGTTGTGAAAATACATAAGACCGTTGCAGTTATTGAATTCATATGTAATAAAATATGTTTTCCTAGTTTTTATAGATATATGTTAAATAATAATCGAATTTTCTTCAGATAAAAATTAATTTTTTCCTGGTGCATAGTTGATATTTAATCCTGTATGTGTACATAGAAACAACCTTTATAATTTAATTGAAGAGAGTAAATATAACGAATTAAATCTATTATTTTTGAGTGTAAGAAACTGAAAATATGTGTGTAGTTTTTAATTCTAATCAACTCTCCAGAATAAACTTTTTAGATAATGTCAAAAATAATGGTACTGTACTTTTGGTTAAAATTCATATTATCAGCTTCTCGATGAAAGAGAGAAGTCTGTATGCCACTGATATGTAATTACCTACTTTTACACTCGGTAGCCATAAATATTCAATTTCAATATAAATACAAAACTAGGAGACGGTCCATCATTCCATGACTGTATATTTCATGAACATTTCATAAGAGTCCTTTTTGGGTATAGTAAAAAAAGCCATAATTTAATATTATTTTCATTAATTTTTTTAATCCTCTAAACGAAGTATAATCCTTGATGACTTATGTACTACAGATTAAATTCAATAATTGGTAGGCGAGTTTCTCTAAAAATACCCAATCCATTACAGTATTTATAATTTTTAAGGTCCCGGTACTTATTTACAAAAATATTGGCCCCAATAACAACACTCTGTATAACAAATCTCACTAATTTGGTATACATATTTGAGAAGAAGATAAAAAACTGATCCCAGTAATAATAAAAATAACTTTTTTGGGGACAAAAATCCTGTAGAACCTCTAGAATTCGAACTTATGTCAACTCGCAGCTTTTTTAATTATACATAAAAAAGGACGCTTGCAAAATTTTCATAAAGTACATGTCACCCTGCACATTGCCATTGAAAACAATACTTTTGTAGTTGTCAAACTACCTAAAACCGTTTCAATTATTGAATTCATATGTAGCAAAATTTTTTTTCGTATTTTTTATAAATACATGTTAGATAATAATTGGATTTTCTCAAGATGCATTTTCTGTATTTTAGTACCCTGTACTGTGGAGCGGAGCGTAGATGTTTTGATATGATTGGTTTTCTGGTGCTACTAACTAATTTTTTGTGTGTAAAAGACTGATAATCGGAGTATAATTTTTTATTCTAAACAACTCTCCCGAATAAACTTTTTTGATACTGTCAAAAATAAGGGTAATTTACTCTTGGTAGAAATTTCGTGTCCTTCCCTGTATACCATCTAGAAATTTGGAAGTTAAGTAATTCCAACGGTAGTTGTTTGCAGTGCACCAACTTTAGTTGTAATCAAATATTTTTTGTCTTTCACTTCATTGCCTTGAAGAAAATGGTATAATATATGAAAAGTTTTCGTTTTATCTCATCAGAGACTGACAATGTCGGTCTAAAGATATGCTGCTCTAGGAGCAGAAGAATTTTAAATCTGAAAAATTCCGATGGGTCTTTTTATAGTCGCTTACCGATCTAAAATATTTTAGATAATCTTCATCTTCCGGTATGTCAAGTGATACCGAACTAAAATATTTTCAATAAATCATCCTATATACTTTATACATTTTAAATCACCATTAGGGCGGGTTGCTACAATCACAGCTATCAAACATGCAATCGTTATATATGTCTCTTAACATTCTATTATTGTTGGTGTGTTCGATCCGTAGCTATCGATAATATCTCAGTCAAGGAGGTATCTGATATAATAACGTATTTTTGAATTGATACCATACTGATACAAATGAAACATGCGCAGTTAGAATTAATAGTATATTACGTAACAAGAGTTGTAAGTAACCCATTACGCACGAAATGAAAAAGTTTATGCACGAAGCCGCGCAGCGGCGAGTGCATAAATTTCATGAGTGCGTAATGGGCTTACAACTCGTGTAACGTACAATACTTTTTCTACGCCCATTCATTTTCTTCCATTAAATAAAAAAACATCGTAATCATTTAAACTTTATTATAATAGTTGTTAATAACAATTGAACAATTATTGGAAATCGATTGTGCTTTATTATTTAATGGTGATGAACGGTTATTTATAATTGTATTATATTTTGTTCAAGGAATCGACAATATAAATGACATGACATTTATTTGCATAGCATGCTACTTAAGAAAACGTGTCCTATTTTTAAAGAAATTGCATAATGGGCTGCCTACATTTAGGGGCATCACTCTTTCAATCTTAAATATATCTCGCTAATGCTAAAAGTTTTTATGTTTTTTAATTGACTAAATTTGTGTAAATAGACCAAATAAAGTCTTACGTAAATAAAAATTTGATTGTAGTTTAATTAAACCAAGAAGTTTGAGTTTTCTTCTCAAAACGCACGTGTATGTTATGAGATCTCATAACGTGCATGTTATTGTTAAATGTCATTTACAAGGAATGTTGACAGTGCGATTTTTGACGTTTACAGACATGGGCGTAGAAAAAATTCATATAAATATTGCATTTTTCGCAATACTCCCAAAATATATTTTTGGCCTATCATTCTCTCGAAACATGTTCGATTAGATGAAATTTCTTTTATTATCGATAGGTGACTTTGTTAATGCCCTAATTCTATCAATTTTTGAATAACTATGGATATTTGATTTTACCCTCTTCATTGGATACTCCAAGTTTGACGCACTCTACTTCTGAATCGAATCATTTTAGAGCACTCCCGATTTTTTATATCATAGATTGGACCTTTCACGATACTTTCTCAGAAAATTGAATGAATACTTCCATTATTTTGGTCTGTACTATTTTTTATATGAAGGCATGTTTTCTTTTAACTTAAATGCTCTCCTAATATTTGAAACATTTATCTTATCGAAAAATGGACAACACCAGTCGATTTGTCGTATCAAAGAACCCTTATCCTTATAATTTCAGTATTTTTTGAGAGGAAAAACATTTTTCGCAATACTCCAAAAATATATATTTGACCTATCATCATCTCGAAACATGTTCGATTAGATGGAATTTCATCTAAAATCGATAGGTGACTTTGTTAACGACCTAATTCTATCAATTTTTGAATAACTATGGATATTTGATTTTACCCTCTTCATTGGATACTCCTAGTTTGACGCACTCTACTTCTGAATCGCATCATTTTAGAGCACTCCCGATTTTTTATATCATTGATTGGACCTTTGACGATACTTTCTCAGAAAATTGAATAGATACTTCCATTATTTTGTTCTGTACTATTTTTTATATGAAGGCATGTTTTCTTTTAACATAAATGCTCTCCTAATATTTGAAACATTTATCTTATCGAAAAATGGACAACACCAGTCGATTTGTCGTATCGAAGAACCCTTATTCTCATAATTTCAGTATTTTTTGAGAGGAAAAACATTTTTCGTCAAATATGTAGCTGAACAGTAAGGAAAATATTGCATTATTGGCTATACTCCAAAAATATATTTTTGGCCTATCATCCTCTCGAAACATGTTTGATTAGACGATAGAGTATCGTCAAAGGTCCAATCTATGATATAAAAAATCGGAAGTGCTCTAAAATGATGATGATGATCTAATCGAACATGTTTCGAGAGAATGATAGGCCAAAAATATATTTTGGGAGTATTGCGAAAAATGCAATATTTTCCTTACTATAGTCCAGCTACATATTTGACGAAAAATGTTCTCCCCCTCTCAAAAAATACTGAAATTATGAGAATAAGGGTTCTTTGATACGACAAATCGACTGGTGTTGTCCATTTTTCGATAAGATAAATGTTTCAAATATTAGGAGAGCATTTAAGTTAAAAGAAAACATGCCTTCATATAAAAAATAGTACAGACCAAAATAATGGAAGTATTCATACAATTTTCTGAGAAAGTATCGTCAAAGGTCCAATCTATGATATAAAAAATCGGTTGTGCTCTAAAATGATGCGATTCAGAAGTAGAGTGCGTCAAACTTGGAGTATCCAATGAAGAGGTTAAAATCAAATATCCATAGTTATTCAAAAATTGATAGAATTAGGGCATTAACAAAGTCACCTATCGATTTTAGATGGAATTCCATCTAATCGAACATGTTTCGAGAGGATGATAGGCCAAAAATATATTTTGGGAGTATTGCGATAAATGCAATATTTTCGTTACCATAGTCCAGTTACACATTTGACGAAAAATGTTTTTCCTCTCAAAAAATACTGAAATTAAGAGAATACGGGTTCTTTGATACGACAAATCGACTGGTGTTGTCCATTTTTCGATAAGATAAATGTTTCAAATATTAGGAGAGCATTTAAGTTAAAAGAAAACATGCCTTCATATAAAAAATAGTATAGACCAAAATAATGGAAGTATTCATTCAATTTTCTGAGAAAGTATCGTCAAAGGTCGAATCTATGATATAAAAAATCGGGAGTGCTCTAAAATGATGCGATTCAGAAGTAGAGTGCGTCAAACTTGGAGTATCCAATGAAGAGGTTAAAATCAAATATCCATAGTTATTCAAAAATTGATAGAATTAGGGCATTAACAAGTCACCTATCGATTTTAGATGAAATTCCATCTAATCGAACATGTTTCGAGAGGATGATAGGCCAAAAATATATTTTGGGAGTATTGCGAAAAATGCAATATTTTCCCAGCTACATATTTGACGAAAAATGTTTTTCCTCTCAAAAAATACTGAAATTATGAGAATAAGGGTTCTTTGATACGACAAATCGACTGGTGTTGTCCATTTTTCGATAAGATAAATGTTTCAAATATTAGGAGAGCATTTAAGTTGAAAGAAAACATGCCTTCATATAAAAAATAGTACAGACCAAAATAATGGAAGTATTCATTCAATTTTCTGAGAAAGTGTCGTCAAAGGACCAATATATGATATAAAAAATCGGTAGTGCTCTAAAATGATGCGATTCAGAAGTAGAGTGCGTCAAACTTGGAGTATCCAATGAAGAGGGTAAAATCAAATATCCATAGTTATTCAAAAATTGATAGAATTAGGGCATTAACAAAGTCACCTATCGATTTTAAATGAAATTTCATCTAATCGAACATGTTTCGAGAGAATGATAGGCCAAACATATATTTTGGGAGTATTGCGAAAAATGCAATATTTTCCTTACTATAGTCCAGCTACATGTTTGACGAAAAAAGTTTTTCCTCTCAAAAAATACTGAAATTATGAGAATAAGGGTTCTTTGATACGACAAATCGACTGGTGTTGTCCATTTTTCGATAAGATAAATGTTTCAAATATTAGAAGAGCATTTAAGTTAAAAGAAAACATGCCTTGATATAAAAAATAGTACAGACCAAAATAATTGAAGTATTCATTCCATTTTCTGAGAAAGTATCGTCAAAGGTCCAATCTATGATATAAAAAATCGGGAGTGCTCTAAAATGATGCGATTCAGAAGTAGAGTGCGTCAAACTTGGAGTATCCAATGAAGAGGTTAAAATCAAATATCCATAGTTATTCAAAAATTGATAGAATTAGGGCATTAACAAAGTCACCTATCGATTTTAGATGAAATTCCATCTAATCGAACATGTTTCGAGAGGATGATAGGCCAAAAATATATTTTGGGAGTATTGCGAAAAATGCAATATTTTCCTTACTATAGTCCAGCTACATATTTGACGAAAAATGTTTTTCCTCTCAAAAAATACTGAAATTAAGAGAATACGGGTTGTTCGATACGACAAATCGACTGGTGTTGTCCATTTTTCGATAAGATAAATGTTTCAAATATTAGGAGAGCATTTAAGTTAAAAGAAAATATGCCTTCATATAAAAAATAGTGCAGACCAAAATAATGGAAGTATTCATTCAATTTTCTGAGAAAGTATCGTCAAAGGTCGAATCTATGATATAAAAAATCGGGAGTGCTCTAAAATGATGCGATTCAGAAGTAGAGTGCGTCAAACTTGGAGTATCCAATGAAGAGGTTAAAATCAAGTATCTATAGTTATTCAAAAATTGATAGAATTAGGGCATTAACAAAGTCACCTATCGATTTTAGATGAAATTCCATCTAATCGATCATGTTCCGAGAGGATGATAGGCCTAAAATAGATTTTGGGAGTATTGCGAAAAATGCAATATTTTCCAGCTACATATTTGACGAAAAATGTTTTTCCTCTCAAAAAATACTGAAATTATGAGAATAAGGGTTCTTTGATACGACAAATCGACTGGTGCTGTCCATTTTTCGATAAGATAAATGTTTCAAATATTAGGAGAGCATTTAAGTTAAAAGAAAACATGCCTTCATATAAAAAATAGTACAGAACAAAATAATGGAAGTATTCATTCAATTTTCTGAGAAAGTATCGTCAAAGGTCCAATCTATGATATAAAAAATCGGGAGTGCTCTGAAATGATGCGATTCAGAAGTAGAGTGCGTCAAACTTTGAGTATCCATTGAAGAGGGTAAAATCAAATATCCATAGTTATTCAAAAATTGATAGAATTAGGACATTAACAAAGTCACCTATCGATTTTAGATTAAATTTCATCTAATCGAACATTTTTCGAGAGGATGATAGGCCAAAAATATATTTTCGGAGTATTGCGAAAAATGCAATATTTTCCTACATATTTGACGAAAAATGTTTTTCCTCTCAAAAAATACTGAAATTATGAGAATAAGGGTTCTTTGATACGACAAATCGACTGGTGTTGTCCATTTTTCGATAAGATAAATGTTTCAAATATTAGGAGAGTATTTAAGTTAAAAGAAAACATGCCTTCACATAAAAAATAGTACAGAAGAAAATAATGGAAGTATTCATTCAATTTTCTGAGAAAGTATCGTCAAACGTCCAATCTATGATATAAAAAATCGGGAGTGCTCTAAAATGATGCGATTCAGAAGTAGAGTGCGTCAAACTTGGAGTATCCATTGAAGAGGGTAAAATCAAATATCCATAGTTATTCAAAAATTGATAGAATTAGGGCATTAACAAAGTCACCTATCGATTTTAGATGAAATTTCATCTAATCGAACATGTTTCGAGAGGATAATAGGCCAAAAATATATTTTTGGAGTATTGCGAAAAATGCAGTATTTTCCTTTCCTCTAAGAAAGTATCGTCAAAGGTCCAATCTATGATATAAAAAATCGAGAGTGCTCTAAAATAATGCCATTCAGAAGTAGAGTGCGTCAAACTTGGAGTATCCAATGAAGAGGGTAAAATCAAATATCCATAGTTATTCAAAAATTGATAGAATTAGGGCATTAACAAAGTCACCCATCGATTTAAGATGAAGTTTCATCTAATCGAACATTTTTCGAGAGGATGATAGGCCCAAAATATATTTTTGGAGAATTGCGAAAAATGCAATATTTTCCTTACATATTTGACGAAAAATGTTTTTCCTCTCAAATAATACTCAAATTATGAGAATAATGGTCATTTGATACGACAAATCGACTGGTGTTGTCCATTTTTCGATAAGATAAATGTTTCAAATATTAGGAGAGCATGTAAGTTAAAAGAAAACATGCCTTCATATAAAAAATAGTACAGACCAAAATAATGGAAGTATTTATTCAATTTTCTGAGAAAGTATCGTCAAAGGTCCAACCTATGATATAAAAAATCGGGAGTGCTCTAAAATGATGCGATTCAGAAGTAGAGTGCGTCAAACTTGGAGTATCCATTGAAGAGGGTAAAATCAAATATCCATAGTTATTCAAAAATTGATAGAATTAGGGCATTAACAAAGTCACCCATCGATTTAAGATGAAGTTTCATCTAATCGAACATTTTTCGAGAGGATGATAGGCCCAAAATATATTTTTGGAGAATTGCGAAAAATGCAATATTTTCCTTACATATTTGACGAAAAATGTTTTTCCTCTCAAATAATACTCAAATTATGAGAATAATGGTTATTTGATACGACAAATCGACTGGTGTTGTCCATTTTTCGATAAGATAAATGTTTCAAATATTAGGAGAGCATGTAAGTTAAAAGAAAACATGCCTTCATATAAAAAATAGTACAGACCAAAATAATGGAAGTATTTATTCAATTTTCTGAGAAAGTATCGTCAAAGGTCCAACCTATGATATAAAAAATCGGGAGTGCTCTAAAATGATGCGATTCAGAAGTAGAGTGCGTCAAACTTGGAGTATCCAATGAAGAGGGTAAAATCAAATATCCATAGTTATTCAAAAATTGATAGAATTAGGGCATTAACAAAGTCACCTATCGATTTTAGATGGAATTTCATCTAATCGAACATGTTTCGAGAGGATGATAGGCCAAAAATATATTTTTGGAGTATTTCGAAAAATGCAATATTTTCCTTACATATTTGACGAAAAATGTTTTTCCTCTCAAAAAAAACTGAAATTATTAGAATACGGGTTCTTTGATACGGCAAATCGACTGGTGTTGTCCATTTTTCGATAAGATGAATGTTTCAAATATTAGGAGAGCATGTAAGTTAAAAGAAAACATGCCTTCATATAAAAAATAGTACAGACCAAAATAATGGAAGTATTTATTCAATTTTCTGAGAAAGTATCGTCAAAGGTCCAACCTATGATATAAAAAATCGGAAGTGCTCTAAAATGATGCGATTCAGAAGTAGAGTGCGTCAAACTTGGAGTGTCCAATGAAGAGGGTAAAATCAAATATCCATAGTTATTCAAAAATTGATAGAATTAGGGCATTACCAAAGTCACCTATCGATTTTAGATGAAATTTCATCTAATCGAACATGTTTCGAGAGGATGATAGGCCAAAAATATATTTTTGGATTATTGCGAAAAATGCAATATTTTCCTTACTATTATAAACCAGCTACATATTTGACGAAAAATGTTTTTCCTCTCAAAAAAATACTGAAATTATGAGAATATGGGTTCTTTGATACGACAAATCGACTGGTGTTGTCCATTTTTCGATAAGATAAATGTTTCAAATATTAGGAGAGCATTTAAGTTAAAAGAAAACATGCCTTCATAAAAAAAACAGTACAGACCAAAATAATGGAAGTATTTATTCAATTTTCTGAAAAAGTATCGTCGAAGGTCCAATCTATGATATAAAGAATCGGGAGTGCTCTAAAATGATGCGATTCAGAAGTAGAGTGCGTCAAACTTGGAATATCCAATGAAGAGGGTAAAATCAAATATCCATAGTTATTCAAAAATTGATAGAATTAGGGCATTAACAAAGTCACCTATCGATTTTAGATGAAATTTCATCTAATCGAACATGTTTCGAGAGGATGATAGGCCAAAAATATATTTTTGGAGTATTGCGAAAAATGCAATATTTTTCTTACTATATATAGTCCAGCTACATATTTGACGAAAAATGTTTTTCCTCTCAAAAAATACTGAAATTATGAGAATAAGGGTTCTTTGATACGACAAATCCACTGGTGCTGTCCATTTTTCGATAAGATAAATGTTTCAAATATTAGGAGAGCATTTAAGTTAAAAGAAAACATGCCTTCATATAAAAAATAGTACAGAACAAAATAATGGAAGTATTCATTCAATTTTCTGAGAAAGTATCGTCAAAAGACCAATATATGATATAAAAAATCGGGAGTGCTCTAAAATGATGCGATTCAGAAGTAGAGTGCGTCAAACTTGGAGTGTCCAATGAAGAGGGTAAAATCAAATATCCATAGTTATTCAAAAATTGATAGAATTAGGGCATAACCAAAGTCACCTATCGATTTTAGATGAAATTTCATCTAATCGAACATGTTTCGAGAGGATGATAGGCCAAAAATATATTTTTGGAGTATTGCGAAAAATACAATATTTTCCTTACTATTATAAACCAGCTACATATTTGACGAAAAATGTTTTTCCTCTCAAAAAAATACTGAAATTATGAGAATATGGGTTCTTTGATACGACAAATCGACTGGTGTTGTCCATTTTTCGATAAGATAAATGTTTCAAATATTAGGAGAGCATTTAAGTTAAAAGTAAACATGCCTTCATATAAAAAATAGTACAGACCAAAATAATGGAAGTATTTATTCAATTTTCTGAGAAAGTATCGTCAAAGGTCCAACCTATGATATAAAAAATCGGAAGTGCAAAAATATATTTTTGGAGTATTGCGAAAAATGCAATATTTTTCTTACTATATATAGTCCAGCTACATATTTGACGAAAAATGTTTTTCCTCTCAAAAAATACTGAAATTATGAGAATAAGGGTTCTTTGATACGACAAATCCACTGGTGCTGTCCATTTTTCGATAAGATAAATGTTTCAAATATTAGGAGAGCATTTAAGTTAAAAGAAAACATGCCTTCATATAAAAAATAGTACAGAACAAAATAATGGAAGTATTCATTCAATTTTCTGAGAAAGTATCGTCAAAAGACCAATATATGATATAAAAAATCGGGAGTGCTCTAAAATGATGCGATTCAGAAGTAGAGTGCGTCAAACTTGGAGTGTCCAATGAAGAGGGTAAAATCAAATATCCATAGTTATTCAAAAATTGATAGAATTAGGGCATAACCAAAGTCACCTATCGATTTTAGATGAAATTTCATCTAATCGAACATGTTTCGAGAGGATGATAGGCCAAAAATATATTTTTGGAGTATTGCGAAAAATACAATATTTTCCTTACTATTATAAACCAGCTACATATTTGACGAAAAATGTTTTTCCTCTCAAAAAAATACTGAAATTATGAGAATATGGGTTCTTTGATACGACAAATCGACTGGTGTTGTCCATTTTTCGATAAGATAAATGTTTCAAATATTAGGAGAGCATTTAAGTTAAAAGAAAACATGCCTTCATATAAAAAATAGTACAGACCAAAATAATGGAAGTATTCATTGAATTTTCTGAGAAAGTATCGTCAAAGGTCCAATCTATGATATAAAAAATCGGGAGTGCTCTAAAATTATGCGATTCAGAAGTAGAGTGCGTCAAACTTGGAGTATCCAATGAAGAGGGTAAAATCAAATATCCATAGTTATTCAAAAATTGATAGAATTAGGGCATTAACAAAGTCACCTATCGATTTTAGATGAAATTTCATCTAATCGAACATGTTTCGAGAGGATGATAGGCCAAAAATATATTTTTGGAGTATTGCGAAAAATACAATATTTTCCTTACTATTATAAACCAGCTACATATTTGACGAAAAATGTTTTTCCTCTCAAAAAAATACTGAAATTATGAGAATATGGGTTCTTTGATACGACAAATCGACTGGTGTTGTCCATTTTTCGATAAGATAAATGTTTCAAATATTAGGAGAGCATTTAAGTTAAAAGAAAACATGCCTTCATATAAAAAATAGTACAGACCAAAATAATGGAAGTATTTATTCAATTTTCTGAGAAAGTATCGTCAAAGGTCCAACCTATGATATAAAAAATCGGGAGTGCTCTAAAATGATGCGATTCAGAAGTAGAGTGCGTCAAACTTGGAGTATCCAATGAAGAGGGTAAAATCAAATATCCATAGTTATTCAAAAATTGATAGAATTAGGGCATTAACGAAGTCACCTATCGATTTTAGATGAAATTTCATCTAATCGAACATGTTTCGAGAGGATGATAGGCCAAAAATATATTTTTGGAGTATTTCGAAAAATGCAATATTACATATTTGACGAAAAATGTTTTTCCTCTCAAAAAAAACTGAAATTATTAGAATACGGGTTCTTTGATAAGGCAAATCGACTGGTTTTGTCCATTTTTCGATAAGATGAATGTTTCAAATATTAGGAGAGCATTTAAGTTAAAAGAAAACATGCCTTCATATAAAAAATAGTACAGACCAAAATAATGGAAGTATTCATTCAATTTTCTGAGAAAGTATCGTCAAAGGTCCAATCTATGAGATAAAAAATCGGGAGTGCTCTAAAATGATGGGATTCAGAAGTAGAGTGCGTCAAACTTGGAGTATCCAATGAAGAGGTTAAAATCAAATATCCATAGCTATTCAAAAATTGATAGAATTAGGGCATTAACAAAGTCACCTATCGATTTTAGATGAAATTCCATCTAATCGAACATGTTTCGAGAGGATGATAGGCCAAAAATATATTTTTGGAGTATTGCGAAAAATGCAATATTTTCGACTGGTGTTGTCCATTTTTCGATAAGATAAATGTTTCTAATATTAGGAAATCATTTAAGTTAAAAGAAAACATGCCTTCATATAAAAAATAGTACAGACCAAAATAATAGAAGTATTCATTCAATTTTCTGAGAAAGTATCGTCAAAGGTCCAATCTATGATATGAAAAATCGGGAGTGCTCTAAAATAATGCGATTCAGAAGTAGAGTGCGTCAAACTTGGAGTATCCAATGAAGAGGGTAAAATCAAATATCCATAGTTATTCAAAAATTGATAGAATTAGGGCATTAACAAAGTCACCTATCGATTTTAGATGGAATTTCATGTAATCGAACATGTTTCGAGAGGATGATAGGCCAAAAATATATTTTTGGTGTATAGCGAAAAATGCAATATTTTCCTTACTATTGTCCAGCTACATATTTGACGAAAAATGTTTTTCCTCTTAAAAAATACTGAAATTATGAGAATGAGGGTTCTTTCATACGACAAATCGACTGGTGTTGTCCATTTTTCGATAAGATAAATGTTTCAAATATTAGGAGAGCATTTAAGTTAAAAGAAAACATGCCTTCATATAAAAAATAGTACAGACCAAAATAATGGAAATATTTATTCAATTTTCTGAGAAAGTATCGTCAAAGGTCCAATCTATGATATAACAAATCGGGAGTGCTCTAAAATGATGCGATTCAGAAGTAGAGTGCGTCAAACTTGGAGTATCCAATGAAGAGGGTAAAATCAAATATCCATAGTTATTCAAAAATTGATAGAATTAGGTCATTAACAAAGTCACCTATCGATTTTAGATGAAATTTCATCTAATCGAACATGTTTCGAGAGGATGATAGGCCAAAAATATATTTTTGGAGTATTGCGAAAAATGCAATATTTTCCTTACGATAGTCCAGCTACATATTTGACGAAAAATGTTTTTCCTCTCAAATAATACTGAAATTATGAGAATAAGGGTTCTTTGATACGACAAATCGACTGGTGTTGTCCATTTTTCGATAAGATAAATGTTTCAAATATTAGAAGAGCATTCAAGTTAAAAGAAAACATGCCTCCATATAAAAAATAGTACAGACCAAAATAATGGAAGTATTAATTCAATTTTCTAAGAAAGTATCGTCAAAGGTCCAATCTATGATATAAAAAATCGGGAGTGCTCTAAAATGATGCGATTCAGAAGTAGAGTGCGTCAAACTTGGAGTATCCAATGAGGAGGGTAAAATCAAATATCTATAGTTATTCAAAAATTGATAGAATTAGGGCATTAACAAAGTCACCTGACGACTTAAGGTGAAATTTCATCTAATCGAATATGTTTCCAGAGAATGATAGGCCAAAAATATATTTTTGGAGTATTGCGAAAAATGCAATATCTTCCTTACTATAGTCCAGCTACATATTTGACGAAAAATGTTCTTCCTCTCAAAAAATACTGAAATTATGAGAATAAGGGTTCTTTGATACGACAAATCGACTGGTGTTGTCCATTTTTCGATAAGATAAATGTTTCAAATATTAGGAGAGCATGTAAGTTAAAAGAAAACATGCCTTCATATAAAAAATAGTACAGACCAAAATAATGGAAGTATTCATTCAATTTTCTGAGTAGTGTCGTCAAAGGACCAATATATGATATAAAAAATCGGGAGTGCTCTAAAATGATGCGATTCAGAAGTAGAGTGCGTCAAACTTGGAGTGTCCAATGAAGAGGGTAAAATCAAATATCCATAGTTATTCAAAAATTGATAGAATTAGGGCATTAACAAAGTCACCTATCGATTTTAGATGAAATTTCATCTAATCGAACATGTTTCGAGAGGATGATAGGCCAAAAATATATTTTTGGAGTTTTGCGAAAAATGCAATATTTTCCTTACTATAGTCCAGCTACATATTTGACGAAAAATGTTTTTCCTCTCAAATAATACTGAAATTATGAGAATAAGGGTTCTTTGATACGACAAATCGACTGGTGTTGTCCATTTTTCGATAAGATAAATGTTTCAAATATTAGAAGAGCATTCAAGTTAAAAGAAAACATGCCTCCATATAAAAAATAGTACAGACCAAAATAATGGAAGTATTAGTTCAATTTTCTAAGAAAGTATCGTCAAAGGTGCAATCTATGATATAAAAAATCGGGAGTGCTCTAAAATGATGCGATTCAGAAGTAGAGTGCGTCAAACTTGGAGTATCCAATGAGGAGGGTAAAATCAAATATCTATAGTTATTCAAAAATTGATAGAATTAGGGCATTAACAAAGTCACCTGACGACTTAAGGTGAAATTTCATCTAATCGAATATGTTTCCAGAGGATGATAGGCCAAAAATATATTTTTGGAGTATTGCGAAAAATGCAATATCTTTCTTACTATAGTCCAGCAAAATATTTGACGAAAAATGTTTTTCCTCTCAAAAAATACTGAAATTATGAGAATAAGGGTTCTTTGATACGACAAATCGACTGGTGTTGTCCATTTTTCGATAAGATAAATGTTTCAAATATTAGAAGAGCATTTAATTTAAAAGAAAACATGCCTTCATATAAAAAATGTTGCATACCAAAATAATAGAAGTATTCATTCAATTTTCTTAGAAAGTATCGTCAAAGGTCCAATCAATAATATAAAAAATCATGAGAGCTCTAAAATGATGAGATTCAGAAGTAGAGTGCGTCAAACTTGGAGTATCCAATGAAGAGGGTAAAATCAAATATCCATATTTATTCAAAAATTGATAGAATTAGGGCATTAACAAAGTCACCCATCGATTTTAAATGAAGTTTCATCTAATCAAACATTTTTAAAGAGGATGATAGGCCCAAAATATATTTTTGGAGTATTCCGAAAAATGCAATATTTTCCTTACTGTAGTCCAGCTACATATTTGACGAAAAACGTTCTTCCACTCAAAAAATACTGAAATTATGAGAATAAGGGTTCTTTGATACGACAAATCGACTGAAGTTGTCCATTTTTCGATAAGATAAATGTTTCAAATATTAGGAGAGCATTTAAGTTAAAAGAAAACATGCCTTCATATAAATAATAGTACAGACCAAAATAATGGAAGTATTCATTCAATTTTCTGAGAAAGTATCGTTAAAGGTCCAATCTATGATATAAAAAATCGGGAGTGCTCTAAAATGATGCGATTCAGTAGTAGAGTGCGTCAAACTTGGAGTATCCAATGGAGAGGTTAAAATCAAATATCCATAGTTATTCAAAAATTGATAGAATTAGGGCATTATCAAAGTCACCTATCGATTTTAAGTGAAATTTCATCTAATCGAACATGTTTCGAGAGGATGATAGGCCAAAAATATATTTTTGGGGTATTGCGAAAAATGCAATATCTTCCTTACTATAGTCCAGCTACATATTTGACGAAAAATGTTTTTCCTCTCAAAAAATACTGAAATTATGGGAATAAGGGTTCTTTGATACGACAAATCGACTGGTGTTGTCCATTTTTCGATAAGATAAATGTTTCAAATATTAGGAGAGCATTTAAGTTAAAAGAAAACATGCCTTCATATGAAAAATAGTACAGACCAAAATAATGGAAGTATTCATTCAATTTTCTGAGAAAGTATCGTCAAAGGTCCAATCTATGATATAAAAAGTCGGGAGTGCTCTAAAATGATGGGATTCAGAAGTAGAGTGCGTCAAACTTGGAGTTTCCAATGAAGAGGGTAGAATCAAATATCTATAGTTATTCAAAAATTGATAGAATTAGTGCATTAACAAAGTCACCTATCGATTTTAGATGAAATTTCATCTAATCGAACATGTTTCGAGAGGTGATAGGCCAAAAATATATTTTTGGAGTATTGCGAAAAATGCATTATTTTCCTTACTACATATTTGACGAAAAATGTTCTTCCTCTCAAAAAATACTGAAATTATGAGAATAAGGGTTCTTTGATACGACAAATCGACTGGTGTTGTCCATTTTTCGATAAGATAAATGTTTCAAATATTAGGAGAGCATTTAAGTTAAATGAAAACATGCCTTCATATAAATAATAGTACAGACCAAAATAATGGAAGTATTCATTCAATTTTCTGAGAAAGTATCGTCAAAGGTCCAATCTATGATATAAAAGATCGGGAGTGCTCTAAAATGATGCGATTCAGAAGTAGAGTGCGTCAAACTTGGAGTGTCCAATGAAGAGGTTAAAATCAAATATCCATAGTTATTCAAAAATTGATAGAATTAGGGCATTAACAGAGTCACCTATCGATTTTAGGTGAAATTTCATCTAATCGAACATGTTTCGAGAGGATGATAGGCCAAAAATATATTTTTGGAGTATTGCGGAAAATGCAATATCTTCCTTACTATAGTCCAGCAAAATATTTGACGAAAAATGTTTTTCCTCTCAAAAAATACTGAATTTATGAGAATAAGGGTTCTTTGATACGACAAATCGACTGGTGTTGTCCATTTTTCGATAAGATAAATGTTTCAAATATTAGGAGAGCATTTAATTTAAAAGAAAACATGCATTCTTTTAAAAATGTTGCATACCAAAATAATGGAAGTATTCATTCAATTTTCTTAGAAAGTATCGTCAAAGGTCCAATCAATGATGTAAAAAATCATGAGAGCTCTAAAATGATGAGATTCAGAAGTAGAGTGCGTCAAACTTGGAGTATCCAATGAAAAGGGTAAAATCAAATATCCATATTTATTCAAAAATTTATAGAATTAGGGCATTAACAAAGTCACCCATCGATTTTAGATGAACTTTCATCTAATCGAACATTTTTCGAGAGGATGATAGGCCCAAAATATATTTTTGGAGTATTGCGAAAAATGCAATATTTTCCTTACTGTAGTCCAGCTACATATTTGACGAAAAATGTTCTTCTTCTCAAAAAATACTGAAATTATGAGAATAAGGGTTCTTTGATACGAAAAATCGACTGGTGTTGTCCATTTTTCGATAAGATAAATGTTTCAAATATTAGGAGAGCATTTAAGTTAAAAGAAAACATGCCTTCATATAAAAAATAGTACAGACCAAAATAATGGAAGTATTTATTCAATTTTCTGAGAAAGTATCGTCAAAGGTCCAACCTATGATATGAAAAATCGGGAGTGCTCTAAAATGATGCGATTCAGAAGTAGAGTGCGTCAAACTTGGAGTATCCAATGAAGAGGGTAAAATCAAATATCCATAGTTATTCAAAAATTGATAGAATTAGGGCATTAACAAAGTCACCTATCGATTTTAGATGAAATTTCATCTAATCGAACATGTTTCGAGAGGATGATAGGCCAAAAATATATTTTTGGAGTATTTCGAAAAATGCAATATTTTCCTTACATATTTGACGAAAAATGTTTTTCCTCTCAAAAATAACTGAAATTATTAGAATACGGGTTCTTTGATACGGCAAATCGACTGGTGTTGTCCATTTTTCGATAAGATGAATGTTTCAAATATTAGGAGAGCATTTAAGTTAAAAGAAAACATGCCTTCATATAAAAAATAGTACAGACCAAAATAATGGAAGTATTTATTCAATTTTCTGAGAAAGTATCGTCAAAGGTCCAACCTATGATATAAAAAATCGGGAGTGCTCTAAAATGATGCGATTCAGAAGTAGAGTGCGTCAAACTTGGAGTATCCAATGAAGAGGGTAAAATCAAATATCCATAGTTATTCAAAAATTGATAGAATTAGGGCATTAACAAAGTCACCTATCGATTTTAGATGAAATTTCATCTAATCGAACATGTTTCGAGAGGTGATAGGCCAAAAATATATTTTTGGAGTATTGCGAAAAATGCATTATTTTCCTTACTACATATTTGACGAAAAATGTTCTTCCTCTCAAAAAATACTGAAATTATGAGAATAAGGGTTCTTTGATACGACCAATCGACTGGTGTTGTCCATTTTTCGATAAGATAAATGTTTCAAATATTAGGAGAGCATTTAAGTTAAAAGAAAACATGCCTTCATATAAATAATAGTACAGACCAAAATAATGGAAGTATTCATTCAATTTTCTGAGAAAGTATCGTCAAAGGTCCAATCTATGATATAAAAAATCGGGAGTGCTCTAAAATGATGCGATTCAGAAGTAGAGTGCGTAAAACTTGGAGTATCCAATGAAGAGGTTAAAATCAAATATCCATAGTTATTCAAAAATTGATAGAATTAGCGCATTAACAAAGTCACCTATCGATTTTAGGTGAAATTTCATCTAATCGAACATGTTTCGAGAGGATGATAGGCCAAAAATATATTTTTGGAGTATTGCGAAAAATGCAATATCTTCCTTACTATAGTCCAGCAAAATATTTGACGAAAAATGTTTTTCCTCTCAAAAAATACTGAAATTATGAGAATAAGGGTTCTTTGATATGACAAATCGACTGGTGTTGTCCATTTTTCGATAAGATAAATGTTTCAAATATTAGGAGAGCATTTAATTTAAAAGAAAACATGCCTTCTTTTAAAAATGTTGCATACCAAAATAATAGAAGTATTCATTCAATTTTCTTAGAAAGTATCGTCAAAGGTCCAATCAATGATGTAAAAAATCATGAGACCTCTATAATGATGAGATTCAGAAGTAGAGTGCGTCAAACTTGGAGTATCCAATGAAGAGGGTAAAATCAAATATCCATATTTATTCAAAAATTTATAGAATTAGGGCATTAACAAAGTCACCCATCGATTTTAGATGAACTTTCATCTAATCGAACATTTTTCGAGAGGTGATAGGCCAAAAATATATTTTTGGAGTATTGCGAAAAATGCAATATTTTCCTTACTAAATATTTGACGAAAAATGTTCTTCCCCTTCATATAAAAAATAGTACAGACCAAAATAATGGAAGTATTCATTCAATTTTCTGAGAAAGTATCGTCAAAGGTCCAATTTATGAGATAAAAAATCGGGAGTGCTCTAAAATGATGCGATTCAGAAGTAGAGTGCGTCAAACTTGGTGTATCCAATGAAGAGGTTAAAATCAAATATCCATAGTTATTCAAAAATTGATAGAATTAGGGCATTAACAAAGTCACCTATCGATTTTAGGTGAAATTTCATCTAATCGAACATGTTTCGAGAGGATGATAGGCCAAAAATATATTTTTGGAGTATTGCGAAAAATGCAATATCTTCCTTACTATAGTCCAGCTACATATTTGACGAAAAATGTTTTTCCTCTCAAAAAATAATGAAATTATGGGAATAAGGGTTCTTTGATACGACAAATCGACTGGTGTTGTCCATTTTTCGATAAGATAAATGTTTCAAATATTAGGAGAGCATTTAAGGTAAAAGAAAACATGCCTTCATATAAAAAATAGTACAGACAAAAATAATGGAAGTATTCATTCAATTTTCTGAGAAAGTATCGTCAAAGGTCCAATCTATGATATATAAAATCGAGAGTGCTCTAGAATAATGCGATTCAAAAGTAGAGTGCGTCAAACGTGGAGTATCCAATGAAGAGGGTAAAATCAAATATCCATAGTTATTAAAAAATTGATAGAATTAGGGCATTAACAAAGTCACCTATCGATTTTAGGTGAAATTTCATCTAATCGAACATGTTTCGAGAGGATGATGATAGGCCAAAAATAGATTTTTGGAGTATTGCGAAAAATGCAATATCTTCCTTACTATAGTCCAGCAAAATATTTGACGAAAAATGTTTTTCCTCTCAAAAAATAATGAAATTATGAGAATAAGGGTTCTTTGATACGACAAATCGACTGGTGTTGTCCATTTTTCGATAAGATAAATGTTTCAAATATTAGGAGAGCATTTAATTTAAAAGAAAACATGCCTTCATATAAAAAATGTTGCATACCAAAATAATAGAAGTATTCATTCAATTTTCTGCGAAAGTATCGTCAAAGGTCCAATCTATGATATAAAAAATCGGGAGTGCTCTAAAATGATGGGATTCAGAAGTAGAGTGCTTCAAACTTGGAGTATCCAATGAAGAGGGTAAAATCAAATATCTATAGTTATTCAAAAATTGATAGAATTAGGGCATTAACAAAGTCACCTATCGATTTTAGATGAAATTTCATCTAATCGAACATGTTTCGAGAGGTAATAGGACAAAAATATATTTTTGGAGTATTGCGGAAAATGCTATATTTTCCTTACATATTTGACGAAAAATGTTTTTCCACTCAAAAAAAACTGAAATTATTAGAATACGGGTTCTTTGATACGGCAAATCGACTGGTGTTGTCCATTTTTCGATAAGATGAATGTTTCAAATATTAGGAGAGCATTTAAGTAAAAAGAAAACATGCCTTCATATAAAAAATAGTACAGACCAGAATAATGGAAGTATTCATTCAATTTTCTGAGAAAGTATCGTCAAAGGTCCAATTTATGAGATAAAAAATCGGGCGTGCTCTAAAATGATGCGATTCAGAAGTAGAGTGCGTCAAACTTGGAGTATCCAATGAAGAGGTTAAAATCAAATATCCATAGCTATTCAAAAATTGATAGAATTAGGGCATTAACAAAGACACCTATCGATTTTAGATGAAATTCCATTTAATCGAACATGTTTCGAGAGGATGATAGGCCAAAAATATATTTTTGGAGTATTGCGAAAAATGCAATATTTTCCTTACTATAGTCAAGCTACATATTTGACGAAAAATGTTTTTCCTCTAAAAAAATACTGAAATTATGAGAATAAGGGTTCTTTGATACGACAAATCGACTGGTGTTGTCCATTTTTCGATAAGATAAATGTTTCAAATATTAGGAGAGCATTTAAGTTAAAAGAAAACATGCCTTCATATAAAAAATAGTACAGACCAAAATAATGGAAGTATTTATTCAATTTTCTGAGAAAGTATCGTCAAAAGTCCAACCTATGATATAAAAAATCAAGAGTGCTCTAAAATGATGCGATTCAGAAGTAGAGTGCGTCAAACTTGGAGTATCCAATGAAGAGGTTAAAATCAAATATCCATAAATATTCAAAAATTGATAGAATTAGGGCATTAACAAAGTCACCTATCGATTTTAGGTAAAATTTCATCTAATCGAACATGTTTCGAGAGGATGATAGGCCAAAAATATATTTTTGGAGTATTTCGAAAAATGCAATATTTTCCTTACTATAGTCAAGCTACATATTTGACGAAAAATGTTTTTCCTCTCAAAAAAAAACTGAAATTATTAGAATACGGGTTCTTTGATACGGCAAATCGACTGGTGTTGTCCATTTTTCGATAAGATGAATGTTTCAAATATTAGGAGAGCATTTAAGTTAAAAGAAAACATGCCTTCATATAAAAAATAGTACAGACCAAAATAATGGAAGTATCCATTCAATTTTCTGAGAAAGTATCGTCAAAGGTCCAATCTATGAGATAAAAAATCGGGAGTGCTCTTAAATGATGCGATTCATAAGTAGAGTGCGTCAAACTTGGAGTATCCAATGAAGAGGTTAAAATCAAATATCCATATTTATTCAAAAATTTATAGAATTAGGGCATTAACAAAGTCACCCATCGATTTTAGATGAACTTTCATCTAATCGAACATTTTTCGAGAGGTGATAGGCCAAAAATATATTTTTGGAGTATTGCGAAAAATGCAATATTTTCCTTACTACATATTTGACGAAAAATGTTCTTCCCCTTCATATAAAAAATAGTACAGACCAAAATAATGAAAGTATTCATTCAATTTTCTGAGAAAGTATCGTCAAAGGTCCAATTCATGAGATAAAAAATCGGGAGTGCTCTAAAATGATGCGATTCAGAAGTAGAGTGCGTCAAACTTGGAGTATCCAATGAAGAGGTTAAAATCAAATATCCATAGTTATTCAAAAATTGATAGAATTAGGGCATTAACAAAGTCACCTATCGATTTTAGGTGAAATTTCATCTAATCGAACATGTTTCGAGAGGATGATAGGCCAAAAATATATTTTTGGAGTATTGCGAAAAATGCAATATCTTCCTTACTATAGTCCAGCTACATATTTGACGAAAAATGTTTTTGCTCTCAAAAAATAATGAAATTATGGGAATAAGGGTTCTTTGATACGACAAATCGACTGGTGTTGTCCATTTTTCGATAAGATAAATGTTTCAAATATTAGGAGAGCATTTAAGGTAAAAGAAAACATGCCTTCATATAAAAAATAGTACAGACAAAAATAATGGAAGTATTCATTCAATTTTCTGAGAAAGTATCGTCAAAGGTCCAATCTATGATTTAAAAAATCGAGAGTGCTCTAGAATAATGCGATTCAAAAGTAGAGTGCGTCAAACTTGGAGTATCCAATGAAGAGGGTAAAATCAAATATCCATAGTTATTCAAAAATTGATAGAATTAGGGCATTAACAAAGTCACCTATCGATTTTAGGTGAAATTTCATCTAATCGAACATGTTTCGAGAGGATGATAGGCCAAAAATAGATTTTTGGAGTATTGCGAAAAATGCAATATCTTTCCAGCAAAATATTTGACGAAAAATGTTTTTCCTCTCAAAAAATACTGAAATTATGAGAATAAGGGTTCTTTGATACGACAAATCGACTGGTGTTGTCCATTTTTCGATAAGATAAATGTTTCAAATATTAGGAGAGCATTTAATTTAAAAGAAAACATGCCTTCATATAAAAAATGTTGCATACCAAAATAATAGAAGTATTCATTCAATTTTCTGCGAAAGTATCGTCAAAGGTCCAATCTATGATATAAAAAATCGGGAGTGCTCTAAAATGATGGGATTCAGAAGTAGAGTGCGTCAAACTTGGAGTATCCAATGAAGAGGGTAAAATCAAATATCTATAGTTATTCAAAAATTGATAGAATTAGGGCATTAACAAAGTCACCTATCGATTTTAGATGAAATTTCATCTAATCGAACATATTTCGAGAGGTGATAGGACAAAAATATATTTTTGGAGTATTGCGGAAAATGCAATATTTTCCTTACATATTTGACAAAAAATGTTTTTCCTCTCAAAAAAAACTGAAATTATTAGCATACGGGTTCTTTGATACGGCAAATCGACTGGTGTTGTCCATTTTTCGATAAGATGAATGTTTCAAATATTAGGAGAGCATTTAAGTTAAAAGAAAACATGCCTTCATATAAAAAATAGTACAGACCAGAATAATGGAAGTATTCATTCAATTTTCTGAGAAAGTATCGTCAAAGGTCCAATTTATGAGATAAAAAATCGGGCGTGCTCTAAAATGATGCGATTCAGAAGTAGAGTGCGTCAAACTTGGAGTATCCAATGAAGAGGTTAACATCAAATATCCATAGCTATTCAAAAATTGATAGAATTAGGGCATTAACAAAGACACCTATCGATTTTAGATGAAATTCCATCTAATCGAACATGTTTCGGGAGGATGATAGGCCAAAAATATATTTTTGGAGTATTGCGAAAAATGCAATATTTTCCTTACTATAGTCAAGCTACATATTTGACGAAAAATGTTTTTCCTCTCAAAAAATACTGAAATTATGAGAATAAGGGTTCTTTGATACGACTAATCGACTGGTGTTGTCCATTTTTCGATAAGATAAATGTTTCAAATATTAGGAGAGCATTTAAGTTAAAAGAAAACATGCCTCCATATAAAAAATAGTACAGACCAAAATAATGGAAGTATTTATTCAATTTTCTGAGAAAGTATCGTCAAAGGTCCAACCTATGATATAAAAAATCGGGAGTGCTCTAAAATGATGCGATTCAGAAGTAGAGTGCGTCAAACTTGGAGTATCCAATGAAGAGGTTAAAATCAAATATCCATAGCTATTCAAAAATTGATAGAATTAGGGCATTAACAAAGTCACCTATCGATTTTAGATGGAATTCCATCTAATCGAACATGTTTCGAGTGGATGATAGGCCAAAAATATATTTTTGGAGTATTTCGAAAAATGCAATATTTTCCTTAATATAGTCAAGCTACATATTTGACGAAAAATGTTTTTCCTCTCAAAAAATACTGAAATTATGAGAATAAGGGTTCTTTGATACGACAAATCGACTGGTGTTGTCCATTTTTCGATAAGATAAATGTTTCAAATATTAGGAGAGCATTTAAGTTAAAAGAAAACATGCCTTCATATAAAAAATAGTACAGACCAAAATAATGGAAGTATTTATTCAATTTTCTGAGAAAGTATCGGCAAAGGTCCAACCTATGATATAAAAAATCGGGAGTGCTCTAAAATGATGCGATTCAGAAGTAGAGTGCGTCAAACTTGGAGTATCCAATGAAGAGGGTAAAATCAAATATCCATAGTTATTCAAAAATTGATAGAATTAGGGCATTAACAAAGTCACCTATCGATTTTAGATGGAATTCCATCTAATCGAACATGTTTCGAGTGGATGATAGGCCAAAAATATATTTTTGGAGTATTTCGAAAAATGCAATATTTTCCTTATTATAGTCAAGCTACATATTTGATGAAAAATGTTTTTCCTCTCAAAAAAAACTGAAATTATTAGAATACGGGTTCTTTGATACGGCAAATCGACTGGTGTTGTCCATTTTTCGATAAGATGAATGTTTCAAATATTAGGAGAGCATTTAAGTTAAAAGAAAACATGCCTTCATATAAAAAATAGTACAGACCAAAATAATGGAAGTATTCATTCAATTTTCTGAGAAAGTATCGTCAAAGGTCCAATCTATGAGATAAAAAATCGGGAGTGCTCTAAAATGATGCGATTCATAAGTAGAGTGCGTCAAACTTGGAGTATCCAATGAAGAGGTTAAAATCAAATATCCATAGCTATTCAAAAATTGATAGAATTAGAGCATTAACAAAGTCACCTATCAATTTTAGATGAAATTCCATCTAATCGAACATGTTTCGAGAGGATGATAGGCCAAAAATATATTTTTGGAGTCTTGCGAAAAATGCAATATTTTCCTTACTATAGTCCAGCTACATATTTGACGAAAAATGTTTTTCCTCTCAAAAAATACTGAAATTATGAGAATAAGGATTCTTTGATACGACAAATCGACTGGTGTTGTCCATTTTTCGATAAGATAAATGTTTCCAATATTAGGAGAGCATTTATGTTAAAAGAAAACATGCCTTCATATAAAAAATAGTACAGACCAAAATAATAGAAGTATTCATTCAATTTTTTGAGAAAGTATCGTCAAAGGTCCAATCTATGATATGAAAAATCGAGAGTGCTCTAAAATAATGCGATTCAGGAGTAGAGTGCGTCAAACTTGGAGTATCCAATGAGGAGGGTAAAATCAAATATCTATAGTTATTCAAAAATTGATAGAATTAGGGCATTAACAAAGTCACCTATCGATTTTAGATGAAATTTCATCTAATCGAACATGTTTCGAGAGGTGATAGGACAAAAATATATTTTTGGAGTATTGCGGAAAATGCAATATTTTCCTTACATATTTGACGAAAAATGTTTTTCCTCTCAAAAAAAAACTGAAATTATTAGAATACGGGTTCTTTGATACGGCAAATCGACTGGTGTTCCATTTTTCGATAAGATGAATGTTTCAAATATTAGGAGAGCATTTAAGTTAAAAGAAAACATGCCTTCATATAAAAAATAGTACAGACCAGAATAATGGAAGTATTCATTCAATTTTCTGAGAAAGTATCGTCAAAGGTCCAATTTATGAGATAAAAAATCGGGAGTGCTCTAAAATGATGCGATTCAGAAGTAGAGTGCGTCAAACTTGGAGTATCCAATGAAGAGGTTGAAATCAAATATCCATAGCTATTCAAAAATTGATAGAATTAGGGCAATAACAAAGACACCTATCGATTTTAGATGAAATTCCATCTAATCGAACATGTTTCGAGAGGATGATAGGCCAAAAATATATTTTTGGAGTATTGCGAAAAATGCAATATTTTCCTTACTATAGTCAAGCTACATATTTGACGAAAAATGTTTTTCCTCTCAAAAAATACTGAAATTATGAGAATAAGGGTTCTTTGATACGACAAATCGACTGGTGTTGTCCATTTTTCGATAAGATAAATGTTTCAAATATTAGGAGAGCATTTAAGTTAAAAGAAAACATGCCTTCATATAAAAAATAGTACAGACCAAAATAATGGAAGTATTCATTCAATTTTCTGAGAAAGTATCGGCAAAGGTCCAACCTATGATATGAAAAATCGGGAGTGCTCTAAAATGATGCGATTCAGAAGTAGAGTGCGTCAAACTTGGAGTATCCAATGAAGAGGGTAAAATCAAATATCCATAGTTATTCAAAAATTGATAGAATTAGGGCATTAACAAAGTCACCTATCGATTTTAGATGGAATTCCATCTAATCGAACATGTTTCGAGTGGATGATAGGCCAAAAATATATTTTTGGAGTATTTCGAAAAATGCAATATTTTCCTTATTATAGTCAAGCTACATATTTGATGAAAAATGTTTTTCCTCTCAAAAAAAACTGAAATTATTAGAATACGGGTTCTTTGATACGGCAAATCGACTGGTGTTGTCCATTTTTCGATAAGATGAATGTTTCAAATATTAGGAGAGCATTTAAGTTAAAAGAAAACATGCCTTCATATAAAAAATAGTACAGACCAAAATAATGGAAGTATTCATTCAATTTTCTGAGAAAGTATCGTCAAAGGTCCAATCTATGAGATAAAAAATCGGGAGTGCTCTAAAATGATGCGATTCATAAGTAGAGTGCGTCAAACTTGGAGTATCCAATGAAGAGGTTAAAATCAAATATCCATAGCTATTCAAAAATTGATAGAATTAGAGCATTAACAAAGTCACCTATCAATTTTAGATGAAATTCCATCTAATCGAACATGTTTCGAGAGGATGATAGGCCAAAAATATATTTTTGGAGTCTTGCGAAAAATGCAATATTTTCCTTACTATAGTCCAGCTACATATTTGACGAAAAATGTTTTTCCTCTCAAAAAATACTGAAATTATGAGAATAAGGGTTCTTTGATACGACAAATCGACTGGTGTTGTCCATTTTTCGATAAGATAAATGTTTCAAATATTAGGAGAGCATTTAAGTTAAAAGAAAACATGCCTTCATATAAAAAATAGTACAGACCAAAATAATAGAAGTATTCATTCAATTTTTTGAGAAAGTATCGTCAAAGGTCCAATCTATGATATGAAAAATCGAGAGTGCTCTAAAATAATGCGATTCAGAAGTAGAGTGCGTCAAACTTGGAGTATCCAATGAGGAGGGTAAAATCAAATATCTATAGTTATTCAAAAATTGATAGAATTAGGGCATTAACAAAGTCACCTATCGATTTTAGATGAAATTTCATCTAATCGAACATGTTTCGAGAGGTGATAGGACAAAAATATATTTTTGGAGTATTGCGGAAAATGCAATATTTTCCTTACATATTTGACGAAAAATGTTTTTCCTCTCAAAAAAAACTGAAATTATTAGAATACGGGTTCTTTGATACGGCAAATCGACTGGTGTTCCATTTTTCGATAAGATGAATGTTTCAAATATTAGGAGAGCATTTAAGTTAAAAGAAAACATGCCTTCATATAAAAAATAGTACAGACCAAAATAATGGAAGTATTCATTCAATTTTCTGAGAAAGTATCGGCAAAGGTCCAACCTATGATATAAAAAATCGGGAGTGCTCTAAAATGATGCGATTCAGAAGTAGAGTGCGTAAAACTTGGAGTATCCAATGAAAAGGGGGGAATCAAATATCCATAGTTATTCAAAAATTGATAGAATCAGGGCATCAACAAAGTCACCTATCGATTTTAGATGAAATTCCATCTAATCGAACATGGTTCGAGAGAATGATAGGCCAAAAATATATTTTTGGAGTATTGCGAAAAATGCAATATTTTCCTTACCAGCTACATATTTGTCGAAAAATGTTCTTCCTCTCAAAAAATACTGAAATTATGAGAATAAGGGGTCTTTGATACGACAAATCGACTGGTGTTGTCAATTTTTCGATAAGATAAATGTTTCAAATATTAGAAAAGCATTTAAGTTAAAAGAAAACATGCCTTCATATAAAAAATGGTACAGACCATAATAATGGAAGTATTCATTCAATTTTCTGAGAAAGTATCGTCAAAGGTCCAATTTATGATATAAAAAATCGGGAGTGCTCTAAAATGATGCGATTCAGAAGTAGAGTGCGTCAAACTTGGAGTATCCAATGAACAGGGTAAAATCAAATATCCATAGTTATTCAAAAATTGGTATAAAATTAGGGCATTAACAAAATCACCTATCGATTTTAGATGAAATTTCATCTAATCGATCATGTTTCGTGAGGATGATAGGCCAAAAATATATTTTGGGAGTATTGCGAAAAATGCAATATTTTACTTATATAGTCCAGCTACATATTTGACGACAAATGTTTTTCCTCTCAAAAAATACTGAAATTATGAGAATAAGGGTTCTTTGATACGACAAATCGACTGGTGTTGTCCATTTTTCGATAAGATAAATGTTTCAAATATAAGGAGAGCATTTAAGTTAAAAGAAATATGCCTTCATATAAAAGATAGTACAGACCAAAATAATGGAGGTATCCATTCAATTTCCTGAGAAAGTATCGTCAAAGCTCCAATCTACGATATAAAAAATCGGGAGTGCTCTAAAATGATGCGATTCAGAAGTAGAGTGCGTCAAACTTGGAGTATCCAATGAACAGGGTAAAATCAAATATCCATAGTTATTCAAAAATTGGTATAAAATTAGGGCATTAACAAAGTCACCTATCGATTTAAGATGGAATTTCATCTAATCGAACATGTTTCGAGAGAATGATAGGCCAAAAATATATTTTTGGAGTATTGCGAAAAATGCAATATTTTCCTTACTTGGAGTCCAGCTACATATTTGACGAAAAATGTTTTTCCTCTCAAAAAATATTGAAATTATGAGAATAAGGGGTCTTTGATACGACAAATCGACTGGTGTTGTCCATTTTTCGATAAGATAAATGTTTCAAATAATAGGAGAGCATTTAAGTTGAAAGAAAACATGCCTTCATATAAAAAATGGTACAGACCAGAATAATGGAAGTATTCATTCAATTTTCTGAGAAAGTATCGTCAAAGGTCTAATCTATGATATAAAAAATCGGGAGTGCTCTAGAATGATGCGATTCAGAAGTAGAGTGCGTCAAACTTGGAGTATCCAATGAAGAGGATAAAATCAAATATCCATAGTTATTCAAAAATTGATAGAATTAGGGCATTAACAAAGTCACCTATCGATTTTAGATGAAATTTGATCTATTCGAACATGTTTCGAGAGGATGATAGGCCAAAAATATATTTTTGGAGTATTGCGAAAAATGCAATATTTTCCTTACTTGGAGTCCAGCTACATATTTGACGAAAAATGTTTTCCCCCTCAAAAAATATTGAAATTATGAGAATAAGTGGTCTTTGATACGACAAATCGACTGGTGTTGTCCATTTTCCGATAAGATAAATGTTTCAAATATTAGGAGAGCATTTAAGTTGAAAGAAAACATGCCTTCATATAAAAAATAGTACAGACCAAAATAATGGAAGTATTCATTCAATTTTCTGAGAAAGTATCGTCAAAGGTCCAATCTATGATATAAAAAATCGGGAGTGCTCTAAAATGATGCGATTCAGAAGTAGAGTGCGTCAAACTTGGAGTATCCAATGGAGAGGGTAAAATCAAATATCCATAGTTATTCAAAAATTGATAGAATTAGGGCATTAACAAAGTCACCTATCGATTTTAGATGAAATTTCATCTAATCGAACATGTTTCGAGATGCTGATAGGCCAAAAATATATTTTTGGAGTATTGCGAAAAATGCAATAAATTCCTTACTATAGTCCAGCTACATATTTGACGAAAAATGTTTTTCCTCTCAAAAAAAACTGAAATTATTAGAATACGGGTTCTTTGATACGGCAAATCGACTGGTGTTGTCCATTTTTCGATAAGATGAATGTTTCAAATATTAGGAGAGCATTTAAGTTAAAAGAAAACATGCCTTCATATAAAAAATAGTACAGACCAAAATAATGGAAGTATTCATTCAATTTTCTGAGAAAGTATCGTCAAAGGTCCAATCTATGAGATAAAAAATCGGGAGTGCTCTAAAATGATGCGATTCATAAGTAGAGTGCGTCAAACTTGGAGTATCCAATGAAGAGGTTAAAATCAAATATCCATAGCTATTCAAAAATTGATAGAATTAGAGCATTAACAAAGTCACCTATCAATTTTAGATGGAATTTCATTTAATCGAACATGTTTCGAGAGAATGATAGGCCAAAAATATATTTTGGGAGTATTGCGAAAAATGCAATATTTTCCTAACTTATAGTCCTGCTACATATTTGACGAAAAATGTTTTTCCTCTCAAAAAATACTGAAATTATCAGAATAAGGGTTCTTTGATACGAAAAATCGACTGGTGTTGTCCATTTTTCGATAAGATAAATGTTTCAAATATTAGGAGAGCATTTATGTTAAAAGAAAATATGCCTTCATATAAAAAATAGTACAGACCAAAATAATGGAAGTATTCATTCAATTTTCTGAGAAAGTATCGTCAAAGCTCCAATCTATGATATAAAAAATCGGGAGTGCTCTAAAATGATGCGATTCAGAAGTAGAGTGCGTCACACTTGGAGTACCCAATGAAGAGGGTAAAATCAAATTTCCATAGTTATTCAAAAATTGATAGAATTAGGGCATTAACAAAGTCACCTATCGATTTTAGATGAAATTTCATCTATTCGAACATGTTTCGAGAGGATGATAGGCCAAAAATATATTTTTGGAGTATTGCGAAAAATGCAATATTTTCCAGCTACATATTCGACGAAAAATGTTTTTCCTCTCAAAAAATACTGAAATTATGAGAATAAGAGTTCTTTGATACGAGAAATCGACTGGTGTTGTCCATTTTTCGATAAGATGAATGTTTCAAATATTAGGAGAGCATTTACGTTAAAAGAAAACATGCCTTCATATAAAAAATAGTACAGACCAAAATAATGGAAGTAATCATTCAATTTTCTGAGAAAGTATCGTCAAAGGTCCAATCTATGATATAAAAAATCGGGAGTGCACTAAAATGATGCGATTCAGAAGTAGAGTGCGTAAAACTTGGAGTATCCAATGAAAAGGGGGGAATCAAATATCCATAGTTATTCAAAAATTGATAGAATCAGGGCATCAACAAAGTCACCTATCGATTTAAGATGAAATTTCATCTAATCGAACATGTTTCGAGAGAATGATAGGCCAAAAATATATTTTTGGAGTATTGCGAAAAATGCAATATTTTCCTTACTATAGTCCAGCTTCATATTTGACGAAAAATGTTCTTCCTCTCAAAAAATACTGAAATTATGCGATTCAGAAGTAGAGTGCGTCACACTTGGAGTACCCAATGAAGAGGGTAAAATCAAATATCCATAGTTATTCAAAAATTGATAGAATCAGGGCATCAACAAAATCACCTATCGATTTTAGATGAAATTTCATCTAATCGAACATGTTTCGAGAGAATGATAGGCCAAAAATATATTTTTGGAGTATTGCGAAAAATGCAATATTTTCCTTACAGCTACATATTTGACGAAAAATGTTCTTCCTCTCAAAAAATACTGAAATTATGAGAATAAGGGGTCTTTGATACGACAAATCGACTGGTGTTGTCCATTTTTCGATAAGATAAATGTTTCAAATATTAGAAAAGCATTTAAGTTAAAAGAAAACATGCCTTCATATAAAAAATGGTACAGACCATAATAATGGAAGTATTCATTCAATTTTCTGAGAAAGTATCGTCAAAGGTCCAATTTATGATATAAAAAATCGGGAGTGCTCTAAAATGATGCGATTCAGAAGTAGAGTGCGTCAAACTTGGAGTATCCAATGAACAGGGTAAAATCAAATATTCATAGTTATTCAAAAATTGGTATAAAATTAGGGCATTAACAAAATCATAGCTCCAATCTATGATATAAAAAGTCGGGAGTGCTCTAAAATGATGCGCTTCAGAAGTAGAGTGCGTCACACTTGGAGTATCCAATGAAGAGGGTAAAATCAAATATCCATAGTTATTCAAAAATTGAAAGAATTAGGGCATTAACAAAGTCACCTATCGATTTAAGATGGAATTTCATCTAATCGAACATGTTTCGAGAGAATGATAGGCCAAAAATATATTTTTGGAGTATTGCGAAAAATGCAATATTTTCCTTACTTGGAGTCCAGCTTCATATTTGACGAAAAATGTTCTTCCTCTCAAAAAATACTGAAATTATGAGAATAAGGGTTCTTTGATACGAGAAATCGACTGGCGTTGTCCATTTTTCGATAAGATAAATGTTTCAAATATTAGGAGAGCATTTATGTTAAAAGAAAATATGCCTTCATATAGAAAATAGTACAGACCAAAATATTGGAAGTATTCATTCAATTTTCTGAGAAAGTATCGTCAAAGCTCCAATCTATGATATAAAAAATCGGGAGTGCTCTAAAATGATGCGATTCAGAAGTAGAGTGCGTCACACTTGGAGTACCCAATGAAGAGGGTAAAATCAAATATCCATAGTTATTCAAAAATTGATAGAATCAGGGCATCAACAAAATCACCTATCGATTTTAGATGAAATTTCATCTAATCGAACATGTTTCGAGAGAATGATAGGCCAAAAATATATTTTTGGAGTATTGCGAAAAATGCAATATTTTCCTTACTATAGTCCAGCTACATATTTGACGAAAAATGTTCTTCCTCTCAAAAAATACTGAAATTATGAGAATAAGGGGTCTTTGATACGACAAATCGACTGGTGTTGTCCATTTTTCGATAAGATAAATGTTTCAAATATTAGAAAAGCATTTAAGTTAAAAGAAAACATGCCTTCATATAAAAAATGGTACAGACCATAATAATGGAAGTATTCATTCAATTTTCTGAGAAAGTATCGTCAAAGGTCCAATTTATGATATAAAAAATCGGGAGTGCTCTAAAATGATGCGATTCAGAAGTAGAGTGCGTCAAACTTGGAGTATCCAATGAACAGGGTAAAATCAAATATTCATAGTTATTCAAAAATTGGTATAAAATTAGGGCATTAACAAAATCACCTATCGATTTTAGATGAAATATCATCTAATCGATCATGTTTCGTGAGGATGATAGGCCAAAAATATATTTTGGGAGTATTGCGAAAAATGCAATATTTTACTTATATAGTCCAGCTACATATTTGACGACAAATGTTTTTCCTCTCAAAAAATACTGAAATTATGAGAATAAGGGTTCTTTGATACGACAAATCGACTGGTGTTGTCCATTTTTCGATAAGATAAATGTTTCAAATATAAGGAGAGCATTTAAGTTAAAAGAAATATGCCTTCATATAAAAGATAGTACAGACCAAAATAATGGAGGTATCCATTCAATTTCCTGAGAAAGTATCGTCAAAGCTCCAATCTATGATATAAAAAGTCGGGAGTGCTCTAAAATGATGCGCTTCAGAAGTAGAGTGCGTCACACTTGGAGTATCCAATGAAGAGGGTAAAATCAAATATCCATAGTTATTCAAAAATTGAAAGAATTAGGGCATTAACAAAGTCACCTATCGATTTAAGATGGAATTTCATCTAATCGAACATGTTTCGAGAGAATGATAGGCCAAAAATATATTTTTGGAGTATTGCGAAAAATGCAATATTTTCCTTACTTGGAGTCCAGCTACATATTTGACGAAAAATGTTTTTCCTCTCAAAAAATATTGAAATTATGAGAATAAGGGGTCTTTGATACGACAAATCGACTGGTGTTGTCCATTTTTCGATAAGATAAATGTTTCAAATAATAGGAGAGCATTTAAGTTGAAAGAAAACATGCCTTCATATAAAAAATGGTACAGACCAGAATAATGGAAGTATTCATTCAATTTTCTGAGAAAGTATCGGCAAAGGTCCAACCTATGATATAAAAAATCGGGAGTGCTCTAAAATGATGCGATTCAGAAGTAGAGTGCGTCAAACTTGGAGTATCCAATGAAGAGGGTAAAATCAAATATCCATAGTTATTCAAAAATTGATAGAATTAGGGCATTAACAAAGTCACCTATCGATTTTAGATGGAATTCCATCTAATCGAACATGTTTCGAGTGGATGATAGGCCAAAAATATATTTTTGGAGTATTTCGAAAAATGCAATATTTTCCTTATTATAGTCAAGCTACATATTTGATGAAAAATGTTTTTCCTCTCAAAAAAAACTGAAATTATTAGCATACGGGTTCTTTGATACGGCAAATCGACTGGTGTTGTCCATTTTTCGATAAGATGAATGTTTCAAATATTAGGAGAGCATTTAAGTTAAAAGAAAACATGCCTTCATATAAAAAATAGTACAGACCAGAATAATGGAAGTATTCATTCAATTTTCTGAGAAAGTATCGTCAAAGGTCCAATTTATGAGATAAAAAATCGGGCGTGCTCTAAAATGATGCGATTCAGAAGTAGAGTGCGTCAAACTTGGAGTATCCAATGAAGAGGTTAAAATCAAATATCCATAGCTATTCAAAAATTGATAGAATTAGGGCATTAACAAAGACACCTATCGATTTTAGATGAAATTCCATCTAATCGAACATGTTTCGGGAGGATGATAGGCCAAAAATATATTTTTGGAGTATTGCGAAAAATGCAATATTTTCCTTACTATAGTCAAGCTACATATTTGACGAAAAATGTTTTTCCTCTCAAAAAATACTGAAATTATGAGAATAAGGGTTCTTTGATACGACTAATCGACTGGTGTTGTCCATTTTTCGATAAGATAAATGTTTCAAATATTAGGAGAGCATTTAAGTTAAAAGAAAACATGCCTCCATATAAAAAATAGTACAGACCAAAATAATGGAAGTATTTATTCAATTTTCTGAGAAAGTATCGTCAAAGGTCCAACCTATGATATAAAAAATCGGGAGTGCTCTAAAATGATGCGATTCAGAAGTAGAGTGCGTCAAACTTGGAGTATCCAATGAAGAGGTTAAAATCAAATATCCATAGCTATTCAAAAATTGATAGAATTAGGGCATTAACAAAGTCACCTATCGATTTTAGATGGAATTCCATCTAATCGAACATGTTTCGAGTGGATGATAGGCCAAAAATATATTTTTGGAGTATTTCGAAAAATGCAATATTTTCCTTAATATAGTCAAGCTACATATTTGACGAAAAATGTTTTTCCTCTCAAAAAATACTGAAATTATGAGAATAAGGGTTCTTTGATACGACAAATCGACTGGTGTTGTCCATTTTTCGATAAGATAAATGTTTCAAATATTAGGAGAGCATTTAAGTTAAAAGAAAACATGCCTTCATATAAAAAATAGTACAGACCAAAATAATGGAAGTATTTATTCAATTTTCTGAGAAAGTATCGGCAAAGGTCCAACCTATGATATAAAAAATCGGGAGTGCTCTAAAATGATGCGATTCAGAAGTAGAGTGCGTCAAACTTGGAGTATCCAATGAAGAGGGTAAAATCAAATATCCATAGTTATTCAAAAATTGATAGAATTAGGGCATTAACAAAGTCACCTATCGATTTTAGATGGAATTCCATCTAATCGAACATGTTTCGAGTGGATGATAGGCCAAAAATATATTTTTGGAGTATTTCGAAAAATGCAATATTTTCCTTATTATAGTCAAGCTACATATTTGATGAAAAATGTTTTTCCTCTCAAAAAAAACTGAAATTATTAGAATACGGGTTCTTTGATACGGCAAATCGACTGGTGTTGTCCATTTTTCGATAAGATGAATGTTTCAAATATTAGGAGAGCATTTAAGTTAAAAGAAAACATGCCTTCATATAAAAAATAGTACAGACCAAAATAATGGAAGTATTCATTCAATTTTCTGAGAAAGTATCGTCAAAGGTCCAATCTATGAGATAAAAAATCGGGAGTGCTCTAAAATGATGCGATTCATAAGTAGAGTGCGTCAAACTTGGAGTATCCAATGAAGAGGTTAAAATCAAATATCCATAGCTATTCAAAAATTGATAGAATTAGAGCATTAACAAAGTCACCTATCAATTTTAGATGAAATTCCATCTAATCGAACATGTTTCGAGAGGATGATAGGCCAAAAATATATTTTTGGAGTCTTGCGAAAAATGCAATATTTTCCTTACTATAGTCCAGCTACATATTTGACGAAAAATGTTTTTCCTCTCAAAAAATACTGAAATTATGAGAATAAGGGTTCTTTGATACGACAAATCGACTGGTGTTGTCCATTTTTCGATAAGATAAATGTTTCAAATATTAGGAGAGCATTTAAGTTAAAAGAAAACATGCCTTCATATAAAAAATAGTACAGACCAAAATAATAGAAGTATTCATTCAATTTTTTGAGAAAGTATCGTCAAAGGTCCAATCTATGATATGAAAAATCGAGAGTGCTCTAAAATAATGCGATTCAGAAGTAGAGTGCGTCAAACTTGGAGTATCCAATGAGGAGGGTAAAATCAAATATCTATAGTTATTCAAAAATTGATAGAATTAGGGCATTAACAAAGTCACCTATCGATTTTAGATGAAATTTCATCTAATCGAACATGTTTCGAGAGGTGATAGGACAAAAATATATTTTTGGAGTATTGCGGAAAATGCAATATTTTCCTTACATATTTGACGAAAAATGTTTTTCCTCTCAAAAAAAAACTGAAATTATTAGAATACGGGTTCTTTGATACGGCAAATCGACTGGTGTTCCATTTTTCGATAAGATGAATGTTTCAAATATTAGGAGAGCATTTAAGTTAAAAGAAAACATGCCTTCATATAAAAAATAGTACAGACCAGAATAATGGAAGTATTCATTCAATTTTCTGAGAAAGTATCGTCAAAGGTCCAATTTATGAGATAAAAAATCGGGAGTGCTCTAAAATGATGCGATTCAGAAGTAGAGTGCGTCAAACTTGGAGTATCCAATGAAGAGGTTGAAATCAAATATCCATAGCTATTTAAAAATTGATAGAATTAGGGCAATAACAAAGACACCTATCGATTTTAGATGAAATTCCATCTAATCGAACATGTTTCGAGAGGATGATAGGCCAAAAATATATTTTTGGAGTATTGCGAAAAATGCAATATTTTCCTTACTATAGTCAAGCTACATATTTGACGAAAAATGTTTTTCCTCTCAAAAAATACTGAAATTATGAGAATAAGGGTTCTTTGATACGACAAATCGACTGGTGTTGTCCATTTTTCGATAAGATAAATGTTTCAAATATTAGGAGAGCATTTAAGTTAAAAGAAAACATGCCTTCATATAAAAAATAGTACAGACCAAAATAATGGAAGTATTCATTCAATTTTCTGAGAAAGTATCGGCAAAGGTCCAACCTATGATATAAAAAATCGGGAGTGCTCTAAAATGATGCGATTCAGAAGTAGAGTGCGTCAAACTTGGAGTATCCAATGAAGAGGGTAAAATCAAATATCCATAGTTATTCAAAAATTGATAGAATTAGGGCATTAACAAAGTCACCTATCGATTTTAGATGGAATTCCATCTAATCGAACATGTTTCGAGTGGATGATAGGCCAAAAATATATTTTTGGAGTATTTCGAAAAATGCAATATTTTCCTTATTATAGTCAAGCTACATATTTGATGAAAAATGTTTTTCCTCTCAAAAAAAACTGAAATTATTAGAATACGGGTTCTTTGATACGGCAAATCGACTGGTGTTGTCCATTTTTCGATAAGATGAATGTTTCAAATATTAGGAGAGCATTTAAGTTAAAAGAAAACATGCCTTCATATAAAAAATAGTACAGACCAAAATAATGGAAGTATTCATTCAATTTTCTGAGAAAGTATCGTCAAAGGTCCAATCTATGAGATAAAAAATCGGGAGTGCTCTAAAATGATGCGATTCATAAGTAGAGTGCGTCAAACTTGGAGTATCCAATGAAGAGGTTAAAATCAAATATCCATAGCTATTCAAAAATTGATAGAATTAGAGCATTAACAAAGTCACCTATCAATTTTAGATGAAATTCCATCTAATCGAACATGTTTCGAGAGGATGATAGGCCAAAAATATATTTTTGGAGTCTTGCGAAAAATGCAATATTTTCCTTACTATAGTCCAGCTACATATTTGACGAAAAATGTTTTTCCTCTCAAAAAATACTGAAATTATGAGAATAAGGGTTCTTTGATACGACAAATCGACTGGTGTTGTCCATTTTTCGATAAGATAAATGTTTCAAATATTAGGAGAGCATTTAAGTTAAAAGAAAACATGCCTTCATATAAAAAATAGTACAGACCAAAATAATAGAAGTATTCATTCAATTTTTTGAGAAAGTATCGTCAAAGGTCCAATCTATGATATGAAAAATCGAGAGTGCTCTAAAATTATGCGATTCAGAAGTAGAGTGCGTCAAACTTGGAGTATCCAATGAGGAGGGTAAAATCAAATATCTATAGTTATTCAAAAATTGATAGAATTAGGGCATTAACAAAGTCACCTATCGATTTTAGATGAAATTTCATCTAATCGAACATGTTTCGAGAGGTGATAGGACAAAAATATATTTTTGGAGTATTGCGGAAAATGCAATATTTTCCTTACATATTTGACGAAAAATGTTTTTCCTCTCAAAAAAAACTGAAATTATTAGAATACGGGTTCTTTGATACGGCAAATCGACTGGTGTTCCATTTTTCGATAAGATGAATGTTTCAAATATTAGGAGAGCATTTAAGTTAAAAGAAAACATGCCTTCATATAAAAAATAGTACAGACCAAAATAATGGAAGTATTCATTCAATTTTCTGAGAAAGTATCGGCAAAGGTCCAACCTATGATATAAAAAATCGGGAGTGCTCTAAAATGATGCGATTCAGAAGTAGAGTGCGTAAAACTTGGAGTATCCAATGAAAAGGGGGGAATCAAATATCCATAGTTATTCAAAAATTGATAGAATCAGGGCATCAACAAAGTCACCTATCGATTTTAGATGAAATTCCATCTAATCGAACATGGTTCGAGAGAATGATAGGCCAAAAATATATTTTTGGAGTATTGCGAAAAATGCAATATTTTCCTTACTATAGTCCAGCTACATATTTGTCGAAAAATGTTCTTCCTCTCAAAAAATACTGAAATTATGAGAATAAGGGGTCTTTGATACGACAAATCGACTGGTGTTGTCAATTTTTCGATAAGACAAATGTTTCAAATATTAGAAAAGCATTTAAGTTAAAAGAAAACATGCCTTCATATAAAAAATGGTACAGACCATAATAATGGAAGTATTCATTCAATTTTCTGAGAAAGTATCGTCAAAGGTCCAATTTATGATATAAAAAATCGGGAGTGCTCTAAAATGATGCGATTCAGAAGTAGAGTGCGTCAAACTTGGAGTATCCAATGAACAGGGTAAAATCAAATATCCATAGTTATTCAAAAATTGGTATAAAATTAGGGCATTAACAAAATCACCTATCGATTTTAGATGAAATTTCATCTAATCGATCATGTTTCGTGAGGATGATAGGCCAAAAATATATTTTGGGAGTATTGCGAAAAATGCAATATTTTACTTATATAGTCCAGCTACATATTTGACGACAAATGTTTTTCCTCTCAAAAAATACTGAAATTATGAGAATAAGGGTTCTTTGATACGACAAATCGACTGGTGTTGTCCATTTTTCGATAAGATAAATGTTTCAAATATAAGGAGAGCATTTAAGTTAAAAGAAATATGGCTTCATATAAAAGATAGTACAGACCAAAATAATGGAGGTATCCATTCAATTTCCTGAGAAAGTATCGTCAAAGCTCCAATCTATGATATAAAAAATCGGGAGTGCTCTAAAATGATGCGATTCAGAAGTAGAGTGCGTCAAACTTGGAGTATCCAATGAACAGGGTAAAATCAAATATCCATAGTTATTCAAAAATTGGTATAAAATTAGGGCATTAACAAAGTCACCTATCGATTTAAGATGGAATTTCATCTAATCGAACATGTTTCGAGAGAATGATAGGCCAAAAATATATTTTTGGAGTATTGCGAAAAATGCAATATTTTCCTTACTTGGAGTCCAGCTACATATTTGACGAAAAATGTTTTTCCTCTCAAAAAATATTGAAATTATGAGAATAAGGGGTCTTTGATACGACAAATCGACTGGTGTTGTCCATTTTTCGATAAGATAAATGTTTCAAATAATAGGAGAGCATTTACGTTAAAAGAAAACATGCCTTCATATAAAAAATGGTACAGACCAGAATAATGGAAGTATTCATTCAATTTTCTGAGAAAGTATCGTCAAAGGTCTAATCTATGATATAAAAAATCGGGAGTGCTCTAGAATGATGCGATTCAGAAGTAGAGTGCGTCAAACTTGGAGTATCCAATGAAGAGGATAAAATCAAATATCCATAGTTATTCAAAAATTGATAGAATTAGGGCATTAACAAAGTCACCTATCGATTTTAGATGAAATTTGATCTATTCGAACATGTTTCGAGAGGATGATAGGCCAAAAATATATTTTTGGAGTATTGCGAAAAATGCAATATTTTCCTTACTTGGAGTCCAGCTACATATTTGACGAAAAATGTTTTCCCCCTCAAAAAATATTGAAATTATGAGAATAAGTGGTCTTTGATACGACAAATCGACTGGTGTTGTCCATTTTCCGATAAGATAAATGTTTCAAATATTAGGAGAGCATTTAAGTTGAAAGAAAACATGCCTTCATATAAAAAATAGTACAGACCAAAATAATGGAAGTATTCATTCAATTTTCTGAGAAAGTATCGTCAAAGGTCCAATCTATGATATAAAAAATCGGGAGTGCTCTAAAATGATGCGATTCAGAAGTAGAGTGCGTCAAACTTGGAGTATCCAATGGAGAGGGTAAAATCAAATATCCATAGTTATTCAAAAATTGATAGAATTAGGGCATTAACAAAGTCACCTATCGATTTTAGATGAAATTTCATCTAATCGAACATGTTTCGAGATGCTGATAGGCCAAAAATATATTTTTGGAGTATTGCGAAAAATGCAATAAATTCCTTACTATAGTCCAGCTACATATTTGACGAAAAATGTTTTTCCTCTAAAAAAAAACTGAAATTATTAGAATACGGGTTCTTTGATACGGCAAATCGACTGGTGTTGTCCATTTTTCGATAAGATGAATGTTTCAAATATTAGGAGAGCATTTAAGTTAAAAGAAAACATGCCTTCATATAAAAAATAGTACAGACCAAAATAATGGAAGTATTCATTCAATTTTCTGAGAAAGTATCGTCAAAGGTCCAATCTATGAGATAAAAAATCGGGAGTGCTCTAAAATGATGCGATTCATAAGTAGAGTGCGTCAAACTTGGAGTATCCAATGAAGAGGTTAAAATCAAATATCCATAGCTATTCAAAAATTGATAGAATTAGAGCATTAACAAAGTCACCTATCAATTTTAGATGGAATTTCATTTAATCGAACATGTTTCGAGAGAATGATAGGCCAAAAATATATTTTGGGAGTATTGCGAAAAATGCAATATTTTCCTAACTTATAGTCCAGCTACATATTTGACGAAAAATGTTTTTCCTCTCAAAAAATACTGAAATTATGAGAATAAGGGTTCTTTGATACGAGAAATCGACTGGTGTTGTCCATTTTTCGATAAGATAAATGTTTCAAATATTAGGAGAGCATTTATGTTAAAAGAAAATATGCCTTCATATAAAAAATAGTACAGACCAAAATAATGGAAGTATTCATTCAATTTTCTGAGAAAGTATCGTCAAAGCTCCAATCTATGATATAAAAAATCGGGAGTGCTCTAAAATGATGCGATTCAGAAGTAGAGTGCGTCACACTTGGAGTACCCAATGAAGAGGGTAAAATCAAATTTCCATAGTTATTCAAAAATTGATAGAATTAGGGCATTAACAAAGTCACCTATCGATTTTAGATGAAATTTCATCTATTCGAACATGTTTCGAGAGGATGATAGGCCAAAAATATATTTTTGGAGTATTGCGAAAAATGCAATATTTTCCAGCTACATATTTGACGAAAAATGTTTTTCCTCTCAAAAAATACTGAAATTATGAGAATAAGAGTTCTTTGATACGAGAAATCGACTGGTGTTGTCTATTTTTCGATAAGATGAATGTTTCAAATATTAGGAGAGCATTTACGTTAAAAGAAAACATGCCTTCATATAAAAAATAGTACAGACCAAAATAATGGAAGTAATCATTCAATTTTCTGAGAAAGTATCGTCAAAGGTCCAATCTATGATATAAAAAATCGGGAGTGCTCTAAAATGATGCGATTCAGAAGTAGAGTGCGTAAAACTTGGAGTATCCAATGAAAAGGGGGGAATCAAATATCCATAGTTATTCAAAAATTGATAGAATCAGGGCATCAACAAAGTCACCTATCGATTTAAGATGAAATTTCATCTAATCGAACATGTTTCGAGAGAATGATAGGCCAAAAATATATTTTTGGAGTATTGCGAAAAATGCAATATTTTCCTTACTATAGTCCAGCTTCATATTTGACGAAAAATGTTCTTCCTCTCAAAAAATACTGAAATTATGAGAATAAGGGTTCTTTGATACGAGAAATCGACTGGTGTTGTCCATTTTTCGATAAGATAAATGTTTCAAATATTAGGAGAGCATTTATGTTAAAAGAAAATATGCCTTCATATAAAAAATAGTACAGACCAAAATATTGGAAGTATTCATTCAATTTTCTGAGAAAGTATCGTCAAAGCTCCAATCTATGATATAAAAAATCGGGAGTGCTCTAAAATGATGCGATTCAGAAGTAGAGTGCGTCACACTTGGAGTACCCAATGAAGAGGGTAAAATCAAATATCCATAGTTATTCAAAAATTGATAGAATCAGGGCATCAACAAAATCACCTATCGATTTTAGATGAAATTTCATCTAATCGAACATGTTTCGAGAGAATGATAGGCCAAAAATATATTTTTGGAGTATTGCGAAAAATGCAATATTTTCCTTACTATAGTCCAGCTACATATTTGACGAAAAATGTTCTTCCTCTCAAAAAATACTGAAATTATGAGAATAAGGGGTCTTTGATACGACAAATCGACTGGTGTTGTCCATTTTTCGATAAGATGAATGTTTCAAATATTAGAAAAGCATTTAAGTTAAAAGAAAACATGCCTTCATATAAAAAATGGTACAGACCATAATAATGGAAGTATTCATTCAATTTTCTGAGAAAGTATCGTCAAAGGTCCAATCTATGATATAAAAAATCGGGAGTGCTCTAAAATGATGCGATTCAGAAGTAGAGTGCGTAAAACTTGGAGTATCCAATGAAAAGGGGGGAATCAAATATCCATAGTTATTCAAAAATTGATAGAATCAGGGCATCAACAAAGTCACCTATCGATTTTAGATGAAATTCCATCTAATCGAACATGTTTCGAGAGAATGATAGGCCAAAAATATATTTTTGGAGTATTGCGAAAAATGCAATATTTTCCTTACTATAGTCCAGCTTCATATTTGACGAAAAATGTTCTTCCTCTCAAAAAATACTGAAATTATGAGAATAAGGGTTCTTTGATACGAGAAATCGACTGGTGTTGTCCATTTTTCGATAAGATAAATGTTTCAAATATTAGGAGAGCATTTATGTTAAAAGAAAATATGCCTTCATATAAAAAATAGTACAGACCAAAATATTGGAAGTATTCATTCAATTTTCTGAGAAAGTATCGTCAAAGCTCCAATCTATGATATAAAAAATCGGGAGTGCTCTAAAATGATGCGATTCAGAAGTAGAGTGCGTCACACTTGGAGTACCCAATGAAGAGGGTAAAATCAAATATCCATAGTTATTCAAAAATTGATAGAATCAGGGCATCAACAAAATCACCTATCGATTTTAGATGAAATTTCATCTAATCGAACATGTTTCGAGAGAATGATAGGCCAAAAATATATTTTTGGAGTATTGCGAAAAATGCAATATTTTCCTTACTATAGTCCAGCTACATATTTGACGAAAAATGTTCTTCCTCTCAAAAAATACTGAAATTATGAGAATAAGGGGTCTTTGATACGACAAATCGACTGGTGTTGTCCATTTTTCGATAAGATAAATGTTTCAAATATTAGAAAAGCATTTAAGTTAAAAGAAAACATGCCTTCATATAAAAAATGGTACAGACCATAATAATGGAAGTATTCATTCAATTTTCTGAGAAAGTATCGTCAAAGGTCCAATTTATGATATAAAAAATCGGGAGTGCTCTAAAATGATGCGATTCAGAAGTAGAGTGCGTCAAACTTGGAGTATCCAATGAACAGGGTAAAATCAAATATTCATAGTTATTCAAAAATTGGTATAAAATTAGGGCATTAACAAAATCACCTATCGATTTTAGATGAAATATCATCTAATCGATCATGTTTCGTGAGGATGATAGGCCAAAAATATATTTTGGGAGTATTGCGAAAAATGCAATATTTTACTTATATAGTCCAGCTACATATTTGACGACAAATGTTTTTCCTCTCAAAAAATACTGAAATTATGAGAATAAGGGTTCTTTGATACGACAAATCGACTGGTGTTGTCCATTTTTCGATAAGATAAATGTTTCAAATATAAGGAGAGCATTTAAGTTAAAAGAAATATGCCTTCATATAAAAGATAGTACAGACCAAAATAATGGAGGTATCCATTCAATTTCCTGAGAAAGTATCGTCAAAGCTCCAATCTATGATATAAAAAGTCGGGAGTGCTCTAAAATGATGCGCTTCAGAAGTAGAGTGCGTCACACTTGGAGTATCCAATGAAGAGGGTAAAATCAAATATCCATAGTTATTCAAAAATTGAAAGAATTAGGGCATTAACAAAGTCACCTATCGATTTAAGATGGAATTTCATCTAATCGAACATGTTTCGAGAGAATGATAGGCCAAAAATATATTTTTGGAGTATTGCGAAAAATGCAATATTTTCCTTACTTGGAGTCCAGCTACATATTTGACGAAAAATGTTTTTCCTCTTAAAAAATATTGAAATTATGAGAATAAGGGGTCTTTGATACGACAAATCGACTGGTGTTGTCCATTTTTCGATAAGATAAATGTTTCAAATAATAGGAGAGCATTTAAGTTGAAAGAAAACATGCCTTCATATAAAAAATGGTACAGACCAGAATAATGGAAGTATTCATTCAATTTTCTGAGAAAGTATCGTCAAAGGTCTAATCTATCATATAAAAAATCGGGAGTGCTCTAAAATGATGCGATTCAGAAGTAGAGTGCGTCAAACTTGGAGTATCCAATGAAGATGATAAAATCAAATATCCATAGTTATTCAAAAATTGATAGAATTAGGGCATTAACAAAGTCACCTATCGATTTTAGATGAAATTTGATCTATTCGAACATGTTTCAAGAGGATGATAGGCCAAAAATATATTTTTGGAGTATTGCGAAAAATGCAATAAATTCCTTACTATAGTCCAGCTACATATTTGACGAAAAATGTTTTTCGTCTCAAAAAATACTGAAATTATGAGAATAAGGGTTCCTTGATACGAGAAATCGACTGGTTTTGTCCATTTTTCGATAGGATGAATGTTTCAAATATTAGGAGAGCATTTACGTTAAAAGAAAACATGCCTTCATATAAAAAATAGTACAGACCAAAATAATGGAAGTAATCATTCAATTCTCTGAGAAAGTATCGTCAAAGGTCCAATCTATGATATAAAAAATCGGGAGTGCTCTAAAATGATGCGATTCAGAAGTAGAGTGCGTAAAACTTGGAGTATCCAATGAAGAGGGTAAAATCAAATATCCATAGTTATTCAAAAATTGATAGAATTAGGGCATTACCAAAGTCACCTATCGATTTTAGATGAAATTTCATCTAATCGAACATGTTTCAAGATGATGATAGGCCAAAAATATATTTTTGGAGTATTGCGAAAAATGCAATAAATTCCTTACTATAACCCAGCTACATATTTGACGAAAAATGTTTTTCCTCTCAAAAAATACTGAAATTATGAGAATAAGGGTTCTTTGATACGACAAATCGACTGGTGTTGTCCATTTTTCGATAAGATAAATGTTCCAAATATTAGGAGAGCATCTAAGTTAAAAGAAAATATGACTTTATATAAAAGATAGTACAGACCAAAATAATGGAAGTATTCATTGAATTTCCTGAGAAAGTATCGTCGAAGCTCCAATCTATGATATAAAAAATCGGGAATGCTCTAAAATGATGCGCTTCAGAAGTAGAGTGCGTCACACTTGGAGTATCCAATGGAGAGGGTAATATCAAATATCCATAGTTATTCAAAAATTGATAGAATTAGGGCATTAACAAAGTCACCTATCGATTTTAGATGAAATTTCATCTAATCGAACATGTTTCGAGAGGATGATAGGCCAAAAATATATTTTGGGAGTATTGTGAAAAATGCAATATTTTACTTATATAGTCCAGCTACATATTTGACGACAAATGTTTTTCCCCTCAAAAAATACTGAAATTATGAGAATAAGGGGTCTTTGATACGACAAATCGACTGGTGTTGTCCATTTTCCGATAAGATAAATGTTTCAAATATTAGGAGAGCATTTAAGTTGAAAGAAAACATGCCTTCATATAAAAAATAGTACAGACCAAAATAATGGAAGTATTCATTCAATTTTCTGAGAAAGTATCGTCAAAGGTCCAATCTATGATATAAAAAGTCGGGAGTGCTCTAAAATGATGCGCTTCAGAAGTAGAGTGCGTCACACTTGGAGTATCCAATGAAGAGGGTAAAATCAAATATCCATAGTTATTCAAAAATTGAAAGAATTAGGGCATTAACAAAGTCACCTATCGATTTAAGATGGAATTTCATCTAATCGAACATGTTTCGAGAGGATGATAGGCCAAAAATATATTTTTGGAGTATTGCGAAAAATGCAATATTTTCCTTACTTGGAGTCAAGCTACATATTTGACGAAAAATGTTTTTCCTCTCAAAAAATATTGAAATTATGAGAATAAGGGGTCTTTGATACGACAAATCGACTGGTGTTGTCCATTTTCCGATAAGATAAATGTTTCAAATATTAGGAGAGCATTTAAGTTGAAAGAAAACATGCCTTCATATAAAAAATGGTACAGATCAAAATAATGGAAGTATTCATTGAATTTTCTGAGAAAGTATCGTCAAAGGTCCAATCTATGATATAAAAAATCGGGAGTGCTCTAAAATGATGCGATTCAGAAGTAGAGTGCGTCAAACTTGGAGTATCCAATGGAGAGGGTAATATCAAATATCCATAGTTATTCAAAAATTGATAGAATTAGGGCATTAACAAAGTCACCTATCGATTTTAGATGAAATTTCATCTAATCGAACATGTTTCGAGAGGATGATAGGCCAAAAATATATTTTGGGAGTATTGTGAAAAATGCAATATTTTACTTATATAGTCCAGCTACATATTTGACGACAAATGTTTTTCCCCTCAAAAAATACTGAAATTATGAGAATAAGGGGTCTTTGATACGACAAATCGACTGGTGTTGTCCATTTTTCGATAAGATAAATGTTTCAAATATTAGGAGAGCATTTAAGTTAAAAGAAATATGCCTTCATATAAAAGATAGTACAGACCAAAATAATGGAGGTATCCATTCAATTTCCTGAGAAAGTATCGTCAAAGCTCCAATCTATGATATAAAAAGTCGGGAGTGCTCTAAAATGATGCGCTTCAGAAGTAGAGTGCGTCACACTTGGAGTATCCAATGAAGAGGGTAAAATCAAATATCCATAGTTATTCAAAAATTGAAAGAATTAGGGCATTAACAAAGTCACCTATCGATTTAAGATGGAATTTCATCTAATCGAACATGTTTCGAGAGGATGATAGGCCAAAAATATATTTTTGGAGTATTGCGAAAAATGCAATATTTTCCTTACTTGGAGTCAAGCTACATATTTGACGAAAAATGTTTTTCCTCTCAAAAAATATTGAAATTATGAGAATAAGGGGTCTTTGATACGACAAATCGACTGGTGTTGTCCATTTTCCGATAAGATAAATGTTTCAAATATTAGGAGAGCATTTAAGTTGAAAGAAAACATGCCTTCATATAAAAAATAGTACAGACCAAAATAATGGAAGTATTCATTCAATTTTCTGAGAAAGTATCGTCAAAGGTCCAATCTATGATATAAAAAATCGGGAGTGCTCTAGAATCATGCGATTCAGAAGTAGAGTGCGTCAAACTTGGAGTATCCAATGGAGAGGGTAAAATCAAATATCCATAGTTATTCAAAAATTGATAGAATTAGGGCATTAACAAAGTCACCTATCGATTTTAGATGAAATTTCATCTAATCGAACATGTTTCGAGATGCTGATAGGCCAAAAATATATTTTTGGAGTATTGCCAAAAATGCAATAAATTCCTTACTATAACCCAGCTACATATTTGACGAAAAATGTTTTTCCTCTCAAAAAATACTGAAATTATGAGAATAAGGGTTCTTTGATACGACAAATCGACTGGTGTTGTCCATTTTTCGATAAGATAAATGTTCCAAATATTAGGAGAGCATCTAAGTTAAAAGAAAATATGACTTTATATAAAAGATAGTACAGACCAAAATAATGGAAGTATTCATTGAATTACCTGAGAAAGTATCGTCGAAGCTCCAATCTATGATATAAAAAATCGGGAATGCTCTAAAATGATGCGCTTCAGAAGTAGAGTGCGTCACACTTGGAGTATCCAATGACGAGGGTAAAATCAAATATCCAAAGTTATTGAAAAATTGATAGAATTAGGGCATTAACAGAGTCACCTATCGATTTTAGATGGAATTTCATCTAATCGAACATGTTTCGAGAGGATGATAGGCCAAAAATATATTTTTGGAGTATTGCGAAAAATGCAATATTTTCCTTACTTGGAGTCCAGCTACATATTTGACGAAAAATGTTTTTCCTCTCAAAAAATATTGAAATTATGAGGATAAGGGGTCTTTGATACGACAAATCGACTGGTGTTGTCCATTTTTCGATAAGATAAATGTTTCAAATATTAGGAGAGCATTTAAGTTGAAAGAAAACACGCCTTCATATAAAAAATGGTACAGATCAAAATAATGGAAGTATTCATTGAATTTTCTGAGAAAGTATCGTCAAAGGTCCAATCTATGATATAAAAAATCGGGAGTGCTCTAAAATGATGCGATTCAGAAGTAGAGTGCGTCAAACTTGGAGTATCCAATGGAGAGGGTAATATCAAATATCCATAGTTATTCAAAAATTGATAGAATTAGGGCATTAACAAAGTCACCTATCGATTTTAGATGAAATTTCATCTAATCGAACATGTTTCGAGAGGATGATAGGCCAAAAATATATTTTGGGAGTATTGTGAAAAATGCAATATTTTACTTATATAGTCCAGCTACATATTTGACGACAAATGTTTTTCCCCTCAAAAAATACTGAAATTATGAGAATAAGGGGTCTTTGATACGACAAATCGACTGGTGTTGTCCATTTTTCGATAAGATAAATGTTTCAAATATTAGGAGAGCATTTAAGTTAAAAGAAATATGCCTTCATATAAAAGATAGTACAGACCAAAATAATGGAGGTATCCATTCAATTTCCTGAGAAAGTATCGTCAAAGCTCCAATCTATGATATAAAAAGTCGGGAGTGCTCTAAAATGATGCGCTTCAGAAGTAGAGTGCGTCACACTTGGAGTATCCAATGAAGAGGGTAAAATCAAATATCCATAGTTATTCAAAAATTGAAAGAATTAGGGCATTAACAAAGTCACCTATCGATTTAAGATGGAATTTCATCTAATCGAACATGTTTCGAGAGGATGATAGGCCAAAAATATATTTTTGGAGTATTGCGAAAAATGCAATATTTTCCTTACTTGGAGTCAAGCTACATATTTGACGAAAAATGTTTTTCCTCTCAAAAAATATTGAAATTATGAGAATAAGGGGTCTTTGATACGACAAATCGACTGGTGTTGTCCATTTTCCGATAAGATAAATGTTTCAAATATTAGGAGAGCATTTAAGTTGAAAGAAAACATGCCTTCATATAAAAAATAGTACAGACCAAAATAATGGAAGTATTCATTCAATTTTCTGAGAAAGTATCGTCAAAGGTCCAATCTATGATATAAAAAATCGGGAGTGCTCTAGAATCATGCGATTCAGAAGTAGAGTGCGTCAAACTTGGAGTATCCAATGGAGAGGGTAAAATCAAATATCCATAGTTATTCAAAAATTGATAGAATTAGGGCATTAACAAAGTCACCTATCGATTTTAGATGAAATTTCATCTAATCGAACATGTTTCGAGATGCTGATAGGCCAAAAATATATTTTTGGAGTATTGCGAAAAATGCAATAAATTCCTTACTATAGTCCAGCTACATATTTGACGAAAAATGTTTTTCCTCTCAAAAAAAACTGAAATTATTAGAATACGGGTTCTTTGATACGGCAAATCGACTAGTGTTGTCCATTTTTCGATAAGATGAATGTTTCAAATATTAGGAGAGCATTTAAATTAAAAGAAAACATGCCTTCATATAAAAAATAGTACAGACCAAAATAATGGAAGTATTCATTCAATTTTCTGAGAAAGTATCGTCAAAGGTCCAATCTATGAGATAAAAAATCGGGAGTGCTCTAAAATGATGCGATTCATAAGTAGAGTGCGTCAAACTTGGAGTATCCAATGAAGAGGTTAAAATCAAATATCCATAGCTATTCAAAAATTGATAGAATTAGAGCATTAACAAAGTCACCTATCAATTTTAGATGAAATTCCATCTAATCGAACATGTTTCGAGAGGATGATAGGCCAAAAATATATTTTTGGAGTCTTGCGAAAAATGCAATATTTTCCTTACAATAGTCCAGCTACATATTTGACGAAAAATGTTTTTCCTCTCAAAAAATACTGAAATTATGAGAATAAGGGTTCTTTGATACGACAAATCGACTGGTGTTGTCCATTTTTCGATAAGATAAATGTTTCAAATATTAGGAGAGCATTTAAGTTAAAAGAAAACATGCCTTCATATAAAAAATAGTACAGACCAAAATAATAGAAGTATTCATTCAATTTTTTGAGAAAGTATCGTCAAAGGTCCAATCTATGATATGAAAAATCGAGAGTGCTCTAAAATAATGCGATTCAGAAGTAGAGTGCGTCAAACTTGGAGTATCCAATGAGGAGGGTAAAATCAAATATCTATAGTTATTCAAAAATTGATAGAATTAGGGCATTAACAAAGTCACCTATCGATTTTAGATGAAATTTCATCTAATCGAACATGTTTCGAGAGGTGATAGGACAAAAATATATTTTTGGAGTATTGCGGAAAATGCAATATTTTCCTTACATATTTGACGAAAAATGTTTTTCCTCTCAAAAAAAACTGAAATTATTAGAATACGGGTTCTTTGATACGGCAAATCGACTGGTGTTCCATTTTTCGATAAGATGAATGTTTCAAATATTAGGAGAGCATTTAAGTTAAAAGAAAACATGCCTTCATATAAAAAATAGTACAGACCAGAATAATGGAAGTATTTATTCAATTTTCTGAGAAAGTATCGTCAAAGGTCCAACCTATGATATAAAAAATCGGGAGTGCTCTAAAATGATGCGATTCAGAAGTAGAGTGCGTCAAACTTGGAGTATCCAATGAAGAGGTTAAAATCAAATATCCATAACTATTCAAAAATTGATAGAATTAGGGCATTAACAAAGTCACCTATCGATTTTAGATGGAATTCCATCTAATCGAACATGTTTCGAGTGGATGATAGGCCAAAAATATATTTTTGGAGTATTTCGAAAAATGCAATATTTTCCTTACTATAATCAAGCTACATATTTGACGAAAAATGTTTTTCCTCTCAAAAAAAACTGAAATTATTAGAATACGGGTTCTTTGATACGGCAAATCGACTGGTGTTGTCCATTTTTCGATAAGATGAATGTTTCAAATATTAGGAGAGCATTTAAGTTAAAAGAAAACATGCCTTCATATAAAAAATAGTACAGACCAAAATAATGGAAGTATTCATTCAATTTTCTGAGAAAGTATCGTCAAAAGTCCAATCTATGAGATAAAAAATCAGGAGTGCTCTAAAATGATGCGATTCATAAGTAGAGTGCGTCAAACTTGGAGTATCCAATGAAGAGGTTAAAATCAAATATCCATAGCTATTCAAAAATTGATAGAATTAGAGCATTAACAAAGTCACCTATCGATTTTAGATGAAATTCCATCTAATCGAACATGTTTCGAGAGGATGATAGGCCAAAAATATATTTTTGGAGTCTTGCGAAAAATGCAATATTTTCCTTACTATAGTCCAGCTACATATTTGACGAAAAATGTTTTTCCTCTCAAAAAATACTGAAATTATGAGAATAAGGGTTCTTTGATACGACAAATCGACTGGTGTTGTCCATTTTATGATAAGATAAATGTTTCAAATATTAGGAGAGCATTTAAGTTAAAAGAAAACATGCCTTCATATGAAAAATAGTACAGACCAAAATAATAGAAGTATTCATTCAATTTTTTGAGAAATTATCGTCAAAGGTCCAATCTATGATATGAAAAATCGAGAGTGCTCTAAAATAATGCGATTCAGAAGTAGAGTGCGTCAAACTTGGAGTATCCAATGAAGAGGGTAAAATCAAATATCTATAGTTATCCAAAAATTGATAGAATTAGGGCATTAACAAAGTCACCTATCGATTTTAGATGGAATTCCATCTAATCGAACATGTTTCGAGAGGATGATAGGCCAAAAATATATTTTTGGAGTCTTGCGAAAAATGCAATATTTTCCTTACTATAGTCCAGCTACATATTTGACGAAAAATGTTTTTCCTCTCAAAAAATACTGAAATTATGAGAATAAGGGTTCTTTGATACGACAAATCGACTGGTGTTGTCCATTTTTCGATAAGATAAATGTTTCAAATATTAGGAGAGCATTTAAGTTAAAAGAAAACATGCCTTCATATAAAAAATAGTACAGACCAAAATAATAGAAGTATTCATTCAATTTTTTGAGAAAGTATCGTCAAAGGTCCAATCTATGATATGAAAAATCGAGACTGCTCTAAAATAATGCGATTCAGAAGTAGAGTGCGTCAAACTTGGAGTATCCAATGAAGAGGGTAAAATCAAATATCCATAGTTATTCAAAAATTGATAGAATTAGGGCATTAACAAAGTCACCTATCGATTTTAGATGGAATTTCATCTAATCGAACATGTTTCGAGAGGATGATAGGCCAAAAATATATTTTTGGAGTATAGCGAAAAATGCAATATTTTCCAGCTACATATTTGACGAAAAATGTTTTTCCTCTCAAAAAATACTGAAATTATGATAATAAGGGTTCTTTGATACGACAAATCGACTGGTGTTGTCCATTTTTCGATAAGATAAATGTTTCAAATATTAGGAGAGCATTCAAGTTAAAAGAAAACATGCCTTCATATAAAAAATAGTACAGACCAAAATAATGGAAGTATTTATTCAATTTTCTGAGAAAGTATCGTCAAAGGTCCAATCTATGATATAACAAATCAGGAGTGCTCTAAAATTATGCGATTCAGAAGTAGAGTGCGTCAAACTTGGAGTATCCAATGAAGAGGGTAAAATCAAATATCCATAGTTATTCAAAAATTGATAGAATTAGGGCATTAACAAAGTCACCTATCGATTTTAGATGGAATTTCATTTAATCGAACATGTTTCGAGAGAATGATAGGCCAAAAATATATTTTGGGAGTATTGCGAAAAATGCAATATTTTCCTAACTTATAGTCCAGCTACATATTTGACGAAAAATGTTTTTCCTCTCAAAAAATACTGAAATTATGAGAATAAGGGTTCTTTGATACGAGAAATCGACTGGTGTTGTCCATTTTTCGATAAGATAAATGTTTCAAATATTAGGAGAGCATTTAAGTTAAAAGAAAACATGCCTTCATATGAAAAATAGTACAGACCAAAATAATAGAAGTATTCATTCAATTTTTTGAGAAAGTATCGTCAAAGGTCCAATCTATGATATGAAAAATCGAGAGTGCTCTAAAATAATGCGATTCAGAAGTAGAGTGCGTCAAACTTGGAGTATCCAATGAAGAGGGTAAAATCAAATATCTATAGTTATCCAAAAATTGATAGAATTAGGGCATTAACAAAGTCACCTATCGATTTTAGATGAAATTCCATCTAATCGAACATGTTTCGAGATGCTGATAGGCCAAAAATATATTTTTGGAGTATTGCGAAAAATGCAATAAATTCCTTACTATAGTCCAGCTACATATTTGACGAAAAATGTTTTTCGTCTCAAAAAATACTGAAATTATGAGAATAAGGGTTCCTTGATACGAGAAATCGACTGGTTTTGTCCATTTTTCGATAGGATGAATGTTTCAAATATTAGGAGAGCATTTACGTTAAAAGAAAACATGCCTTCATATAAAAAATAGTACAGACCAAAATAATGGAAGTAATCATTCAATTCTCTGAGAAAGTATCGTCAAAGGTCCAATCTATGATATAAAAAATCGGGAGTGCTCTAAAATGATGCGATTCAGAAGTAGAGTGCGTAAAACTTGGAGTATCCAATGAAGAGGGTAAAATCAAATATCCATAGTTATTCAAAAATTGATAGAATCAGGGCATTACCAAAGTCACCTATCGATTTTAGATGAAATTTCATCTAATCGAACATGTTTCAAGATGATGATAGGCCAAAAATATATTTTTGGAGTATTGCGAAAAATGCAATAAATTCCTTACTATAACCCAGCTACATATTTGACGAAAAATGTTTTTCCTCTCAAAAAATACTGAAATTATGAGAATAAGGGTTCTTTGATACGACAAATCGACTGGTGTTGTCCATTTTTCGATAAGATAAATGTTCCAAATATTAGGAGAGCATCTAAGTTAAAAGAAAATATGACTTTATATAAAAGATAGTACAGACCAAAATAATGGAAGTATTCATTGAATTTCCTGAGAAAGTATCGTCGAAGCTCCAATCTATGATATAAAAAATCGGGAATGCTCTAAAATGATGCGCTTCAGAAGTAGAGTGCGTCACACTTGGAGTATCCAATGAAGAGGGTAAAATCAAATATCCAAAGTTATTGAAAAATTGATAGAATTAGGGCATTAACAGAGTCACCTATCGATTTTAGATGGAATTTCATCTAATCGAACATGTTTCGAGAGGATGATAGGCCAAAAATATATTTTTGGAGTATTGCGAAAAATGCAATATTTTCCTTACTTGGAGTCCAGCTACATATTTGACGAAAAATGTTTTTCCTCTCAAAAAATATTGAAATTATGAGGATAAGGGGTCTTTGATACGACAAATCGACTGGTGTTGTCCATTTTTCGATAAGATAAATGTTTCAAATATTAGGAGAGCATTTAAGTTGAAAGAAAACACGCCTTCATATAAAAAATGGTACAGATCAAAATAATGGAAGTATTCATTGAATTTTCTGAGAAAGTATCGTCAAAGGTCCAATCTATGATATAAAAAATCGGGAGTGCTCTAAAATGATGCGATTCAGAAGTAGAGTGCGTCAAACTTGGAGTATCCAATGGAGAGGGTAATATCAAATATCCATAGTTATTCAAAAATTGATAGAATTAGGGCATTAACAAAGTCACCTATCGATTTTAGATGAAATTTCATCTAATCGAACATGTTTCGATAGGATGATAGGCCAAAAATATATTTTGGGAGTATTGTGAAAAATGCAATATTTTACTTATATAGTCCAGCTACATATTTGACGACAAATGTTTTTCCCCTCAAAAAATACTGAAATTATGAGAATAAGGGGTCTTTGATACGACAAATCGACTGGTGTTGTCCATTTTTCGATAAGATAAATGTTTCAAATATTAGGAGAGCATTTAAGTTAAAAGAAATATGCCTTCATATAAAAGATAGTACAGACCAAAATAATGGAGGTATCCATTCAATTTCCTGAGAAAGTATCGTCAAAGCTCCAATCTATGATATAAAAAGTCGGGAGTGCTCTAAAATGATGCGCTTCAGAAGTAGAGTGCGTCACACTTGGAGTATCCAATGAAGAGGGTAAAATCAAATATCCATAGTTATTCAAAAATTGAAAGAATTAGGGCATTAACAAAGTCACCTATCGATTTAAGATGGAATTTCATCTAATCGAACATGTTTCGAGAGGATGATAGGCCAAAAATATATTTTTGGAGTATTGCGAAAAATGCAATATTTTCCTTACTTGGAGTCAAGCTACATATTTGACGAAAAATGTTTTTCCTCTCAAAAAATATTGAAATTATGAGAATAAGGGGTCTTTGATACGACAAATCGACTGGTGTTGTCCATTTTCCGATAAGATAAATGTTTCAAATATTAGGAGAGCATTTAAGTTGAAAGAAAACATGCCTTCATATAAAAAATAGTACAGACCAAAATAATGGAAGTATTCATTCAATCTTCTGAGAAAGTATCGTCAAAGGTCCAATCTATGATATAAAAAATCGGGAGTGCTCTAGAATCATGCGATTCAGAAGTAGAGTGCGTCAAACTTGGAGTATCCAATGGAGAGGGTAAAATCAAATATCCATAGTTATTCAAAAATTGATAGAATTAGGGCATTAACAAAGTCACCTATCGATTTTAGATGAAATTTCATCTAATCGAACATGTTTCGAGATGCTGATAGGCCAAAAATATATTTTTGGAGTATTGCGAAAAATGCAATATTTTCCTTACAATAGTCCAGCTACATATTTGACGAAAAATGTTTTTCCTCTCAAAAAAAACTGAAATTATTAGAATACGGGTTCTTTGATACGGCAAATCGACTGGTGTTGTCCATTTTTCGATAAGATGAATGTTTCAAATATTAGGAGAGCATTTAAGTTAAAAGAAAACATGCCTTCATATAAAAAATAGTACAGACCAAAATAATGGAAGTATTCATTCAATTTTCTGAGAAAGTATCGTCAAAGGTCCAATCTATGAGATAAAAAATCGGGAGCGCTCTAAAATGATGCGATTCATAAGTAGAGTGCGTCAAACTTGGAGTATCCAATGAAGAGGTTAAAATCAAATATCCATAGCTATTCAAAAATTGATAGAATTAGAGCATTAACAAAGTCACCTATCAATTTTAGATGAAATTCCATCTAATCGAACATGTTTCGAGAGGATGATAGGCCAAAAATATATTTTTGGAGTCTTGCGAAAAATGCAATATTTTCCTTACTATAGTCCAGCTACATATTTGACGAAAAATGTTTTTCCTCTCAAAAAATACTGAAATTATGAGAATAAGGGTTCTTTGATACGACAAATCGACTGGTGTTGTCCATTTTTCGATAAGATAAATGTTTCAAATATTAGGAGAGCATTTAAGTTAAAAGAAAACATGCCTTCATATAAAAAATAGTACAGACCAAAATAATAGAAGTATTCATTCAATTTTTTGAGAAAGTATCGTCAAAGGTCCAATCTATGATATGAAAAATCGAGACTGCTCTAAAATAATGCGATTCAGAAGTAGAGTGCGTCAAACTTGGAGTATCCAATGAAGAGGGTAAAATCAAATATCCATAGTTATTCAAAAATTGATAGAATTAGGGCATTAACAAAGTCACCTATCGATTTTAGATGGAATTTCATCTAATCGAACATGTTTCGAGAGGATGATAGGCCAAAAATATATTTTTGGAGTATAGCGAAAAATGCAATATTTTCCAGCTACATATTTGACGAAAAATGTTTTTCCTCTCAAAAAATACTGAAATTATGATAATAAGGGTTCTTTGATACGACAAATCGACTGGTGTTGTCCATTTTTCGATAAGATAAATGTTTCAAATATTAGGAGAGCATTCAAGTTAAAAGAAAACATGCCTTCATATAAAAAATAGTACAGACCAAAATAATGGAAGTATTTATTCAATTTTCTGAGAAAGTATCGTCAAAGGTCCAATCTATGATATAACAAATCAGGAGTGCTCTAAAATTATGCGATTCAGAAGTAGAGTGCGTCAAACTTGGAGTATCCAATGAAGAGGGTAAAATCAAATATCCATAGTTATTCAAAAATTGATAGAATTAGGGCATTAACAAAGTCACCTATCGATTTTAGATGGAATTTCATTTAATCGAACATGTTTCGAGAGAATGATAGGCCAAAAATATATTTTGGGAGTATTGCGAAAAATGCAATATTTTCCTAACTTATAGTCCAGCTACATATTTGACGAAAAATGTTTTTCCTCTCAAAAAATACTGAAATTATGAGAATAAGGGTTCTTTGATACGAGAAATCGACTGGTGTTGTCCATTTTTCGATAAGATAAATGTTTCAAATATTAGGAGAGCATTTATGTTAAAAGAAATTATGCCTTCATATAAAAAATAGTACAGACCAAAATAATGGAAGTATTCATTCAATTTTCTGAGAAAGTATCGTCAAAGCTCCAATCTATGATATAAAAAATCGGGAGTGCTCTAAAATGATGCGATTCAGAAGTAGAGTGCGTCACACTTGGAGTACCCAATGAAGAGGGTAAAATCAAATTTCCATAGTTATTCAAAAATTGATAGAATTAGGGCATTAACAAAGTCACCTTACGATTTTACATGAAATTTCATCTATTCGAACATGTTTCGAGAGGATGATAGGCCAAAAATATATTTTTGGAGTATTGCGAAAAATGCAATATTTTCCAGCTACATATTTGACGAAAAATGTTTTTCCTCTCAAAAAATACTGAAATTATGAGAATAAGGGTTCTTTGATACGAGAAATCGACTGGTGTTGTCCATTTTTCGATAAGATGAATGTTTCAAATATTAGGAGAGCATTTACGTTAAAAGAAAACATGCCTTCATATAAAAAATAGTACAGACCAAAATAATGGAAGTAATCATTCAATTTTCTGAGAAAGTATCGTCAAAGGTCCAATCTATGATATAAAAAATCGGGAGTGCTCTAAAATGATGCGATTCAGAAGTAGAGTGCGTAAAACTTGGAGTATCCAATGAAAAGGGGGGAATCAAATATCCATAGTTATTCAAAAATTGATAGAATCAGGGCATCAACAAAGTCACCTATCGATTTAAGATGAAATTTCATCTAATCGAACATGTTTCGAGAGAATGATAGGCCAAAAATATATTTTTGGAGTATTGCGAAAAATGCAATATTTTCCTTACTATAGTCCAGCTTCATATTTGACGAAAAATGTTCTTCCTCTCAAAAAATACTGAAATTATGAGAATAAGGGTTCTTTGATACGAGAAATCGACTGGTGTTGTCCATTATTCGATAAGATAAATGTTTCAAATATTAGGAGAGCATTTATGTTAAAAGAAAATATGCCTTCATATAAAAAATAGTACAGACCAAAATATTGGAAGTATTCATTCAATTTTCTGAGAAAGTATCGTCAAAGCTCCAATCTATGATATAAAAAATCGGGAGTGCTCTAAAATGATGCGATTCAGAAGTAGAGTGCGTCACACTTGGAGTACCCAATGAAGAGGGTAAAATCAAATATCCATAGTTATTCAAAAATTGATAGAATCAGGGCATCAACAAAATCACCTATCGATTTTAGATGAAATTTCATCTAATCGAACATGTTTCGAGAGAATGATAGGCCAAAAATATATTTTTGGAGTATTGCGAAAAATGCAATATTTTCCTTACTATAGTCCAGCTACATATTTGACGAAAAATGTTCTTCCTCTCAAAAAATACTGAAATTATGAGAATAAGGGGTCTTTGATACGACAAATCGACTGGTGTTGTCCATTTTTCGATAAGATGAATGTTTCAAATATTAGAAAAGCATTTAAGTTAAAAGAAAACATGCCTTCATATAAAAAATGGTACAGACCATAATAATGGAAGTATTCATTCAATTTTCTGAGAAAGTATCGTCAAAGGTCCAATCTATGATATAAAAAATCGGGAGTGCTCTAAAATGATGCGATTCAGAAGTAGAGTGCGTAAAACTTGGAGTATCCAATGAAAAGGGGGGAATCAAATATCCATAGTTATTCAAAAATTGATAGAATCAGGGCATCAACAAAGTCACCTATCGATTTTAGATGAAATTCCATCTAATCGAACATGTTTCGAGAGAATGATAGGCCAAAAATATATTTTTGGAGTATTGCGAAAAATGCAATATTTTCCTTACTATAGTCCAGCTACATATTTGTCGAAAAATGTTCTTCCTCTCAAAAAATACTGAAATTATGAGAATAAGGGGTCTTTGATACGACAAATCGACTGGTGTTGTCCATTTTTCGATAAGATAAATGTTTCAAATATTAGAAAAGCATTTAAGTTAAAAGAAAACATGCCTTCATATAAAAAATGGTACAGACCATAATAATGGAAGTATTCATTCAATTTTCTGAGAAAGTATCGTCAAAGGTCCAATTCATGATATAAAAAATCGGGAGTGCTCTAAAATGATGCGATTCAGAAGTAGAGTGCGTCAAACTTGGAGTATCCAATGAACAGGGTAAAATCAAATATTCATAGTTATTCAAAAATTGGTATAAAATTAGGGCATTAACAAAATCACCTATCGATTTTAGATGAAATATCATCTAATCGATCATGTTTCGTGAGGATGATAGGCCAAAAATATATTTTGGGAGTATTGCGAAAAATGCAATATTTTACTTATATAGTCCAGCTACATATTTGACGACAAATGTTTTTCCTCTCAAAAAATACTGAAATTATGAGAATAAGGGTTCTTCGATACGACAAATCGACTGGTGTTGTCCATTTTTCGATAAGATAAATGTTTCAAATATAAGGAGAGCATTTAAGTTAAAAGAAATATGCCTTCATATAAAAGATAGTACAGACCAAAATAATGGAGGTATCCATTCAATTTCCTGAGAAAGTATCGTCAAAGCTCCAATCTATGATATAAAAAGTCGGGAGTGCTCTAAAATGATGCGCTTCAGTAGTAGAGTGCGTCACACTTGGAGTATCCAATGAAGAGGGTAAAATCAAATATCCATAGTTATTCAAAAATTGAAAGAATTAGGGCATTAACAAAGTCACCTATCGATTTAAGATGGAATTTCATCTAATCGAACATGTTTCGAGAGAATGATAGGCCAAAAATATATTTTTGGAGTATTGCGAAAAATGCAATATTTTCCTTACTTGGAGTCCAGCTACATATTTGACGAAAAATGTTTTTCCTCTCAAAAAATATTGAAATTATGAGAATAAGGGGTCTTTGATACGACAAATCGACTGGTGTTGTCCATTTTTCGATAAGATAAATGTTTCAAATAATAGGAGAGCATTTAAGTTGAAAGAAAACATGCCTTCATATAAAAAATGGTACAGACCAGAATAATGAAAGTATTCATTCAATTTTCTGAGAAAGTATCGTCAAAGGTCTAATCTATGATATAAAAAATCGGGAGTGCTCTAGAATGATGCGATTCAGAAGTAGAGTGCGTCAAACTTGGAGTATCCAATGAAGAGGATAAAATCAAATATCCATAGTTATTCAAAAATTGATAGAATTAGGGCATTAACAAAGTCACCTATCGATTTTAGATGAAATTTGATCTATTCGAACATGTTTCGAGAGGATGATAGGCCAAAAATATATTTTTGGAGTATTGCGAAAAATGCAATATTTTCCTTACTTGGAGTCCAGCTACATATTTGACGAAAAATGTTTTCCCCCTCAAAAAATATTGAAATTATGAGAATAAGTGGTCTTTGATACGACAAATCGACTGGTGTTGTCCATTTTCCGATAAGATAAATGTTTCAAATATTAGGAGAGCATTTAAGTTGAAAGAAAACATGCCTTCATATAAAAAATAGTACAGACCAAAATAATGGAAGTATCCATTCAATTTTCTGAGAAAGTATCGTCAAAGGTCCAATCTATGATATAAAAAATCGGGAGTGCTCTAAAATGATGCGATTCAGAAGTAGAGTGCGTCAAACTTGGAGTATCCAATGGAGAGGGTAAAATCAAATATCAATAGTTATTCAAAAATTGATAGAATTAGGGCATTAACAAAGTCACCTATCGATTTTAGATGAAATTTCATCTAATCGAACATGTTTCGAGATGCTGATAGGCCAAAAATATATTTTTGGAGTATTGCGAAAAATGCAATAAATTCCTTACTATAGTCCAGCTACATATTTGACGAAAAATGTTTTTCGTCTCAAAAAATACTGAAATTATGAGAATAAGGGTTCCTTGATACGAGAAATCGACTGGTTTTGTCCATTTTTCGATAGGATGAATGTTTCAAATATTAGGAGAGCATTTACGTTAAAAGAAAACATGCCTTCATATAAAAAATAGTACAGACCAAAATAATGGAAGTAATCATTCAATTCTCTGAGAAAGTATCGTCAAAGGTCCAATCTATGATATAAAAAATCGGGAGTGCTCTAAAATGATGCGATTCAGAAGTAGAGTGCGTAAAACTTGGAGTATCCAATGAAGAGGGTAAAATCAAATATCCATAGTTATTCAAAAATTGATAGAATTAGGGCATTACCAAAGTCACCTATCGATTTTAGATGAAATTTCATCTAATCGAACATGTTTCAAGATGATGATAGGCCAAAAATATATTTTTGGAGTATTGCGAAAAATGCAATAAATTCCTTACTATAACCCAGCTACATATTTGACGAAAAATGTTTTTCCTCTCAAAAAATACTGAAATTATGAGAATAAGGGTTCTTTGATACGACAAATCGACTGGTGTTGTCCATTTTTCGATAAGATAAATGTTCCAAATATTAGGAGAGCATCTAAGTTAAAAGAAAATATGACTTTATATAAAAGATAGTACAGACCAAAATAATGGAAGTATTCATTGAATTTCCTGAGAAAGTATCGTCGAAGCTCCAATCTATGATATAAAAAATCGGGAATGCTCTAAAATGATGCGCTTCAGAAGTAGAGTGCGTCACACTTGGAGTATCCAATGAAGAGGGTAAAATCAAATATCCAAAGTTATTGAAAAATTGATAGAATTAGGGCATTAACAGAGTCACCTATCGATTTTAGATGGAATTTCATCTAATCGAACATGTTTCGAGAGGATGATAGGCCAAAAATATATTTTTGGAGTATTGCGAAAAATGCAATATTTTCCTTACTTGGAGTCCAGCTACATATTTGACGAAAAATGTTTTTCCTCTCAAAAAATATTGAAATTATGAGGATAAGGGGTCTTTGATACGACAAATCGACTGGTGTTGTCCATTTTTCGATAAGATAAATGTTTCAAATATTAGGAGAGCATTTAAGTTGAAAGAAAACACGCCTTCATATAAAAAATGGTACAGATCAAAATAATGGAAGTATTCATTGAATTTTCTGAGAAAGTATCGTCAAAGGTCCAATCTATGATATAAAAAATCGGGAGTGCTCTAAAATGATGCGATTCAGAAGTAGAGTGCGTCAAACTTGGAGTATCCAATGGAGAGGGTAATATCAAATATCCATAGTTATTCAAAAATTGATAGAATTAGGGCATTAACAAAGTCACCTATCGATTTTAGATGAAATTTCATCTAATCGAACATGTTTCGAGAGGATGATAGGCCAAAAATATATTTTGGGAGTATTGTGAAAAATGCAATAAATTCCTTACTATAACCCAGCTACATATTTGACGAAAGATGTTTTTCCTCTCAAAAAATACTGAAATTATGAGAATAAGGGTTCTTTGATACGACAAATCGACTGGTGTTGTCCATTTTTCGATAAGATAAATGTTCCAAATATTAGGAGAGCATCAAAGTTAAAAGAAAATATGACTTTATATAAAAGATAGTACAGACCAAAATAATGGAAGTATTCATTGAATTTCCTGAGAAAGTATCGTCAAAGCTCCAATCTATGATATAAAAAATCGGGAATGCTCTAAAATGATGCGCTTCAGAAGTAGAGTGCGTCACACTTGGAGTATCCAATGAAGAGGGTAAAATCAAATATCCAAAGTTATTGAAAAATTGATAGAATTAGGGCATTAACAAAGTCACCTTTCGATTTTAGATGGAATTTCATCTAATCGAACATGTTTCGAGAGGATGATAGGCCAAAAATATATTTTTGGAGTATTGCGAAAAATGCAATATTTTCCTTACTTGGAGTCCAGCTACATATTTGACGAAAAATGTTTTTCCTCTCAAAAAATATTGAAATTATGAGAATAAGTGGTCTTTGATACGACAAATCGACTGGTGTTGTCCATTTTCCGATAAGATAAATGTTTCAAATATTAGGAGAGCATTTAAGTTGAAAGAAAACATGCCTTCATATAAAAAATAGTACAGACCAAAATAATGGAAGTATCCATTCAATTTTCTGAGAAAGTATCGTCAAAGGTCCAATCTATGATATAAAAAATCGGGAGTGCTCTAAAATGATGCGATTCAGAAGTAGAGTGCGTCAAACTTGGAGTATCCAATGGAGAGGGTAAAATCAAATATCAATAGTTATTCAAAAATTGATAGAATTAGGGCATTAACAAAGTCACCTATCGATTTTAGATGAAATTTCATCTAATCGAACATGTTTCGAGATGCTGATAGGCCAAAAATATATTTTTGGAGTATTGCGAAAAATGCAATAAATTCCTTACTATAGTCCAGCTACATATTTGACGAAAAATGTTTTTCGTCTCAAAAAATACTGAAATTATGAGAATAAGGGTTCCTTGATACGAGAAATCGACTGGTTTTGTCCATTTTTCGATAGGATGAATGTTTCAAATATTAGGAGAGCATTTACGTTAAAAGAAAACATGCCATCATATAAAAAATAGTACAGACCAAAATAATGGAAGTAATCATTCAATTCTCTGAGAAAGTATCGTCAAAGGTCCAATCTATGATATAAAAAATCGGGAGTGCTCTAAAATGATGCGATTCAGAAGTAGAGTGCGTAAAACTTGGAGTATCCAATGAAGAGGGTAAAATCAAATATCCATAGTTATTCAAAAATTGATAGAATTAGGGCATTACCAAAGTCACCTATCGATTTTAGATGAAATTTCATCTAATCGAACATGTTTCAAGATGATGATAGGCCAAAAATATATTTTTGGAGTATTGCGAAAAATGCAATAAATTCCTTACTATAACCCAGCTACATATTTGACGAAAAATGTTTTTCCTCTCAAAAAATACTGAAATTATGAGAATAAGGGTTCTTTGATACGACAAATCGACTGGTGTTGTCCATTTTTCGATAAGATAAATGTTCCAAATATTAGGAGAGCATCTAAGTTAAAAGAAAATATGACTTTATATAAAAGATAGTACAGACCAAAATAATGGAAGTATTCATTGAATTTCCTGAGAAAGTATCGTCGAAGCTCCAATCTATGATATAAAAAATCGGGAATGCTCTAAAATGATGCGCTTCAGAAGTAGAGTGCGTCACACTTGGAGTATCCAATGAAGAGGGTAAAATCAAATATCCAAAGTTATTGAAAAATTGATAGAATTAGGGCATTAACAGAGTCACCTATCGATTTTAGATGGAATTTCATCTAATCGAACATGTTTCGAGAGGATGATAGGCCAAAAATATATTTTTGGAGTATTGCGAAAAATGCAATATTTTCCTTACTTGGAGTCCAGCTACATATTTGACGAAAAATGTTTTTCCTCTCAAAAAATATTGAAATTATGAGGATAAGGGGTCTTTGATACGACAAATCGACTGGTGTTGTCCATTTTTCGATAAGATAAATGTTTCAAATATTAGGAGAGCATTTAAGTTGAAAGAAAACACGCCTTCATATAAAAAATGGTACAGATCAAAATAATGGAAGTATTCATTGAATTTTCTGAGAAAGTATCGTCAAAGGTCCAATCTATGATATAAAAAATCGGGAGTGCTCTAAAATGTTGCGATTCAGAAGTAGAGTGCGTCAAACTTGGAGTATCCAATGGAGAGGGTAATATCAAATATCCATAGTTATTCAAAAATTGATAGAATTAGGGCATTAACAAAGTCACCTATCGATTTTAGATGAAATTTCATCTAATCGAACATGTTTCGAGAGGATGATAGGCCAAAAATATATTTTGGGAGTATTGTGAAAAATGCAATAAATTCCTTACTATAACCCAGCTACATATTTGACGAAAGATGTTTTTCCTCTCAAAAAATACTGAAATTATGAGAATAAGGGTTCTTTGATACGACAAATCGACTGGTGTTGTCCATTTTTCGATAAGATAAATGTTCCAAATATTAGGAGAGCATCAAAGTTAAAAGAAAATATGACTTTATATAAAAGATAGTACAGACCAAAATAATGGAAGTATTCATTGAATTTCCTGAGAAAGTATCGTCAAAGCTCCAATCTATGATATAAAAAATCGGGAATGCTCTAAAATGATGCGCTTCAGAAGTAGAGTGCGTCACACTTGGAGTATCCAATGAAGAGGGTAAAATCAAATATCCAAAGTTATTGAAAAATTGATAGAATTAGGGCATTAACAAAGTCACCTTTCGATTTTAGATGGAATTTCATCTAATCGAACATGTTTCGAGAGGATGATAGGCCAAAAATATATTTTTGGAGTATTGCGAAAAATGCAATATTTTCCTTACTTGGAGTCCAGCTACATATTTGACGAAAAATGTTTTTCCTCTCAAAAAATACTGAAATTATGAGAATAAGGGGTCTTTGATACGACAAATCGACTGGTGTTGTCCATTTTTCGATAAGATAAATGTTTCAAATATTAGGAGAGCATTTAAGTTGAAAGAAAACATGCCTTCATATAAAAAATAGTACAGACCAAAATAATGGAAGTATTCATTCAATTTTCTGAGAAAGTATCGTCAAAGGTCCAATCTATGATATAAAAAATCGGAAGTGCTCTAAAATGATGCGATTCAGAAGTAGAGTGCGTCAAACTTGGAGTATCCAATGGAGAGGGTAATATCAAATATCCATAGTTATTCAAAAATTGGTATAGAATTAGGGCATTAACAAAGTCACCTATCGATTTCAGATGAAATTTTATCTAATCGAACATGTTTCGAGATGATGATAGGCCAAAAATATATTTTTGGAGTATTGCGAAAAATGCAATAAATTCCTTACTTGGAGTCCAGCTACATATTTGACGAAAAATGTTTTTCCTCTCAAAAAATATTGAAATTATGAGGATAAGGGGTCTTTGATACGACAAATCGACTGGTGTTGTCCATTTTTCGATAAGATAAATGTTTCAAATATTAGGAGAGCATTTAAGTTGAAAGAAAACACGCCTTCATATAAAAAATGGTACAGACCAAAATAATGGAAGTATTCATTCAATTTTCTGAGAAAGTATCGTCAAAGGTCCAATCTATGATATAAAAAATCGGGAGTGCTCTAAAATGATGCGATTCAGAAGTAGAGTGCGTCAAACTTGGAGTATCCAATGGAGAGGGTAATATCAAATATCCATAGTTATTCAAAAATTGATAGAATTAGGGCATTAACAAAGTCACCTATCGATTTTAGATGAAATTTCATCTAATCGAACATGTTTCGAGAGGATGATAGGCCAAAAATATATTTTGGGAGTATTGCGAAAAATGCAATATTTTACTTATATAGTCCAGCTACATATTTGACGACAAATGTTTTTCCTCTCAAAAAATACTGAAATTATGAGAATAAGGGGTCTTTGATACGACAAATCGACTGGTGTTGTCCATTTTTCGATAAGATGAATGTTTCAAATATTAGGAGAGCAATTACGTTAAAAGAAAACATGCCTTCATATAAAAAATAGTACAGACCAAAATAATGGAAGTAATCATTCAATTTTCTGAGAAAGTATCGTCAAAGGTCCAATCTATGATATAAAAAATCGGGAGTGCTCTAAAATGATGCGATTCAGAAGTAGAGTGCGTCAAACTTGGAGTATCCAATGAACAGGGTAAAATCAAATATCCATAGTTATTCAAAAATTGGTATAGAATTAGGGCATTAACAAAATCACCTATCGATTTTAGATGAAATTTCATCTAATCGAACATGTTTCGAGAGGATGATAGGCCAAAAATATACTTTGGGAGTATTGCGAAAAATGCAATATTTTACTTATATAGTCCAGCTACATATTTGACGACAAATGTTTTTCCTCTCAAAAAATACTGAAATTATGAGAATAAGGGTTCTTTGATACGACAAATCGACTGGTGTTGTCCATTTTTCGATAAGATAAATGTTTCAAATATTAGGAGAGCATTTAAGTTAAAAGAAAACATGCCTCCATATAAAAAATAGTACAGACCAAAATAATGGAATTATTCATTCAATTTTCTGAGAAAGTATCGTCCAAGGTCCAATCTATGATATAAAGAATCGGGAATGCTCTAAAATGATGCGATTCAGAAGTAGAGTGCGTCAAACTTGGAGTATCCAATGAAGAGGGTAAAATCAAATATCCATAGTTATTCAAAAATTGATAGAATTAGGGCATTAACAAAGTCACCTATCGATTTAGATGAAATTTCATCTAATCGAACATGTTTCGAGATGATGATAGGCCAAAAATATATTTTTGGAGTATTGCGAAAAATGCAATATTTCCAGCTACATATTTGACGAAAAATGTTTTTCCTCTCAAAAAATACTGAAATTATGAGAATAAGGGTTCTTTGATACGACAAATCGAATGGCGTTGTCCATTTTTCGATAAGATAAATGTTTCAAACATTAGGAGAGCATTTAAGTTAAAAGAAAACATGCCTTCATATAAAAAATAGTACAGACCAAAATAATGGAAGTATTCATTCAATTTTCTGAGAAAGTATCGTCAAAGGTCCAATCTATGATATAAAAAATCGGGAGTGCTCTAAAATGATGCGATTCAGAAGTAGAGTGCGTCAAACTTGGAGTATCCAATGAAGAGGGTAAAATCAAGTATCCATAGTTATTCAAAAATTGATAGAATTAGGGCATTAACAAAGTCACCTATCGATTTTAAATGAAATTTCATCTTATCGAACATGTTTCGAGAGGATGATAGGCCAAAAATATATTTTTGGAGTATTGCGAAAAATGCAATATTTTCAGCTACATATTTGACGAAAAATGTTTTTCCTCTCAAAAAATATTGAAATTATGAGAATAAGGGTTCTTTGATACGACAAAACGACTGGTGTTGTCCATTTTTCGATGAGATAAATGTTTCATATATTAGGAGAGCATTTAAGTTAAAAGAAAACATGCCTTCATATGAAAAATAGTACAGACCAAAATAATGGAAGTATTCATTCAATTTTCTGAGAAAGTATCGTTAAAGGTCCGATCTATGATATAAAAAATCAGGAGTGCTCTAAAATGATGCGATTCAGAAGTAGAGTGCGTCAAACTTGGAGTATCCAATGAAGAGGGTAAAATCAAATATCCATAGTTATTCAAAAATTGATAGAATTAGGACATTAGCGAAGTCACCTATCGATTTTAGATGAAATTTCATCTAATCGAACATGTTTCGAGATGATGATAGGCCAAAAATATATTTTTGGAGTATTGCGAAAAATGCAATAAAGTCCAGCTACATATTTGACGAAAAATGTTTTTCCTCTTAAAAAATACTGAAATTATGAGAATAAGGGTTTTTTGATACGAGAAATCGACTGGTGTTGTCCATTTTTCGATAAGATGAATGTTTCAAATATTAGGAGAGCATTTACGTTAAAAGAAAACATGCCTTCATATAAAAAATAGTACAGACCAAAATAGTGGAAGTAATCATTCAATTTTCTGAGAAAGTATCGTCAAAGGTCCAATCTATGATATAAAAAATCGGGAGTGCTCTAGAATGATGCGATTTAGAAGTAGAGTGCGTCAAACTTGGAGTATCCAATGGAGAGGGTAAAATCAAATATCCATAGTTATTCAAAAATTGATAGAATTAGGGCATTAACAAAGTCACCTATCGATTTTAGATGAAATTTCATCTAATCGAACATGTTTCGAGATGCTGATAGGCCAAAAATATATTTTTGGAGTATTGCGAAAAATGCAATAAATTCCTTACTATAGTCCAGCTACATATTTGACGAAAAATGTTTTTCCTCTCAAAAAATACTGAAATTATGAGAATAAGGGTTCCTTGATACGAGAAATCGACTGGTTTTGTCCATTTTTCGATAGGATGAATGTTTCAAATATTAGGAGAGCATTTACGTTAAAAGAAAACATGCCTTCATATAAAAAATAGTACAGACCAAAATAATGGAAGTAATCATTCAATTCTCTGAGAAAGTATCGTCAAAGGTCCAATCTATGATATAAAAAATCGGGAGTGCTCTAAAATGATGCGATTCAGGAGTAGAGTGAGTAAAACTTGGAGTATCCAATGAAGGGGGTAAAATCAAATATCCATAGTTATTCAAAAATTGATAGAATTAGGGCATTAACAAAGTCACCTATCGATTTTAGATGAAATTTCATCTAATCGAACATGTTTCAAGATGATGATAGGCCAAAAATATATTTTTGGAGTATTGCGAAAAATGCAATAAATTCCTTACTATAACCCAGCTACATATTTGACGAAAGATGTTTTTCCTCTCAAAAAATACTGAAATTATGAGAATAAGGGTTCTTTGATACGACAAATCGACTGGTGTTGTCCATTTTTCGATAAGATAAATGTTCCAAATATTAGGAGAGCATCAAAGTTAAAAGAAAATATGACTTTATATAAAAGATAGTACAGACCAAAATAATGGAAGTATTCATTGAATTTCCTGAGAAAGTATCGTCAAAGCTCCAATCTATGATATAAAAAATCGGGAATGCTCTAAAATGATGCGCTTCAGAAGTAGAGTGCGTCACACTTGGAGTATCCAATGAAGAGGGTAAAATCAAATATCCAAAGTTATTGAAAAATTGATAGAATTAGGGCATTAACAAAGTCACCTTTCGATTTTAGATGGAATTTCATCTAATCGAACATGTTTCGAGAGGATGATAGGCCAAAAATATATTTTTGGAGTATTGCGAAAAATGCAATATTTTCCTTACTTGGAGTCCAGCTACATATTTGACGAAAAATGTTTTTCCTCTCAAAAAATACTGAAATTATGAGAATAAGGGGTCTTTGATACGACAAATCGACTGGTGTTGTCCATTTTTCGATAAGATAAATGTTTCAAATATTAGGAGAGCATTTAAGTTGAAAGAAAACATGCCTTCATATAAAAAATAGTACAGACCAAAATAATGGAAGTATTCATTCAATTTTCTGAGAAAGTATCGTCAAAGGTCCAATCTATGATATAAAAAATCGGAAGTGCTCTAAAATGATGCGATTCAGAAGTAGAGTGCGTCAAACTTGGAGTATCCAATGGAGAGGGTAATATCAAATATCCATAGTTATTCAAAAATTGGTATAGAATTAGGGCATTAACAAAGTCACCTATCGATTTCAGATGAAATTTTATCTAATCGAACATGTTTCGAGATGATGATAGGCCAAAAATATATTTTTGGAGTATTGCGAAAAATGCAATAAATTCCTTACTTGGAGTCCAGCTACATATTTGACGAAAAATGTTTTTCCTCTCAAAAAATATTGAAATTATGAGGATAAGGGGTCTTTGATACGACAAATCGACTGGTGTTGTCCATTTTTCGATAAGATAAATGTTTCAAATATTAGGAGAGCATTTAAGTTGAAAGAAAACACGCCTTCATATAAAAAATGGTACAGACCAAAATAATGGAAGTATTCATTCAATTTTCTGAGAAAGTATCGTCAAAGGTCCAATCTATGATATAAAAAATCGGGAGTGCTCTAAAATGATGCGATTCAGAAGTAGAGTGCGTCAAACTTGGAGTATCCAATGGAGAGGGTAATATCAAATATCCATAGTTATTCAAAAATTGGTATAGAATTAGGGCATTAACAAAGTCACCTATCGATTTCAGATGAAATTTTATCTAATCGAACATGTTTCGAGATGATGATAGGCCAAAAATATATTTTTGGAGTATTGCGAAAAATGCAATAAATTCCTTACTTGGAGTCCAGCTACATATTTGACGAAAAATGTTTTTCCTCTCAAAAAATACTGAAATTATGAGAATAAGGGTTCTTTGATACGACAAATCGACTGGTGTTGTCCATTTTTCGATAAGATAAATGTTTCAAATATTAGGAGAGCATTTAAGTTAAAAGAAAACATGCCTCCATATAAAAAATAGTACAGACCAAAATAATGGAATTATTCATTCAATTTTCTGAGAAAGTATCGTCCAAGGTCCAATCTATGATATAAAGAATCGGGAATGCTCTAAAATGATGCGATTCAGAAGTAGAGTGCGTCAAACTTGGAGTATCCAATGAAGAGGGTAAAATCAAATATCCATAGTTATTCAAAAATTGATAGAATTAGGGCATTAACAAAGTCACCTATCGATTTAGATGAAATTTCATCTAATCGAACATGTTTCGAGATGATGATAGGCCAAAAATATATTTTTGGAGTATTGCGAAAAATGCAATATTTCCAGCTACATATTTGACGAAAAATGTTTTTCCTCTCAAAAAATACTGAAATTATGAGAATAAGGGTTCTTTGATACGACAAATCGAATGGCGTTGTCCATTTTTCGATAAGATAAATGTTTCAAACATTAGGAGAGCATTTAAGTTAAAAGAAAACATGCCTTCATATAAAAAATAGTACAGACCAAAATAATGGAAGTATTCATTCAATTTTCTGAGAAAGTATCGTCAAAGGTCCAATCTATGATATAAAAAATCGGGAGTGCTCTAAAATGATGCGATTCAGAAGTAGAGTGCGTCAAACTTGGAGTATCCAATGAAGAGGGTAAAATCAAGTATCCATAGTTATTCAAAAATTGATAGAATTAGGGCATTAACAAAGTCACCTATCGATTTTAAATGAAATTTCATCTTATCGAACATGTTTCGAGAGGATGATAGGCCAAAAATATATTTTTGGAGTATTGCGAAAAATGCAATATTTTCAGCTACATATTTGACGAAAAATGTTTTTCCTCTCAAAAAATATTGAAATTATGAGAATAAGGGTTCTTTGATACGACAAAACGACTGGTGTTGTCCATTTTTCGATGAGATAAATGTTTCATATATTAGGAGAGCATTTAAGTTAAAAGAAAACATGCCTTCATATGAAAAATAGTACAGACCAAAATAATGGAAGTATTCATTCAATTTTCTGAGAAAGTATCGTTAAAGGTCCGATCTATGATATAAAAAATCAGGAGTGCTCTAAAATGATGCGATTCAGAAGTAGAGTGCGTCAAACTTGGAGTATCCAATGAAGAGGGTAAAATCAAATATCCATAGTTATTCAAAAATTGATAGAATTAGGACATTAACGAAGTCACCTATCGATTTTAGATGGAATTTCATCTAATCGAACATGTTTCGAGAGGATGATAGGCCAAAAATATATTTTTGGAGTATTGCGAAAAATGCAATATTTTCCTTACTTGGAGTCCAGCTACATATTTGACGAAAAATGTTTTTCCTCTCAAAAAATACTGAAATTATGAGAATAAGGGGTCTTTGATACGACAAATCGACTGGTGTTGTCCATTTTTCGATAAGATAAATGTTTCAAATATTAGGAGAGCATTTAATTTGAAAGAAAACATGCCTTCATATAAAAAATAGTACAGACCAAAATAATGGAAGTATTCATTCAATTTTCTGAGAAAGTATCGTCAAAGGTCCAATCTATGATATAAAAAATCGGGAGTGCTCTAAAATGATGCGATTCAGAAGTAGAGTGCGTCAAACTTGGAGTATCCAATGGAGAGGGTAATATCAAATATCCATAGTTATTCAAAAATTGATAGAATTAGGGCATTAACAAAGTCACCTATCGATTTTAGATGAAATTTCATCTAATCGAACATGTTTCGAGAGGATGATAGGCCAAAAATATATTTTGGGAGTATTGCGAAAAATGCAATATTTTACTTATATAGTCCAGCTACATATTTGACGACAAATGTTTTTCCTCTCAAAAAATACTGAAATTATGAGAATAAGGGGTCTTTGATACGACAAATCGACTGGTGTTGTCCATTTTTCGATAAGATGAATGTTTCAAATATTAGGAGAGCAATTACGTTAAAAGAAAACATGCCTTCATATAAAAAATAGTACAGACCAAAATAATGGAAGTAATCATTCAATTTTCTGAGAAAGTATCGTCAAAGGTCCAATCTATGATATAAAAAATCGGGAGTGCTCTAAAATGATGCGATTCAGAAGTAGAGTGCGTCAAACTTGGAGTATCCAATGAACAGGGTAAAATCAAATATCCATAGTTATTCAAAAATTGGTATAGAATTAGGGCATTAACAAAATCACCTATCAATTTTAGATGAAATTTCATCTAATCGAACATGTTTCGAGAGGATGATAGGCCAAAAATATACTTTGGGAGTATTGCGAAAAATGCAATATTTTACTTATATAGTCCAGCTACATATTTGACGACAAATGTTTTCCCTCTCAAAAAATACTGAAATTATGAGAATAAGGGTTCTTTGATACGACAAATCGACTGGTGTTGTCCATTTTTCGATAAGATAAATGTTTCAAATATTAGGAGAGCATTTAAGTTAAAAGAAAACATGCCTCCATATAAAAAATAGTACAGACCAAAATAATGGAATTATTCATTCAATTTTCTGAGAAAGTATCGTCCAAGGTCCAATCTATGATATAAAGAATCGGGAATGCTCTAAAATGATGCGATTCAGAAGTAGAGTGCGTCAAACTTGGAGTATCCAATGAAGAGGGTAAAATCAAATATCCATAGTTATTCAAAAATTGATAGAATTAGGGCATTAACAAAGTCACCTATCGATTTAGATGAAATTTCATCTAATCGAACATGTTTCAAGATGATGATAGGCCAAAAATATATTTTTGGAGTATTGCGAAAAATGCAATATTTTCAGCTACATATTTGACGAAAAATGTTTTTCCTCTCAAAAAATATTGAAATTATGAGAATAAGGGTTCTTTGATACGACAAAACGACTGGTGTTGTCCATTTTTCGATAAGATAAATGTTTCATATATTAGGAGAGCATTTAAGTTAAAAGAAAACATGCCTTCATATGAAAAATAGTACAGACCAAAATAATGGAAGTATTCATTCAATTTTCTGAGAAAGTATCGTCAAAGGTCCAATCTATGATATAAAAAATCGGGAGTGCTCTAAAATGATGCGATTCAGAAGTAGAGTGCGTCAAACTTGGAGTATCCAATGAAGAGGGTGAAATCAAATATCCATAGTTATTCAAAAATTGATAGAATTAGGGCATCAACAAAGTCACCTATCGATTTTAGATGAAATTTCATCTAATCGAACATGTTTGGAGAGGATGATAGGCCAAGAATATACTTTGGGAGTATTGCGAAAAATGCAATATTTTCCTTACTATAGTCCAGCTACATATTTGACGAAAAATGTTTTTCCTCTCAAAAAATACTGAGATTATGAGAATAAGGGTTCTTTGATACGAGAAATCGACTGGTGTTGTCCATTTTTCGATAAGAGGAATGTTTCAAATATTAGGAGAGCATTTAAGTTAAAAGAAAACATGCCTTCATATAAAAAATAGTACAGACCAAAATAATGGAAGTAATCATTCAATTTTCTGAGAAAGTATCGTCAAAGGTCCAATCTATGATATAAAAAATCGGGAGTGCTCTAAAATGATGCGATTCAGAAGTAGAGTGCGTCAAACTTGGAGTATCCAATGAACAGGGTAAAATCAAATATCCATAGTTATTCAAAAATTGGTATAGAATTAGGGCATTAACAAAATCACCTATCGATTTTAGATGAAATTTCATCTAATCGAACATGTTTCGAGAGGATGATAGGCCAAAAATATATTTTGGGAGTATTGCGAAAAATGCAATATTTTCCTTACAGTCCAGCTACATATTTGACGAAAAATGTTTTTCCTCTCAAAAAATACTGAAATTATGAGAATAAGGGTTCTTTGATACGACAAATCGACTGGTGTTGTCCATTTTTCGATAAGAGGAATGTTTCAAATATTAGGAGAGCATTTAAGTTAAAAGAAAACATGCCTTCATATAAAAAATAGTACAGACCAAAATAATGGAAGTAATCATTCAATTTTCTGAGAAAGTATCGTCAAAGGTCCAATCTATGATATAAAAAATCGGGAGTGCTCTAAAATGATGCGATTCAGAAGTAGAGTGCGTCAAACTTGGAGTATCCAATGAACAGGGTAAAATCAAATATCCATAGTTATTCAAAAATTGGTATAGAATTAGGGCATTAACAAAATCACCTATCGATTTTAGATGAAATTTCATCTAATCGAACATGTTTCGAGAGGATGATAGGCCAAAAATATACTTTGGGAGTATTGCGAAAAATGCAATATTTTACTTATATAGTCCAGCTACATATTTGACGAAAAATGTTTTTCCTCTCAAAAAATATTGAAATTATGAGAATAAGGGTTGTTTGATACGACAAATCGAATGGCGTTGTCCATTTTTCGATAAGATAAATGTTTCATATATTAGGAGAGCATTTAAGTTAAAAGAAAACATGCCTTCATATGAAAAATAGTGCAGACCAAAATAATGAAAGTATTCATTCAATTTTCTGAGAAAGTATCGTCGAAGGTCCAATCTATGATATAAAAAATCGGGAGTGCTCTAAAATGATGCGATTCAGGAGTAGAGTGCGTCAAACTTGGAGTATCCAATGAAAAGGGTAAAATCAAATATCCATAGTTATTCAAAAATTGATAGAATTAGGACATTAACAAAGTCACCTATCGATTTTAGATGAAATTTCATCTAATCGAACATGTTTCGAGATGATGATAGGCCAAAAATATATTTTTGGAGTATTGCGAAAAATGCAATAAAGTCCAGCTACATATTTGACGAAAAATGTTTTTCCTCTTAAAAAATATTGAAATTATGAGAATAAGGGTTGTTTGATACGACAAATCGAATGGCGTTGTCCATTTTTCGATAAGATAAATGTTTCAAATATTAGGAGAGCATTTAAGTTAAAAGAAAACATGCCTTCATATAAAAAATAGTACAGACCAAAATAATGGAAGTATTCATTCAATTTTCTGAGAAAGTATCGTCAAAGGTCCAATCTATGATATAAAAAATCGGGAGTGCTCTAAAATGATGCGATTCAGAAGTAGAGTGCGTCAAACTTGGAGTATCCAATGAAGAGGGTAAAATCAAATATCCATAGTTATTCAAAAATTGATAGAATTAGGGCATTAACAAAGTCACCTATCGATTTTAAATGAAATTTCATCTAATCGAACATGTTTCGAGAGGATGATAGGCCAAAAATATATTTTTGGAGTATTGCGAAAAATGCAATATTTTCAGCTACATATTTGACGAAAAATGTTTTTCCTCTCAAAAAATATTGAAATTATGAGAATAAGGGTTCTTTGATACGACAAAACGACTGGTGTTGTCCATTTTTCGATAAGATAAATGTTTCATATATTAGGAGAGCATTTAAGTTAAAAGAAAACATGCCTTCATATGAAAAATAGTACAGACCAAAATAATGGAAGTATTCATTCAATTTTCTGAGAAAGTATCGTCAAAGGTCCAATCTATGATATAAAAAATCGGGAGTGCTCTAAAATGGTGCGATTCAGAAGTAGAGTGCGTCAAACTTGGAGTATCCAATGAAGAGGGTGAAATCAAATATCCATAGTTATTCAAAAATTGATAGAATTAGGGCATCAACAAAGTCACCTATCGATTTTAGATGAAATTTCATCTAATCGAACATGTTTGGAGAGGATGATAGGCCAAAAATATACTTTGGGAGTATTGCGAAAAATGCAATATTTTCCTTACTATAGTCCAGCTACATATTTGACGAAAAATGTTTTTCCTCTCAAAAAATACTGAAATTATGAGAATAAGGGTTCTTTGATACGACAAATCGAATGGCGTTGTCCATTTTTCGATAAGATAAATGTTTCAAATATTAGGAGAGCATTTAAGTTAAAAGAAAACATGCCTTCATATAAAAAATAGTACAGACCAAAATAATGGAAGTATTCATTCAATTTTCTGAGAAAGTATCGTCAAAGGTCCAATCTATGATATAAAAAATCGGAAGTGCTCTGAAATGATGCGATTCAGAAGTAGAGTGCGTCAAACTTGGAGTATCCAATGAAGAGGGTAAAATCAAATATCCATAGTTATTCAGAAATTGATAGAATTAGGGCATTAACAAAGTCACCTATCGATTAAGATGAAATTTCATCTAATCGAACATGTTTCGAGATGATGATAGGCCAAAAATATATTTTTGGAGTATTGCGAAAAATGCAATATTTTCAGCTACATATTTGACGAAAAATGTTTTTCCTCTCAAAAAATATTGAAATTATGAGAATAAGGGTTCTTTGATACGACAAAACGACTTGTGTTGTCCATTTTTCGATAAGATAAATGTTTCATATATTAGGAGAGCATTTAAGTTAAAAGAAAACATGCCTTCATATGAAAAATAGTGCAGACCAAAATAATGAAAGTATTCATTCAATTTTCTGAGAAAGTATCGTCGAAGGTCCAATCTATGATATAAAAAATCGGGAGTGCTCTAAAATGATGCGATTCAGGAGTAGAGTGCGTCAAACTTGGAGTATCCAATGAAAAGGGTAAAATCAAATATCCATAGTTATTCAAAAATTGATAGAATTAGGACATTAACAAAGTCACCTATCGATTTTAGATGAAATTTCATCTAATCGAACATGTTTCGAGATGATGATAGGCCAAAAATATATTTTTGGAGTATTGCGAAAAATGCAATAAAGTCCAGCTACATATTTGACGAAAAATGTTTTTCCTCTTAAAAAATACTGAAATTATGAGAATAAGGGTTTTTTGATACGAGAAATCGACTGGTGTCCATTTTTCGATAAGCTGAATGTTTCAAATATTAGGAGAGCATTTACGTTAAAAGAAAATATGCCTTCATATAAAAAATAGTACAGACCAAAATAATGGAAGTAATCATTCAATTTTCTGATAAAGTATCGTCAAAGGTCCAATCTATGATATAAAAAATCGGGAGTGCTCTAAAATGATGCGATTCAGAAGTAGAGTGCGTCAAACTTGGAGTATCCAATGAAGAGGGTGAAATCAAATATCCATAGTTATTCAAAAATTGATAGAATTAGGGCAATAACAAAGTCACCTATCGATTTTAGATGAAATTTCATCTAATCTAACATGTTTCGAGAGGATGATAGGCCAAAAATATATTTTGGGAGTATTGCGAAAAATGCAATATTTTCCTTACTATAGTCCAGCTACATATTTGACGAAAAATGTTTTTCCTCTCAAAAAATACTGAAATTATGAGAATAAGGGTTCTTTGATACGAGAAATCGACTGGTGTTGTCCATTTTCCGATAAAATAAATGTTTCAAATATTAGGAGAGCATTTAAGTTAAAAGAAAACACGCCTTCATATAAAAAATAGTACAGACCAAAATAATGGAAGTATTCATTCAATTTTCTGAGAAACTATCGTCAAAGGTCCAATCTATGATATAAAAAATCGGGAGTGCTCTAAAATGATGCGATTCAGAAGTAGAGTGCGTCAAACTTGGAGTATCCAATGAAGAGGGTGAAATCAAATATCCATGGTTATTCAAAAATTGATAGAATTAGGGCATTAACAAAGTCACCTATCGATTTTAGATGAAACTTCATCTAATCGAACATGTTTCGAGATGATGATAGGCCAAAAATATATTTCTGGAGTATTGCGAAAAATGCAATATTTTCCTTACTATAGTCCAGCTACATATTTGACGAAAAATGTTTTTCCTCTCAAAAAATACTGAAATTATGAGAATAAGGGTTCTTTGATACGAGAAATCGACTGGTGTTGTCCATTTTCCGATAAGATAAATGTTTCAAATATTAGGAGAGCATTTAAGTTAAAAGAAAACACGCCTTCATATAAAAAATAGTACAGACCAAAATAATGGAAGTATTCATTCAATTTTCTGAGAAAGTATCGTCAAAGGTCCAATCTATGATATAAAAAATCGGGAGTGCTCTAAAATGATGCGATTCAGAAGAAGAGTGCGTCAAACTTGGAGTATCCAATGAAGAGGGTGAAATCAAATATCCATAGTTATTCAAAAATTGATAGAATTAGGGCATCAACAAAGTCACCTATCGATTTTAGATGAAATTTCATCTAATCGAACATGTTTCGAGAGGATGAAAGGCTAAAAATATATTTTTGGAGTATTGCGAAAAATGCAAAATATTTGACGAAAAATGTTTTTCCTCTCAAAAAATACTGAAATTATGAGAATAAGGGTTCTTTGATACGACAAATCGACTGGTGTTTTCCATTTCCCGATAAGATAAATGTTTCAAATATTAGAAGAGCATTTAAGTTGAAAGAAAACATGCCTTCATATAAAAAATAGTACAGACCAAAATAATGGAAGTCATCATTCAATTTTCTGAGAAAGTATCGTCAAAGGTCCAATCTATGATATAAAAAATCGGGAGTGCTCTAAAATGATGCGATTCAGAAGTAGAGTGTGTCAAACTTGGAGTATCCAATGAACAGGGTAAAATCAAATATCCATAGTTATTCAAAAATTGGTATAGAATTAGGGCATTAACAAAATCACCTATCGATTTTAGATGAAATTTCATCTAATCGAACCTGTTTCGAGAGGATGATAGGCCAAAAATATACTTTGGGAGTATTGCGAAAAATGCAATATTTTCCTTACTATAGTCCAGCTACATATTTGACGAAGAATGTTTTTCCTCTCAAAAAATACTGAAATTATGAGAATAAGGGTTCTTTGATACGAGAAATCGACTGGTGTTGTCCATTTTCCGATAAGATAAATGTTTCAAATATTAGGAGAGCATTTAAGTTAAAAGAAAACACGCCTTCATATAAAAAATAGTACAGACCAAAATAATGGAAGTATTCATTCAATTTTCTGAGAAAGTATCGTCAAAGGTCCAATCTATGATATAAAAAATCGGGAGTGCTCTAAAATGATGCGATTCAGAAGAAGAGTGCGTCAAACTTGGAGTATCCAATGAAGAGGGTGAAATCAAATATCCATAGTTATTCAAAAATTGATAGAATTAGGGCATCAACAAAGTCACCTATCGATTTTAGATGAAATTTCATCTAATCGAACATGTTTCGAGAAGATGATTGGCCAAAAATATATTTTTGGAGTATTGCGAAAAATGCAATATTTTCCTTACTATAGTCCAGCTACATATTTGACGAAAAATGTTTTTCCTCTCAAAAAATACTGAAATTATGAGAATACGGGTTCATTGATACGACAAATCGACTGGTGTTGTCCATTTTCCGATAAGATAAATGTTTCAAATATTAGGAGAGCATTTAAGTTAAAAGAAAACATGCCTTCATATCAAAAATAGTACAGACCAAAATAATGGAAGTATTCATTCAATTTTCTGAGAAAGTATCGTCAAAGGTCCAATCTATGATATAAAAAATCCAGAGTGCTCTAATATGATGCGATTCAGAAGTAGAGTGCGTCAAACTTGGAGTATCCAATGAAGAGGGTGAAATCAAATATCCATAGTTATTCAAAAATTGATAGAATTAGGGCATCAACAAAGTCACCTATCGATTTTAGATGAAATTTCATCTAATCGAACATGTTTCGAGAAGATGATTGGCCAAAAATATATTTTTGGAGTATTGCGAAAAATGCAATATTTTCCTTACTATAGTCCAGCTACATATTTGACGAAAAATGTTTTTCCTCTCAAAAAATACTGAAATTATGAGAATACGGGTTCATTGATACGACAAATCGACTGGTGTTGTCCATTTTCCGATAAGATAAATGTTTCAAATATTAGGAGAGCATTTAAGTTAAAAGAAAACATGCCTTCATATCAAAAATAGTACAGACCAAAATAATGGAAGTATTCATTCAATTTTCTGAGAAAGTATCGTCAAAGGTCCAATCTATGATATAAAAAATCCAGAGTGCTCTAATATGATGCGATTCAGAAGTAGAGTGCGTCAAACTTGGAGTATCCAATGAAGAGGGTGAAATCAAATATCCATAGTTATTCAAAAATTGATAGAATTAGGGCATTGACAAAGTCACCTATCGATTCTACATGAAATTTCAATTAATCGAACATGTTTCGAGAAGATGATTGGCCAAAAATATATTTTTGGAGTATTGCGAAAAATGCAATATTTTCCTTACTATAGTCCAGCTACATATTTGACGAAAAATGTTTTTCCTCTCAAAAAATACTGAAATTATGAGAATACGGGTTCTTTGATACGACAAATCGACTGGTGTTGTCCATTTTCCGATAAGATAAATGTTTCAAATATTAGGAGAGCATTTAAGTTAAAAGAAAACATGCCTTCATATAAAAAATAGTACAGACCAAAATAATGGAAGTATTCATTCAATTTCCTGAGAAAGTATCATCAAAGGTCCAATCTATGATATAAAAAATCCAGAGTGCTCTAATATGATGCGATTCAGAAGTAGAGTGCGTCAAACTTGGAGTATCCAATGAAGAGGGTAAAATAAAAAATATCCATAGTTAACTATGAAATAAAACAATATAGTTTGTTTAAATCTTCATATATTTGACCTCTATAGGGTGAAATAATTTGTGCATCAAAAACTACCCCCCAACAACCCTCCGAAGTAGAAAAACCTTAAAGCAGTTAACATATCCGTTGCTCGAGGTTTTTTGATGGAAATGAATTATTATACATCTGCTGAATACGCTCTGTAGGGTGAAATAATTTGTGCATCAAAAACAACCCCCCAACAACCCTCCGAAGTAGGAAAATCTTGGAGATGTTAATATATCCGTTGCTCGAGGTTTTTGATGGAAATGAATTTTTATACATCTGCTGATTACGCTCTATCGGGTGAAATAATTTGTGCATCAAAAACTACCCCCCAACAACCCTCCAAAGTAGAAAAACCTTAAAGCAGTTAATATATCCGTTGCTCGAGGTTTTTTGATGGAAATGAATTATTATACATCTGCTGAATACGCTCTATAGGGTGAAATGATTTGTGCATCAAAAATTACCCCCCAACAACCCTCCGAAGTAGAAAAACCTCAAAGCAGTTAATATATCCATTACTCGGTGTTTTTTATGTGAATGAATTATTATAAATCTGCTGAATACGCTCTATAGGGTGAAATAATTTGTGCATCAAAAACTACCCCCCAACAACCCTCCGAAGTAGAAAAACCTTAAAGCAGTTAACATATCCGTTGCTCGAGGTTTTTTGATGGAAATGAATTATTATACACCTGCTGAATACGCTCTATAGGGTGAAATAATTTGTGCATCAAAAACTACCCCCCAACAACCCTCCGAAGTAGGAAAATCTTGAAGATGTTAATATATCCGTTGCTCGAGGTTTTTTGATGGAAATGAATTATTATACATCTGCTGAATACGCTCTATCGGGTGAAATAATTTGTGCATCAAAAACTACCCCCCAACAACCTTCCAAAGTAGAAAAACCTTAAAGCAGTTAATATATCCGTTGCTCGAGGTTTTTTGATGTAAATTAATTATTTTACATCTGCTAAATACGCCCTATAGGGTGAAATAATTTGTGCATCGAAAATTACCCCCCAACAACCCTCCGAAGTAGAAAAACCTTAAAGCAGTTAACATATCCGTTGCTCGAGTTTTTTTGATGGAAATGAATTATTATACATCTGCTGAATACGCACTATAGGATGAAATAATTTGTGCATCAAAAACTACCCCCCAACAACCCCCAGAAGTAGAAAAACCTTAAAGCAATTAACATATGCATTGCTCGAGGTTTTTTGATGGAAATGAATTATTATACATCTGCTGAATACGCTCTATCGGGTGAAATCATTTGTGCATCAAAAACTACCCCCCAACAACCCTCCGAATTAGAAAAACCTTAAAGCAGTTAATATATCCGTTGCTCGAGGTTTTTTGATGTAAATGAATTATTATACATCTGCTGAATACGCTCTATAGGGTGAAATAATTTGTGCATCAAAAACTACCCCCAACAACCCTCCGAAGTAGAAAAACCTTAAATGAGATAATATATCCGTTGCTCGAGGATTTTTGATGGAAATGAATTAATATACATCTGCTGAATACGCTCTATAGGGTGAAATAATTTGTGCATCAAAAACTACCCCTCAACAACCCTCCGAAGTAGAAAAACCTTAAAGCAGTTAATATATCCGTTGTGCGAGGTTTTTGGATGGAAATGAATTATCATACATCTGCTGAGTACGCTCTATGGGGTGAAATAATTTGTGCATCAAAAACTACCCCCCAACAACCCTCCGAAGTAGAAGAACCTTAAAGCAGTTAACATATCCGTTGCTCGAGGTTTTTTGATGGAAATGAATTATTATACATCTGCTGAATACGCTGTATAGGGTGAAATAGTTTGTGCATCAAAAACTACCCCCCAACAACCCTCCGAAGTAGAAAAATCTTGAAGATGTTAATATATCCGTTGCTCTAGGTTTTTTGATTGAAATTAATTATTATTCATCTGCTGAATACGCTCTATCGTGTGAAATAATTTGTGCATCAAAAACTACCCCCCAACAACCCTCCGAAGTAGAAAAACCTTAAAGCAGTTAACATATCCGTTTCTCGAGGTTTTTTGATGGAAATGAATTATTATACATCTGCTGAATACGCTGTATAGGGTGAAATGATTTGTGCATCAAAAACTACCCCCCCCAACTACCCTCCGAAGTAGAAAAATCTTGAAGATGTCAATATATCCGTTGCTCGAGGATTTTTTATGTAAATGAATTATTATAAATCTGCTGAATACGCTCTATAGGGTGAAATAATTTGTATATCAAAAACTACCCCCAACAACCCTCCGAAGTAGAAAAACCTTAAAGCAGTTAACATATCCGTTGCTCGAGGTTTTTTGATGGAAATGAATTATTATACATCTGCTGAATACGCTCTATAGGGTGAAATAATTTGTGCATCAAAAACTACCCCCCAACAACCCTCCGAAGTAGGAAAATCTTGAAGATGTTAATATATCCGTTGCTCGAGGTTTTTTGATGGAAATGAATTATTATACATCTGCTGATTACGCTCTATCGGGTGAAATAATTTGTGCATCAAAAACTACCCCCCAACAACCCTCCAAAGTAGAAAAACCTTGAAGCAGTTAATATATCCGTTGCTCGAGGTTTTTTGATGGAAATGAATTATTATACATCTGCTGAATACGCTCTATAGGGTGAAATAATTTGTGCATCAAAAACTACCCCCCAACAACCCTCTGAAGTAGGAAAATCTTGAAGATGTTAATATATCCGTTGCTCGAGGTTTTTTGATGGAAATGAATTATTATACATCTGCTGATTACGCTCTATCGGGTGAAATAATTTGTGCATAAAAAACTACCCCCCAAACACCCTCCAAAGTAGAAAAACCTTAAAGCAGTTAATATATCCGTTGCTCGAGGTGTTTTGATGGAAATGAATTATTATACATCTGCTGAAAACGCTCTATAGGGTGAAATGATTTGTGCATCAAAAATTACTCCCCATCAACCCTCCGAAGTAGAAAAACCTCTAAGCAGTTAATATATCCGTTACTCGGGTTTTTTTTATGTAAATGAATTATTATAAATCTGCTGAATACGCTCTATAGGGTGAAATAATTTGTGCATCAAAAACTACCCCCCAACAATCCTCCGAAGTAGAAAAACCTTAGAGCAGTTAACATATCCGTTGCTCGAGGTTTTTTGATGGAAATGAACTATTATACATCTGCTGAATACGCTCTATAGGGTGAAATAATTTGTGCATCAAAAACTACCCCCCAACAACCCTCCGAAGTAGGAAAATCTTGAAGATGTTAATATATCCGTTGCTCGAGGTTTTTTGATGGGAATGAATTATTATACATCTGCTGAATACGCTCTATCGGGTGAAATAATTTGTGCATCAAAAACTACCCCCCAACAACCTTCCAAAGTAGGAAAACCTTAAAGCAGTTAATATATCCGTTGCTCGAGGTTTTTTGATGTAAATTAATTATTTTACATCTGCTAAATACGCTCTATAGGGTGAAATAATTTGTGCATCGAAAATTACCCCCCAACAACCCTCCAAAGTAGAAAAACCTTAAAGCAGTTAACATATCCGTTGCTCGAGTTTTTTTGATGGAAATGAATTATAATACATCTGCTGAATACGCACTATAGGATGAAATAATTTGTGCATCGAATACTACCCCTCAACAACCCTCAGAAGTAGAAAAACCTTAAAGCAGTTAACATATGCATTGCTCGAGGTTTTTTGATGGAAATGAATTATACATCTACTGAATACGCTCTATAGGGTGAAATAATTTGTGCATCGAAAACTACCCCCCAACAACCCTCCGAAGTAGAAAAATCTTGAAGATATTAATATATCCGTTGCTCGAGGTTTTTTGCTGGAAATTGATTATTATACATCTGCTGAATACGCTCTATAGGGTGAAATAATTTGTGCATCAAAAACTACCCCCCAACAACCCTCCGAAGTAGAAAAACCTTGAAGCAGTTAATATATCCGTTGTGCGAGGTTTTTGGATGGAAATGAATTATCATACATCTGCTGAATACGCTCTATGGGGTTAAATAATTTGTGCATCAAAAACTACCCCCCAACAACCCTCCGAAGTAGAAAAACCTTAAAGCAGTTAACATATCCGTTGCTCGAGGTTTTTTGATGGAAATGAATTATTATACATCTGCTGAATACGCTCTATCGTGTGAAATAATTTGTGCATCAAAAATTACCCCCCAACAACCCTCCGAAGTAGAAAAACCTTAAAGCAGTTAACATATCCGTTGCTCGAGGTTTTTTGATGGAAATGAATTATTATACATCTGCTGAATACGCTGTATAGGGTGAAATGATTTGTGCATCAAAAACTACCCCTCCCCCAACTACCCTCCGGAGTAGAAAATTCTTGAAGATGTTAATATATCCGTTGCTCGAGGTTTTTTGATTGAAATTAATTATTATACATTTGCTGAATACGCTCTATCGTGTGAGATAATTTGTGCATCAAAAACTACCCCCCAACAACCCTCCGAAGTAGAAAAATCTTGAAGATGTTAATATATCCGTTGCTCGAGGTTTTTTTATGTAAATGGATTATTATAAATCTGCTGAATACGCTCTATAGGGTGAAATAATTTGTGTATAAAAAACTACCCCCCAACAACCCTCCGAAGTAGAAAAACCTTAAAGCAGTTAACATATCCGTTGCTCGAGGTTTTTTGATGGAAATGAATTATTATACATCTGCTGAATACGATCTGTATGGTGAAATAATTTGTGCATCAAAAACTACCCCCCAACAACCCTCCGAAGTAGGAAAATCTTGAAGATGTTATTATATCCGTTGCTCGAGGTTTTTTGATGGAAATGAATTATTATACATCTGCTGAATACGCTCTATCGGGTGAAATAATTTGTGCATCAAAAACTACCCCCCAACAACCCTCCAAAGTAGAAAAACCTTAAAGCAGTTAATATATCCGTTGCTCGAAGTTTTTTGATGTAAATTAATTATTATACATCTGCTAAATACGCTCTATAGGGTGAAATGATTTGTGCATCAAAAATTACCCCCCAACAACCCTCCGAAGTAGAAAAACCTCAAAGCAGTTAATACATCCGTTACTCGGGGTTTTTTTATGTAAATGAATTATTATAAATCTGCTGAATACGCTCTATAGGGTGAAATAATTTGTGCATCAAAAACTACCCCCCAACAACCCTCCGAAGTAGAAAAACCTTAAAGCAGTTAACATATCCGTTGCTCGAGGTTTTTTGATGGAAATGAATTATTATACATCTGCTGAATACGCTCTATAGGGTGAAATAATTTGTGCATCAAAAACTACCCCCCAACAACCCTCCGAAGTAGGAAAATCTTGAAGATGTTAATATATCCGTTGCTCGAGGTTTTTTGATGGAAATGAATTATTATACATCTGCTGAATACGCTCTATAGGGTGAAATAATTTGTGCATCAAAAACTACCCCCCAACAACCCTCCGAAGTAGGAAAATCTTGAAGATGTTAATATATCCGTTGCTCGAGGTTTTTTGATGGAAATGAATTATTATACATCTGCTGATTACGCTCTATCGGGTGAAATAATTTGTGCATCAAAAACTACCCCCCAACAACCCTCCAAAGTAGAAAAACCTTAAAGCAGTTAATATATCCGTTGCTCGAGCTTTTTTGATGGAAATTAATTATTATACATCTGCTGAATACGCTCTATAGGGTGAAATGATTTGTGCATCAAAAATTACCCCCAACAACCCTCCGAAGTAGAAAAACCTCAAAGCAGTTATTATATCCGTTACTCGGGGTTTTTTATGTAAATGAATTATTATAAATCTGCTGAATACGCTCTATAGGGTGAAATAATTTGTGCATCAAAAACTACCCCCCAACAACCCTCCGAAGTAGAAAAACTTTAAAGCAGTTAACATATCCGTTGCTCGAGGTTTTTTGATGGAAATGAATTATTATACACCTGCTGAATACGCTCTATAGGGTGAAATAATTTGTGCATCAAAAACTACCCCCCAACAACCCTCCGAAGTAGGAAAATCTTGAAGATGTTAATATATCCGTTGCCCGAGGTTTTTAGATGGAAATGAATTATTATACATCTGCTGAATACGCTCTATCGGGTGAAATAATTTGTGCATCAAAAACTACCCCCCAACAACCTTCCAAAGTAGAAAAACCTTAAAGCAGTGAATATATCCGTTGCTCGAGGTTTTTAGATGTAAATTAATTATTTTACATCTGCTAAATACGCTCTATAGGGTGAAATAATTTGTGCATCGAAATTTACCCCCCAACAACCCTCCGAAGTAGAAAAACCTTAAAGCAGTTAACATATCCGTTGCTCGAGTTTTTTTGATGGAAATGAATTATTATACATCTGCTGAATACGCACTATAGGATGAAATAATTTGTGCATCAAAAACTACCCCCCAACAACCCTCAGAAGTAGAAAAACCTTAAAGCAGTTAACATATGCATTGCTCGAGGTTTTTTGATGGAAATGAATTATACATCTGCTGAATACGCTCTATAGGGTGAAATAATTTGTGCATCAAAAACTACCCCCCAACAACCCTCCGAAGTAGAAAAATCTTGAAGATATTAATATATCCGTTGCTCGAGGTTTTTTGCTGGAAATGAATTATTATACATCTGCTGAATACGCTCTATCGGGTGAAATCATTTGTGCATGAAAAACTACCCCCCAACAATCCTCCGAATTAGAAAAACCTTGAAGCAGTTAATATAACCGTTGCTCGAGGTTTTTTGATGTAAAAGAATTATTATACATCTGCTAAATACGCTCTATAGGGTGAAATAATTTGTGCATCAAAAACTACCCCCAACAACCCTCCGAAATAGAAAAACCTTAAATGAGATAATATATCCGTTGCTCGAGGATTTTTGATGGAAATGAATTATTATACATCTGCTGAATACGCTCTATAGGGTGAAATAATTTGTGCATCAAAAACTACCCCCCAACAACCCTCCGAAGTAGGAAAATCTTGAAGATGTTAATATATCCGTTGCTCGAGGTTTTTTGATGGGAATGAATTATTATACATCTGCTGAATACGCTCTATCGGGTGAAATAATTTGTGCATCAAAAACTACCCCCCAACAACCTTCCAAAGTAGGAAAACCTTAAAGCAGTTAATATATCCGTTGCTCGAGGTTTTTTGATGTAAATTAATTATTTTACATCTGCTAAATACGCTCTATAGGGTGAAATAATTTGTGCATCGAAAATTACCCCCCAACAACCCTCCAAAGTAGAAAAACCTTAAAGCAGTTAACATATCCGTTGCTCGAGTTTTTTTGATGGAAATGAATTATAATACATCTGCTGAATACGCACTATAGGATGAAATAATTTGTGCATCGAATACTACCCCTCAACAACCCTCAGAAGTAGAAAAACCTTAAAGCAGTTAACATATGCATTGCTCGAGGTTTTTTGATGGAAATGAATTATACATCTACTGAATACGCTCTATAGGGTGAAATAATTTGTGCATCGAAAACTACCCCCCAACAACCCTCCGAAGTAGAAAAATCTTGAAGATATTAATATATCCGTTGCTCGAGGTTTTTTGCTGGAAATTGATTATTATACATCTGCTGAATACGCTCTATAGGGTGAAATAATTTGTGCATCAAAAACTACCCCCCAACAACCCTCCGAAGTAGAAAAACCTTGAAGCAGTTAATATATCCGTTGTGCGAGGTTTTTGGATGGAAATGAATTATCATACATCTGCTGAATACGCTCTATGGGGTTAAATAATTTGTGCATCAAAAACTACCCCCCAACAACCCTCCGAAGTAGAAAAACCTTAAAGCAGTTAACATATCCGTTGCTCGAGGTTTTTTGATGGAAATGAATTATTATACATCTGCTGAATACGCTGTATAGGGTGAAATAATTTGTGCATTAAAAACTACCCCCCAACAACCCTCCGAAGTAGAAAAATCTTGAAGATGTTAATATATCCGTTGCTCGAGGTTTTTTGATTGAAATTAATTATTATTCATCTGCTGAATACGCTCTATCGTGTGAAATAATTTGTGCATCAAAAATTACCCCCCAACAACCCTCCGAAGTAGAAAAACCTTAAAGCAGTTAACATATCCGTTGCTCGAGGTTTTTTGATGGAAATGAATTATTATACATCTGCTGAATACGCTGTATAGGGTGAAATGATTTGTGCATCAAAAACTACCCCTCCCCCAACTACCCTCCGGAGTAGAAAATTCTTGAAGATGTTAATATATCCGTTGCTCGAGGTTTTTTGATTGAAATTAATTATTATACATTTGCTGAATACGCTCTATCGTGTGAGATAATTTGTGCATCAAAAACTACCCCCCAACAACCCTCCGAAGTAGAAAAATCTTGAAGATGTTAATATATCCGTTGCTCGAGGTTTTTTTATGTAAATGGATTATTATAAATCTGCTGAATACGCTCTATAGGGTGAAATAATTTGTGTATAAAAAACTACCCCCCAACAACCCTCCGAAGTAGAAAAACCTTAAAGCAGTTAACATATCCGTTGCTCGAGGTTTTTTGATGGAAATGAATTATTATACATCTGCTGAATACGATCTGTATGGTGAAATAATTTGTGCATCAAAAACTACCCCCCAACAACCCTCCGAAGTAGGAAAATCTTGAAGATGTTATTATATCCGTTGCTCGAGGTTTTTTGATGGAAATGAATTATTATACATCTGCTGAATACGCTCTATCGGGTGAAATAATTTGTGCATCAAAAACTACCCCCCAACAACCCTCCAAAGTAGAAAAACCTTAAAGCAGTTAATATATCCGTTGCTCGAAGTTTTTTGATGTAAATTAATTATTATACATCTGCTAAATACGCTCTATAGGGTGAAATGATTTGTGCATCAAAAATTACCCCCCAACAACCCTCCGAAGTAGAAAAACCTCAAAGCAGTTAATACATCCGTTACTCGGGGTTTTTTTATGTAAATGAATTATTATAAATCTGCTGAATACGCTCTATAGGGTGAAATAATTTGTGCATCAAAAACTACCCCCCAACAACCCTCCGAAGTAGAAAAACCTTAAAGCAGTTAACATATCCGTTGCTCGAGGTTTTTTGATGGAAATGAATTATTATACATCTGCTGAATACGCTCTATAGGGTGAAATAATTTGTGCATCAAAAACTACCCCCCAACAACCCTCCGAAGTAGGAAAATCTTGAAGATGTTAATATATCCGTTGCTCGAGGTTTTTTGATGGAAATGAATTATTATACATCTGCTGAATACGCTCTATAGGGTGAAATAATTTGTGCATCAAAAACTACCCCCCAACAACCCTCCGAAGTAGGAAAATCTTGAAGATGTTAATATATCCGTTGCTCGAGGTTTTTTGATGGAAATGAATTATTATACATCTGCTGATTACGCTCTATCGGGTGAAATAATTTGTGCATCAAAAACTACCCCCCAACAACCCTCCAAAGTAGAAAAACCTTAAAGCAGTTAATATATCCGTTGCTCGAGCTTTTTTGATGGAAATTAATTATTATACATCTGCTGAATACGCTCTATAGGGTGAAATGATTTGTGCATCAAAAATTACCCCCAACAACCCTCCGAAGTAGAAAAACCTCAAAGCAGTTATTATATCCGTTACTCGGGGTTTTTTATGTAAATGAATTATTATAAATCTGCTGAATACGCTCTATAGGGTGAAATAATTTGTGCATCAAAAACTACCCCCCAACAACCCTCCGAAGTAGAAAAACTTTAAAGCAGTTAACATATCCGTTGCTCGAGGTTTTTTGATGGAAATGAATTATTATACACCTGCTGAATACGCTCTATAGGGTGAAATAATTTGTGCATCAAAAACTACCCCCCAACAACCCTCCGAAGTAGGAAAATCTTGAAGATGTTAATATATCCGTTGCCCGAGGTTTTTAGATGGAAATGAATTATTATACATCTGCTGAATACGCTCTATCGGGTGAAATAATTTGTGCATCAAAAACTACCCCCCAACAACCTTCCAAAGTAGAAAAACCTTAAAGCAGTGAATATATCCGTTGCTCGAGGTTTTTAGATGTAAATTAATTATTTTACATCTGCTAAATACGCTCTATAGGGTGAAATAATTTGTGCATCGAAATTTACCCCCCAACAACCCTCCGAAGTAGAAAAACCTTAAAGCAGTTAACATATCCGTTGCTCGAGTTTTTTTGATGGAAATGAATTATTATACATCTGCTGAATACGCACTATAGGATGAAATAATTTGTGCATCAAAAACTACCCCCCAACAACCCTCAGAAGTAGAAAAACCTTAAAGCAGTTAACATATGCATTGCTCGAGGTTTTTTGATGGAAATGAATTATACATCTGCTGAATACGCTCTATAGGGTGAAATAATTTGTGCATCAAAAACTACCCCCCAACAACCCTCCGAAGTAGAAAAATCTTGAAGATATTAATATATCCGTTGCTCGAGGTTTTTTGCTGGAAATGAATTATTATACATCTGCTGAATACGCTCTATCGGGTGAAATCATTTGTGCATGAAAACCTACCCCCCAACAATCCTCCGAATTAGAAAAACCTTGAAGCAGTTAATATAACCGTTGCTCGAGGTTTTTTGATGTAAAAGAATTATTATACATCTGCTAAATACGCTCTATAGGGTGAAATAATTTGTGCATCAAAAACTACCCCCAACAACCCTCCGAAATAGAAAAACCTTAAATGAGATAATATATCCGTTGCTCGAGGATTTTTGATGGAAATGAATTATTATACATCTGCTGAATACGCTCTATAGGGTGAAATAATTTGTGCATCAAAAACTACCCCCCAACAACCCTCCGAAGTAGGAAAATCTTGAAGATGTTAATATATCCGTTGCTCGAGGTTTTTTGATGGGAATGAATTATTATACATCTGCTGAATACGCTCTATCGGGTGAAATAATTTGTGCATCAAAAACTACCCCCCAACAACCTTCCAAAGTAGGAAAACCTTAAAGCAGTTAATATATCCGTTGCTCGAGGTTTTTTGATGTAAATTAATTATTTTACATCTGCTAAATACGCTCTATAGGGTGAAATAATTTGTGCATCGAAAATTACCCCCCAACAACCCTCCAAAGTAGAAAAACCTTAAAGCAGTTAACATATCCGTTGCTCGAGTTTTTTTGATGGAAATGAATTATAATACATCTGCTGAATACGCACTATAGGATGAAATAATTTGTGCATCGAATACTACCCCTCAACAACCCTCAGAAGTAGAAAAACCTTAAAGCAGTTAACATATGCATTGCTCGAGGTTTTTTGATGGAAATGAATTATACATCTACTGAATACGCTCTATAGGGTGAAATAATTTGTGCATCGAAAACTACCCCCCAACAACCCTCCGAAGTAGAAAAATCTTGAAGATATTAATATATCCGTTGCTCGAGGTTTTTTGCTGGAAATTGATTATTATACATCTGCTGAATACGCTCTATAGGGTGAAATAATTTGTGCATCAAAAACTACCCCCCAACAACCCTCCGAAGTAGAAAAACCTTGAAGCAGTTAATATATCCGTTGTGCGAGGTTTTTGGATGGAAATGAATTATCATACATCTGCTGAATACGCTCTATGGGGTTAAATAATTTGTGCATCAAAAACTACCCCCCAACAACCCTCCGAAGTAGAAAAACCTTAAAGCAGTTAACATATCCGTTGCTCGAGGTTTTTTGATGGAAATGAATTATTATACATCTGCTGAATACGCTGTATAGGGTGAAATAATTTGTGCATTAAAAACTACCCCCCAACAACCCTCCGAAGTAGAAAAATCTTGAAGATGTTAATATATCCGTTGCTCGAGGTTTTTTGATTGAAATTAATTATTATTCATCTGCTGAATACGCTCTATCGTGTGAAATAATTTGTGCATCAAAAATTACCCCCCAACAACCCTCCGAAGTAGAAAAACCTTAAAGCAGTTAACATATCCGTTGCTCGAGGTTTTTTGATGGAAATGAATTATTATACATCTGCTGAATACGCTGTATAGGGTGAAATGATTTGTGCATCAAAAACTACCCCTCCCCCAACTACCCTCCGGAGTAGAAAATTCTTGAAGATGTTAATATATCCGTTGCTCGAGGTTTTTTGATTGAAATTAATTATTATACATTTGCTGAATACGCTCTATCGTGTGAGATAATTTGTGCATCAAAAACTACCCCCCAACAACCCTCCGAAGTAGAAAAATCTTGAAGATGTTAATATATCCGTTGCTCGAGGTTTTTTTATGTAAATGGATTATTATAAATCTGCTGAATACGCTCTATAGGGTGAAATAATTTGTGTATAAAAAACTACCCCCCAACAACCCTCCGAAGTAGAAAAACCTTAAAGCAGTTAACATATCCGTTGCTCGAGGTTTTTTGATGGAAATGAATTATTATACATCTGCTGAATACGATCTGTATGGTGAAATAATTTGTGCATCAAAAACTACCCCCCAACAACCCTCCGAAGTAGGAAAATCTTGAAGATGTTATTATATCCGTTGCTCGAGGTTTTTTGATGGAAATGAATTATTATACATCTGCTGAATACGCTCTATCGGGTGAAATAATTTGTGCATCAAAAACTACCCCCCAACAACCCTCCAAAGTAGAAAAACCTTAAAGCAGTTAATATATCCGTTGCTCGAAGTTTTTTGATGTAAATTAATTATTATACATCTGCTAAATACGCTCTATAGGGTGAAATGATTTGTGCATCAAAAATTACCCCCCAACAACCCTCCGAAGTAGAAAAACCTCAAAGCAGTTAATACATCCGTTACTCGGGGTTTTTTTATGTAAATGAATTATTATAAATCTGCTGAATACGCTCTATAGGGTGAAATAATTTGTGCATCAAAAACTACCCCCCAAAAACCCTCCGAAGTAGAAAAACCTTAAAGCAGTTAACATATCCGTTGCTCGAGGTTTTTTGATGGAAATGAATTATTATACATCTGCTGAATACGCTCTATAGGGTGAAATAATTTGTGCATCAAAAACTACCCCCCAACAACCCTCCGAAGTAGGAAAATCTTGAAGATGTTAATATATCCGTTGCTCGAGGTTTTTTGATGGAAATGAATTATTATACATCTGCTGAATACGCTCTATAGGGTGAAATAATTTGTGCATCAAAAACTACCCCCCAACAACCCTCCGAAGTAGGAAAATCTTGAAGATGTTAATATATCCGTTGCTCGAGGTTTTTTGATGGAAATGAATTATTATACATCTGCTGATTACGCTCTATCGGGTGAAATAATTTGTGCATCAAAAACTACCCCCCAACAACCCTCCAAAGTAGAAAAACCTTAAAGCAGTTAATATATCCGTTGCTCGAGCTTTTTTGATGGAAATTAATTATTATACATCTGCTGAATACGCTCTATAGGGTGAAATGATTTGTGCATCAAAAATTACCCCCAACAACCCTCCGAAGTAGAAAAACCTCAAAGCAGTTATTATATCCGTTACTCGGGGTTTTTTATGTAAATGAATTATTATAAATCTGCTGAATACGCTCTATAGGGTGAAATAATTTGTGCATCAAAAACTACCCCCCAACAACCCTCCGAAGTAGAAAAACTTTAAAGCAGTTAACATATCCGTTGCTCGAGGTTTTTTGATGGAAATGAATTATTATACACCTGCTGAATACGCTCTATAGGGTGAAATAATTTGTGCATCAAAAACTACCCCCCAACAACCCTCCGAAGTAGGAAAATCTTGAAGATGTTAATATATCCGTTGCCCGAGGTTTTTAGATGGAAATGAATTATTATACATCTGCTGAATACGCTCTATCGGGTGAAATAATTTGTGCATCAAAAACTACCCCCCAACAACCTTCCAAAGTAGAAAAACCTTAAAGCAGTGAATATATCCGTTGCTCGAGGTTTTTAGATGTAAATTAATTATTTTACATCTGCTAAATACGCTCTATAGGGTGAAATAATTTGTGCATCGAAATTTACCCCCCAACAACCCTCCGAAGTAGAAAAACCTTAAAGCAGTTAACATATCCGTTGCTCGAGTTTTTTTGATGGAAATGAATTATTATACATCTGCTGAATACGCACTATAGGATGAAATAATTTGTGCATCAAAAACTACCCCCCAACAACCCTCAGAAGTAGAAAAACCTTAAAGCAGTTAACATATGCATTGCTCGAGGTTTTTTGATGGAAATGAATTATACATCTGCTGAATACGCTCTATAGGGTGAAATAATTTGTGCATCAAAAACTACCCCCCAACAACCCTCCGAAGTAGAAAAATCTTGAAGATATTAATATATCCGTTGCTCGAGGTTTTTTGCTGGAAATGAATTATTATACATCTGCTGAATACGCTCTATCGGGTGAAATCATTTGTGCATGAAAAACTACCCCCCAACAATCCTCCGAATTAGAAAAACCTTGAAGCAGTTAATATAACCGTTGCTCGAGGTTTTTTGATGTAAAAGAATTATTATACATCTGCTAAATACGCTCTATAGGGTGAAATAATTTGTGCATCAAAAACTACCCCCAACAACCCTCCGAAATAGAAAAACCTTAAATGAGATAATATATCCGTTGCTCGAGGATTTTTGATGGAAATGAATTATTATACATCTGCTGAATACGCTCTATAGGGTGAAATAATTTGTGCATCAAAAACTACCCCTCAACAACCCTCCGAAGTAGAAAAACCTTAAAGCAGTTAACATATCCGTTGCTCGAGGTTTTTTGATGGAAATGAATTATTATACATCTGCTGAATACGCTGTATAGGGTGAAATAATTTGTGCATCAAAAACTACCCCCCAACAACCCTCCGAAGTAGAAAAATCTTGAAGATGTTAATATATCCGTTGTGCGAGGTTTTTGGATGGAAATGAATTATCATACATCTGCTGAATACGCTCTATGGGGTGAAATAATTTGTGCAACAAAAACTACCCCCCAACAACCCTCCGAAGTAGAAAAACCTTAAAGCAGTTAACATATCCGTTGCTCGAGGTTTTTTGATGGAAATGAATTATCATACATCTGCTGAATACGTTGTATAGGGTGAAATAATTTGTGCATCAAAAACTAGCCCCCAACAACCCTCCGAAGTAGAAAAATCTTGAAGATGTTAATATATCCGTTGCTCGAGGTTTTTGATTGAAATTAATTATTATTCATCTGCTGAATACGCTCTATTGTGTGAAATAATTTTGTGAAATAATTTGTGCATCAAAAACTACCCCCCAACAACCCTCCGAAGTAGAAAAACCTTAAAGCAGTTAACATATCCGTTGCTCGAGGTTTTTTGATTGAAATGAATTATTATACATCTGCTGAATACGCTGTATAGGGTGAAATGATTTGTGCATCAAAAACTACCCCCCCCCCCCCAACTACCCTCCGAAGTAGAAAAATCTTGAAGATGTTAATATATCCGTTGCTCGAGGTTTTTTGATTGAAATTAATTATTATACATTTGCTGAATACGCTCTATCGTGTGAGATAATTTGTGCATCAAAAACTACCCCCCAACAACCCTCCGAAGTAGAAAAATCTTGAAGATGTTAATATATCCGTTGCTCGAGGTTTTTTTATGTAAATGAATTATTATAAATCTGCTGAAAACGCTCTATAGGGTGAAATAATTTGTGTATAAAAAACTAACCCCCAACAACCCTCCGAAGTAGAAAAACCTTAAAGCAGTTAACATATCCGTTGCTAGAGGTTTTTTGATGGAAATGAATTATTATACATCTGCTGAATACGCTCTATAGGGTGAAATAATTTGTGCATCAAAAACTACCCCCCAACAACCCTCCGAAGTGGGAAAATCTTGAAGATGTTAATATATCCGTTGCTCGAGGTTTTTTGATGGAAATGAATTATTATACATCTGCTGAATACGCTCTATCGGGTGAAATAATTTGTGCATCAAAAACTACCCCCCAACAACCCTCCAAAGTAGAAAAACCTTAAAGCTGTTAATATATCCGTTGCTCGATGTTTTTTGATGTAAATTAATTATTATACATCTGCTAAATACGCTCTATAGGGTGAAATGATTTGTGCAACAGAAATTACCCCCCAACAACCCTCCGAAGTAGAAAAATCTCAAAGCAATTAATATATCCGTTACTCGGGGTTTTTTTATGTAAATGAATTATTATAAATCTGCTGAATACGCTCTATAGGGTGAAATGATTTGTGCATCAAAAACTACCCCCCAACAACCCTCCGAAATAGAAAAACCTTAAAGCAGTTAACATATCCGTTGCTCGAGGTTTTTTGATGGAAATGAATTATTATACATCTGCTGAATACGCTCTATAGGGTGAAATAATTTGTGCATCAAAAACTACCCCCCAACAACCCTCCGAAGTAGGAAAATCTTAAAGTTGTTAATATATCCGTTGCTCGAGGTTTTTTGATGGAAATGAATTATTATACATCTGCTGAATACGCTTTATCGGGTGAAATAATTTGTGCATCAAAAACTACCCCCCAACAACCTTCCAAAGTAGAAAAACCTTAAAGCAGTTAATATATCCGTTGCTCGAGGTTTTTTGATGTAAATGAATTATTCTACATCTGCTAAATACGCTCTATAGGATGAAATAATTTGTGCATCAAAAACTACCCCCCAACAACCCTCAGAAGTAGAAAAACCTTAAAGCAGTTAACATATGCATTGCTCGAGGTTTTTTGATGGTAATGAATTATACATCTGCTGAATACGCTCTATAGGGTGAAATAATTTGTGCATCAAAAACTACCCCCTAACAACCCTCCGAAGTAGAAAAACCTTAAAGCAGTAAACATATCCGTTGCTCGAGGTTTTTTGATGGAAATGAATTAATATACATCTGCTAAATACGCTCTATAGGGTGAAATAATTTGTGCATCAAAAACTACCCCCAACAACCCTCCGAAATAGAAAAACCTTAAATGAGATAATATATCCGTTGCTCGAGGATTTTTGATGGAAATGAATTAATATACATCTGCTGAATACGCTCTATAGGGTGAAATAATTTGTGCATCAAAAACTACCCCTCAACAACCCTCCGAAGTAGAAAAACCTTAAAGCAGTTAACATATCCGTTGCTCGAGGTTTTTTGATGGAAATGAATTATTATACATCTGCTGAATACGCTGTATAGGGTGAAATAATTTGTGCATCAAAAACTACCCCCCAACAACCCTCCGAAGTAGAAAAATCTTGAAGATGTTAATATATCCGTTGTGCGAGGTTTTTGGATGGAAATGAATTATCATACATCTGCTGAATACGCTCTATGGGGTGAAATAATGTGTGCATCAAAAACTACCCCCCAACAACCCTCCGAAGTAGAAAAACCTTAAAGCAGTTAACATATCCGTTGCTCGAGGTTTTTTGATGGAAATGAATTATCATACATCTGCTGAATACGCTGTATAGGGTGAAATAATTTGTGCATCAAAAACTAGCCCCCAACAACCCTCCGAAGTAGAAAAATCTTGAAGATGTTAATATATCCGTTGCTCGAGGTTTTTGATTGAAATTAATTATTATTCATCTGCTGAATACGCTCTATCGTGTGAAATAATTTTGTGAAATAATTTGTGCATCAAAAACTACCCCCCAACAACCCTCCGAAGTAGAAAAACCTTAAAGCAGTTAACATATCCGTTGCTCGAGGTTTTTTGATGGAAATGAATTATTATACATCTGCTGAATACGCTGTATAGGGTGAAATGATTTGTGCATCAAAAACTACCCCCCCCAACTACCCTCCGAAGTAGAAAAATCTTGAAGATGTTAATATATCCGTTGCTCGAGGTTTTTTGATTGAAATTAATTATTATACATCTGCTGAATACGCTCTATAGGGTGAAATAATTTGTGCATCAAAAACTACCCCTCAACAACCCTCCGAAGTTGAAAAACCTTAAAGCAGTTAACATATCCGTTGCTCGAGGTTTTTTGATGGAAATGAATTATTATACATCTGCTGAATACGCTGTATAGGGTGAAATAATTTGTGCATCAAAAACTACCCCCCAACAACCCTCCGAAGTAGAAAAATCCTGAAGATGTTAATATATCCGTTGTGCGAGGTTTTTGGATGGAAATGAATTATCATACATCTGCTGAATACGCTCTATGGGGTGAAATAATGTGTGCATCAAAAACTACCCCCCAACAACCCTCCGAAGTAGAAAAACCTTAAAGCAGTTAACATATCCGTTGCTCGAGGTTTTTTGATGGAAATGAATTATCATACATCTGCTGAATACGCTGTATAGGGTGAAATAATTTGTGCATCAAAAACTAGCCCCCAACAACCCTCCGAAGTAGAAAAATCTTGAAGATGTTAATATATCCGTTGCTCGAGGTTTTTGATTGAAATTAATTATTATTCATCTGCTGAATACGCTCTATCGTGTGAAATAATTTTGTGAAATAATTTGTGCATCAAAAACTACCCCCCAACAACCCTCCGAAGTAGAAAAACCTCAAAGCAGTTAACATATCCGTTGCTCGAGGTTTTTTGATGGAAATGAATTATTATACATCTGCTGAATACGCTGTATAGGGTGAAATGATTTGTGCATCAAAAACTACCCCCCCCCCAACTACCCTCCGAAGTAGAAAAATCTTGAAGATGTTAATATATCCGTTGCTGGAGGTTTTTTGATTGAAATTAATTATTATACATTTGCTGAATACGCTCTATCGTGTGAGATAATTTGTGCATCAAAAACTACCCCCCAACAACCCTCCGAAGTAGAAAAATCTTGAAGATGTTAATATATTCGTTGCTCGAGGTTTTTTTATGTAAATGAATTATTATAAATCTGCTGAAAACGCTCTATAGGGTGAAATAATTTGTGTATAAAAAACTACCCCCCAACAACCCTCCGAAGTAGAAAAACCTTAAAGCAGTTAACATATCCGTTGCTCGAGGTTTTTTGATGGAAATGAATTATTATACATCTGCTGAATACGCTCTATAGGGTGAAATAATTTGTGCATCAAAAACTACCCCCCAACAACCCTCCGAAGTAGGAAAATCTTGAAGATAATAATATATCCGTTGCTCGAGGTTTTTTGATGGAAATGAATTATTATACATCTGCTGAATATGCTCTATCGGGTGAAATAATTTGTGCATCAAAAACTACCCCCCAACAACCCTCCAAAGTAGAAAAACCTTAAAGCTGTTAATATATCCGTTGCTCGATGTTTTTTGATGTAAATTAATTATTATACATCTGCTAAATACGCTCTATAGGGTGAAATGATTTGTGCAACAGAAATTACCCCCCAACAACCCTCCGAAGTAGAAAAATCTCAAAGCAATTAATATATCCGTTACTCGGGGTTTTTTATGTAAATGAATTATTATAAATCTGCTGAATACGCTCTATAGGGTGAAATGATTTGTGCATCAAAAACTACCCCCCAACAACCCTCCGAAATAGAAAAATCTTAAAGCAGTTAACATATCCGTTGCTCGAGGTTTTTTGATGGAAATGAATTATTATAAATCTGCTGAATACGCTCTATATGGTGAAGTAATTTGTGCATCAAAAACTACCCCCCAACAACCCTCCGAAGTAGAAAAATCTTGAAGATGTTAATATATCCGTTGCTCGAGGTTTTTTGATTGAAATTAATTATTATTCATCTGCTGAATACGCTCTATCGTGTGAAATAATTTGTGCATCAAAAATTACCCCCCAACAACCCTCCGAAGTAGAAAAACCTTAAAGCAGTTAACATATCCGTTGCTCGAGGTTTTTTGATGGAAATGAATTATTATACATCTGCTGAATACGCTGTATAGGGTGAAATGATTTGTGCATCAAAAACTACCCCTCCCCCAACTACCCTCCGGAGTAGAAAATTCTTGAAGATGTTAATATATCCGTTGCTCGAGGTTTTTTGATTGAAATTAATTATTATACATTTGCTGAATACGCTCTATCGTGTGAGATAATTTGTGCATCAAAAACTACCCCCCAACAACCCTCCGAAGTAGAAAAATCTTGAAGATGTTAATATATCCGTTGCTCGAGGTTTTTTTATGTAAATGGATTATTATAAATCTGCTGAATACGCTCTATAGGGTGAAATAATTTGTGTATAAAAAACTACCCCCCAACAACCCTCCGAAGTAGAAAAACCTTAAAGCAGTTAACATATCCGTTGCTCGAGGTTTTTTGATGGAAATGAATTATTATACATCTGCTGAATACGCTCTATATGGTGAAATAATTTGTGCATCAAAAACTACCCCCCAACAACCCTCCGAAGTAGGAAAATCTTGAAGATGTTATTATATCCGTTGCTCGAGGTTTTTTGATGGAAATGAATTATTATACATCTGCTGAATACGCTCTATCGGGTGGAATAATTTGTGCATCAAAAACTACCCCCCAACAACCCTCCAAAGTAGAAAAACCTTAAAGCAGTTAATATATCCGTTGCTCGAAGTTTTTTGATGTAAATTAATTATTATACATCTGCTAAATACGCTCTATAGGGTGAAATGATTTGTGCATCAAAAATTACCCCCCAACAACCCTCCGAAGTAGAAAAACCTCAAAGCAGTTAATACATCCGTTACTCGGGGTTTTTTTATGTAAATGAATTATTATAAATCTGCTGAATACGCTCTATAGGGTGAAATAATTTGTGCATCAAAAACTACCCCCCAACAACCCTCCGAAGTAGGAAAATCTTGAAGATGTTAATATATCCGTTGCTCGAGGTTTTTTGATGGAAATGAATTATTATACATCTGCTGAATACGCTCTATAGGGTGAAATAATTTGTGCTTCAAAAACTACCCCCCAACAACCCTCCGAAGTAGGAAAATCTTGAAGATGTTAATATATCCGTTGCTCGAGGTTTTTTGATGGAAATGAATTATTATACATCTGCTGATTACGCTCTATCGGGTGAAATAATTTGTGCATCAAAAACTACCCCCCAACAACCCTCCAAAGTAGAAAAACCTTAAAGCAGTTAATATATCCGTTGCTCGAGCTTTTTTGATGGAAATGAATTATTATACATCTGCTGAATACGCTCTATAGGGTGAAATGATTTGTGCATCAAAAATTACCCCCAACAACCCTCCGAAGTAGAAAAACCTCAAAGCAGTTATTATATCCGTTACTCGGGGTTTTTTATGTAAATGAATTATTATAAATCTGCTGAATACGCTCTATAGGGTGAAATAATTTGTGCATCAAAAACTACCCCTCAACAACCCTCCGAAGTAGAAAAACTTTAAAGCAGTTAACATATCCGTTGCTCGAGGTTTTTTGATGGAAATGAATTATTATACACCTGCTGAATACGCTCTATAGGGTGAAATAATTTGTGCATCAAAAACTACCCCCCAACAACCCTCCGAAGTAGGAAAATCTTGAAGATGTTAATATATCCGTTGCCCGAGGTTTTTAGATGGAAATGAATTATTATACATCTGCTGAATACGCTCTATCGGGTGAAATAATTTGTGCATCAAAAACTACCCCCCAACAACCTTCCAAAGTAGAAAAACCTTAAAGCAGTGAATATATCCGTTGCTCGAGGTTTTTAGATGTAAATTAATTATTTTACATCTGCTAAATACGCTCTATAGGGTGAAATAATTTGTGCATCGAAATTTACCCCCCAACAACCCTCCGAAGTAGAAAAACCTTAAAGCAGTTAACATATCCGTTGCTCGAGTTTTTTTGATGGAAATGAATTATTATATATCTGCTGAATACGCACTATAGGATGAAATAATTTGTGCATCAAAAACTACCCCCCAACAACCCTCAGAAGTAGAAAAACCTTAAAGCAGTTAACATATGCATTGCTCGAGGTTTTTTGATGGAAATGAATTATACATCTGCTGAATACGCTCTATAGGGTGAAATAATTTGTGCATCAAAAACTACCCCCCAACAACCCTCCGAAGTAGAAAAATCTTGAAGATATTAATATATCCGTTGCTCGAGGTTTTTTGCTGGAAATGAATTATTATACATCTGCTGAATACGCTCTATCGGGTGAAATCATTTGTGCATGAAAAACTACCCCCCACCAACCCTCCGAATTAGAAAAACCTTGAAGCAGTTAATATAACCGTTGCTCGAGGTTTTTTGATGTAAATGAATTATTATACATCTGCTAAATACGCTCTATAGGGTGAAATAATTTGTGCATCAATAACTACCCCCAACAACCCTCCGAAATAGAAAAACCTTAAATGAGATAATATATCCGTTGCTCGAGGATTTTTGATGGAAATGAATTATTATACATCTGCTATATACGCTCTATAGGGTGAAATAATTTGTGCATCAAAAACTACCCCTCAACAACCCTCCGAAGTAGAAAAACCTTAAAGCAGTTAACATATCCGTTGCTCGAGGTTTTTTGATGGAAATGAATTATTATAGATCTGCTGAATACGCTGTATAGGGTGAAATAATTTGTGCATCAAAAACTACCCCCCAACAACCCTCCGAAGTAGAAAAATCTTGAAGATGTTAATATATCCGTTGTGCGAGGTTTTTGGATGGAAATGAATTATCATACATCTGCTGAATACGCTCTATGGGGTGAAATAATTTGTGCAACAAAAACTACCCCCCAACAACCCTCCGAAGTAGAAAAACCTTAAAGCAGTTAACATATCCGTTGCTCGAGGTTTTTTGATGGAAATGAATTATCATACATCTGCTGAATACGTTGTATAGGGTGAAATAATTTGTGCATCAAAAACTAGCCCCCAACAACCCTCCGAAGTAGAAAAATCTTGAAGATGTTAATATATCCGTTGCTCGAGGTTTTTGATTGAAATTAATTATTATTCATCTGCTGAATACGCTCTATTGTGTGAAATAATTTTGTGAAATAATTTGTGCATCAAAAACTACCCCCCAACAACCCTCCGAAGTAGAAAAACCTTAAAGCAGTTAACATATCCGTTGCTCGAGGTTTTTTGATGGAAATGAATTATTATACATCTGCTGAATACGCTGTATAGGGTGAAATGATTTGTGCATCAAAAACTACCCCCCCCCCAACTACCCTCCGAAGTAGAAAAATCTTGAAGATGTTAATATATCCGTTGCTCGAGGTTTTTTGATTGAAATTAATTATTATACATTTGCTAAATACGCTCTATCGTGTGAGATAATTTGTGCATCAAAAACTACCCCCCAACAACCCTCCGAAGTAGAAAAATCTTGAAGATGTTAATATATCCGTTGCTCGAAGTTTTTTTATGTAAATGAATTATTATAAATCTGCTGAAAACGCTCTATAGGGTGAAATAATTTGTGTATGAAAAACTACCCCCCAACAACCCTCCGAAGTAGAAAAACCTTAAAGCAGTTAACATATCCGTTGCTAGAGGTTTTTTGATGGAAATGAATTATTATACATCTGCTGAATACGCTCTATAGGGTGAAATAATTTGTGCATCAAAAACTACCCCCCAACAACCCTCCGAAGTGGGAAAATCTTGAAGATGTTAATATATCCGTTGCTCGAGGTTTTTTGATGGAAATGAATTATTATACATCTGCTGAATACGCTCTATCGGGTGAAATAATTTGTGCATCAAAAACTACCCCCCAACAACCCTCCAAAGTAGAAACACCTTAAAGCTGTTAATATATCCGTTGCTCGATGTTTTTTGATGTAAATTAATTATTATACATCTGCTAAATACGCTCTATAGGGTGAAATGATTTGTGCAACAGAAATTACCCCCCAACAACCCTCCGAAGTAGAAAAATCTCAAAGCAATTAATATATCCGTTACTCGGGGTTTTTTTATGTAAATGAATTATTATAAATCTGCTGAATACGCTCTATAGGGTGAAATGATTTGTGCATCAAAAACTACCCCCCAACAACCCTCCGAAATAGAAAAACCTTAAAGCAGTTAACATATCCGTTGCTCGAGGTTTTTTGATGGAAATGAATTATTATACATCTGCTGAATACGCTCTATAGGGTGAAATAATTTGTGCATCAAAAACTACCCCCCAACAACCCTCCGAAGTAGGAAAATCTTAAAGATGTTAATATATCCGTTGCTCGAGGTTTTTTGATGGAAATGAATTATTATACATCTGCTGAATACGCACTATAGGATGAAATAATTTGTGCATCAAAAACTACCCCCCAACAACCCTCAGAAGTAGAAAAACCTTAAAGCAGTTAACATATGCATTGCTCGAGGTTTTTTGATGGTAATGAATTATACATCTGCTGAATACGCTCTATAGGGTGAAATAATTTGTGCATCAAAAACTACCCCCTAACAACCCTCCGAAGTAGAAAAACCTTAAAGCAGTAAACATATCCGTTGCTCGAGGTTTTTTGATGGAAATGAATTAATATACATCTGCTAAATACGCTCTATAGGGTGAAATAATTTGTGCATCAAAAACTACCCCCAACAACCCTCCGAAATAGAAAAACCTTAAATGAGATAATATATCCGTTGCTCGAGGATTTTTGATGGAAATGAATTAATATACATCTGCTGAATACGCTCTATAGGGTGAAATAATTTGTGCATCAAAAACTACCCCTCAACAACCCTCCGAAGTAGAAAAACCTTAAAGCAGTTAACATATCCGTTGCTCGAGGTTTTTTGATGGAAATGAATTATTATACATCTGCTGAATACGCTGTATAGGGTGAAATAATTTGTGCATCAAAAACTACCCCCCAACAACCCTCCGAAGTAGAAAAATCTTGAAGATGTTAATATATCCGTTGTGCGAGGTTTTTGGATGGAAATGAATTATCATACATCTGCTGAATACGCTCTATGGGGTGAAATAATGTGTGCATCAAAAACTACCCCCCAACAACCCTCCGAAGTAGAAAAACCTTAAAGCAGTTAACATATCCGTTGCTCGAGGTTTTTTGATGGAAATGAATTATCATACATCTGCTGAATACGCTGTATAGGGTGAAATAATTTGTGCATCAAAAACTAGCCCCCAACAACCCTCCGAAGTAGAAAAATCTTGAAGATGTTAATATATCCGTTGCTCGAGGTTTTTGATTGAAATTATTATTCATCTGCTGAATACGCTCTATCGTGTGAAATAATTTTGTGAAATAATTTGTGCATCAAAAACTACCCCCCAACAACCCTCCGAAGTAGAAAAACCTTAAAGCAGTTAACATATCCGTTGCTCGAGGTTTTTTGATGGAAATGAATTATTATACATCTGCTGAATACGCTGTATAGGGTGAAATGATTTGTGCATCAAAAACTACCCCCCCCAACTACCCTCCGAAGTAGAAAAATCTTGAAGATGTTAATATATCCGTTGCTCGAGGTTTTTTGATTGAAATTAATTATTATACATTTGCTGAATACGCTCTATCGTGTGAGATAATTTGTGCATCAAAAACTACCCCCCAACAACCCTCCGAAATAGAAAAACCTTAAATGAGATAATATATCCGTTGCTCGAGGATTTTTGATGGAAATGAATTAATATACATCTGCTGAATACGCTCTATAGGGTGAAATAATTTGTGCATCAAAAACTACCCCTCAACAACCCTCCGAAGTAGAAAAACCTTAAAGCAGTTAACATATCCGTTGCTCGAGGTTTTTTGATGGAAATGAATTATTATACATCTGCTGAATACGCTGTATAGGGTGAAATAATTTGTGCATCAAAAACTACCCCCCAACAACCCTCCGAAGTAGAAAAATCTTGAAGATGTTAATATATCCGTTGTGCGAGGTTTTTGGATGGAAATGAATTATCATACATCTGCTGAATACGCTCTATGGGGTGAAATAATGTGTGCATCAAAAACTACCCCCCAACAACCCTCCGAAGTAGAAAAACCTTAAAGCAGTTAACATATCCGTTGCTCGAGGTTTTTTGATGGAAATGAATTATCATACATCTGCTGAATACGCTGTATAGGGTGAAATAATTTGTGCATCAAAAACTAGCCCCCAACAACCCTCCGAAGTAGAAAAATCTTGAAGATGTTAATATATCCGTTGCTCGAGGTTTTTGATTGAAATTAATTATTATTCATCTGCTGAATACGCTCTATCGTGTGAAATAATTTTGTGAAATAATTTGTGCATCAAAAACTACCCCCCAACAACCCTCCGAAATAGAAAAACCTTAAAGCAGTTAACATATCCGTTGCTCGAGGTTTTTTGATGGAAATGAATTATTATACATCTGCTGAATACGCTGTATAGGGTGAAATGATTTGTGCATCAAAAACTACCCCCCCCCAACTACCCTCCGAAGTAGAAAAATCTTGAAGATGTTAATATATCCGTTGCTCGAGGTTTTTTGATTGAAATTAATTATTATACATTTGCTAAATACGCTCTATCGTGTGAGATAATTTGTGCATCAAAAACTACCCCCCAACAACCCTCCGAAGTAGAAAAATCTTGAAGATGTTAATATATCCGTTGCTCGAGGTTTTTTTATGTAAATGAATTATTATAAATCTGCTGAAAACGCTCTATAGGGTGAAATAATTTGTGTATGAAAAACTACCCCCCAACAACCCTCCGAAGTAGAAAAACCTTAAAGCAGTTAACATATCCGTTGCTAGAGGTTTTTTGATGGAAATGAATTATTATACATCTGCTGAATACGCTCTATAGGGTGAAATAATTTGTGCATCAAAAACTACCCCCCAACAACCCTCCGAAGTGGGAAAATCTTGAAGATGTTAATATATCCGTTGCTCGAGGTTTTTTGATGGAAATGAATTATTATACATCTGCTGAATACGCTCTATCGGGTGAAATAATTTGTGCATCAAAAACTACCCCCCAACAACCCTCCAAAGTAGAAACACCTTAAAGCTGTTAATATATCCGTTGCTCGATGTTTTTTGATGTAAATTAATTATTATACATCTGCTAAATACGCTCTATAGGGTGAAATGATTTGTGCAACAGAAATTACCCCCCAACAACCCTCCGAAGTAGAAAAATCTCAAAGCAATTAATATATCCGTTACTCGGGGTTTTTTTATGTAAATGAATTATTATAAATCTGCTGAATACGCTCTATAGGGTGAAATGATTTGTGCATCAAAAACTACCCCCCAACAACCCTCCGAAATAGAAAAACCTTAAAGCAGTTAACATATCCGTTGCTCGAGGTTTTTTGATGGAAATGAATTATTATACATCTGCTGAATACGCTCTATAGGGTGAAATAATTTGTGCATCAAAAACTACCCCCCAACAACCCTCCGAAGTAGGAAAATCTTAAAGATGTTAATATATCCGTTGCTCGAGGTTTTTTGATGGAAATGAATTATTATACATCTGCTGAATACGCACTATAGGATGAAATAATTTGTGCATCAAAAACTACCCCCCAACAACCCTCAGAAGTAGAAAAACCTTAAAGCAGTTAACATATGCATTGCTCGAGGTTTTTTGATGGTAATGAATTATACATCTGCTGAATACGCTCTATAGGGTGAAATAATTTGTGCATCAAAAACTACCCCCTAACAACCCTCCGAAGTAGAAAAACCTTAAAGCAGTAAACATATCCGTTGCTCGAGGTTTTTTGATGGAAATGAATTAATATACATCTGCTAAATACGCTCTATAGGGTGAAATAATTTGTGCATCAAAAACTACCCCCAACAACCCTCCGAAATAGAAAAACCTTAAATGAGATAATATATCCGTTGCTCGAGGATTTTTGATGGAAATGAATTAATATACATCTGCTGAATACGCTCTATAGGGTGAAATAATTTGTGCATCAAAAACTACCCCCCAACAACCCTCCGAAATAGAAAAACCTTAAATGAGATAATATATCCGTTGCTCGAGGATTTTTGATGGAAATGAATTAATATACATCTGCTGAATACGCTCTATAGGGTGAAATAATTTGTGCATCAAAAACTACCCCTCAACAACCCTCCGAAGTAGAAAAACCTTAAAGCAGTTAACATATCCGTTGCTCGAGGTTTTTTGATGGAAATGAATTATTATACATCTGCTGAATACGCTGTATAGGGTGAAATAATTTGTGCATCAAAAACTACCCCCCAACAACCCTCCGAAGTAGAAAAATCTTGAAGATGTTAATATATCCGTTGTGCGAGGTTTTTGGATGGAAATGAATTATCATACATCTGCTGAATACGCTCTATGGGGTGAAATAATGTGTGCATCAAAAACTACCCCCCAACAACCCTCCGAAGTAGAAAAACCTTAAAGCAGTTAACATATCCGTTGCTCGAGGTTTTTTGATGGAAATGAATTATCATACATCTGCTGAATACGCTGTATAGGGTGAAATAATTTGTGCATCAAAAACTAGCCCCCAACAACCCTCCGAAGTAGAAAAATCTTGAAGATGTTAATATATCCGTTGCTCGAGGTTTTTGATTGAAATTAATTATTATTCATCTGCTGAATACGCTCTATCGTGTGAAATAATTTTGTGAAATAATTTGTGCATCAAAAACTACCCCCCAACAACCCTCCGAAGTAGAAAAACCTTAAAGCAGTTAACATATCCGTTGCTCGAGGTTTTTTGATGGAAATGAAATATTATACATCTGCTGAATACGCTGTATAGGGTGAAATGATTTGTGCATCAAAAACTACCCCCCCCCCAACTACCCTCCGAAGTAGAAAAATCTTGAAGATGTTAATATATCCGTTGCTCGAGGTTTTTTGATTGAAATTGATTATTATACATTTGCTGAATACGCTCTATCGTGTGAGATAATTTGTGCATCAAAAACTACCCCCCAACAACCCTCCGAAGTAGAAAAATCTTGAAGATGTTAATATATTCGTTGCTCGAGGTTTTTTTATGTAAATGAATTATTATAAATCTGCTGAAAACGCTCTATAGGGTGAAATAATTTGTGTATAAAAAACTACCCCCCAACAACCCTCCGAAGTAGAAAAACCTTAAAGCTGTTAACATATGCGTTGCTCGAGGTTTTTTGATGGAAATGAATTATTATACATCTGCTGAATACGCTCTATAGGGTGAAATAATTTGTGCATCAAAAACTACCCCCCAACAACCCTCCGAAGTAGGAAAATCTTGAAGATAATAATATATCCGTTGCTCGAGGTTTTTTGATGGAAATGAATTATTATACATCTGCTGAATATGCTCTATCGGGTGAAATAATTTGTGCATCAAAAACTACCCCCCAACAACCCTCCAAAGTAGAAAAACCATAAAGCTGTTAATATATCCGTTGCTAGATGTTTTTTGATGTAAATTAATTATTATACATCTGCTAAATACGCTCTATAGGGTGAAATGATTTGTGCAACAGAAATTACCCCCCAACAACCCTCCGAAGTAGAAAAATCTCAAAGCAATTAATATATCCGTTACTCGGGGTTTTTTTATGTAAATGAATTATTATAAATCTGCTGAATACGCTCTATAGGGTGAAATGATTTGTGCATCAAAAACTACCCCCCAACAACCCACCGAAATAGAAAAACCTTAAAGCAGTTAACATATCCGTTGCTCGAGGTTTTTTGATGGAAATGAATTATTATAAATCTGCTGAATACGCTCTATATGGTGAAGTAATTTGTGCATCAAAAACTACCCCCCAACAACCCTCCGAAGTAGGAAAATCTTAAAGATGTTAATATATCCGTTGCTCGAGGTTTTTTGATGGAAATGAATTATTATACATCTGCTGAATACGCTTTATCGGGTGAAATAATTTGTGCATCAAAAACTACCCCCCAACAACCTTCCAAAGTAGAAAAACCTTAAAGCAGTTAATATATCCGTTGCTCGAGGTTTTTTGATGTAAATGAATTATTTTACATCTGCTAAATACGCTCTATAGGGTGAAATAATTTGTGCATCGAAAATTACCCCCCAACAACCCTCCGAAATAGAAAAACCTTAAAGCAGTTAAAGTATCCGTTGCTCGAGTTTTTTTGATGGAAATGAATTATTATACATCTGCTGAATACGCACTATAGGATGAAATAATTTGTGCATCAAAAACTACCCCCCAACAACCCTCAGAAGTAGAAAAACCTTAAAGCAGTTAACATATGCATTGCTCGAGGTTTTTTGATGGTAATGAATTATACATCTGCTGAATACGCTCTATAGGGTGAAATAATTTGTGCATCAAAAACTACCCCCTAACAACCCTCCGAAGTAGAAAAACCTTATAGCAGTAAACATATCCGTTGCTCGAGGTTTTTTGATGGAAATGAATTAATATACATCTGCTAAATACGCTCTATAGGGTGAAATAATTTGTGCATCAAAAACTACCCCCAACAACCCTCCGAAATAGAAAAACCTTAAATGAGATAATATATCCGTTGCTCGAGGATTTTTGATGGAAATGAATTAATATACATCTGCTGAATACGCTCTATAGGGTGAAATAATTTGTGCATCAAAAACTACCCCTCAACAACCCTTCGAAGTAGAAAAACCTTAAAGCAGTTAACATATTCGTTGCTCGAGGTTTTTTGATGGAAATGAATTATTATACATCTGCTGAATACGCTGTATCGGGTGAAATAATTTGTGCATCAAAAACTACCCCCCAACAACCCTCCGAAGTAGAAAAATCTTGAAGATGTTAATATATCCGTTGTGCGAGGTTTTTGGATGGAAATGAATTATCATACATCTGCTGAATACGCTCTATGGGGTGAAATAATGTGTGCATCAAAAACTACCCCCCAACAACCCTCCGAAGTAGAAAAACCTTAAAGCAGTTAACATATCCGTTGCTCGAGGTTTTTTGATGGAAATGAATTATCATACATCTGCTGAATACGCTGTATAGGGTGAAATAATTTGTGCATCAAAAACTAGCCCCCAACAACCCTCCGAAGTAGAAAAATCTTGAAGATGTTAATATATCCGTTGCTCGAGGTTTTTGATTGAAATTAATTATTATTCATCTGCTGAATACGCTCTATTGTGTGAAATAATTTTGTGAAATAATTTGTGCATCAAAAACTACCCCCCAACAACCCTCCGAAGTAGAAAAACCTTAAAGCAGTTAACATATCCGTTGCTCGAGGTTTTTTGATGGAAATGAATTATTATACATCTGCTGAATACGCTGTATAGGGTGAAATGATTTGTGCATCAAAAACTACCCCCCCCCCAACTACCCTCCGAAGTAGAAAAATCTTGAAGATGTTAATATATCCGTTGCTCGAGGTTTTTTGATTGAAATTAATTATTATACATTTGCTGAATACGCTCTATCGTGTGAGATAATTTGTGCATCAAAAACTACCCCCCAACAACCCTCCGAAGTAGAAAAATCTTGAAGATGTTAATATATCCGTTGCTCGAGGTTTTTTTATGTAAATGAATTATTATAAATCTGCTGAAAACGCTCTATAGGGTGAAATAATTTGTGTATGAAAAACTACCCCCCAACAACCCTCCGAAGTAGAAAAACCTTAAAGCAGTTAACATATCCGTTGCTAGAGGTTTTTTGATGGAAATGAATTATTATACATCTGCTGAATACGCTCTATAGGGTGAAATAATTTGTGCATCAAAAACTACCCCCCAACAACCCTCCGAAGTGGGAAAATCTTGAAGATGTTAATATATCCGTTGCTCGATGTTTTTTGATGTAAATTAATTATTATACATCTGCTAAATACGCTCTATAGGGTGAAATGATTTGTGCAACAGAAATTACCCCCCAACAACCCTCCGAAGTAGAAAAATCTCAAAGCAATTAATATATCCGTTACTCGGGGTTTTTTTATGTAAATGAATTATTATAAATCTGCTGAATACGCTCTATAGGGTGAAATGATTTGTGCATCAAAAACTACCCCCCAACAACCCTCCGAAATAGAAAAACCTTAAAGCAGTTAACATATCCGTTGCTCGAGGTTTTTTGATGGAAATGAATTATTATACATCTGCTGAATACGCTCTATAGGGTGAAATAATTTGTGCATCAAAAACTACCCCCCAACAACCCTCCGAAGTAGGAAAATCTTAAAGATGTTAATATATCCGTTGCTCGAGGTTTTTTGATGGAAATGAATTATTATACATCTGCTGAATACGCACTATAGGATGAAATAATTTGTGCATCAAAAACTACCCCCCAACAACCCTCAGAAGTAGAAAAACCTTAAAGCAGTTAACATATGCATTGCTCGAGGTTTTTTGATGGTAATGAATTATACATCTGCTGAATACGCTCTATAGGGTGAAATAATTTGTGCATCAAAAACTACCCCCTAACAACCCTCCGAAGTAGAAAAACCTTAAAGCAGTAAACATATCCGTTGCTCGAGGTTTTTTGATGGAAATGAATTAATATACATCTGCTAAATACGCTCTATAGGGTGAAATAATTTGTGCATCAAAAACTACCCCCAACAACCCTCCGAAATAGAAAAACCTTAAATGAGATAATATATCCGTTGCTCGAGGATTTTTGATGGAAATGAATTAATATACATCTGCTGAATACGCTCTATAGGGTGAAATAATTTGTGCATCAAAAACTACCCCTCAACAACCCTCCGAAGTAGAAAAACCTTAAAGCAGTTAACATATCCGTTGCTCGAGGTTTTTTGATGGAAATGAATTATTATACATCTGCTGAATACGCTGTATAGGGTGAAATAATTTGTGCATCAAAAACTACCCCCCAACAACCCTCCGAAGTAGAAAAATCTTGAAGATGTTAATATATCCGTTGTGCGAGGTTTTTGGATGGAAATGAATTATCATACATCTGCTGAATACGCTCTATGGGGTGAAATAATGTGTGCATCAAAAACTACCCCCCAACAACCCTCCGAAGTAGAAAAACCTTAAAGCAGTTAACATATCCGTTGCTCGAGGTTTTTTGATGGAAATGAATTATCATACATCTGCTGAATACGCTGTATAGGGTGAAATAATTTGTGCATCAAAAACTAGCCCCCAACAACCCTCCGAAGTAGAAAAATCTTGAAGATGTTAATATATCCGTTGCTCGAGGTTTTTGATTGAAATTAATTATTATTCATCTGCTGAATACGCTCTATCGTGTGAAATAATTTTGTGAAATAATTTGTGCATCAAAAACTACCCCCCAACAACCCTCCGAAGTAGAAAAACCTTAAAGCAGTTAACATATCCGTTGCTCGAGGTTTTTTGATGGAAATGAAATATTATACATCTGCTGAATACGCTGTATAGGGTGAAATGATTTGTGCATCAAAAACTACCCCCCCCCAACTACCCTCCGAAGTAGAAAAATCTTGAAGATGTTAATATATCCGTTGCTCGAGGTTTTTTGATTGAAATTAATTATTATACATTTGCTGAATACGCTCTATCGTGTGAGATAATTTGTGCATCAAAAACTACCCCCCAACAACCCTCCGAAGTAGAAAAATCTTGAAGATGTTAATATATTCGTTGCTCGAGGTTTTTTTATGTAAATGAATTATTATAAATCTGCTGAAAACGCTCTATAGGGTGAAATAATTTGTGTATAAAAAACTACCCCCCAACAACCCTCCGAAGTAGAAAAACCTTAAAGCAGTTAACATATGCGTTGCTCGAGGTTTTTTGATGGAAATGAATTATTATACATCTGCTGAATACGCTCTATAGGGTGAAATAATTTGTGCATCAAAAACTACCCCCCAACAACCCTCCGAAGTAGGAAAATCTTGAAGATAATAATATATCCGTTGCTCGAGGTTTTTTGATGGAAATGAATTATTATACATCTGCTGAATTTGCTCTATCGGGTGAAATAATTTGTGCATCAAAAACTACCCCCCAACAACCCTCCAAAGTAGAAAAACCTTAAAGCTGTTAATATATCCGTTGCTCGATGTTTTTTGATGTAAATTAATTATTATACATCTGCTAAATACGCTCTATAGGGTGAAATGATTTGTGCAACAGAAATTACCCCCCAACAACCCTCCGAAGTAGAAAAATCTCAAAGCAATTAATATATCCGTTACTCGGGGTTTTTTTATGTAAATGAATTATTATAAATCTGCTGAATACGCTCTATAGGGTGAAATGATTTGTGCATCAAAAACTACCCCCCAACAACCCTCCGAAATAGAAAAACCTTAAAGCAGTTAACATATCCGTTGCTCGAGGTTTTTTGATGGAAATGAATTATTATAAATCTGCTGAATACGCTCTATATGGTGAAGTAATTTGTGCATCAAAAACTACCCCCCAACAACCCTCCGAAGTAGGAAAATCTTAAAGATGTTAATATATCCGTTGCTCGAGGTTTTTTGATGGAAATGAATTATTATACATCTGCTGAATACGCTTTATCGGGTGAAATAATTTGTGCATCAAAAACTACCCCCCAACAACCTTCCAAAGTAGAAAAACCTTAAAGCAGTTAATATATCCGTTGCTCGAGGTTTTTTGATGTAAATGAATTATTTTACATCTGCTAAATACGCTCTATAGGGTGAAATAATTTGTGCATCGAAAATTACCCCCCAACAACCCTCCGAAATAGAAAAACCTTAAAGCAGTTAAAATATCCGTTGCTCGAGTTTTTTTGATGGAAATGAATTATTATACATCTGCTGAATACGCACTATAGGATGAAATAATTTGTGCATCAAAAACTACCCCCCAACAACCCTCAGAAGTAGAAAAACCTTAAAGCAGTTAACATATGCATTGCTCGAGGTTTTTTGATGGTAATGAATTATACATCTGCTGAATACGCTCTATAGGGTGAAATAATTTGTGCATCAAAAACTACCCCCTAACAACCCTCCGAAGTAGAAAAACCTTAAAGCAGTAAACATATCCGTTGCTCGAGGTTTTTTGATGGAAATGAATTAATATACATCTGCTAAATACGCTTTATAGGGTGAAATAATTTGTGCATCAAAAACTACCCCCAACAACCCTCCGAAATAGAAAAACCTTAAATGAGATAATATATCCGTTGCTCGAGGATTTTTGATGGAAATGAATTAATATACATCTGCTGAATACGCTCTATAGGGTGAAATAATTTGTGCATCAAAAACTACCCCTCAACAACCCTCCGAAGTAGAAAAACCTTAAAGCAGTTAACATATCCGTTGCTCGAGGTTTTTTGATGGAAATGAATTATTATACATCTGCTGAATACGCTGTATAGGGTGAAATAATTTGTGCATCAAAAACTACCCCCCAACAACCCTCCGAAGTAGAAAAATCTTGAAGATGTTAATATATCCGTTGTGCGAGGTTTTTGGATGGAAATGAATTATCATACATCTGCTGAATACGCTCAATGGGGTAAAATAATGTGTGCATCAAAAACTACCCCCCAACAACCCTCCGAAGTAGAAAAACCTTAAAGCAGTTAACATATCCGTTGCTCGAGGTTTTTTGATGGAAATGAATTATCATACATCTGCTGAATACGCTGTATAGGGTGAAATAATTTGTGCATCAAAAACTAGCCCCCAACAACCCTCCGAAGTAGAAAAATCTTGAAGATGTTAATATATCCATTGCTCGAGGTTTTTGATTGAAATTAATTATTATTCATCTGCTGAATACGCTCTATCGTGTGAAATAATTTTGTGAAATAATTTGTGCATCAAAAACTACCCCCCAACAACCCTCCGAAGTAGAAAAACCTTAAAGCAGTTAACATATCCGTTGCTCGAGGTTTTTTGATGGAAATGAATTATTATACATCTGCTGAATACGCTGTATAGGGTGAAATGATTTGTGCATCAAAAACTACCCCCCCCCCAACTACCCTCCGAAGTAGAAAAATCTTGAAGATGTTAATATATCCGTTGCTCGAGGTTTTTTGATTGAAATTAATTATTATACATTTGCTGAATACGCTCTATCGTGTGAGATAATTTGTGCATCAAAAACTACCCCCCAACAACCCTCCGAAATAGAAAAACCTTAAATGAGATAATATATCCGTTGCTCGAGGATTTTTGATGGAAATGAATTAATATACATCTGCTGAATACGCTCTATAGGGTGAAATAATTTGTGCATGAAAAACTACCCCTCAACAACCCTCCGAAGTAGAAAAACCTTAAAGCAGTTAACATATCCGTTGCTCGAGGTTTTTTGATGGAAATGAATTATTATACATCTGCTGAATACGCTGTATAGGGTGAAATAATTTGTGCATCAAAAACTACCCCCCAACAACCCTCCGAAGTAGAAAAATCTTGAAGATGTTAATATATCCGTTGTGCGAGGTTTTTGGATGGAAATGAATTATCATACATCTGCTGAATACGCTCTATGGGGTGAAATAATGTGTGCATCAAAAACTACCCCCCAACAACCCTCCGAAGTAGAAAAACCTTAAAGCAGTTAACATATCCGTTGCTCGAGGTTTTTTGATGGAAATGAATTATCATACATCTGCTGAATACGCTGTATAGGGTGAAATAATTTGTGCATCAAAAACTAGCCCCCAACAACCCTCCGAAGTAGAAAAATCTTGAAGATGTTAATATATCCGTTGCTCGAGGTTTTTGATTGAAATTAATTATTATTCATCTGCTGAATACGCTCTATCGTGTGAAATAATTTTGTGAAATAATTTGTGCATCAAAAACTACCCCCCAACAACCCTCCGAAGTAGAAAAACCTTAAAGCAGTTAACATATCCGTTGCTCGAGGTTTTTTGATGGAAATGAATTATTATACATCTGCTGAATACGCTGTATAGGGTGAAATGATTTGTGCATCAAAAACTACCCCCCCCAACTACCCTCCGAAGTAGAAAAATCTTGAAGATGTTAATATATCCGTTGCTCGAGGTTTTTTGATTGAAATTAATTATTATACATTTGCTGAATACGCTCTATCGTGTGAGATAATTTGTGCATCAAAAACTACCCCCCAACAACCCTCCGAAGTAGAAAAATCTTGAAGATGTTAATATATTCGTTGCTCGAGGTTTTTTTATGTAAATGAATTATTATAAATCTGCTGAAAACGCTCTATAGGGTGAAATAATTTGTGTATAAAAAACTAACCCCCAACAACCCTCCGAAGTAGAAAAACCTTAAAGCAGTTAACATATCCGTTGCTCGAGGTTTTTTGATGGAAATGAATTATTATACATCTGCTGAATACGCTCTATAGGGTGAAATAATTTGTGCATCAAAAACTACCCCCCAACAACCCTCCGAAGTAGGAAAATCTTGAAGATAATAATATATCCGTTGCTCGAGGTTTTTTGATGGAAATGAATTATTATACATCTGCTGAATATGCTCTATCGGGTGAAATAATTTGTGCATCAAAAACTACCCCCCAACAACCCTCCAAAGTAGAAAAACCTTAAAGCTGTTAATATATCCGTTGCTCGATGTTTTTTGATGTAAATTAATTATTATACATCTGCTAAATACGCTCTATAGGGTGAAATGATTTGTGCAACAGAAATTACCCCCCAACAACCCTCCGAAGTAGAAAAATCTCAAAGCAATTAATATATCCGTTACTCGGGGTTTTTTTATGTAAATGAATTATTATAAATCTGCTGAATACGCTCTATAGGGTGAAATGATTTGTGCATCAAAAACTACCCCCCAACAACCCTCCGAAATAGAAAAACCTTAAAGCAGTTAACATATCCGTTGCTCGAGGTTTTTTGATGGAAATGAATTATTATACATCTGCTGAATACGCTCTATAGGGTGAAATAATTTGTGCATCAAAAACTACCGCCCAACAACCCTCCGAAGTAGGAAAATCTTAAAGATGTTAATATATCCGTTGCTCGAGGTTTTTTGATGGAAATGAATTATTATACATCTGCTGAATACGCTTTATCGGGTGAAATAATTTGTGCATCAAAAACTACCCCCCAACAACCTTCCAAAGTAGAAAAACCTTAAAGCAGTTAATATATCCGTTGCTCGAGGTTTTTTGATGTAAATGAATTATTTTACATCTGCTAAATACGCTCTATAGGGTGAAATAATTTGTGCATCGAAAATTACCCCCCAACAACCCTCCGAAATAGAAAAACCTTAAAGCAGTTAACATATCCGTTGCTCGAGTTTTTTTGATGAAAATGAATTATTATACATCTGCTGAATACGCTCTATAGGGTGAAATAATTTGTGCATCAAAAACTACCCCCCAACAACCCTCCGAAGTAGAAAAACCTTAAAGCAGTAAACATATCCGTTGCTCGAGGTTTTTTGATGGAAATGAATTAATATACATCTGCTAAATACGCTCTATAGGGTGAAATGATTTGTGCATCAAAAACTACCCCCCAACAACCCTCCGAAATAGAAAAACCTTCAAGCAGTTAACATATCCGTTGCTCGAGGTTTTTTGATGGAAATGAATTATTATACATCTGCTGAATACGCTTTATAGGGTGAAATAATTTGTGCATCAAAAACTACCCCCCAACAACCCTCAGAAGTAGAAAAACCTTAAAGCAGTTAACATATGCATTGCTCGAGGTTTTTTGATGGAAATGAATTATACATCTGCTGAATACGCTCTATAGGGTGAAATAATTTGTGCATCAAAAACTACCCCCCAACAACCCTCCGAAGTAGAAAAACCTTAAAGCAGTAAACATATCCGTTGCTCGAGGTTTTTTGATGGAAATGAATTAATATACATCTGCTAAATACGCTCTATAGGGTGAAATAATTTGTGCATCAAAAACTACCCCCAACAACCCTCCGAAATAGAAAAACCTTAAATGAGATAATATATCCGTTGCTCGAGGATTTTTGATGGAAATGAATTAATATACATCTGCTGAATACGCTCTATAGGGTGAAATAATTTGTGCATCAAAAACTACCCCTCAACAACCCTCCGAAGTAGAAAAACCTTAAAGCAGTTAACATATCCGTTGCTCGAGGTTTTTTGATGGAAATGCATTATTATACATCTGCTGAATACGCTGTATAGGGTGAAATAATTTGTGCATCAAAAACTACCCCCCAACAACCCTCCGAAGTAGAAAAATCTTGAAGATGTTAATATATCCGTTGTGCGAGGTTTTTGGATGGAAATGAATTATCATACATCTGCTGAATACGCTCTATGGGGTGAAATAATGTGTGCATCAAAAACTACCCCCCAACAACCCTCCGAAGTAGAAAAACCTTAAAGCAGTTAAGATATCCGTTGCTCGAGGTTTTTTGATGGAAATGAATTATCATACATCTGCTGAATACGCTGTATAGGGTGAAATAATTTGTGCATCAAAAACTAGCCCCCAACAACCCTCCGAAGTAGAAAAATCTTGAAGATGTTAATATATCCGTTGCTCGAGGTTTTTGATTGAAATTAATTATTATTCATCTGCTGAATACGCTCTATCGTGTGAAATAATTTTGTGAAATAATTTGTGCATCAAAAACTACCCCCCAACAACCCTCCGAAGTAGAAAAACCTTAAAGCAGTTAACATATCCGTTGCTCGAGGTTTTTTGATGGAAATGAATTATTATACATCTGCTGAATACGCTGTAAAGGGTGAAATGATTTGTGCATCAAAAACTACCCCCCCTAACTACCCTCCGAAGTAGAAAAATCTTGAAGATGTTAATATATCCGTTGCTCGAGGTTTTTTGATTGAAATTAATTATTATACATTTGCTGAATACGCTCTATCGTGTGAGATAATTTGTGCATCAAAAACTACCCCCCAACAACCCTCCGAAGTAGAAAAATCTTGAAGATGTTAATATATCCGTTGTGCGAGGTTTTTGGATGGAAATGAATTATCATACATCTGCTGAATACGCTCTATGGGGTGAAATAATGTGTGCATCAAAAACTACCCCCCAACAACCCTCCGAAGTAGAAAAACCTTAAAGCAGTTAACATATCCGTTGCTCGAGGTTTTTTGATGGAAATGAATAATCATACATCTGCTGAATACGCTCTATAGGGTGAAATAATTTGTGCATCAAAAACTACCCCCAACAACCCTCCGAAATAGAAAAACCTTAAATGAGATAATATATCCGTTGCTCGAGGATTTTTGATGGAAATGAATTAATATACATCTGCTGAATACGCTCTATAGGGTGAAATAATTTGTGCATCAAAAACTACCCCTCAACAACCCTCCGAAGTAGAAAAACCTTAAAGCAGTTAACATATCCGTTGCTCGAGGTTTTTTGATGGAAATGAATTATTATACATCTGCTGAATACGCTGTATAGGGTGAAATAATTTGTGCATCAAAAAATACCCCCCAACAACCCTCCGAAGTAGAAAAATCTTGAAGATGTTAATATATCCGTTGTGCGAGGTTTTTGGATGGAAATGAATTATTATACATCTGCTGAATACGCTCTATGGGGTGAAATAATGTGTGCATCAAAAACTACCCCCCAACAACCCTCCGAAGTAGAAAAACCTTAAAGCAGTTAACATATCCGTTGCTCGAGGTTTTTTGATGGAAATGAATTATCATACATCTGCTGAATACGCTGTATAGGGTGAAATAATTTGTGCATCAAAAACTAGCCCCCAACAACCCTCCGAAGTAGAAAAATCTTGAAGATGTTAATATATCCGTTGCTCGAGGTTTTTGATTGAAATTAATTATTATTCATCTGCTGAATACGCTCTATCGTGTGAAATAATTTTGTGAAATAATTTGTGCATCAAAAACTACCCCCCAACAACCCTCCGAAGTAGAAAAACCTTAAAGCAGTTAACATATCCGTTGCTCGAGGTTTTTTGATGGAAATGAATTATTATACATCTGCTGAATACGCTGTATAGGGTGAAATGATTTGTGCATCAAAAACTACCCCCCCCCAACTACCCTCCGAAGTAGAAAAATCTTGAAGATGTTAATATATCCGTTGCTCGAGGTTTTTTGATTGAAATTAATTATTATACATTTGCTGAATACGCTCTATCGTGTGAGATAATTTGTGCATCAAAAACTACCCCCCAACAACCCTCCGAAATAGAAAAACCTTAAATGAGATAATATATCCGTTGCTCGAGGATTTTTGATGGAAATGAATTAATATACATCTGCTGAATACGCTCTATAGGGTGAAATAATTTGTGCATCAAAAACTACCCCTCAACAACCCTCCGAAGTAGAAAAACCTTAAAGCAGTTAACATATCCGTTGCTCGAGGTTTTTTGATGGAAATGAATTATTATACATCTGCTGAATACGCTGTATAGGGTGAAATAATTTGTGCATCAAAAACTACCCCCCAACAACCCTCCGAAGTAGAAAAATCTTGAAGATGTTAATATATCCGTTGTGCGAGGTTTTTGGATGGAAATGAATTATCATACATCTGCTGAATACGCTCTATGGGGTGAAATAATGTGTGCATCAAAAACTACCCCCCAACAACCCTCAGAAGTAGAAAAACCTTAAAGCAGTTAACATATCCGTTGCTCGAGGTTTTTTGATGGAAATGGATTATCATACATCTGCTGAATACGCTGTATAGGGTGAAATAATTTGTGCATCAAAAACTAGCCCCCAACAACCCTCCGAAGTAGAAAAATCTTGAAGATGTTAATATATACGTTGCTCGAGGTTTTTGATTGAAATTAATTATTATTCATCTGCTGAATACGCTCTATCGTGTGAAATAATTTTGTGAAATAATTTGTGCATCAAAAACTACCCCCCAACAACCCTCCGAAGTAGAAAAACCTTAAAGCAGTTAACATATCCGTTGCTCGAGGTTTTTTGATGGAAATGAATTATTATACATCTGCTGAATACGCTGTATAGGGTGAAATGATTTGTGCATCAAAAACTACCCCCCCCCAACTACCCTCCGAAGTAGAAAAATCTTGAAGATGTTAATATATCCGTTGCTCGAGGTTTTTTGATTGAAATTAATTATTATACATTTGCTGAATACGCTCTATCGTGTGAGATAATTTGTGCATCAAAAACTACCCCCCAACAACCCTCCGAAGTAGAAAAATCTTGAAGATGTTAATATATTCGTTGCTCGAGGTTTTTTTATGTAAATGAATTATTATAAATCTGCTGAAAACGCTCTATAGGGTGAAATAATTTGTGTATAAAAAACTACCCCCCAACAACCCTCCGAAGTAGAAAAACCTTAAAGCAGTTAACATATCCGTTGCTCGAGGTTTTTTGATGGAAATGAATTATTATACATCTGCTGAATACGCTCTATAGGGTGAAATAATTTGTGCATCAAAAACTACCCCCCAACAACCCTCCGAAGTAGGAAAATCTTGAAGATAATAATATATCCGTTGCTCGAGGTTTTTTGATGGAAATGAATTATTATACATCTGCTGAATATGCTCTATCGGGTGAAATAATTTGTGCATCAAAAACTACACCCCAACAACCCTCCAAAGTAGAAAAACCTTAAAGCTGTTAATATATCCGTTGCTCGATGTTTTTTGATGTAAATTAATTATTATACATCTGCTAAATACGCTCTATAGGGTGAAATGATTTGTGCAACAGAAATTACCCCCCAACAACCCTCCGAAGTAGAAAAATCTCAAAGCAATTAATATATCCGTTACTCGGGGTTTTTTTATGTAAATGAATTATTATAAATCTGCTGAATACGCTCTATAGGGTGAAATGATTTGTGCATCAAAAACTACCCCCCAACAACCCTCCGAAATAGAAAAACCTTAAAGCAGTTAACATATCCGTTGCTCGAGGTTTTTTGATGGAAATGAATTATTATACATCTGCTGAATACGCTCTATAGGGTGAAATAATTTGTGCATCAAAAACTACCCCCCAACAACCCTCCAAAGTAGGAAAATCTTAAAGATGTTAATATATCCGTTGCTCGAGGTTTTTTGATGGAAATGAATTATCATACATCTGCTGAATACGCTTTATCGGGTGAAATAATTTGTGCATCAAAAACTACCCCCCAACAACCTTCCAAAGTAGAAAAACCTTAAAGCAGTTAATATATCCGTTGCTCGAGGTTTTTTGATGTAAATGAATTATTTTACATCTGCTAAATACGCTCTATAGGGTGAAATAATTTGTGCATCGAAAATTACCCCCCAACAACCCTCCGAAATAGAAAAACCTTAAAGCAGTTAACATATCCGTTGCTCGAGTTTTTTTGATGAAAATGAATTATTATACATCTGCTGAATACGCACTATAGGATGAAATAATTTGTGCATCAAAAACTACCCCCCAACAACCCTCAGAAGTAGAAAAACCTTAAAGCAGTTAACATATGCATTGATCGAGGTTTTTTGATGGAAATGAATTATACATCTGCTGAATACGCTCTATAGGGTGAAATAATTTGTGCATCAAAAACTACCCCCCAACAACCCTCCGAAGTAGAAAAACCTTAAAGCAGTAAACATATCCGTTGCTCGAGGTTTTTTGATGGAAATGAATTATTATACATCTGCTGAATACGCTGTATAGGGTGAAATAATTTGTGCATCAAAAACTACCCCCCAACAACCCTCCGAAGTAGAAAAATCTTGAAGATGTTAATATATCCGTTGTGCGAGGTTTTTGGATGGAAATGAATTATCATACATCTGCTGAATACGCTCTATGGGGTGAAATAATGTGTGCATCAAAAAATACCCCCCAACAACCCTCCGAAGTAGAAAAACCTTAAAGCAGTTAACATATCCGTTGCTCGAGGTTTTTTGATGGAAATGAATTATCATACATCTGCTGAATACGCTGTATAGGGTGAAATAATTTGTGCATCAAAAACTAGCCCCCAACAACCCTCCGAAGTAGAAAAATCTTGAAGATGTTGATATATCCGTTGCTCGAGGTTTTTGATTGAAATTAATTATTATTCATCTGCTGAATACGCTCTATCGTGTGAAATAATTTTGTGAAATAATTTGTGCATCAAAAACTACCCCCCAACAACCCTCCGAAGTAGAAAAACCTTAAAGCAGTTAACATATCCGTTGCTCGAGGTTTTTTGATGGAAATGAATTATTATACATCTGCTGAATACGCTGTAAAGGGTGAAATGATTTGTGCATCAAAAACTACCCCCCCCAACTACCCTCCGAAGTAGAAAAATCTTGAAGATGTTAATATATCCGTTGCTCGAGGTTTTTTGATTGAAATTAATTATTATACATTTGCTGAATACGCTCTATCGTGTGAGATAATTTGTGCATCAAAAACTACCCCCCAACAACCCTCCGAAGTAGAAAAATCTTGAAGATGTTAATATATCCGTTGCTCGAGGTTTTTTTATGTAAATGGATTATTATAAATCTGCTGAAAACGCTCTATAGGGTGAAATAATTTGTGTATAAAAAACTACCCCCCAACAACCCGCCGAAGTAGAAAAACCTTAAAGCAGTTAACATATCCGTTGCTCGAGGTTTTTTGATGGAAATGAATTATTATACATCTGCTGAATACGCTCTATAGGGTGAAATAATTTGTGCATCAAAAACTACCCCCCAACAACCCTCCGAAGTAGGAAAATCTTGAAGATGTTAATATATCCGTTGCTCGAGGTTTTTTGATGGAAATGAATTATTATACATCTGCTGAATACGCTCTATCGGGTGAAATAATTTGTGCATCAAAAACTACCCCCCAACAACCCTCCAAAGTAGAAAAACCTTAAAGCTGTTAATATATCCGTTGCTCGATGTTTTTTGATGTAAATTAATTATTATACATCTGCTAAATACGCTCTATAGGGTGAAATGATTTGTGCAACAGAAATTACCCCCCAACAACCCTCCGAAGTAGAAAAATCTCAAAGCAATTAATATATCAGTTACTCGGGGTTTTTTTATGTAAATGAATTATTATAAATCTGCTGAATACGCTCTATAGGGTGAAATGATTTGTGCATCAAAAACTACCCCCCCACAAACCTCCGAAATAGAAAAACCTTAAAGCAGTTAACATATCCGTTGCTCGAGGTTTTTTGATGGAAATGAATTATCATACATCTGCTGAATACGCTCTATAGGGTGAAATAATTTGTGCATCAAAAACTACCCCCCAACAACCCTCCGAAGTAGGAAAATCTTAAAGATGTTAATATATCCGTTGCTCGAGGTTTTTTGATGGAAATGAATTATTATACATCTGCTGAATACGCTTTATCGGGTGAAATAATTTGTGCATCAAAAACTACCCCCCAACAACCTTCCAAAGTAGAAAAACCTTAAAGCAGTAAATATATCCGTTGCTCGAGGTTTTTTGATGTAAATGAATTATTTTACATCTGCTTAATACGCTCTATAGGGTGAAATAATTTGTGCATCGAAAATTACCCCCCAACAACCCTCCGAAATAGAAAAACCTTAAAGCAGTTAACATATCCGTTGCTCGAGTTTTTTTGATGAAAATGAATTATTATACATCTGCTGAATACGCACTATAGGATGAAATAATTTGTGCATCAAAAACTAGCCCCCAACAACCCTCCGAAGTAGAAAAATCTTGAAGATGTTAATATATCCGTTGCTCGAGGTTTTTGATTGAAATTAATTATTATTCATCTGCTGAATACGCTCTATCGTGTGAAATAATTTTGTGAAATAATTTGTGCATCAAAAACTACCCCCCAACAACCCTCCGAAGTAGAAAAACCTTGAAGCAGTTAACATATCCGTTGCTCGAGGTTTTTTGATGGAAATGAATTATTATACATCTGCTGAATACGCTGTAAAGGGTGAAATGATTTGTGCATCAAAAACTACCCCCCCAACTACCCTCCGAAGTAGAAAAATCTTGAAGATGTTAATATATCCGTTGCTCGAGGTTTTTTGATTGAAATTAATTATTATACATTTGCTGAATACGCTCTATCGTGTGAGATAATTTGTGCATCAAAAACTACCCCCCAACAACCCTCCGAAGTAGAAAAATCTTGAAGATGTTAATATATCCGTTGCTCGAGGTTTTTTTATGTAAATGGATTATTATAAATCTGCTGAAAACGCTCTATAGGGTGAAATAATTTGTGTATAAAAAACTACCCCCCAACAACCCGCCGAAGTAGAAAAACCTTAAAGCAGTTAACATATCCGTTGCTCGAGGTTTTTTGATGGAAATGAATTATTATACATCTGCTGAATACGCTCTATAGGGTGAAATAATTTGTGCATCAAAAACTACCCCCCAACAACCCTCCGAAGTAGGAAAATCTTGAAGATGTTAATATATCCGTTACTCGGGTTTTTTTTATGTAAATGAATTATTATAAATCTGCTGAATACGCTCTATAGGGTGAAATGATTTGTGCATCAAAAACTACCCCCCCACAACCCTCCGAAATAGAAAAACCTTAAAGCAGTTAACATATCCGTTGCTCGAGGTTTTTTGATGGAAATGAATTATTATACATCTGCTGAATACGCTCTATAGGGTGAAATAATTTGTGCATCAAAAACTACCCCCCAACAACCCTCCGAAGTAGGAAAATCTTAAAGATGTTAATATATCCGTTGCTCGAGGTTTTTTGATGGAAATGAATTATTATACATCTGCTGAATACGCTTTATCGGGTGAAATAATTTGTGCATCAAAAACTACCCCCCAACAACCTTCCAAAGTAGAAAAACCTTAAAGCAGTTAATATATCCGTTGCTCGAGGTTTTTTGATGTAAATGAATTATTTTACATCTGCTTAATACGCTCTATAGGGTGAAATAATTTGTGCATCGAAAATTACCCCCCAACAACCCTCAGAAGTAGAAAAACCTTAAAGCAGTTAACATATGCATTGCTCGAGGTTTTTTGATGGAAATGAATTATACATCTGCTGAATACGCTCTATAGGGTGAAATAATTTGTGCATCAAAAACTACCCCCCAACAACCCTCCGAAGTAGAAAAACCTTAAAGCAGTGAACATATCCGTTGCTCGAGTTTTTTTGATGAAAATGAATTATTATACATCTGCTGAATACGCACTATAGGATGAAATAATTTGTGCATCAAAAACTACCCCCCAAAAACCCTCAGAAGTAGAAAAACCTTAAAGCAGTTAACATATGCATTGCTCGAGGTTTTTTGATGGAAATGAATTATACATCTGCTGAATACGCTCTATAGGGTGCAATAATTTGTGCATCAAAAACTACCCCCCAACAACCCTCCGAAGTAGAAAAACCTTAAAGCAGTAAACATATCCGTTGCTCGAGGTTTTTTTATGAAAATGAATTAATATACATCTGCTGAATACGCTCTATAGGGTGAAATAATTTGTGCATCGAAAACTACCCCCCAACAACCCTCCGAAGTAGAAAAATCTTGAAGATATTAATATATCCGTTGCTCGAGGTTTTTTGCTGGAAATGAATTATTATACATCTGCTGAATACGCTCTATCGGGTGAAATCATTTGTGCATCAAAAACTACCCCCCAACAACCCTCCGAAGTAGAAAAAACTTAAAGCAGTTAATATATCCGTTGCTCGAGGTTTTTTGATGTAAATGAATTATTATACATCTGCTAAATAGGCTCTATGGAGTGAAATAATTTGTGCATCAAAAACTACCCCCAACAACCCTCCGAAGTAGAAAAACCTTAAAGCAGTTATTATATCCTTTGTGCGAGGTTTTTGGATGGAAATGAATTATCATACATCTGCTGAATACGCTCTATAGGGTGAAATAATTTGTGCATCAAAAACTACCCCCCAACAACCCTCCGAAGTAGAAAAACCTTAACGCAGTTAATATATCCGTTGCTCTAGGTTTTTTTATGTGAATGAATTATTATAAATCTGCTGAATACGCTCTATAGGGTGAAATAATTTGTGCATCAAAAACTACCCCCCAACAACCCTCCGAAGTAGTAAAACCTTAAATCAGATAATTTATCCGTTGTTCGAGTTTTTTTTATAGAAATGAATTATTATATATCTGCTGAATACGCTCTATAGGGTGAAATAATTTGTGCATCAAAAACTACCCCCCCAACAACCCTCCGAAGTAGAAAAACCTTAAATCAGATGATATATCCGCTGCTCGAAGTTTTTTTATGGAAATCAAGATTTTTCTACTTCGGAGGGTTGTTGGGGGGTAGTTTTCGATGCACAAATTATTTCACACTATAGAGCGTATTCAGCAGATGTATAATAATTCATTTCCATCAAAAACCTCGAGCAACAGATATATTAACTGCTTCATTATTTTTCTTCTTCGGAGGGGGTTGGGGGGTAGTTTTTGATGCACAAATTATTTCACCCTATAGAGCGTATTCAGCAGATGTATAATAACTCATTTCCTTCAAAAAACCTCGAGCAACGGATATATTAACTGCTTCAATATTTTTCTTCTTCGGAGGGTTGGAGGGTTGATGGGGGGTAGTTTTTGATGCACCAATTATTTCACCCTATAGAGTGTATCCAGAAGATGTATAATAATTCATTTCCATCAAAAAACCTCGAGCAACGGATATATTAACTGCCTGAATATTTTTCTACTTCGGAGGGTTGTTGGGGGCAAAATATTTCACCCTATAGAGCGTATTCAGCAGATGTATGATAATTCATTTCCATCAAAAACCCTCGAGCAACGGATATATTAACTGCTTCAATATTTTCCTACTTCGGAGGGTTGCTGGGGGGTAGTTTTTGATGCACAAATTATTTCACCCTATAGAGCGTATTCAGCAGATGTATAATAATTCATTTCCATCGAAAAACCTCGAGCAACGGATATATTAACTGCTTCAATATTTTTCTACTTCGGAGTGTTGTTGGGGTGTAGTTTTTGATGCACAAATTATTCCACCCTATAGAGCGTATTCAGCAGATGTATAATAATTCATTTCCATCAAAAAACCTCGAGCAACGGATATGTTAACTGCTTTAAGGTTTTTCTACTTCGGAACTTCGGAGTGTTATCGGGGGGTAGTTTTTGATGCAAAAATTATTCCACTCTATAGAGCGTATTCATCAGATGTATAATAATTCATTTCCATCAAAAAACCTCGAGCAACGGATATATCAACTGCTTCAATATTTTTCTTCTTCGGAGGGTTGGAGGGTTGATGTGGGGTAGTTTTTGATGCACAAATTATTTCACCCTATAGAGTGTATTCAGAAGATGTATAATAATTCATTTCCATCAAAAAACCTCGAGCAACGGATATATTAACTGCCTGAATATTTTTCTACTTCGGAGGGTTGTATGAGGGTAGCGTTTGATGCGCAAATTATTTCACCCTATAGAGCGTATTCACCAGATGTATAATAATTCATTTCCATCAAAAAACCTCGAGCAACGGATATATTAACTGCTTCAATATTTTTCTACTTCGGAGGGTTGCTGGGGGTAGTTTTTGATGCACACATTATTTCACCCTATAGAGCGTATTCAGCAGATGTATACAAATTCATTTCCATCAAAAACCCTCGAGCAACGGATATATTAACTGCTCCAATATTTTCCTACTTCGGAGGGTTGCTGGGGGGTAGTTTTTGATGCACAAACTATTTCACCCTATAGAGCGTATTCAGCAGATGTATAATAATTCATTTCCATCGAAAAACCTCGAGCAACGGATATATTAACTGCTTCAATATTTTTCTACTTCGGAGTGTTGTTGGGGGGTAGTTTTTGATGCACAAATTATTTCACCCTATAGAGTGTATTCAGCAGATGTATGATGATTCATTTCCATCAAAAAACCTCGAGCAACGGATATATTAACTGCTTCAATATTTTCTACTTCGGAACTTCGGAGTGTTATTGGGAGGTAGTTTTTGATGCAAAAATTATTCCACTCTATAGAGCGTATTCATCAGATGTATAATAATTCATTTCCATAAAAAAACCTCGAGCAACGGATATATTAACTGCTTCAATATTTTTCTTCTTCGGAGGGTTGGAGGGTTGATGGGGGGTAGTTTTTGATGCACAAATTATTTCACCCTATAGAGTGTATTCAGAAGATGTATAATAATTCATTTCCATCAAAAAACCTCGAGCAACGGATATATTAACTGCCTGAATATTTTTCTACTTCGGAGGGTTGTATGGGGGTAGCGTTTGATGCGCAAATTATTTCACCCTATAGAGCGTTTTCACCAGATGTATAATAATTCATTTCCATCAAAAAACCTCGAGCAACTGATATATTAACTGCTTCAATATTTTTCTACTTCGGAGGGTTGCTGGGGGGTAGTTTTTGATGCACACATTATTTCACCCTATAGAGCGTATTCAGCTGATATATAATAATTCATTTCCATCAAAAAACCTCGACCAACGGATATATTAACTGCTTCAAGATTTTTCTACTTCGGAGGGTTGTTTGGGGGGTAGTTTTTGATGTACAAATTATTTCACCCTATAGAGCGTATTCAGCAGATGTATAATAATACATTTCCATCCAAAAACCTCGAGCAACGGATGTATTAACTGCTTTAAGGTTTTTCTACTTCGGAGGGTTGTTGGGGGGTGGTTTAGGGATCACAATTTATTTTTCTGTTAGGTGCCTGTTCAACATCTGTAGAATAGTGGACTCGCATAAAAAAATCACCAGCAATATATGTTCTTCCTTCATAAACCATAAGCGACAATAAAAAACCGTTGCTAGAAAAAACGTTGCTGCTTTCACACCCGTACAGTTGCCTAAGAGATAATTGGTTTTCGGCTAATGAGAAGGCAGGATGATGAAAAAAGAAGGTTGTTGATTTTGAAAATTGAGAGGGAACGTCAACCAAAATTAATTCCCGGAAATATATAACAAAATTGGCGGAAAAAGTCTGTCCATTATAAGAAAAACAGTATATCTACTTACCAGAAATAATTCTCTACTATTACAATACATAAAGTGATATTTTTAAGTTCCAACATTAATCTTGGAAAGTGAGAGCATTCCAACAGAGGGGCAATATTATTTTATTCTATACCAGTGCCCAGTGTATGGTAGAGAAATAATGAATGCAAGGCTGATAAGTTCAACGTCCTGGTTCTGAGGTATTTATTTTTATCAATATCAAATTTTTTATCGATTATGTGTTCCAAATGAAATATTTTTCCAAAGTAAAAACCTAGTGCAAGTCCAAGTATAACAAAATCTGAAAAAGAGGTACTATTTAAGACAAAAGAAGTATGTGTTGGATATATACTAACCTGAATAATCTCCATTTCAAAAAAATCTCAAGTATTACCATCATATGTATTTCGATTGTGTTTTTTTAAACATCATTAAATAATGATTGTGATTATAATCTAAATACTTGAATTCATCACATACAATCTTAAATAAACTTGAAAACCATACTCTTTGTCAAAAGATTGTGGTTAGTGTCTTATTCTCACCATAGATAAAGGATATGTTAGGTTGGGTTGATTCTCATTATTCTCACTTAAAAGTATAAAGTGTAGAACTAGTTCTACACTCCATACTTAAAAGTTAGAAGATTCATAGACGGAACGGAGATTACTAAATTCTAGAGGTGGAGACTCACCAGAGATACACAGAAGTTACAATTTAACAGTTCAATTTCAATATATTCTTTTCAAAGTAACCCCCGATCCTACATTCGTGTAGCCTGAGATATTCACAATAAAAACAATTATCCACATAATTAATATTTACGACTGAGCTAAATTAATTAAATATATATTGTTTTATTATAATTCAGATTCGACAATCTTTATTGATGGTTCAATTAAGATTACTGAGAATAACATAATAGGATATCTACGGGGTGTGTGAGAGAGAGATTTATTTATAATTACAAACTCTTTTACATGAGGAAACTCTTTATCTCAGGCTTTGGGTTCATATTTTAAAAAAAAATATTCAATGCGCCAATGATTTTAATTTAATAATAATATTCGTTCAATCTATACAAAATGAAATAATTTATAATTCACAAATATTTCTAGATACGTCCCTGTTTACCTTTATAAAACGCTTACATATATTTCTGCAAAGATAATCATTATTATCAACTTTTCTCAGATAACATAAACAAAAGAATAGTGTTGAGTCGTAATTGGCTGTTTTATTGAAAAATAATACGTCATTTTATGTACAATACAAAACAAGGATTAATTTTATATGAAGATTCACGCCCCATATAGATTTTTCAAAAAAAACTCTGCTACTCTATACAATTGTGAATATCAAAGGTTTCTGTGGTATATGAAAAGATTAAAGTTCAACATGCCTGACCGAATACGTATATATTAAGAGGATTACTGTTCTCAAAGTTTTGTAAGTTACTCGTTTTCAGATTAAATTTAAAATTGTACCTTTTTCGTATTGTCCGTCCTTGATGGGATATAGAATAATTTTCCTTTGTCTTCTAGGATGTCTTGAAAACGCCAAACCATTTATCCACTGGAGGAATCGCTTTTCGGGGAATTTTAGTCCAACTAATTCACTTATAAATAATCACTCGCTGTACATTTTCTTGGAGAGTGTGTATAAAGGTAGGTTCTATTTTTTCATATTCTCAAATACATATTTTAATTGTTACATTTTCCAAAGATTCTTTCTTCTTTTTAAATCGACGTGTCTTTTTTCCTACTTTCTTTCTCTCAACTTCATAAAAATCAACAGAAATTTTTCTTGTTTTTGTTTTTTCTGTTGTTTCGCCTTCTTATTTCAAAACATTATATCATTGTCTTTGATCTGACCAATCAGATCTAAGGAAGTTTTATTTCAGAAAGAAATTATGATTTTGTTAACATATTATTTTTTTTATAAACAAATTTCATTTTATTAGTTCTAATTATAGTTACATAATATTTACCTTTTAATTACGTTATCCGAGAAATGTTTTTCCACAAATTTATTCCTGAAGTTAGGCATGTCGACCATAGACATATCTGTCTATGATATCATCGTCTTAGAATGACATGACACATATAACCTTACTTAAGAACTTTATTTATTTCAAATTGTACCGTTTAAATTGAAAAAATACGAATTTTCTCATTTTCTAGTATTCAAAGAAGAATATTGAAGCCTGTTCAGAATAGTATTTTCTTTATTTGATACAAGGTGAATTGTTTACCTTTTTCTTACTATTGAAATTACATTTATATATCAAAGAAAAATTTATTATAATATTTTTAATTACTTTCCTTTGTTTCATTTATGTAATTCATTCTTTCTATCTTCATGTACTTGTTATGAATTTCATTTATTTTTGGCTGTACCTTCCAAATTGAACAAATATAAAGTTCATCAACCTCTTCGGGAGGATTGAAGTGTTCTATATAAATTCTGGTATTAAAAAAATATATCGAAGCCTGTTCAGAGTAGGATCTTCCTTATTTAATACAAGGTGAATCGTTTACATTATTCTAACTATTGAAATTATTGATGTTTCTTCACTCTGTGATCATTTGTGTTGGTGATTTAAAATATGTCGTTTTATTTTCCATATTAAATTCACCTAAATTTTGCATTTATCAAATTTTTCTATTAGAAAATTTTTTGAAAGCAAATTTTACCTTGAATAATTTATTAATAAATTTATGTGGCTATTCAGTGATGAACTTCCATCTAGATTCTGTAATCTTGTATTCCAGTATCCTTTTAATGAACTAATTAACTAATTCTAATTATTCATTTCTTGAAATGTATCCGTTAATGGTGATATCTGTACAGATCTGAAATGTCAACTACACCTCTTTTTTCTCCTCCTTCCATATATTTTAAAATCTAACAATTCACTCCATTCTCATTGTCTATAATGTATGGTCCTTCGAAAGGTAAGTTTAATGTTGCACATATTTGTTTGTTCCTATTTGAAAACCTTAAAACACGGACTATCACCAAATCTCCCTTTCTCAATTTTGTTTTATTCTTCTTCCTTTTTCTCATTCTGCTTAAATATTTGTTTGCATTGTTTTGTAAATTTTTATTCACTCTTTCCAATACTTCTTCATATTTCTCTCCATACATGGTCGTCATTGTTGTTTCTCTTTCAACAAAAAGCCTAGAGACTGCAGGAACAATTTGTTGGCAAATGTAAGCTGCTGCTGCTTTGAAGGTTGTCGCGTAACTAATGACTTTGAATGTGCCTCGGAACGTCTTTTATAATTAATTATCAATCCCATCTGTTGCTTCTCGCTCTAAGCTCTAACACCAAGGTACTCTTTTCACCACGAAAGTTTATGGGACGTCCCTCTTGGTCTACAGCCAACACAGTAACGTTAGTTATTTCACGTTGTGGTATAAGAGATAAATAAAGTAAATTATGTGGATTTTCGTCAATGGCGTACCCAGGATCTACTTTTATGACCAATTCGTAAATAGTATGAGCAGGTCTGTTTGCGTCGAAGGCTCCAGTGGTAATGTTACATTCGAAACGTATGCTATATAATTTTATAATTTTGACGGGTAGATCTGAAGAGTGCCATCGTTCGGGTTCAAGTATTTTTGCAGAAAATCCTAATATGTTACCCAGACTGTTAGGTTGTTCAAACGAAATTCTATATTTACTGAAAATCATACATTGTAACGTATTATTATTAGGTTTTAGTGCAAATATTGATTCTGGTCTCAGTGAATTGCTGCCGTCTAACTTGTCCAGTGTAAACGATTCAATGTCAGCAATTTCGTAACATCCTGTGGGAAAATCAAAACTTTGCAGCTTGTTATTGTCGTCATAGTAGTAAAACTTGCAATTATCAATGTTTGGTATACTATGGTATGAGTGAAATGAACGCAGCGCTAATTCGTAGTCTTTTCCGGATGGAGTACAATAGGTGTAGGTGGTTGGAAGGTAAATACGTGATTTGTGCTATTAACTCTTAACAACTGCGACATGATGACTGATGCGAGTCGAGGGTCGTAAGGTGCTTTGAATAATAAGAATACTCTACAATTGAGATTTATTCAATACACGTTGACATAGAAAACAAGATGCTTGAGAACTTGCAGGACCATCCCAATGCGTTGTCCAATCAGGGCGGTTATAGTGAACGAAGCACGGCAGACGAATTTGTAGCTGAAAGTTTGCTTTATAATCATTAGGAAGTTTATGCCAAATATCTAACAATTCAGATGGACCAACACACTGTATCAAATATCGAATGGGGACTTGTTTCAGTTCTTCAGCAGTAAAACTTCTAAGAGGTTTTTGGTGATGCATTAATAATTTGATATCCTTATCTCACATTGTTCGATGAATGTTGAAGTAGAAATTTCAAACACAAATGTCCACAATTGATCTGATCGTAGTTTTGGTACTGATTATTGTTGTAAAAAATTTCAACTTTTTTTCCACCCAGATACTTTACAAGTTCTTTGGGCGGTTTCAAATTACCAAATAAATCGAAATACTCAACGACATTGTTTTTCTTTATGTATGCTACCCAATGTGTTCCGTTACTTTTGGACGAGTCCAAGTTAACCACTGCACACTCTTGTTGTCGAGGAGCGGATTTAGGTAGAGAGTCTCGCATGAAAACACCTCGAAAATGTTTAATTTTATATAATTTTGCATAACGTGCAATATCAATATCGTACAGTGGACGATTGGGTAGCTTTATCGAGAGTTTTTTGACTTTTTTAAATACAATCCAAATCCTTTGCCTCCACCATACTTTTTCAGATATAAACCATTTCCGACATGTTCCATAGCCTTATTATGACGTATATCTTCTTCCAATTTCTTTCGAGCATTATTGGCATCAATGACGGTCTTTGCCACCCCTGCAGCTCCACCTGATAACGCTCCAAGTGCTGAGAGCCCAGCAAACAGAGGTATAAGTGGTAGAAAACCTCCAGATTTCACTACAGGTATCACGCGAGGAACTCTAATTTTCTTTGATCCTCTAAACTGTCGAATAAGTGATTTGGCTGCTCGTAAACCAAACAAGGCGCTTCCTTTCAAAGATGCTTCTCTCTTCATGGATTTGCCTACCTTTAGCACAACATCTCGATGGAAGGAACGACGTTTTCCCATTCCCAACTTTCGTTTAACCTGCATGCCTCCCGTAACAAGTAATGCAGCACTCTTTTCACCAAAAGATGCGTCTTCTGATTTGACTCGAGCCCAAGCTTTATCTTCCAATCTTTGTGGCGTTCTTCAAGAGTTTTATCATGCGAATGAGCTATGTCGTGTTGTTTACAGGCGTCGTCTAAGGGGTTAATACCAACGTCACCACGCACAAGTCGTTTTTGTAACTTTGTTCCTGCTGTAAATGTAGATAGTATAAGTCTTCAACAGTTAACAAGTTATTTTCATCATCATCATCACTTACGTCCACAATAATTGTAGGTGGGTAAATGAAGTTCGAATGGTAGTTTATTGATTAGAAAATTCAAAAGACCTTCTCCCTCAAACACCAACATTGAGACTGATCTGAGACGATGTAATGACATCCATATATATAAATAGATATAGATATTGAAAATACTTTAATAGCACCCATCACAAGACAACAAGAACAAACGCAACCCATTGAAAATCTGGACTTTACATCTAAACCAACTGTTGGTGAACATGGAAAACTACTACCAAACTCATTTAGAGCTATAATATGCGGACCAAGTGGGTGTGGAAAGACGAATATAATGTTGGCACTTCTGTTCAATCCTAATGGTGCAAGATTCAAAAATATTTATGTTTATTCAAAGTCACTATTTCAACCAAAATATCAACTGCTGCAAGATGTTATAGCTCAAGTCAAAGGCGTTGGGTATTTTCCATTCAAAGACAATGAGGACATTATTAGCCTGGAAGAAGCTCGACCAAACTCCGTGTTTATATTCGATGATGTAGCGTGTGATGGACAACAGAAAATTCGAGAATATTACTCCATGTGTAGACATAAGGACATAGATGCTACCCATCTTTGCCAGACAAATTAAAAAATTCCCAAACAGCTGATACGAGATAATTGTAATTTGATTGTACACAAGCAAGACGAAATTAATCTCAAACATATATTCGACGAACATGTTTCTCCAGACATAACTTTCGAAAAATTCAAAAAAATGTGTTCTCAATGTTGGTTGTCAGACAACTATGGAACTTTAGCAATAGTATAAGATTTTGCTCTGAATAATGGTAGATATCGCCAAGGATTTGATAAATACACAAAGATTTAAGCTAAGTCTTCAGTTCACATCAATATATCAGACGATAAAGTAGCTGCTGCCTTGCGTAAGAAAGAGGTGTCTGAACTAGCCAGATCAATTCGCAAAAAATATTTAGCTTTGAAATTGGGTAAATCAGAGCACGATGAGTCTCTTATTAAACTCTTCAAACCAATATCTATGCCATTGAAGGGAATTGTAGTCTTCAAAGACATTGCAGAAAACCATTCCAAATTTGAATCCAATTGAAAAAGAGGAGGAGTAAGTAAAGAAAGAAGAAAAACTAGATGATGATGATGTGTTTGTACCACCATCTTTTCTCGAATCGGAATCTGTAGCTGAAACAGATGAGGCAGGGCATATTATACGCCTCGAATCTCCAGAGGAGATGCGTCCTAACGTTTCACATGAAGCTTTTCAAGAATATATGGATCAATACCCTCCGATCAGTTTAAAATACATTGAGGATTATTTTCAAAAAGATGATAAAATTGACAGAAATTACGGCCCTATCTATGACGATATGTTCGGATGGATGCTGGGTAAACGTCGAATTGCCTTTGATAAAACAAACGGTAATATAAACGTGCTACAGGATGGTAACAAAGAGGCTGGATACTTACCTGGAACTCAAGGATTGTATGTGCTTTTATTTTACAACGATCCCCATTATAAAGAGGAAGATCTAAAACATTACAAAATTCTGTTAAACAATTCACAAGTCCATCTTGATACTCTTATTCGTCTTAATGGTTCAAGTACTGACAAATACAAATATATAATTAAACCATTATTTAAAATTCCGCGATCAGACTCAACACCGAGTAGTTCACAAAATACGTCTTCAATTCAACGATCTGGCTCCATGTCAACAAGAACTCGCCTAAAATCAATTCCAATTAATAGAGGAAAAGGACTTGGCTTAACGTACAACGAAAAACTTATGGAATATATTTATTGGGATGATCCAAATGAATTGGTTGAACGTTGGAAATTATTGATTGCTTTAAAAGAGGCAGGTAATACGTCCAACGATAACAAAATAGTTGCCATCATAAATGAACTAAAGGAAGCAAATATAATAGAATAACAAAAAATAAAGTCTATTCATTTCAATCATGCCTCTCGATAAGTTCGGACACCGCCGTCGTCATGCTAATGAACGGGTTAAGCCGTATATGCCGAAAGTAGCACACACTTCGGACGGTAATATTGATGCTGAAAATGTGAGAATCTGTAATGTTAAGGCGCCGACTACAAATAGCGATGCTGTCAATAAACTTTATGACGATGAGCAAATGCAAGTGTATCATAATGAACTTGGAGTACTTCAAAACAAAATCAACGACCTTAATTCATTTATTTCCAGAAATCCGCCAGTCGCAGCTCGAGATATGGCAACTAAAAAGTACGTCGATGATGTGATTGTTGTGACCAAAGATAATATGAGACAAGAATTCAAATCTTTTGTTCAAGGTTTTGGAGAAATATTTTTAAAAGATATACAACAACAATTCCAAGGAAAAATCGATAAGCATGAAGTATCCATAAACGAATTACGAACAAATTACTTGAAGAAAGGTATCAAATAGTATCGAAAAGATATCATCAGTTGAGAACGTGTATGCGCTTACGAAGCATGTCATCCAAAATTCAACTTGTAAACGAACTCCACAAACCGATATGTAAAAATTATCCACGCAGACGTACAATTGTCGAAGGCATAGATGATTTATGGCAAATGGATTTGGCTGAACTGCGACCTTACGCTCATCAAAATAAAAACCATAAAATGATACTAGTCGTTATCGATTGTTTTTCTAAGTTTTTGTGGACACGACCATTAAAGACAAAGACTGGCGAAGAGCTTACTCGTGCATTCTCGGACATTCTCGCCCACACAGCTCGAACACCCAAAAATATTCAATCGGACCAAGGAACGGAATTTTACAACAACAAGTTTCCACAATTAATGAAAAAACCTGCAATCAATCACTATAGTGTATTTAGTACGGAAAAAGCTTCTATGGCCGAACGAGTAATACGAACATTGAAATCAAAACTATATAAACATTTCAGTTTAAATGGCACCTATGAATGGATAGACATTCTACCCGAAATAACTAAGAAATACAATGATACAAAGCATTCAACTACCAAGTATAAACCTTCCCAAGTCAATAAATTCAACGAAAAAACGTTTTTACACAAAACCTATAGTCATCTAAAGATAGTTGGGCCACGAAAATTTAGAGTTGGTGATATTGTACGTGTAAGCAAGTCGAAACATGTCTTTGAAAAAGGATACACCCCCAATTGGACGACAGAACTATTCAAAATCGTTAAAATCAAAATCACTAATCCTATCACGTATTTGCTTGAAGACATGTATGGTATACCAATCAGTGGAGGGTTTTACGAGAAAGAGCTGCAGAAAACGTTAAATCCAGACATATACTTGGTGGAAAAGGTGCTTAGGAGAAAAGGCATTAAGATGTATGTTAAATGGTTGGGTTTAGACAAAAAACATAACAGTTGGATAGAAAACGCAGATGTTGTTGTTGTGTAACTACTTTCACTTTGATTGTCGCATGTGAATACAAGGTTTTGTAGCGGGAACATTATTATCCTCAAAGAGATAGGAGTGGGTATAAATTGGAGAGAGCTGCAAGCTAGATTGTTTGTCGTCAATATGAATTCTCAAAATAGTGGTTATAGTAGTATTAGTAGTAGTAGTAGTGCTTCAGAAAGTTATACTTATGATGCTGAACTAAATCATATTTTAGAAAAGTATGAAATTGCTTCCAAAATGGAAAAGCACTACTTACTTCATAGCGAGTATTATACAAATACGAATTTTCGAATTGGATGTGGTCTAAGCCCAGCACGGACGTTCAGTAGTGTAATCACTCTCGCATACGCTGATACAAAAATCTCCTTAAGCACTTACGAATGGGACACGTTTATCAATATTTTAAATAATAATTCATTTATAAGTGCACCACTTCCAGCATTATACCAAGAATATAAACCAGAGACAATACGTTGTGGAGACTATTGTACTATTCGACAACTAATATTTAATGATGTTAAATGGTCAGACGTAACTAAATACGACATCAGTTTCCTTCTACGAATACAAGATGTTCTTCAAATTATACAAGTTGATAATTGTCTCATTTCCCATCGTCTCGCACATTTAGAATCTCTAGATTTTTGTGAATTCTATAGAAATGTGATTGAAATTATCAGGAATTTCGCTCAAAATAATGGACATTTGAGTAAATTTGAACTATTGTACACCATTTGTGATTGTAGTAGTAGTATAATGTCAGTGGCCGTTAGAGAATTGATATATTTCTATAAACCTAAAGTTGTGAACGATTTAGATAATGTAATAAATTGATTGATAGAAATTATTTTGTTTTATTTCCACTTCTGATGTCACTTGAGCTGATTCGACGCAGAGTGCCTTTTTGACATACCCCTTCTGACATCTTTATGTCGACACCCTGTATATTGATCGAACGTCGTTGTGTAGTAGTAAGGATTATTTATAATAGAACGTCGTAGTGACGTACCTAAAACACCGTTTATTCGACTTGACCAATAATAACAGAGTGTCCTTATGGCATATTTATGTCGACATCCTGTATATTGATAGAACGTCGTAGTGACGTACCTAAAACACCGTTTATTCGACTTGACCAATAATAACAGAGTGCCCTTATGACATAATTAAGTTGACGCGCCCGTATATTGATCGAAAGTTGTAGTAACGTACCTAACACTGTTTGCTCGACTTGACCAATAATAACAGAGTGTCCTTATGGCATCTTTATGTCGACATCCTGTATATTGATAGAACGTCGTAGTGACGTACATAATACCGTTTTTTTATGAAAAATCCGACGCAGAGTGCCTTTTTGACATCTTTATGTCGACACATTGTATATTGATCGAACGTCGTTGTGACGTACCTATCATGATGTCCTTTTTTCGACCAATAGTACCAGAGTGCGCCATTTTGAAATCTTAATTGTCGACACCCCGTATACGTCGACACACCCCTTTGTGGTGATACCCCGTATCGTCACCCTCCCGCCTTCTTTATGTCAACACCCCGTATATTGTTTTCGTGACCCCCGTCCCAGCCATTTGAATCACCCGCCAACGACACAAGCAGCTATCTCTCTCCCACACACTCTCTCACCACACTATCTCTCTCTCTCTCTAACACATTGTTTCCCCTATATCTATAGTGATACCCCCCTTATTCATCTACTAAGGTGGACTATGGTTTAAGAACATACTTTACATAATATAATTCATTATAGATTATATAACATGAGTGGAATTAATACTAATAATTCCTACTCCTATCTTCGTAGTGGAGATCTGGAGAACAGAGCACATAGTAATCGGCTGTTACTATCTATCTATCAACGGCTAAAATGTGACTGACTCTCTCTCTCTCCCTCTCCTATATAATCGAAAATTCTGAATGCAATCATAATAACCTATATAGAAACGCTAACTGACATTCAGCTGAGTAGTCAGGAAAGTTATGGAGTATTATTTTAAGTATCTCACTGCTTTTGGGCACTAGCGATATAGGAGAGTATTACATATATAATTTCACATTATGTATAACCACTTTTGTGATTTCTAACAAAAATAATTCTAGTCTGTTATTGATACAAGAATCAAGCAAAGAGGAAAATAATCGTATTTGTATTTTTATCTCTGTATATTATCTGTATAATCTAACATTTATAATATTTACATGTTACATATTTTTGACCAGTCTTCACATTATTTCCATAGAGCGAATTAGATTTTGATGGGAACACTGAATTTTTCACTGTTTGGATATATCAACAAAATTTTCCAGTTTTTCAGATGCTTGTGTTTCCATGTCTTCATCATGTAATGTATCGATAATTGGCACCTAAAAATTTGACAATAATGAATTATATTTCTATTCAACAATAATATCTCGAATTAGTAACTTTCAATAAAAATTGAACAATTTCACAACTTTTTATTAGAAACAGAAATGTTTGAACGATTATATTCATAGGACTGTATATGAAGAGTGATCGTGAAAACTAAGCGACGCATATATAGGAAAACGTATTAAATTCTAATTAAATTGAGTTAGAAAGAAACTTTCAAAATATTTGAAAAGATCGTTAAAAAGTAACCATGGAACATGTTACATTTTCCAAAATTGATTTTGATTTGAGCAAAATCACAAATATTTATTATAAATTTTTTTTTATTTTTGTTTTTATTTTATGTGTAGATATAATATGTATATGTGACATGAACTAGATTCACGGGTTGAACCGCTTTGGACATTTGTGATTTCTCGACGTTTCGGCTTCCACTTTGAAGCCATTATCAAAAGGGAAGGATAGGTTATTAGTTCATTCATCTAAGAAGTGATCCAATTCCGTAGTCTCCACTCTTGTCTACTCCACACAACTAATACCCCCTACGATTGATTCCAAGATCCCATTCTGCATACTCCTTGGAATTCCACCGAATAAAAGGGAAGTAATAAAATGAAAGAAAACTGCTTACACCGTTTAAAACAGCTTAAACAGTTACACTTTCACTACTGGCCTGAAGTCAACAAAAAAATAATGTCTCCGGACCTTGCATTAATGGGGGACCTATTGTTGGGCTTTTGTACTATTCGCGGGCGCGGTACATGTATTACTGGCGCGAGGGAGTAGATGTACTAAGTTGGTCCTGGCTCATTCATGGACCATCTTAGCTCACTACTTCCAAATTTCGCCAGTAGATGGCACAGGCGATCGGGGCGCTTGTCACTACGACGACAGGGTGTCGTAGATGGCGCTTGTGTCGTTGGCGGGCGATTCAAATGGGGCGCTTGTGACGTCACTACGATGTTCGATAAGGATGGCGCTGATCGTTGGCGGGCGATTCGGGGCGCTGGTGACGTCAATACGATGTTCGATATACAGGGTGTAGCAAACAGACAAAAGGGCGTTATCGATTACGCGAAAACTCTACTTTTTCGAGCCAAAAGGGCGGTGGTAGCGAAGCTACTTTTTCCGTATACGTATTTTAACGTTCTGCGCAGGTCGTAAAGGCATTGGCACATATCTCTGCTATTATTGGCTAGATTTTTATGGAACAAACGACATTATGATTGCTAGACTATTATCATATATAGGATGTGAAAAAAGATGTCATTAGGGCACTAGCGCATATCTTTGCTATTATTGGCTAGATTTTTATGGAACAAACGACATTATGATTGCTAGACTATTATCATATACAGGATGTGTAAAAAATATGTCATTAGGGCACTAGCGAATCTCTCTGCATTATTGGTCAGATTTTTATAGAACAAACGACATGATCGCTAGATTATCATCATATACAGGATGTGCAAAAAATATGTTAATATGACTCTAGTGAATATCTCTGCTATTATTGGTCAGATTTTTATGGAACAAACATTATGATTGTTAGATTATCATCATATACAGGATGTGCAAAAAAATTTCATTAGGGCACAAGCGAATATCTCTATTATTGGTCAGATTTTTATGGAACAAACGACATCATGATTGCTAGACTATTATCATATACAGGATGTGCAAAAAAGATGTCATTAGAGCACTAGCGCATATCTCTGCTATTACTGGTCAGATTTTTGTGGAACAAACGACATTATAATTGCTAGATTATCATCATATACAGGATGTGCAAAAATATGTCATTAGGGCACTAGCGAATACATCTGCTAATATTGGTCAAATTTTTATAGAACAAAAGACAATATGATTGCTAGACTATTATCATATACAAGATGTGCAAAAAGATGTCATTAGGGCACAAGCGAAGTCGAATAAACGGTATCATGTTAGGTACGTCGGATCTTCATCGAACAAACGGCATTAGGTACGTCACTACGGAGTTCATTATACAGGGTATCGATATAAAGATGTCAAAAAGGCAATCTGCTGTTGTTGGTCGGATTTTCATCAAAAACGGTATTATGATAGGTGCGTCGCTACGACGTTCAATATACGGGATGTCGACATTAAGATGCCATAAGGGCACTCCGTTATTATTGGTCGGATTGAAGTCGAGCAAACGGTATTCTATTAGGTACGTCACTACGACGTTCGATCAATATACAGGATGTCAACATAAAGATGTCATGAGGGCAATCTGCTATTATTGGTCGGATTTTCATCGAGCAAACTGCATTAAGTACGTCACTACGGAGTTAAATATACAGGGTGTCGACATAAAGATGTCTAAAGGCACTCTGCTATTATTGGTTGGATTTTTGATTTTCATCAAGCAAATGGTATTATGATATGTACGTCACTACGACGTTCTATCAATATACAGGATATCGACAAAAATATGCCATAAGGATACTCCGTTATTATTGGTCGGATTGAAGTCGAACAAACGATATTATGTTAGCTACGTCACTATGACGTTCGATATACAGGATGTCGACATAATGATGCCATAAAGGCACTCTGTTACTATTGGTCGGAATGAAGTCGAATAAACGGTATTATGTTAGGTACGTCACTACGACGTTCGATATACGGGATGTCGACATAATGATGCCATAAGGGCACTCTGTTATTGTATGTCGGGATGAAGTCGAATAAACGGTATTATGCTAGGCACGTCACTACGACGTTCGATATACAGGATGTCGACATAATGATACCATAAGGGCACTCTGCCATTATTGGTCGGATTGAAGTCGAACAAACCGCATTATGTTAGGTACGTCACTACGACGTTCGATCAATATACAGGATGTTGACATAAAGGTGTCATAAGGGCACTCTGCTATAATTGGTCGGAATGAAGTCGAATAAACGGTATTATGTTAGGTACGTCACTATGACGTTCTATACACAAGATGTCGACATAATGATACCATACGGGCACTCTGTTATGGTCGGAATGAAGTCGAATGAACGGTATTATGTTAGTGTTTTAAATGAAAGTCACGTTTTCTAGTTAATTCCACAATATAATAAAAGTTATTGAAAATTCTAAAAAATTGACAATTGTTTCGATAAATCAATATCTGACGATGATATTGATTGTCACTAATATGAGCAGATTCCACGAAGTAAGGGTCGAGACAGTTAATTTAGTTAATGATATTATGTTAGGTACGTCACTACGGCATTCGATCTACAGGATGTCGACATTATGATGCCATAAGGGCACTCTGTTATTATATGTCGGGATGAAGTCGGATAAACGGCCTTATGCTAAACACGTCACTACGACGTTCAATATACAGGATGTCGACTGTTGAAAATTATATTTTCAGACGAAAGAATAAATCTGCTTTTAAGACATACATTGTGCTTCAATAAAAAAATCCAACGAATTGGAAATCCATAGCATTTTATATTGGAAATCATTTTTATATTGTATTAATTGGAAACTCACATTCGCTGATAATTTGGGTAAGTTTATGTGTCATATTTGATACATTTTCTTAAAATAGAAAACATAATTTCCTTTGAATGTATGATCTGAAATCACGCTATGAAATCAGATCCACTGATAATTATTTAGGTGTAACGTCACAATAATAGCAGATATACATTGTAGCGCCCTTATGGCATCTTTATGTTGACACCCTGTATATTGATCGTTGAAATACTACAAAATGGGGCGCTGGTGACGTCACTACGAAAAAGGGCTTCATAATTATCGATTATAAATAGAAAGTACACGTTTTGATTTGGGCTGTTTCTTCAAACTTTGTATTGTAGACATTGGGTTTAATTCAATAAAATCATATATAAAATTGGGCATTAACGAAATAAAAACAATAAAAAGGTTTATTATTTTTGAAAAGTATAGAAAATTACGTCATCTAATTGTATCCTATAAAAAGGTGTAGGCTTCGAATTTTATTTTACTTTGTTAGTAAAATGAAACTTATCAAAACTGTGAGAATACATTCTATTGATTATGTAGCTTGCGGTGTATTATAGGATGTCTCTAGTTTTGATAACAAGAATACTTTTTGCTGTATCATAAAAAATTAATGATTTAAATGTATAACAAGATATTTTTTATAGAATGTAGAAAATGATGACACATTTGTTTTATTCATTTATATTTTGAAAAGTATCATTTCTATTCAAGCACATTTATGAATACATAATTCTAAATTTTGAATGAAGTGATTTTCAAATACATTTTTCTGCTCTTTCATTAAAAAATAAATGATTTAAATGTAAAATTAAATATGTATAAACAAATATTTTTTAGATAATTTTTATTTTACAATTTTTGTATATCTCTAATTATTTGTATAGTTTATATAATGCAACAAATTTCAAAGAAAAATTGATGTAAAAAATAAATTCACATTATTATGCGACGAAAACCAGGGTGTCAATATGATTTTTTTTGACAATCTACGTCATGTGTCCATTAAAGTATCGTTTATTCCACAAAGTAATTGAGCGAAGAATATCACATATATAATTTTCTCACTAGCATATAACAATGTGTACGTTAAAAAGAGTTTCTAATCATATTATCTTTCAAAAATAACATATAAATCTGCAAATTTGGTTTTCAATATTTCTTATATTATGTATCATAGTAAGTAGTAGCTTAGATTGTTCTTCATATTAAACTGTCTAAAATGATTGCACATTATACAAAAATACGTCAGGTAATATAGAAACAATTGTCAATTATTTAGAACTTTCAACATTTTTCAATAAACTGCGGAGTTAACTAGAAACAGTAAGTTCAATTTAAAATACTAATATGAGTAGATTCCACAAAGTAGGGGTTGAGACAGTTAATTTCATTAACAATGTTAATGTCTTTTTAACATGACTTAATTACGACTACATTCTATATATTAATTAAATCATATTTTTCTACAATCTTCGTTACAACTATACCCACTAAAGTTAAAGGAGGAAACCTAAATAATTATCAATGGATCTGACTTCATAGCGCGATTTCAGATGATACATTCAGAGGAAATAATGTTTTCTATTTTAAGAGAATGTATCAAATCAGACACATCAGAGAATGTCAGTTTTCAATTAATACAATATAAAAATGATGTATGATATAAAATGCTATGGATTTCCAATTAGTTGGATTTTTTTTATTTGAAGCACAATGTATGTCTTGAAAGAAGGACTATTCTTTCGTCTGACAATATAATTTTCAACAGTCGACATCCTGTATATCGAACGTCGTAGTGACGTGCCTAGCATAATACCGTTTATTCGACTTCATTCCGACCAATAATAACAGAGTGCCCTTATAGCATCATTATGTCGATATCCTGTAGATCGAACGTCGTAGTGACGTACCTAACATAATACCGTTCATTCGACTTCATTCCGACCAATAATAACAGAGTGCACGTATGGTTTCGTTATGTCGACATCCTGTATATCGAACGTCGTAGTGACGTACCTAACATAATACCGTTTATTCGACTTCATTCCTTGCAATAATAACAGAGTGCCTTGTGGCATATTTATGTCAACCTCCTGTATATTGATCGAACGTCGTAGTGACGTACCTAATATAATGCCGTTTGTTCGACTTCAATCCGACCAATAATAGCAAAGTGCCCTCATGGTATCATTATGTCGACATCCTGTATATCGAACGTCGTAGTGACGTACCTAAAATTATACCGTTCGTTCGACTCCAATCCGACCAATAATAACAGACTGCTCTTATGGCATCTTTATGTCGACACCCTGTATATTGAACGTCGTAGTGACGTACCTATCATAATACCGTTTTTTTGATGAAAATCCGACCAACAATAGCAGATTGCCTTTTTGACATCTTTATGTCGACACCCTGTAAATTGAACTTCGTAGTGACGTACCTATTGCCGTTTGTTCGATGAAGATCCGACCAATAATAACAGCCCATAATAACAGAGTGCCTTTATGACATCTTTATGTCGACACCCTGTATATAGAACGTCGTGGTGACGTACCTAATACCGTTTATTCGACTTCAATCCGACCACTAGTAGCAGAGTGCTCTTATGACATATTGATGTCGACATCCTCTATATTGTTCGAACGTTGTAGTAGCGTACCTAACATGATACCGTTTGTTCGACTTCAATCCAACCAATATTATTCGAGTGCTTTTATGACATCTTTATGTCGACTTCCTGTATATTGATCGAACGTAAGAACCATTTTCTTCTAAATGAACAATATCATGATGAGATCATCTACATATTCATATTTTTTTTGTTAGCTACCACGTGGATAACTTCTGCCCTGTGCTGATCAATAATAGCAGAGTGCCCTTATGATATATTTATGTCGACACCCTGTATATCGTCGTAGTGACGTACCTAACATAATACCGTTTACTCGACTTCAATCTGATTAATAATAACAGATATGCGTTAGTGCTCTAATGACATAATGACGTTTGTTCCATAAAAATCTGACCAATAATAGCAGAGATATGCGCTAGTGCCCTTATGACAACTTTTTTGCACATCCTGCATATGATAATAATCTAGCAATCATAATATTGTTTGTTCCATGAAAATCTGACCAATAATAGCAGAGATATTCGCTAGTGTCCTAATGACATATTTTTTGCAAATTCTGTATATGATAATAATCTAGCAATCATAATTTCGTTTGTTCTATAAAAATCTGACCAATAATGGCAGAGATATTCGCTAGTATCCTGATGATAGCTTTTTTGAACATCCTATATATGATAATAATCTAGCAATCATAATGTCGTGGGTTCCATGAAAATCTGACCAATAATAGCAGAGATATGCGCTAGTGTCCTAATGACATCTTTTTTGCACATCCTGTATATGATAATAGTCTAGCAATCATAATGTCGTTTGTTCCTGAAAAATATTACCAATAATAGCAGAGATATTCGCTAGTGTCCTAATGACATATTTTTTGCACATTCTGTATATGATAATAATCTAGCAATCATAATGTCGTTTGTTCCATAAAAATCTGACCAATAATAGCAGAGATATGCGCTAGTGCCATAATGACATCTTTTTTGCACATCCTGTATATGATAATTGTCTAGCAATCATAATGTCGTTTGTTCCATGAAAATCTGACCAATAATAGCAGAGATATGCGCTAGTGCCCTAATGACATCTTTTTTACACATCCTGTATATGATAATATTCTAGCAATCATAATGTCGTTTGTTCCTTGAAAATATGACCAATAATAGCAGAGATATTCGCTAGTGTCCTAATGACATATTTTTTGCACATTCTGTATATGATAATAATCTAGCAATCATAATGTCGTTTGTTCCATAAAAATCTGACCAATAATAGCAGAGATATGCGCTAGTGCCATAATGACATCTTTTTTGCACATCCTGTATATGATAATTGTCTAGCAATCATAATGTCGTTTGTTCCATGAAAATCTGACCAATAATAGCAGAGATATTCGCTAGTGTCCTAATGACATATTTTTTGCACATTCTGTATATGATATCGAACATCGTAGTGACGTCACAGACTCCCCATTTGAATCGCCCGCTAACGACACAAGCGGCATCTACGACACTCTGTTGTCGTTGTGACCAGCGTCCCGAATCGATCGCCAGCGCCATCTAGTGGCAAAAATTGGGAGTAGTGAGCTAAGATGGTCCAGGAATGAGGCAGGACCAACTTATTATATGTTTTCGAGGGGATAGGAAGTAGGAAGTTCGTAATCTCGGAATTATTCAGGGGGTAAATTTTTATTTTTGGCGTAGGCCATGCCGGAAGGATGGGAGGTGGTACCAGAATGCGGCGGGGAAGCAGCTGTTTCTAGGTTGATGGTAATTCCAGGCTGTTATCTCTTGTGTTTTAATAGTTTGAACGATTTATATCTAAGTAGCATCTCGAAAAATTCTGTACTTGAGTTGGGGTACTGTTTTGGTTTTATCGACATTGATTGTGTGTCCTGTCTGGACACGATGTTGGGCCAAGTTGGAAGAAGAATCGGAATTTCACTAGGTGCTCTTTTGCCCTAACGGAGATACATCGGTTGGTCTGACCTATGCAGGAGCGGGGACAATCTAAGAAAGGGATTTCAAATACTTCATGATGTTCATTGGGTATTTTATTCTTGACAGACGCTCTTTTGGGGTCTGAAGATTGATCGAATACCGTAGGATTTGAATATTTTGCAGATTCTGTCTTTGTGCTGAAAGTTTTTTAGTCATTACGTTAAGAATTATTAGATTAGTTATCTTTCACTTCCATCGTGAATTGGATACTAAAAGTTGTCCCAATGGGATCTCCTATCTCTTCGGTTATGGAAAATATTTTCAGGGAACAATTCGAAATTTCAGCACTATCTTCCGCTCCCCAGCGATGAAGCTATTGGTTACGATAGGTTGATGACACTTTCGTCTTTTGGCCCCATGGAAGAGACACTTTAAATTGCTTCCTACTCCATCTAAACAGCGTACATCTCTGTATCCAATTCACGATGGAAGTGGAAGGTAACTCATATCTACCATTTCTTGACGTCAAGATAAAAAAACTCTCACAACATGGTTCATCACACTCTATCTCTCGCAAACCCACTCACACCAATCGTTTTCTCCATGCCTATTCCCATCACCATCCGGCCCAACTTAATTAATAATCAATATATCAGTATCCCGAATAATCTCTCTGTCTAACGAATCCAATCACCCATCAGAAATCAATTTTTTGATAACAGACATTGATTCAAAATGGTTACAAAGAATCCCAAATTAATAGGAGCATCCAGAAATTTTTAACTCCCATTCCACCACCCTCTACCATCGACTTAGACAGCCAATTTAAAATATCTTTTCCTCACATTAAAGGAGTGACAGATATACTAATCAGCAAAATCTTCAAAACCCACGGTATTCGAACAATTTTCAAATACCAACAGAAAATGTCCCACCTAATGGAATCTGTCAAAGATAAAATTCCCAATGAACAGCATGGAGTAAATAAAATCAATTGCTAAGATTGATCGCGCTTCTACATAGGTCAGACCAACCGACGTATCTCCGTTAGAGCAAAAGAACACTTAGCGCCTATTAGAAGTTCCGATACTTCTTCCACTCTGGCCTAGCATCGTGTTTAAACAGGACACACAATCAATTTCGGTTAAATGAAAACCATCGCTCCTCCAAGTCCAGAATAATTTGAGAAGCTAGCGAGATGTAAAAATGTCCAAACTGTTAAACATAAGCGACGACAGCCAGTAAATCTGTAGCTTCTCCCCCCAGTAACCTACGTACCACGTGCGCCAAAAAGACAAACCACGCCAATAAGTCAACTATAAATACAAGATCCAGACACCTGATGCTTAAGTTGGCTTCAAGCCAGATTTGAGAATGTTAGTGTTCAAAATGGTAAGCAATTTTATTTTAATACTTCCCTTTTTTGGTGGAATTCCAAAAAGTAGGCAGATTGGGGACTTTGAATCAGCCGACGGAGATGATTCTTTGTGTGATGGAGGCAAATTGAGACTACCGAATCAGATCACTTCCTTGATTAATGAACGAGTAACCTAACCCCCCTCCCTCTTGTTAACGTCTTCAATGTAGAAGTCGAAGCGTCGAATAATCATAAAATGTCAACGCGGTTCAACCTGTGAACCTAGCTCAATTCTTCATAACTCTAACCGTGGGACCGCACCCGTGCTCATTAAATTTTCGAAGCTCTGCTACGATTTTCTGAGCATTACCCTTCGATACCGGAGAGTAACGCCTGCTATATCGGAAGGTAATGGGTTGAACTACCTATCGGGAGCGTCCCCGGGTTGTGGATAGGGGCCGGCCAGGGAAGTTCCATATGTATGTACAGGAAATAAGTGGTCCATTGGTAAACAATGGGGATGAGGGCTTTGAAAGCCCATTCCGTATAACCAATCGCTGACAAGCTCACGCCGCAAACCGCATGGTAGAGCAACGATCCTGTCCAGGGTAAGACCAGTAAGGGGTATCTCGAGCTATGTGGATCGGGAGGCTTGGCTTAATTGCCCGACCTGCGTGGATGAAGACCATTATCAAAACCTCCCAAATCCTAAGGACGAGTAGACGCCGAAAGGTTGGATGGCCCTGGGTCAGCCGGTCTCTAGACCACTAACCTCGGGACACCTGGCGCACCTCGTTGTATGTATCTTTGTACCTGCATAGGGAGCTAAGGTCAGGAAGCTCCACGCTGGAAACTTTCAGGTGCCCAGAGAAAGAAGCTTAAAATACTGAGGGAACAAGGCATTGATACCAAGACAGTTGTGGTGCTGGCGATTCCCTCAACATTGATACAGGGTGAAAACCAGCAGAAAATGGGCGTTAAGCGAATTGTGTCAGCCAGGAGCACTCCTGAAGTAAAAAAAAGATAAGAGAGCCAAATGTACCACTGGAACTAGTACTGCTATTTGTATAAAGTACAATGTGGCCCTCAAAGGCATCAAGGCAGCCGTGATCCCTAAAAACTTCCCAGAGATAGTTCTCTCGGAAGAACAGGAGGGAAGAAAACTTGACCAAAATGGTCGACGAGATGCAGAAGGCGCCTTGGACATGGACATTATGGGTTCGTACGTGCAAGTCCTTCAACATAACGAGGGTCTATCTGGCAAGTGAAAATAACTGGAAACTCATCAAGGGTAATGAACTCTTAAATCGGAAACGAGTCCTCGCCCTATTTCCAGATATTAAAAAAAGAGGATCTGACCGTGGAGCTAAAGAGACTCGAAAAACAAAATCTAGAGTTGAAGGTTGATCGTTGGATGATTGCCGGATGCATGTGAGTCACCGGATTGATGAGGAGTCTATGAAATACCTAGTCCGGGCTCAAGGGGGACCGTACTGCTTATTCCAGTGGGCTAGCTTTAATACCCTGGAAATCACGACCGAAGAGGAGGCAGTACCTGAACGAACATCCTCTTAGGGCATTCAATGTACTACAAGTAAACCTGCAGCACAAAACACGGCAATTGCTGGTGTTCATCAAAGAGTTGTGGCCGATAAGATCGACATCGCTCTAATCTAAGGATAAACAAAGGTAAGATAGAAGGACTCAATATTAGGGAAATGGTACTGATAATGGGAACTAATTGCACTAAAATAAGGGTTTGTATCTGTTATAGATCTAAATATGACTTGATACCAATCATGGAACTTAGTACGGGTGACATGGTAGCAGCAAATATTAAACTCGAAAAATATAGGGAAGTAATAGAGACAATAACATTGTCTCTATATCGTCCCATCCTATCAAAAGAACCATTATCGGGGGCTAATATGGAGAACCTGTTGTAGGGTCTGATACACCACCTCAGCTGCAGCAGCAAGGACAACATCAGTAGAGGTAAGAAACTATTTGACTATTTATATACTGCTGATGATAATCTACAAACGGTAAACGACTGACATTCATGTCAAACTTGGTGAACACCACCACCACCTTACTGAGAAAATGTGATAGAATAATATTGATTATGGTTTACAACAAATATTACAATATAACTCTGTTTCTATAAATTTCGATTATGGGAATTGCTGAACAAAAATTGTTACATAACCGAAGATTCTATTTGTGCTATAAAATACAGGGTGTTCCATTTGAAAGAAGAAAGAAAATTAAAGGTTTGAGTTTCCGTCCACCCTGCATACAAAGGAGAAAATAATTTGATTAAATACGGATATATTGCATGACATGACAAAACTCTTTCAGGCAAAATAATGTTTTTTCTCTAAGTAAGCTACAGATCGTCGATTTACCTACGATTTGTATATGAACGTGTCCATGCCTCTTAAAGGATTCTGCATAACATAACAAAACCTGATATCAGTTTCAAAGAAATGTGGGCAATCCGAAATCAGTATAATATACAGTGGTTCTCACTTAAAAAATCGTTTGTTTGGTTTGCGGTGACGGAGTGATGCAAAACTCTGTATAGTTCGACATAATTGCAAAGTATGGACTTTGAACACATCTACTATTTTTTACAATATCATGTTTTTTATCTCTTGAAATAACCCATATACCGAACTTTGGCGTGATATTGGTACACCCTTAATCCAGTCAATTTAGACATCCAAGAGTATAAAAATTCGCACCCATCTCAAAGTTGGTTGGATTGTTCAAAAGCCCATCATAAATGAATCTAGAAAGTCTTCCTTGATCTGATTGATGGAAAAAAATTTACCTGGGGTCAAAGGTCAAAAAACGGGTTTTTAGTGATTTTCCGCGGAACGGTAAGTTTTATCAAAAATTAGTTTAGACAAAAATTGTAAATCAGATAATTATCCATAAAAACGACGTTTCAATTGAACTCAGCCTGAGAAAAGATAATGATATTAATTCATCTTTAGATAAAACAGATTATTGCTAGCCGGAAACATATTTTGACAATAAGTGTCAGTTTGAATAATATAACATACGGTAGTTAAGCCGCATTTATATATATATATATATATATATATATATATATATATATATATATATATAAAATCAAAATCAAAATTAAAAGTAATTTAGATTGCTAATACTCCGCATTCCGTATATTAAAAAAATTAAGCATTTCAACGATTGAAAACAAAAAGTTACAGTATAAATAGTTGCAAATTATTTCTTGATATTCATGTAGTGAGTAATAATACTCAAGTATCAATGTCCAATAAATAATATTTTGATTGAGGCCAAAAACATATTCTATAAAAATATATGTTATGCAGCAGTCTTCCCAAACTATTAGTAATAATCAGCCAAGTTAACGAAATTTTCACAAATTGATTTATGTAAAATTTCAACATATATTTTAAGGCGTGTAGGTTAACCCACTTAACATTTTTATGCAATGGTATATTCGACCCTATCTGAGATAATAATAGAGAGGCCTCTTTTTATATTTGAAAAATTGATACTGTTCAGTTTAAAAGGCGCATATTCACCTTTGAATCAAATTTATCCCTTGCGCTTAGTCCGAAATCAGAAAAGTGTTGTCTATATTTTTTACCCGGAAACGGAACAGTGGTTTGTACAATATTCGAAGCAGCAGAATCTTCACCGTTATCATTAGAATTCGCTTCTGCAGCTTCTACAAAGGCAGATGATAATTCTCCGTCCAATTTGTTCACAGTCTGTGTTGCTACATCATACATGAAAATTTCTTTTTGAACGTTTACAGAAGCAGAACTAGAAAAGAAAAAAAATGATAACTTAATATAACAATTTCATGATTGAGTTTGTTAAATTATTTCCAATGAGTGTATATGTGGGCTAATACTAAATGTAAAGGCAAAATATTGAAATGAAGCACAATATATTATCCTCGTATAGACTAATTTTAGGTCAGCTCATAAATAGTTCCAAAAATATTGCATGGTTCAAATGAAAAGAATAAATTGATTATATTGGAAGTAGTTGTTTCTTCGCAAAAATGCTCCGACAGGTCAATTTAATTTACTAAAAGTGCAATTTTTTAAAAAGAATTGAAGTTTCTCGCACATCCCATTTTTAAGAATTTTTTTAAATATTAAATAAAAATCAGCTCAGAAATGGTCAGTGGGCCACTTGTGGGGCTATCTATGCCGATATGATAGAACCAACAAATAACAGTAGAAGATCCAACATGCCCAAGTTACATCTGAACACACTGACAAGTCCTAACCTGACACGGGGGACGTGCGGCGAGTTTTCGGCGCCGAAAAACCAGGACGCTCGGCTATGGTATGGTATCCCAGACAGAAGAGTCACACATAGGGGAATTATCACTTTTTGCTATCACTCTGTGGTAACTCTCGTGACTGGGGAACACGCGGATACTAGATCCCCTATGCTAAACTGTCAAGCGAACCGTGGCAAGAGCTGAAAGGCACCTGGGGGTTATCACGAACGGAGCCAACTTATGAAGAAATATCGCCCTCTTCAGTATACCATAAAAGTTTCACGATTAATGGTACGGCAGGGCTCTGCTGACGATGGATCATCCATCCACACTGCGAGCTCAGCTCAAACACATCCATTTAATAATGGAGAATAGAACAATATATGAAGCCTCGGACGAGAGACGTCGCGGGAATCGTACGCCTGCCCCTATGGACTTCGACCCTATGCAAGAAATTGGACTAACGCAATCACCTAAAGGACCTGCTCAACCAGCTGAAAGTGATTAATTGGATTCACCAACGACCACTAAAGCTGGCACACAGCGACAGCGTATGACATGGACATCGGAAATGAACAATCACGTCATACGCTACTACTTCAAAGCTACCCGATTAAACGAAGACCTTACAAGATACCATACACTCTTATACCAATACTTTACAGAAAAATACACCATCTCACAGAACAAAGAATAAGCCGCCAATAACGAGCTATAATCAGAAATAAACGACTAACAGATTTGGAAATTGACATTATAAGAAATGCAGTTGCTACAGAGCTAAACCAAACCACGAACACTACCACAAGTCACACCACCACAAGCAGCTACAGAAACCACAGTCACAGACCACCTTACTGGTCAAATGCCAACAATAACAACACACCTCAGTCCTCCATAAAATGTAATCCGGAATGCAGCCGTCGCCCCACCGCTAAACACAGACAACAATATCATAGATGACCTCATCGCTAAGAAAATTAAATGGACTGACACAAACCCAAGCACTTATCCCAGACTGTCACGCCTCAAAACAAATAAAACTACTCCCACCATGATAGCCCAAGTCGATAACGCACTTTACCACCTTATTCACGAAATAAAAAACATGACGGAACTTCATACTCTTCTATACTGCGCAGCTACATACACACAAACTACATGATCAATAAGCCATAACCAAAACTACGAACAACCAAAATAAACAACAATTTCCCAACTGGCAACGCAGAATTGAACAAAAGATAACAAACATTTTTGTTCAAACATATCTAATCAAATGTAATCTCATGAGGAAGGATAATTATGAAACATTCAAATCACATACGGATTTTTAAATATACTTGGAAAAAACTGACTGGAATGTACCTAGTAAACGACTACCTTTATAAAACACTTTGGATGAAACTATTACTAATTAACTAGCAACATTTCTAATGATTTACTATCCTATTTCAAAAGTAAGTGGAACAGATGGATAAAGGTACTACTTACTCTGCTACTAATAAAATAACTGCTTGTTTGTCACTACTGGTTCTGTTTTCTGTTTCAAGAAATTTTCTAAAATTGTCTGAAGAAGGGTTCTTCACCAGTTCTTTTAAATTCGTTCCCTCAATTAAATCGATATCATTAGGTTTTTTTGAAAGCTCTCTGGTTGTTGCTCTTGTTTTTCGATTGACCGGGAAATCGTAACTTATTGGAGCAAGGACTACCACACTAGAAATTCTCTTTCCTCTCAATTCTTGTACATCAGGAATTGGAAATTGAGTTCCGTTGATTTTCAAAGGAAGGTATCTGAAAAGGATGGAAATTATCATGATAATAATAAGAACAAATAGTCGAAATTAATATTTATAATTTATTCTTCTCCATAATTTGGTTGACCGCTAGGTTTATAACCTTTTGTGATTATCGCTATAGCTGAATATTATCACAGCTCCAGTGATAACATGAAATAATGAAATATAAATAAATAAAGGAAGTAGCTCATAGTGCTGGCAATTCAGACAAAGATTATTTTTTAAAGAAATTATTTATTGTGTAGTCGTTATTAAGAATATTTACTATGATTTGGGAACTATTTCTCCTTCTTGGAGTGCCATGCAGATTCCTGCATAGAAGTTGATCGTTTTCTTATCAGTCTATCAATTGCAGAGCTTTGTGATGGTTGGAAGTCCTTTATTGACACATATTTCTAAGCCACGATAATTTTTTTCTACTTATTCTTCTTCTCCCTTCTTTAATTTCAGGTCGAAGAATAAGGCGTTGGAAGTTGTAGCGTTCTAATTCTGCTAGACCAGCCCTACCAAGAATGACGTAATTTATCACCTAATCGACCCAAAATACTGTCTACATTAGCATGCAAAATCCACATTTCGGAGGCTTCAATTTTGTTCATGATTGCTACTTTCAACGTAAAAATCTCCACACCGTACAAGAGAACGGACCAGTCGTAGTATTTTGGCATTCTATAACTAAAGCCGAAACTAAAGTTCTTGTCTCTACTAAATTTTCGAAATTTTAGGAAGGTTGTCCTAGCTTGTTCGATCCTGCCATTCATCTCTTAATCCAGATTCTATTCTCCATTTTCAATACAATAAATTCATCTAATGTTTGTCACTGGATCTCAAAGGAAGTTTTTTATAAAATGCTAATGTTGAAATTATCAATAAAACCTTTTATGTACAGAAGGTAGATCATTTTGTGAAATGGCATTAGGATTTACATGAAATTGTATAATGAGGACAGTTGTTATGCGTGTAAGAGTGTTCAGTGACAATTGAAAATCATTATTAATATGTCCGAAACGTTCAAATAATTGAATTTTACAAATTTTGATTAAATCAATATTCACGTCCAAAGCGAAATATCCCAGATCACGCGAAGACGCATTATTCATATATCTAGTTGTTGTTATATATGATGCCACAAGGAAGTTAATGAAAATACTTACAAAAAAACAATTTTCCTTAATGAAGGCAACAAGAATTGAAAGAAAATAACCAAAAATTAATTATGTATTATTATGGAGAATTTTATATTATCTCTTATTCCAAAAAGGCACAAATGAATATAATAAAACTGTATGTTTCTATGATTTTTAGGCTACAAACTAATACTGCTTATTAAAAGACATATTTGAAGCCTCTTGTGATGTTTTTATATCTCATTTATAATAACTCATCCAATGTTTAGAAGTTGATAGTTTGTAATTTGAAAAAGTATTAACCTGATAATAAGGTTGTATTTTCTCACCTGTTATACGAGCTATCGTTCAATACCACCGGATTCACCTGATCCGCTTCTTCATCGACATACTTTTCTTGCACCTGTTGTCCTTGATCTGTACTTGGATCGTACCGGACCACCTTCATTTCGAGACTAGAGGGCTCAGCCACCAATGGACTTGCAACTATTTTTCCTACTAATTCTGATGCACCCGTTTCAGGCTCATCGCCATCGAACTCCACGTGATCCTCAACTGTGGTACCGTCTTTCCGTACCACCAAAGGAACAGGTTCACTAGCTGTAACATACAAGGTCAAGTACGGATTATAGTTTCATTTTATAATTTTCATTTTAGAGTACCAAAAATAGGAAATCAACTTACTGCAACAATATATTAAATCATACAAATCTAAGATTTGATGGACATACGTTACTTTAAAAGTAAGAAACAGCTTTTATAATTTGAAAGTGTAACATTCACATTTACTCTTTGGACTAAAATTGTTTTTAAGATCTATACTGTAGTCGAAGAAATATTAAAGATATATTTATTGGTTGTAGGGGTATAACCTGCAATGTTTAGTCTACTCGTACAATGGATGATAGAATTCATTCGTCTCGAAATTAAACTATCATTTATTTTATTCGCGTTTTAGGGATTGCCATCTGCAAATAAACAACGTTTTAGTTTAAAATAATCTAAAAGATGTTAAGTTGGATGAATTACGTGCTTTAGGTTCAGTATTAAGGGTTGATATACCTGCATCCCATGGGTAACAGGGACGCTTCATAGCTACGTGAGGTTGAGCATTGTCTTGAACTAACAAGTGGATCTCACTTCTCACAATATTATTCAGAGATATCAATTATTCAACTTCATTTGACTCCAGATGATATTGTTCATTCTTTTATTTCGCATGGAAAGGAGTCAACTCGTTTCCACAAAATAACACATCCATTGTCGAGAGGATTGTTGGTACACATTTAGCAAATATCAGAGGATTGTTTCGATCTCAGTTATGATTATCTGATTGTTCGGGACTAACCTAGGTATTACAAATGCAGAAAATAGAAACCAGCAGAATTATGTCTTGAAAAATGTTCCACTTATGTTTGAAATTAATTAAAAGAAATTTATCATATTATCACACTTCTATTAGATTCTTGACTTGTTATATATTCGATACTGTTAGATAGAGGAAGTGAAAATACCACACAACAATATACATCTATGTTGTTCATTCTTATATACCATTTACCTGATAATTGAGCAGCGCCACCTGCTCCATAAAAGTTGGCGAGTTGATCTGGTGGTAAAGCAGACAATGGAATGTCTCCTACTTTATCATAATCAAGAACTGAAATGTCAGCATGATTTAAGATTCCTGAAGATAGCAATTGCTCTCTAAGATCGTCAGGTACTTCATCTGGAAGTTGAGCTTCTAAGCTTTTTGGATCCTTGGTAGTTGTTGACGGAGGTTTTGGAGTCGTTGTGCTGGTGGTAGATGCTGATGTAGTACTTTGATAAGTGAATTCGGATAATGGTTTCACGTCTCCTGTTTGTTTTACTACTTGATATTCGTTTCCAATTGATTGTGAGAAGCTTACTGAATTACCTGTAAATTAGTATATAATGATCAATAGAGAAAAATGACGTACGTTTTAATTTGATACGGTTATTTTTTCATGGCTACAATGCGTCAAAATATCTATTGTCCTTTGAAGAAATAGGGACATACGACAAGGAGAGCTATGTACGAGTATTGTTCGCAACTTTAGTTTGGAATGAACTTCAATTTGAATAAAATTCCGTGACTATAAAGTGAAAAAACTGCGTGAGTGGCAGTTTTGACTAAGTAGAAATTCGTCTACTTGAACTCAAAACGTTCTAATAGCCATATTTCTCACTACGTGAAGAAGTAAAAATTCTCTACTGGATCTATTGTTGCTCTTTCTATGATTGCTGTTAGTAGAGGATCCCCATTGGAAACGACCTTCACTCATCGCGGTACGGGTTGAAACGTATTTTAATATAAAATTTAATAAGTAAAACAATATATTTTTTGTAAGATGACTGAAAAATTATGTGCAAAGTATAATTCATTGAAAATGTAATAAATGCAAATATCAAAAAATAAATTTAGTGTAGAAAGTTTTAGACCACACGGTAAAACATATTTTATTTTAAATCATAATCAAAAACTGGAATGCGACCCACATTTTGTTTAAAAAATTTGGACGAAGTCAAAACAGACGAAAGAAAAATAAAACATCTTACTGGGTCACAGTAAACCAATTTGTTTTGAATACGATTTTCAACAAACAAAAATTAGCACACGTTCGAACAACAAAAAAGAAAGAAATTGTTTAGCAATTCGACAAAAAAAACCCAAGTAGGGAAAACACAAAAACGGTGGAGGAGAGAAAACAATGGGAGTGCCGGTCGAACTCGCGAAGAGAAAGGGGTCCCTTCCTTCGTGACGGTAGCGGTAGTAGTTTTTTTAGTGTTAGCGTTATGAGAGGCAAAATTTCTCGCCGTTGTGTCAGGGTGAAATAGGGATACTGAGATATCCTTGTCAGTGAACACTGTCCCCCGTTTCGAGACACAAAACGGTAGAATTATCCTCTACGCAAAAATTGTAATCTACCTAGCCCGATATCGGCGAAGTGGCACTACTCGTGGCGGTAAGAAGCTAGCGAATTCCAGCAGCACCCCGGCCATACAAAAGAAGTTTCCAAAGCCGTAAGTTTTTGAACAGAATTTAGATTGGGAGTTTTTTTTATTGGAGAGATTTGTCAGTTATTATTTGCATCGAAATTCTGAAACTTGGGAGTATAAATTCGTTTGCCAATACACGAAATAGCGAATGCGAATATTTGTATCTGAATTTTCTATTTTTCTAAAGGGCTTGGACACATCTGGGCAGACTCAGTTAAATAATCTTTTTGTGTAATATATATATATATATATATATATATATAGTTTATTTACCGTGTGGGCTGATACTAATTAAATTTGCCAGAGAGTCTACAACTCGTCAAATTAAATTTTTTTTTCTTTTCATCTGGGAGAGTTATCATTTTGTTTAAGCCGCATATTTCTATTCCACCTCGTAGGTAGGTAGGAGACAGTAAGTTTCAAGAGAGTTAAAAATTATGTACACGGCAACACAAAAACCGGAGTGTGTTTTATAGATAAATTCTTTTTGTAGACTGCAGCGAACTTGTGCTGATAAGTAGTCAATTTGGTAAATTTACATAATCCTTTTTGTTCCGATTTGATTCTAAAGTTTTAATTATTAATGGAATGCGTAAACATAGGTAGGTGATTTCATTACTGAGGGGGATTGCGAAAGTCGTGACGCTGGCCGATAAATATTTTATTAGTCACTGACATATCAAATTTTGTTTTGTCGAGAATAACTGTCGTCTGCAGTTGTAACACTAGGTCAAGGACAGCCCAAGCCCGTGAATTAGAAATAAATCGTTTGATGAGAAGGTAAACACACAATAATATTATATTTATCGTCTGGGCACACGTTTCCAAAGGAAAAAGGGTATAGGTAGGATTTTAAATTGTATCTAAGACCTTTAATTATGTGAGGGTATCTCGGGATTTTTCTTTTTATATTAGGATTTATGTATGTATGTGTATTTTCACAGGTGTTTTGTTGAATATATTTTTTTATATACAACGTTGTAGTTCCACCTTATTTAATTTCATCACCCGTATCCTGTAAGTCAGTCCTTCCCCCTCTGAAGAGTGTGGTACCCTCGGAAAGGAGACGAAATACCGAGACCAACCCTGTCCTGGCAAAGGGAGACCAACCCGCTTTAAGACCAGGCGAACCTAGCTCAGGAAACGGGTCGGAGTAGCCTTTGTCCGCTCAGCTGCGCATTTTGGGTTATAGATTTTGGTGACAGCCGACATTATATAGGGGAGTAGAAAGCAGATATTACACTCAAAGAGGTTAGAGATATTACACTGGTGACAGCGTTATTACATTTACATGTTAAAATAAATAAGGGTCTAGATTTTATCAGGGTCGACTTTATTACAAAAATTAGAAAATATATTTTTATTAGGTTGACTAAAAATTTAAGTGCAAATTATAGTTAATTAAAAATTGAGTTTATTTCAAACATTACACTCATTACACAAAATTGTTCCTTCATGTTGGCATTTCGTAAAATAATTTTTATTTAAAAACCCATACGTTGAGATAACCAATACATCACTCGATTTTGTTGGTTATCATTTTACATGCTATAAACAAGTAACTGCTTTAAGTAATAAATATGATGAATAATTTAATAACTTTGCTACAGAGTATACAGTAAGTACATAATAAATAAATGTTCTAAATTATTATAGTAAATACATTTTCTATATTTTATCATTTATGGAATAATGATAAAAAATGTGGAACTTGAATATATTTGAAATTTGCTTTAACGAAATGAAATGTATAAAAAATTAAGACAATAGCCGTTATGGTTTGATTACTTTCCGTCGCATATAATAACGTTTGTTAAAAAAATTCGCCTAAATAGCACAAGAAACACTTTTTAACGATTTATTGTGAATAAATAACGATAGGTAGAGCAGCACGTTTATTGTAATGTGAAAATTGTGACTAGTTACTCTTTTATCCAACAATCGAGCTACACGCAGCAGCAATTTTGCGTTCTTTTCTAACGCAATAGATATTTTCCTGGGACCTTTTGGTCGCACGTATTCAATCGAACGAATATTTCGGTATTTAAAATCGGCAACCGGAATTTAGCACCAATTTTATGTTCGCAAGAAAAGTATCTTCATTTTTTTATAAGAATTATAACGTGAGTTAATAGTTGCAAGCTACTATTATAGAGACTTACCTGTTTTTATCTGCCAACTCAATAACTGCACCGGGAAGAAGTAGGCAGTCTAGCATTTGCATATTTTATAATCTACATATTTTCGATTAGTATACAATTTACGGCATAACGGAATGAGTGCAATGTTTAAAATAAACTCATTTTTCATCCTATACTACTCGAAAACCCAATTTTCGTGGCTCTATCGGAACGGGAAAGTAGGTATTTGCACTGCAAATAATGGCTAGGCAAGGAAAACGACTTCACAAAAATAACACTAGAGGGTACTCTATTATAAATGACGACGCGGCTGATATTTTTAAATTTCTAATTATTGTGGCTTAAAGCTTTATCCATAATTACAATTAGTGCTTAGAAAAATTAAACTCAGAATTTGAATCGTCATTGAAATCTTGCATTCACAAAGAAAAAATTAATGTAACTAATTAGATGATTTTTGGTTGCGTTCTCTTTATATACTGAATATAAGAAAGTAGTTCGTTGCCGATACTAGTTAGGTCAAACTTTTATTGAGGGAGTGCGGCATATATATATATATATATATATATATATATATATATATAGCGTTAATCAATTGGGAAGGGGTCTGTAACAGACCGCTTCCCATTAGATTAACTCTACTTTCATATTTAGTACGGTCGATATTCCTTACAATCCCTAGAAAAATATTTCCGGAATATATATATATAAATATATATATATATATATATATATATATATATATATATATAGATATATATATATATATATATATATATATAGTTTATTTTGTATTCTTGGGATTGAAGACCATTTTTAAAGACATATAACTAGTAGTTAATACATTTTTATTTAACGTTTCGGTCTTTCCATGACCTTCATCAGAAATAAAATTTTTGTTAAAACTAAAAGAAATGGTACAAGTTACAAAAAGAATCTTAATAGCAAAACAAATAAATCTTACCTTCGACAGAACGTTCATTTAATTATTCAAAATATTTTATAGCTGTTTAGGACGTATCACATAACAGAATATAACTCACACATAAACAAAACGAACATTTTAAAAATATGACAGTCATTGATGAAAATTTGTATTGGAATACGAGTAATTGTTCTATACAATAAAAGCAAGCGTAACGAGGTTTTAATTTGTTTGTCGTTTTTGTGTTGACTGGTATTGCAAAGGATTTTATATTTATATAGGGTGTGGTAATAAATTTATTATATTTGGAATGTGCCACGTGTTTCTCAATATTTCTAAGATTTTATAATGTTATTATAAATTTTACTAAGGTTTTTTGTGTCAGTCTTTAAATTTACGGAACTGGTTTTTCTTTGTATTTCTACCATTTCTAGAACTTCGCGTCTTCAATCCCAAGAATACAGAATAAACAATATATAATTAAATAAAAAAGACCAAGAACCAAAAAAAAAGAAACTATATATATACAGTGTGACCCATTTTTAATGGAAACACCCCCCTAAAATTTGAAGTTGTGAACCGATTTTAATAATTTTTTTTTTGAAAGGTCAAGTACTAAAGGGTCTACCTTGGGACAAAATTTGAAATGTTAATTCCAATTTTCAGGGCATACTACGATATTTTTTATTAGTCGAAAATCGGGATTTTTTATTAGCAATTTTTTTATTGAAAAAATCACTACGCCACTGGATTCGGAGTGCCTCTAAACAGGTGTAACCAAAATTTCATGAAAAGATATCTATCAATAACAAAGTTATGGCAACTCAAAAATTCGAAAACTCTCACAGCTAACAGTCACAAAAACACCCTATAAATATAGCCATCAGAATATTTTTTTTATGATTTCAACAATAAAGTGCCACCAGATGAAAAAAAACAAATAGCGTAAATATTTTTAATGAAAATAACGGAATTACATTCCTTCAAATTTTCACGCAAATTAACTAAAACTAAGACCTAATAGAATTTTCAATTTAAATCTTAGTTGCCATGGAAATGATATTACAGTTTGACACTTGTGAAAGATTTAAGTGTACTATTGTCAACAATATTCACATTACAGTTCTTCGGATTATTTTTTGTCATGGCTGCAAGATTGAGCGTAAGAGAGAAAATTGAAATTGTTCGCCTTTCGGGAGATGACGTTAGAAGTGCTAGAGAGGTTTGTAGAGTATTTAATGAAAGACATCCAGATCGTCCTCGTATTAGCTGCGGTACGGTAAATAAAATAAATAAAATATTCAATGAAACTGGTGCAGTATCAAAAATGATGTTAAAGAGTAATCCTGTACAAAGACGAAACAGAAATGACAGGAATGATCAAATCATTTTAGATTATTTCGGAAATAATCCTAATGCCAGTATAAGGAATGCCACTTTAGATTTGAATATTCCACGAGAAACTATTCGGAGATGTCTCAAGGCGAAGAATATTAAACCTTTCAAGCCAACATTTTTACACACACTGCAAGAAGGCGACGAAGCAAGACGTATGGAATATTGTTTATGGGCCCAAGGGGAATATTTAAACAATAGAAATTTCCTACAAAATATTTTATATACCGACGAAGCCAGTTTCACTACAAATGGAGTAGTGTCATCACAGAATTGTCGCTATTGGGCAGCGGATAATCCTAACTGGGTAATAAATTGTAAAAGCCAGTATTCCCAAAAAATCAACGTCTGGTGTGGGATATTGAACGAACGAATTATTGGTCCTTTCTTTTTTGAGGAAAACATCAATGCGCAGAGGCTGCTAGAATTTTTAAACACAGAGTTTTGGGATGCTATTCACGAGCTGCCAATCAATGAACGATTAAATTTAATTGTTCAGTTAGATGGGTGTTCAGTTCATTATGCCAGAGCTGTGAGGCAATGGCTTAACGAGCATTTTCCAAACCGATGGATAGGCCGTGGTAGTCCGTTTCTAGATTGGCCCCCCAGATCTCCAGACCTCACAGTTTTGGACTTTTTTCTCTGGGGACTTATCACACAAAAAGTTTACAAACACCGCTCAAGAGATAGAAATGAACTTTGTGCAAGAATTCGACAGGTATGTGCAGATATTACCCCTCAAGAACTAAGGAACGTGATCAGAAACATTCGTAAGCGCTACGACAAGTGTATCGAAATAGATGGTGGGTTAGTAGAGGCTACTAGAATATGAGTTAGAATTAATTGTTGCACTGACTCGAAACATTTCAATGATTAGTTATCATAGTTACGTTTATAAAATTTTTTTGCTTCATAATTTGTTGAATTGTGTGAATGTAATCCCGTTATTTTCATTAAAAATTTTTTTTCATCTGGTGGCACTTTATTGTTGAAATCATAAAAAAGTATTCTCATGGCTATATCTGTAGATATAGGGTGTTTTTGTGACTATTAGCTGTGAGAGTTTTCGAATTTTTGAGTTGCCATAACTTTGTTATTGATAGATATCTTTTCATGAAATTTTGGTTACACCTGTTTAGAGGCACTCCGAATCCAGTGGCGTAGTGATTTTTTCAATAAAAAAATTGCTAATAAAAAATCCCGATTTTCGACTAATAAAAAATATCGTAGTATGCCCTGAAAATTGGAATAAACATTTCAAATTTTGTCCCAAGGTAGACCTTTTAGTACTTGACATTTCAAAAAAAAAATATTAAAATCGGTTCACAACTTCAAATTTTAGGGGGGTGTTTCCATTAAAAATGGGTTACACTGTATATAAAATAACTTTTTACACACGGAAAAAGGTTTTTCAAAAATTATTTATTTAACAAAGGTTACAAGTTTTAAGATTCGAAGTAAATTCTAGACTGACAATATAACTAAACAATTCAAAAAGGTAAAAAATACAATGTAAGCAAAAATAAGGTTCAACAATTTATAAAACAACATGTTATCACACAATGTGCTGATTAAGTAATTTATTTAATATGTACTAAGTAATTTAAGGTATATAACACCTCCCCCATTAGATCGACGCACCCCCTGGAAGTTGAATTTTCTTTTCTTGTAATTCCATTGGAGTTTCTTCTGATTTTCTTCTTTTCTGAATTTTCTTCAAGAGTAGCCAAATAATTATCAATACTCCACTAGTATATAGAAATATAGTCCATATGCTAGGAATATGGAGATTTAATTGTTCTTCCTGAATTGGTGTCAATCCTTGCGAAGATATTTCTTTTAATTTTAATTTTTTCAAATTTATTTCCAAAGGCTGGATTTTAATTTTATTAAGATGTTTCTGAAGTTTATTCAATACCAGTGGTTGACCATAAGTTCTATCTTCGAATATTAATTCTTGATTTTTAAAAGTTATTTTACATGGCGAATTTTTTATTAGGAAAATTCCTTTTAAAATTTTGATTTCTGTGTCTTCTGAACATTTAATTATTAATTTTTCTTCTTCTGGAAATACTACTAGGTATTGGTTTATTTCTGGTATAATTTCCAAATGATTTTCAATAATTTTGATTTTAGTGTATTCGCAGTTAGTAGAGTTTTCCATTAATAGTATTTGTTCTTCACATAACTGTTTATTATTATCTTGAAGGTGTGAAGCACATTGAAAATTTTCACTTCCAGTACAAATATCGTTTAGAGGTTTTATCTGTGTATCAGATCTTAGCAAATACTTTGAATTTGGTATTATTATTACGAATTCTGATACTAACTTAGTAGGTATGGGTAATAAATAAAATAATTCAAACTCTATATTAAAATCTATGGGAATTGATAAAAAATATTCTATTCTATTTTTACTTACTCTACATGTTACATCTAAAATTGATTCAAAGTTTAAAATATTCTCGTATTTCAATTCCAACGGTAATTGTAATTTATAATACGAAGATATTTTTTGCAACTCTGTAAATAATTCCTTGGGTTTAATTATACTAGGGTGCAATGAATTCAGTTTGCAGAATGTCCAGGAATTCTCTACAGTTTCTATTACATCTAATATAACATTATAAATAATTAAAACTTCATTCAACATATCTTTGAGATAAATAAGATTCTCATATTGCACTTGAAGGTCAAGCATATATTTTATGTCTAATAATTTCGATTTGAGCAATATTTCATTATTTTGAATATCTTGAATAGTTTTATTGAAGTTATTCATTATTTGTTCGCTAACGCTGTACTGCATTTGAATTTGACTTTGAAGATTAGCTTGATTTTGTTTTAAATGCTCTAAGATAATATTTATTTTTTCTTCGTCTTGAGAATCAAGGTTGCCGGTTACGGCTTTTATTATAGATCCAAGTCCATTTATTAAGCCTCTTTTGTTTCTATTTATTATTGAATGAATATTTAAATTTTCAAATTTTTCTTCTATATTACTCTTAACATTAAAAATAAGATTAACTATATTTTCCGTTTGTTGTACGAAATATGTACTATTTGATATCTTAACTGTGATATTTTCAAAGTGTTTATTCAAAGAATTATATTCTTCCAGTAACGGATTTAAGTTATAGAAATGTACAAATGTATGACTTGATTTTTGTAGTTTTGCCGGTCCAAGATTTATTGGTAAAATTCCTAGGTTATTAGTGATGTCCTTTATTTCTATTCTTGCTTGTCCGAATGAGAAGAATCTGTAATAAAAGTATAAGGTTTCTTCTTAGGTCGTTTTATATTTGAAATATGAATATCTTCAGCGGTATTAAAATGACGTGTTACAATTTTCGCAGTTTTATGTTTTCTGTTTACGGATTTTATTTTTTCAGGTTGATATTTATTTTTTGTCTTACTTTTAATCTGCTTATTTTTGACAAATACTTTTGTAGGTAGAGGGTCTGGAAGATCTTCTCTACTTTCATTAGCTTTTGAAATAACTTTATCTTTAGTTTCTTGCAATGATTTATTTATTTTAGAATAAAGTAATTTCATTTTTTCTTTGTGATTATGAATATAATTATTCACTAATTGTCGATCAATGTCTAAATCCAAAGAAGAGTTATTCTCTAAATGACCTGTGATAATTTCGTATGGTTTTAGTTTCGTTACAGAGTGAATACTATTATTATATGCCAAAAGAGCATAATTTACTTTAATTTCAATAGGTTCTTTCTTAAATTCGTTCTGATTATTTAAAAGTCTAATATGTTCAATAATTGTTGAATGAAATCGTTCGGCAATGCCGTTTGCTTCAGGATGTTGTGAACTGATAAAATGAATTAGTATTTTATGAGTTTCCAATAAATCTTTTACTAAACTATTTTTTAATTCTGTTCCGTTATCGGATATTATTTGTTCCGGTATACAATGATGGGTGAAATATCTAATTAAATTATTAACTATCTCTATACCTTGGGCTGAGTTCAATTTATACAACTGCCCGTATTTTGAAAATGAGTCTATAATAGTTAGAAATTTCGTATTTTCTAAAGTAATAGTATCTAAATGTATTATTTGAAATGGTTTAATAGCTGTTGGGGTAATATTAAAATATGGTTTTACGGGTTTGCGATCATATTTTGTTATTTGACATATTTCGCATTCGTTAATGTACGTTTGAATAGAAGATCTTTGATTAGGCCAATAGTATCGAGATTTTATATTATTTTCGGTTTCATCTAATCCTCTATGATTCCGTTTACTTTCATGATAGTTTTGTATTACTTCTTTGATTTCATTTAGAGGGATATCAATTAATTTTTTATTACATTTGATAAATGAAATCTGTGAATATTTGAAATATGTTTGTATAACAGTGCTGAATTTTTCGTATAAGGGATCTTCAAAATAAATATGATATTTTGCTTTCGGTGCTACATATTCTTTCACAAAATTTATTACGTCTTGTTCAAAGTTATTTTTAGAAAATTGTACTAGAATTCTTTGCTTAGTTTCATATAATTTAATTATAGTTGGTATAGCGGGTTCAAAATTAACTTCAGAGATTATAATTTGATTTTTTCCCACATTTACTGCAGATTCCGAAATAGGTATTCCTGCAATAGGATTTTCTATGTTAGTGTGAATAGTATTATTATCGTCATCGATTTCGTCATTAAAATCTTCAGCTTCTACAATAAGTGATTCGGTTTCTACATTTTTATTTCCATTATTATTCGAAAGTGAGTCATTAAATCTTTCCATATAAACTAATAATTTTTTGGGAGGATTATCCGAAGAATTTACTTCATTCATATTTAGCTGGATTCGTGATAAACAGTCACTATTAGTGTTCAATGCACCTTTCTTGTACACTATATCATAGTCGTATTCCTCGAGTCTCAACCGCCATCTAACTAATTTAGAATTGGGTTCTTTCAAAGAAAATAACCATTGAAGTGGTTTATGATCTGTTACTATAGTGAATTTTCTTTCGAACAGATATGGGCGGAAATATTTTACAGCCCAAACAATTGCAAGGAGTTCCTTTTCAATTGTTGAATAATTTACTTCAGAATCATTAAGTGTTCTGCTAGCATATGCCACAGGTAAATCAGTTCCGATTTTTCCTTGGCTAAGAACAGCGCCTAGAGCAAAGTTGCTTGCGTCTCTTGTGAGATTAAATGGACGAGAAAAGTCCGGGTATTGTAAAATAGGATCATTTAATAACATATTTTTACAAGTATCAAAACAATTAATATAATCAGGATCTTTTATGTTAATTACTGCATTTTTCTTAAGACGATTAGTTAAAGGTTTAGTTAGTTTTGAAAAATCTTTAATGAATTTTCTATAATATCCAAGAAGTCCGAGAAAAGCTTTAATTTCTTTACTAGTTTTTGGTATGGGAAATTTTTGAATAGCACTTATTTTATCGGGATTTGGTTTTACACCTTCAGGGGTAACAATATGTCCTAAATAAGCTACTTCTTTCCTCAAAAATTCGGATTTGTATTTTATAATTCGATTCGCGTAACCTTTTAAATACTTCCTTTAAATTATTTATGTGCTCTTGCAAGCTTGTACTAAATATAATGATATCGTCAAGATAAACTAAACATTTTTCGTTTTGGATACCTCCTAAAATGTTGTCCATCACTCTTTGAAAAGTTGCTGGAGCTCCCTTTAGTCCGAATGGCATTCTCAAAAATTCCCAGTGGCCATTTTCAGTAGTAAAAGCCGTTTTGGGTATATCTTCTTCAGCCATCTCAATTTGGTGAAATCCGGAAGCAAGATCCAATGTAGTGAAGTATTGGCAACGTCCTAATTTATCCAATAGATCAGTTATGTTTGGTAATGGATATCTATCTCCAATAGTTATTTCGTTAAGCTTGCGATAGTCTACGACGACTCTGAATTTTTGTTTACCTGTAGAGTCCAATTTTTTTGGAACAACCCAGATACTACTAGAGTACGGCGAGGATGAGGCTCTTATGATATTTTGATCTAGCATACTCTGTATTTGATTTTGGACTTCTTTTTTATATACTTCTGGATATCTGTACGATTTAGTATAAATAGGTACATCATTTGTAGTTTTTATTTGATGCTTGATTTTACTCGTAAAAGTTAGTTGATTACCATCAACATGAAAAATGTCAGAATATTCTTTAATTAATTTAAGAATAGCGTTGCGTTCTTCAGAATTCATATGTTCTGTTCGAACTTTATTAATATCAAATTTGAATTTTCCTGCATAGATAGCATTAAAATTAGGGCTCAAGGTTTGTTCGTATTCGTCGAACTGTTCAACCTCTAAAGGAGCACTTAAATCTACTTTAAAATATGACTCAGACGGATTTAAAATAGTGCATACGGCTTGACTATTTTCCGCTTTTGTAAGACATTCGGGAATTTCTAATTTTCCGATTTTTGTATAAGGTATAATTATATCGCCATTATTAATATTATCAATATTCAATTTAATTATTTGTTCAGTTCGCGGAGGCACTACTATACAATTCGTGTTCTCGCTTCTGATTTGAAAATAATTTATTTGTATTTCACTATAAGGCGTAATTAAAACGTTATTTACTAAATCAATAGTTGCATTCAGTTTTTTCAGATTATCTAAACCTAATAAGCAATCAAAATGATTGTGAAATTTAAATATGCAATATTCTAAGTTCATTTTATTTTCCATTTTAAATATCTTTGAAGATGGAATTACTGTACAATAATTTTGTTGACTTGAGCCTAAAGCAGAAGTTACTTTGAAAGATTTTTCCATAGTTGCTTTTGAAAAATATTTCTTTGCAATGTCAGGTGTTTCAAAAGATTTTGTACTACCTGTGTCAATCATTACTTTTAAATTTTGTTTAGGAAATATTATGTACGGTAATTCACTTTCATAATTCGTAAAATTAAACATTTCTACGTGTCTGTTTCTTCCGAGGCAATTTCGTCTAAAAAACAATCTTCAACATCAGTGGGACGTTCGGTATCGTCCATGTTATGCAATTCTTCTGAAATATAATTTTTTCTATTACCTACGAAATGCGATTGATTTTGTCCATTATTTTTATTCTGTACATTGGGTTTTTTGTACGTATTAGAAGTGGATATACTCATTGGAGTAGGTTTTTGAAATTGATGATTTCTACTAGGTTTGAAAACATTAGTATTTCTATTCTGGAAATTTGTATCTCTACTTGTACTAGGTAGATTATTCTCATTATCAAAATTTCTGTTGAATTGTGGTTGATAGTTATGTTGTAAATTTGGTCTGCTTACCGTTTGATTATTAGGATAATTATTTTTGCTATGTGATGTAACATTAAATTGTGACTTAGGCTTATTAAATGAATTTTTTGGATGTGTATTGTTATTATTATTACTCAAATAAACTTGAAAGTCATTCGTTAGAACATTTAAAGCTGAATTTAGATCGCTAAGATTTTTGGTACGCATTAGTGTACCGAGAGGTTCCTTTAAACCGCGCAATAGTACTCTTGGTGCTACATTCCTAAAATAGTTACCTAAAATGGCTTGTTCACTTGCATTTGAGCGAGTCATTAATAATGATGTTTGTAGATTTAAAAGATGCTGTATCTTATTGTAAAAGTCAAAAGGTGATTCATTTCCTTGCTTTAATTCCGATATTTCAATACTTAACGTGTAAATGTCTCGTTTATCAGCGTATGTGTTCAATAAAGCATCTTTCAAATTCTGCCAATTTGAAATACTACAAGCTGGAATATTTATTGCGGCTTGGCCTTTAATTTTAGATAAAATACTAGACATCAAATATTCGTTTTGAAAGTCTGTTAAATCTACTGTGCTGTAAAATTTATTTACTAATTTTTCAGAAATCTCTATGAATCTGGGTAATAAAGCATTTTCGCCATGGAATTCTGGAATCATGTCCAGATATTCCTTTTTCAATTGCGGTACTACATGATCTGCAGGCATTTTGAAAAATGTATTTATGGTTAATCTAGGTTTTGATAATTCAATATTTATGTTACGGTTACTATAAGTTTGTGAGCCAGAATCTAAATCAGAATCAGAATTGTCAGAGCTTTCTGAATTAAATAAACAATTATTTCCTCTATACGACATAAGGTACTTACATGAAAATTAGAACTGCTTTCGCCATCTAGTTGAACTGTAGTTGGAATTACCAATATTCACTTGAAATTCTCGTCGTACGAGTTAAGCTACTTAATTCACTTAACCAAGAGTCCCAATTATTCACTTAAGGTATGTTAATAAATCGTTGATACGAACCGATTGTTATATTCGCTAACGCCCGTTTAACATATCCTACTGACTGCGCCAAATAACTTTTTACACACGGAAAAAGGTTTTTTAAAAATTATTTATTTAACAAAGGTTACAAGTTTCAAGATTCGAAGTAAATTCTAGACTGACAATATAACTAAACAATTCAAAAAGGTAAAAAATAAAATGTAAGCAAAAATAAGGTTCAACAATTTATAAAACAACATGTTATTACACAATGTGCTGATTAAGTAATTTATTTAATATGTACTAAGTAATTTAAGGTATATAACATATATATATATATATATATATATATATATATATATATATATATATATATATAAAAGGAAGATAGTCTTTGCTGACTGTTAGGAATAAAACTGGTGAATATTGGGGAAAGCAGCATGAAGAAAACGGAGAACGTGTACTCTTAACGGAAAATTTTCAAGCTTTCGAGGATGATTGTCCTCATCATCAGGAATACTGAAATGGAAAAAACAGCATTAAGATACTGTAGTTGATAAGTAATATATAATATAGAAGAAATCGCAACAGGTGCGAACTTACCTCCGAATTGAGGTTAGGATCCATTATGTTATATAAAAATAAACTACGGACATTCAAGTATGAAACAGTTCACTAAAAAAGGTTTAAAATAGCACAATCACAATCAGATGACTAAAAAAGCCAACATCTAACACCATTTTGCAGACAAACGAAACACGAGTGCTTTTTTATTGTTAAAAGCCGGCAGGAAACTGATATCAAATTCTTCTAATTTGGAGGGATTGAATTGACAGGCAATGATGCCAACCAATAGTTGAGTGGATGAACGTGACAACAAGTACCATAAGAGAATGGTCTCCGTTGTGAAAGTTCATATTAAGGATGGAAAAGAAGAATGCAGAGGGGTTGAGAAATTGCATTCATAAGAAAGAAGAAGAGGAATTGATAAATCGCAATGGTAAGAGTTTTGTATAACAACAAAACATATACCTTGGAGGACAAAGTTAAAACACAACACCAGCCAAAAAAGACAAAATCAAAAGCAATTAAGTAATAATAATATTGTAATATAGTAATTATTAAGGTAAAAATAATAATAATTATGTAATATATATATATATATATATATATATATATATATATATATATGTATACTAAAAATGTGATAATGGGTGCATCTACCAACACCAATGCACCCAAAATAAAAGATGTTTTTTGAGATATCTCGACCATCGTATGAATTTTGAGGCTGTAAGGGTGTTGGCGACAGAGTCTAACAAAATTAAGAGATCATTCCTAGAAATGGCTTTTATTTCACAATCTAACAATGTAATAAACAAAAAGACTGACACAGACCACTTGAGTGAGATTTATTCCTTTTTGCTATCCCTAGATTACAACTATAACCTTCTCTCCACTAATGACAATCACATTCCCTCAATTGACACTACCCTTTTTGCGGATAACTGACATATCTCAAAAAACATCTTCTATTTTGGGTGCATTGGTGTTGGTAGATGCACCCATTATCACATTTTTAGTATACATATATATATTACATAATTATTATTATTTTTACCTTAATAATTACTATATTACAATATTATTATTACTTAATTGCTTTTGATTTTGTCTTTTTTGGCTGGTGTTGTGTTTTAACTTTGTCCTCCTAGGTATATGTATTGTTGTTATACAAAACTCTTACCATTGCGATTTATCTTTTCCTCTTCTTCTTTCTTATGAATGCAATTTCTCAACCCCTCTGCATTCTTCTTTTCCATCCTTAATATGAACTTTCACAACGGAGACTATTCTCTTATGGTACTTGTTGTCACGTTCATCCACTCAACTATTGGTTGGCATCATTGCCTGTCAATTCAATCCCTCCAAATTAGAAGAATTTGATATCAGTTTCCTGCCGGCTTTTGACAATAAAAAAGCACTCGTGTTTCGTTTGTCTGCAAAATGATGTTAGATGTTGGCTTTTTTAGTCATCTGATTGTGATTGTGCTATTTTAAACCTTTTTTAGTGAACTGTTTCATACTTGAATGTCCGTAGTTTATTTTTATATAACATAATGGATCCTAACCTCAATTCGGAGGTAAATTCGCACCTGTTGCGATTTCTTCTATATTATATATTACTTATCAACTACAGTATCTTAATGCTGTTTTTTCCATTTCAGTATTCCTGATGATGAGGACAATCATCCTCGAAAGCTTGAAAATTTTCCGTTAAGAGTACACGTTTTCCGTTTTCTTCTTGCTGCTTTCCCCAATATTCACCAGTTTTATATATATATATATATATATATATATATATATATATATATAAAAGGAAGATAGTCTTTGCTGACTGTTAGGTTATATATTCATATATATATATATATATATATATATATATATATATATATATATATATATATATATTTATATTTTATTTTTGGAAAAATTTTTCTTGGGATTGTAGGTTCCTAGTTAAACAAATCAAATGGTTTTTTTGGCTTTAATTAACATTTTTGTTTTTGTAACGTTTCGGACATATCGTGTCCTTCATCAGACATAATTCTACAAATAGATGACACAAAATTAACAATGTATACACTACATATGTCTATCCTAAAAATAACTTACCATAAAACAAGAGCTTGGCGAGCGCATGTTAAAATATGTTAAAATACACGAAAACAATCATTTTCATTAAAAACATTTAGTATCAATATAAAACCACATATAACTGCCAGTACACTACATTATATTATGACAATAATTACTTCTTAAAAGGAACAACAATTTTAATTGTTAGTAAATAGAACTAGTTCTTTTTTTTGTATTGTATTCAGTAATTGTGATGGAACAAGGTTTTTAATACACACCAATTTTTGTCTTTGAAATTTTTTGCTGACGTTATTATGGTATAAGGATTTAGAAATATTACAGGATGTCATTTCATTTATAGACAATGCACCGGAAAAAACATCTATTTGAATAAATTAACATAAATTTTTGATAAATTATTTGTGTCAGATTTAGCATTGATAGAATATGGGTTTTTTTGGATTTCTATCATTTCATAGAATTCTTTTTTTTTTTGGTGGTTTTCAATTCTCAATATTTTTTGCTGTCATAGTCAAATGTATGTTTGTGTTCAGAACTATGATTTGTCAGCGCTGTTCTGTTTTTTTTATCATACTTGTGGCCATTTAGGCGGTTTTTTTCGTATTGACTTGTCTGTCCAATATATACACCTTTACAGTCTTTGCAAGGGATCTCATAGATGACATTGCTTTTTTTTTCCTTGGGAATTTTTGATTTTACTTTACTAAAATTTGATTTTAAAAGATTATGTCCCTTGTGAGACACTGTTATGTTGTGATCTTTGAAAATGCTTCCAATTTTTTCCGAAAGTCCCGAAACGTATGGTAAACAGAGATATTTTTTTTGGTGTAAATTGTGTGAAATATTTTTATGTTGAGTTTGGTTGTAAAAGAGGTATATACGGTTTTTAAATATTGTATTAATTAGTTTACTTGGGTAATCATTTAGACAGAGAACTTCTTTAGCTTTTTTTATGGCGTTCTCTCGGTATTCGTAATCAGAAAGTTTTATGGCTCGATCTGCGAGTCCTATGACAACTGATTTTTTTTGAGACATCGGGTGTTTAGAATTAAAATTCACGTATCTAGACGACCAAGTATCTTTTGTGTACCATTCAGTTTTAATCGTGTTGTTAATGTGGTGAAGAGTTAAGTCTAAAAAATTTATTTTATTTTGTTGTTCTCTCTCAACAGTAAATTGCAATTCGTTGTGGAAGCTATTGAAATTGTCAAGAACATTTTCTACTTTGTTTACTGGTACTAGTGCTATACAGTCATCAACGTACCTAAAGAAAAGATGAACTTGGTACTCCAAGTTTCTAATTATGGATTCTTCTAGATCTTCCATAACCAGTTGTGCAATTACGCTTGAGATAGATGCTCCCATTGCACAACCATCTGTTTGTTTGAAAAACCTCTCTCCATATATAAACTATGTAGAGTTTAATGTAAGGTGCACCGCTTCCAAAAATTCATTAAGAGGTATGTCAGTATGTGATTCAATTTTATCCAATTTTTTTATTATTACATTTCTGGCTAAACACCTATCGTTCAATTGTAAATGCCTCGAACGGGAGTTTTGCGAGCGTGTCAAAAAAGCCTTTGTACAAAAAACATTAAATTTATTGATTACTGATACGACAAAGCATTTAATAATTTTACAGAATGAAATAACAAAAATAACTAAGCATTTACAAGCGATTTTACCGCAACAAATTTTAGACCAGTTTATATCAAGAGAAACTTCAAAAATTGAAACAATCTTTCTGAAAATTAGACAGAAAAATATAAAAAAAATTGAACTTTTAAATTTAAATTTAAAAGGAAAAAAAAGCAATGTCATCTATGAGATGCAAAGACTGTAAAGGTGTATATATTGGACAGACAAGTCAATACCTAAAAAACCGCCTAAATGGCCACAAGTATGATAAAAAAAACAGAACAGCGCTGGCAAATCATAGTTCTGAACACAAACATACATTTGACTATGACAGCACAAAAATATTGAGAATTGAAAACCACCAAAAAAAAAGAGGAATTCTATGAAATGATAGAAATCCAAAAAAACCCATATTCTATCAATGCTAAATCTGACACAAATAATTTATCTAAAATTTATGTTAATTTAATCAAATAGATGTTTTTTCCGGTGCATTGTCTATAAATGAAATGACATCCTGTAATATTTCTAAATCCTTATACCATAATAACATCAGCAAAAAATTTCAAAGACAAAAATTGGTGTGTATTAAAAACCTTGTTCCATCACAATTACTGAATACAATACAAAAAAAAGAACTAGTTCTATTTACTAACAATTAAAATTGTTGTTCCTTTTAAGAAGTAATTATTGTCATAATATAATGTAGTGTACTGGCAGTTATATGTGGTTTTATATTGATACTAAATGTTTTTAATGAAAATGATTGTTTTCGTGTATTTTAACATATTTTAACATGCGCTCGCCAAGCTCTTGTTTTATGGTGAGTTATTTTTAGGATAGACATATGTAGTGTATAAATTGTTAATTTTGTGTCATCTATTTGTAGAATTATGTCTGATGAAGGACACGATATGTCCGAAACGTTACAAAAACAAAAATGTTAATTAAAGCCAAAAAAACCATTTGATTTGTTTAACTAGGAACCTACAATCCCAAGACAATTTTTTCCAAAAAAATATATAATGAAATAAGGTTCAAGAAAAAAACAAAACTAAATATATATATATATATATATATATATACATATATATATATATATATAATATATATATAATATATATATATATATATATATATATATATATATATAAGATGTACGAATAGTGCGTGACATATGAACAATAAGCAACGAATAGATTAGTGGGTATTGCACGCAAATAGAAGAAGGGGCTACTGAAAAGAGTGGTAACCGCAGACATGCATGTTTCTAGCTCATTAGCCGTCATCGGTACGGTACAACCAAGAAAAGATGTGAAACATGAGAGCAAAGGTGTTGAATGAAACATGAGAAAATATAACAGAATTCAGCAGGATAGTCAAACACAACATTTGTGTCAGTAATATTAGAAGAAACATGCATGTCTGCGGTTACCACTCTTTTCAGTAGCCCCTTCTTCTATTTGCGTGCAATACCCACTAATCTATTCGTTGCTTATTGTTCATATGTCACGCACTATTCGTACATCTTGTTATTATTTCAATAATCTGGGTCGGAAGTTTCAGACGGGAGTGTTATATGCACCTCCGTGTCTATGTTGGTTGTTGTCTCGAATATTCGAGATCTTCTAATATTACTGACACAAATGTTGTGTTTGACTATCCTGCTGAATTCAGTTATATTTTCTCATGTTTCATTCAACACCTTTGCTCTCATGTTTCACATCTTTTCTTGGTTGTACCGTACCGATGACGGCTAATGAGCTAGAAACATGCATGTCTGCGGTTACCACTCTTTTCAGTAGCCCCTTCTTCTATTTGCGTGCAATACCCACTAATCTATTCGTTGCTTATTATATATATATATCTATATATATCTATATATATATATATATATATATATATATATATATATATATATATGTACTCTATGTACTCTTAACGGAAAATTTTCTAGCTTTCGAGGATGATTGTCCTCATCATCAGGAATACTGAAATGGAAAAACAGCATGAAGATACTGTAACCTAATCTAACCTCCGAGTTGAGGTTAAATTCCATTATGTTGTATAAAATTAAACTACGGATATTCAAAATATGAAATATGAAACAGTTAACTAACAAAGGTTTTGCAGACAAACGAACACGAGTGCTTTTTTGTCAAAAGCCTGCCAGGAAATGATATCGTTTTCCTCCTAAATTGGAGGATTCATTTCCAAGCTGCAGACTCACTTAGTACAACAAATTAAAGACAGTCCTAAAATTTTGGCCACGAGATTTGGCAATGTTGCAGTATTTTATTTTCCGTATTAGAATATATAGAATCATTATTGCATTGTGACAGGAGGATGTTCAAAAGTGGGTATGCCGTTCAAATGATGGAAACGATGAAAGTCGATAAAATTCCAAATCACGAATAATTTTCAGTTATATGGCGTTTGGTGAGATAATTCTTCGAGTCAGAGACATTGAAAAATCATCAGTAACAACGGTAAAAATTTTCATTGATCCAACATATTGTGCCCAACTAAGAGCCCTTTTCGATGGGAATCACACAACTTGAACCACCTTTCAATTGCAATTACTAGGTCTGACGAGTAAAATTATTCCAAAATCAAAATGGTAGGTTACTCTGTGGAGGAGTTACCGAGAATCTGTTGAAAACGGTTCATGATTACATGATTTGGTGAGATGGGCGTCGTTAGCAGATATCTCAGAACTTAGAGGGAAAGGAACTTGTAATAACGATACTCTATTAGAAATTACCAGAATAACGGGCAATAATCAAAAAGCATAAAATAAATAATAAAAAGCCTTTTAAAAGACAAGCTTCTATTTGAGCTTTACTATAACAAATAAAATAAGTTCAAGTCATCGCTAACATTGATATACTAATTTTTCTTCAAACTATTGGGTTTCAAATTGGGAAAATATAAATACCTCAACTACTTCTTATTCATTCACTTCGCGAGACAAGCTTTTTGAAACCCAATATTTCAACAACAAAAAATAATGATATAATTGTCAGTGATAACATGAACTAATTTTATTCGTTTCAGTACAGCTCAAATATAAGATAAGCTTGTCTTTAAAATGGTTTTTAATTTTTCGAAACCTTTTTATTTTACAAACGGTATGTAACTGGAATAAAAAACTTGTTACAGCACTCCTATGGGCCATACCAAAAATCTGAAGAGTTTTTTAGCCTAGATAAACGAGAATTCATTGATTGATTAGACGAGAATTGATTCCAAAAATGTATACTCACAGAAATTTATGATTGATCAATGACGTGAATACTCATATAGGAATCGTTTATGTATTTTATTTTATTTTCCTAGGATTATCATTTGGTATGTGATCTTTTTGCCATCGGAATTTTCAAAACATGTACCAAACATCTAATCGTGCGTACCGAAACTACAATTTTCACAATGCAATGTTCCTCTAGCGTCGTGTATCATCATAAAAAACGTTGATTTACTTTTAAACTTATTAATATTCATCATATAGACGAACGATATTCAATAGTTTGTATGGATATAATTGAAAACTATTCTCATACATATACACTAAAAATAAAAATAGTTACTTTTAAAAACGAGTTTTTCAACAAATGCCCTAAAAAAGGAAAATTACGTTTTTATAGATCTTGATTATTAAGTAACAGTTTCAAAATTTTGTCTTGCAAGAATACCTATTTTGTATTAGCAGCAAGCTTTTGAATTTTTGCCCACCTAGGTGAAAATCCAATAAATTATTATTAATATTTTTACTTTCAATTTTGAATAGAATAGAGTCATAATAAAAAAACGTGTCATCTGGGAGTCGCCTCATCGAATTTATTAATGTTTACGGTGAAATAAAGATCTCCGACCCAAAAAATATATACCTACCAATTTTTATTCCTATACAGATATGATTTGAACACATTTTTATACAGTTACAGATACAGACGGAAAATATTCTTTGCTATTTTAACTTTTATCCCAATTAGGATAACTTTCGAGGTGACCCCATAGTAAACCATACTTTATACTTATACTGATTCACGATTATCACCAATTCCTCTCGCAGAATTAATGAATATGAATCAAATTCTAGGCGCTGATATATCTGGCACCACTGCTGGATGCACAGAAGTTGATTCGATGAAAATGTTACCCAAAATCGGACGCAGAGTTGCATATATGGTGAATGAGAATATTTGGGGACGGATGCAGAAATATCTGAAAGATGTATAGTAATTTTGGAAAAAAAATTGTATATTGAAATTCTAAAGTACCCACGTGTTTGTCTCAATACGGATATTGAAAGTAAATTATTGGAAAATAAGACGAAGAAGAGACCCAAGAATGTCGAAACCGGTCAGTCCTTCTCCTCATGGTTGCGAATCATCACAGATGTCTGTATCGACAAAAGGGTCGATCGACGTCATGTTCTTAGAAGTGACTGTAATTCAATATTCTGCGTGGTATTAGCCAGGAAAGATCGGTGAGACTGATATGTCGAAATTATTAAAATTTGGACTTAAACGGAGGTGTAAAGTAGAAAACCGGAATTTATCTTTTTTAAGTGTTTTTTTTTTCAAGAATACCGTAATTACATTCTATTATATGAGGCTATTTGTTTGGGACTGTAACGATTTAAATTATTTATAGCTATATACATGGAATTTAGAAAATAGAATTAGAAGCATCGCTTTGAGTCCGTTTGAAGAAGCTTCGTATTTTTGAGATTATGTTTTTTGTATTTCTTGGTTTGTTAACGCTGTTTTACTTTTTATCGTATTGATTACGTTTCAATATATTCTCCAAGTAGTCTAAAATCAAAACTGTTTACATAGGACAAACACCACAATATTTGGACAACACATAAGAACTCATCAATATGATGAAAAACCAGTTGATGTACCCAGCATATGGCTTAATCTAATATAACGAGGCTATTCGCTTCCACCCATTTTTTTTCTAACACTCTACTTGAAAAAATTTTAGAAAATATTTTTTGATTTGTTTAATAACAAAAAATTCGTAAAACTGAAGAAAATAATGGACTCGTCGTATTAAAATATATGGTACCTAGTTCTTCCTTTTCATAGTTGTAGAAAATATACAGGGTTAAGTTTGGGGTAAAAAAGTTCGTAAAAAATTACCTCAAAAATTTTGTATTAACTACGCCCATGCAATGGAAAGACTGAATTTGGTGAAAATCAAAAAGGGAGTGGAAAGTGAGTGTATATCAGGGTTGTCTATAACAAAAAAAATCAAAATTGAGGTTAAACGTCAAAAAATATGTCTATAATAAAACACGTTATTTATTAATATAGACCAAAGAACAAGAACATCTATTCCCGAAAAATATTGAGTATACGAGTATAACTCTATTCAGTTAACATATTTGGAAACAATATTTAACATCAAATGTAATATAAAATTATTGTGGCTCAAAATTATAAAATCACAAAATGAAGAAATCAAAGCAGAGAAGAACACGATACAATTTTGAAATATGAGTAGGTTGAATTACTATATTGACTAATCTGTGGCTAATAAACTGAATTTGAGGTCATTGAATCCACCCCTGACAAATACACACGCGTACATACAACCTGTAAACCTGAGGAACAAATATAAACATAACTTGCGACAATAGACAAAGATTAATATCTTTATTTATTATTAGTCGGTATTTAAGTTCTATGGAATGAGTGCATATGTCCCTTCGTTTTACTAAATGTTGACTGATTGAAAATACTTACCTATTGCACCTTGTCTAATATCTGAACTCTGCTGGTAAAACTGTCTTACTGGCTCCTCTGGTCGCGCAATAAATTGGTTTTGCTTATTTGAAGTACTTTGTTGAGGATTTGATGTATCTACCTTATGGGTATTTCTAAGATACTGATCAACATTTTCGTTTTTATTAGCTTGTGAGATTTTATTTTGTTGCTCTGGAAAATATTGTTGCTGTACTGATTTTTGTTGTCCTGAATTACTTTGTTGGTATGTGAGTAAGGCTTGATTGTTATGTGGTAATCTAGAACTTTGTTGTCTAGTTAGTAATTCGTTACTGTCTTGTAAACCGCTATGGTGTCTGCTTAATAACTCCCCGCTCATTTCTTCTGGGGATAAACTGTTTTGATTGAATTGCTGGATAATTTTTTGTTGATATTGCTGTAGAGACAGACTCTGGGAAGGAGTTGGTTCAACGGAGGAAATATGTGTTTCGTATTTAGATACTGATGGAATCAGTTGTCCACCAGGTGGCAAAATACTTTGAGCTGCTGGTATATGTTTAAAGTGTTCATTTTGTAAGTGAGGTGGTTGAGGGACAAAATTTTGTTGCTGTTGCGGACTTCTCTGAATATTTAATGCTGCTGTTTGAGGAGAACTGTTATGTTGAAAAGGGAAATTATGATATTGAGGATCACGGAAATGTTGAGGAGTATTAGAATGGGGTTGTTGGAAATGCGATGGGGTGACAGCTGGAGCGGAATTTTGATTTTGGAAGTTTATTTGGGGCTGTATATTCTGTAGTGATCTATAGACATTCAGTTGGTTATCCGGTCTAGTTTGTTGAAAGTTTTGATTTAAGTGAGCCTGCTCCACAACAGGTAGCCTGAAGTTTGCTTGTGGTAGATTTTTCGGCAGTTGTTGATATTGCTGCGGATTCTGGTGTTGTGAGATAGGTTGTCGAGCTGATACTTCTCCATTATTAAATTGATTGAATTTCTGATAGTTAAAGCTGAGAGTTTCTTCATGTAGAGGTGGTTGTTGTTGTATAGGGAAATGTGTCTCAGGTCTTAATTGTAAAGGTTGATGTAGTACAGATGTTTGTGGAAGATTCTGTTGAGGTTTAAGATTGTCAAATGGTTTATAAGGTACAGGTTGCCTATTTTGAGGAATATTTGGTTTCGATGGAGCTTGCAATCTGGCAGAAGCAGGGTGAGAAACAGCATTCTCGAATTTTGGCTGGATTGATTGAGTAAAACCATTGAATTGTGCACCAACTTGAGGATTTTGGAATGAAGAACTTGGAGTTTGTTGCGATGGAATTGGTCCAGGCTGCCTTCCAAAAGGTTTATAATTGGAAGGAAGATTAATAGTTCTGTAAGGCTGTGGTTGTCTCTGATTGGAGATTGAGCCATGTGGTATTGTTGAGAAACTGTTACTAGTAGGACGTTTGAAATAAGCATTAGAAAAAGATGTTAGCTGTCTTCCTTGCGGGGCAGAAGATCGTAACGGAACGTAATCCTCAGGTTTACTAGATCTTTTATCGTAATCAAATCCTTCTTTGCCGAAGGTGACTTTAACCCCACTTGGACTATGATATACCTCAGAATCGGGTTTAATAATAGTTCTAAGTGTAGTACTAGGAGGTGGGGGTGCAGTTGCACTTTCTGGGTAGTAAGGGGCTGTTTTTTCTTCGGGTTCATCGTCTGGAATATGAGGTGAAATGGCAGGTACTGGTTTATCGTATAAAATGCTGTCTTTTCCTGATCCATGTGGATTTTTCTGGTACTTGACGTAAAATACTTGTACTTGTTCTTTCTTCTTTTTTGGTGAGGGAGGTGGTGACGTTGGTGCCGGTAATGACACGTTAGACTCTTTGATGATGATTTCGATTATGGGTTCTGGTTCCTTGATATACACAGGCCTCTCAATGATATGCGGCTTATGGTATCCGTACCTGTCGACATTTTCTTGGGTTGGATTATTTTCTGTTAGTAGATCTCCGTTGTGTGGATCTAGGGACAAAATGTTACTGTTATATAAAGGATCTTTCTGAGAATATGGGACAAGAGGTTTCATTTGAACTGCATAAGAAGGTATGGGATAAGACTGTGGTCTACCTTCACTATATGGTCGGGAATAGAACTGTGGATTTTGATAGTGAGGACCAGATGAAATTCTTCTTTCCAATCTATAAGTTGGAAGAGCTGAGTAGTGGTGAGATATTTGGTGTTCAAGATTCCTCTTTCCTCGGTCTTCGATGTTCTTCTTTGGACGGTGCTCATCTATAGCTGACGTAGCCGCAAACAGGTGGCAGATGATAATCTGAAAAAAATATATGGTAAGAAACATTATAGAGAAAGAACATCCCGAAATTTTTCTTATCGCTTTTTTCATGCTTTTCTTCGTCAACAAAAAATAATAATTTTCTTGCAAATAGTGACAATGAACATTTGCCAGGCTGGAGGAAATTGTGATTGAGTAGAACATTGATAAATGAATAAATGTTTGTTGTTTCTGTGATAACTGGAAAATATACCTTATATAAAATACGTATGGGTCACAAAATATTAATCCTGTTCAATCCTACTACATATGCGATAGTTCGCGGCACCAGAGTATATTTACATCACATGAAGTAGCGAAAGTTACATAATTGCGGTCGAATTGAATAAAATTCTGTTCTGCAAACTGATTAATTTTTACAGTTCGGAAGAAAGTTCCGTTTCATTCAATATTGATTCGTTAATGTGAATATCGTTAGTACGTAGGCAGCGCCACTCCTACATTCTTTATGTAGAATAACATGAAAAATCGCTAAGATTCATTCTGCACATTTTTTATTAATCCAAGGTAAATCGGATACCTAAGCTATCTGGTGATGGTAATAATATACGACAGGTGCTCGAGAGGTCATATTCACGGATTAAGGGTTACTGCCCTAAAAGTCATTTTTTTAAAAAAACTTTATTGACAATTACTACACTACTTAATAACAAAGTACACTATATCTAATATATTTAATCAATCGCACTTATATATGAAAATATATACAACTATCGACTAAAAATATGCAATTCTGCAGAATCAGCAGTTGTTGTACGAATTTGTTGAAACATTGCGTCTGCTAATTATAACGGAAGTTCAATAACATGCATGAACCGTGGCTCAGCGTACTGTAATTTCTCCACCCCCTAAAAAAGTTTTGTAAGGGACGAACAAAACTGATGGTGGCACATCTTGTTGAATTTCTAGATCTTCTGGAGTTTTGCGTTAACGTCCTCGGAGTTTATATTATCCCAGTATTGTACAAATGGTAACGTTGATGTAGATTGGAGTCATCCAGAAGTGTATTGGGCCTATCTTTTGCTGATTGATAGTTATGGATTGTAGTCGTCATTCGTCCCTGGTAAGAAGGTGGTGCTGGTCCATCGGGATTTATGTAGTCATCAACGGTTTGGTCTTGGCTAACTGTGTCTGTGTGGTGTTTTTGATTTTTGGGAGGGTTAGAGCTTCTTCTCGTATTATGTGTTTTGTGTTTTCAAATGCTTCCGTATTTGTTTTGAAGCATCCTGGAGGAAGTTCGATGAGGTATGTTCCTTGAAGTACCATAATTTTTGAAGTAGAACACGGTGTAAAAATCTTTGTAGTAGAAAAACGGATAAATAATGGGCTTCTGACGTTTCTTGAGTGAATGTGAAGTTGATTGAGATATGTAGATGTTTGCAACGGGCTTCATCGTTGGTGAGCTTCAGGATTTCGTTAACACAATCACAGCTCTCTTGAAGTAGCTGTTCTACACATAGCTATTGCATGCCTATTGTTTCACAGGGTGTTTCCTCATATTGGTACAACTTATCATTAGAGGCTGGGTAAGGACCTGGCGGGATGATTATAGTTTGATTATGTGTGGGGGTTGAAAACAGATGAAAATACGAGAACGGGTCAGGCTAGAAGACTGGAAAATGGGTAACGAATGCCAATGTGTGATTGGTGTAGTAACTGTCACCTCTTAGAATGTTGAAGTATTTTGTGAAATCTTCTTGAACGTATGGCAATCGTTCAGCCCAGTGATGTTCGTGCATTTTCTCAACTGCCCATTTCAATTCTTCTGGGTTGATTGGGCTCCTATGAATGATATTTGATGTTGCAAATTCAATAGTCGTTACTAAGTCGCTGAGAAGCTGTAAGATAGTCTGAAGAGTTAGGTTAAGCTGGTCTAATATGCTCCGTATTTCCATGTAGTTATTGAAGTCAAATAATAATTTGTTCATACCAGTGATGATGTGCTGATTCTGCTGATCTCGAAAGCAATGTTTTCTTGGCTGTCTAATAAGTGTCACTAAAGTATGATAGTTCGTCATGATTAGTTTATTTAGACTCGTATGCCTATCAATTTCTGATATGATGTTGTCATATCTCTCGGCATCTTGTTGATCTAAAGTTCCTGATATTACTTTCATTATGCTTCTCAAATCATTAATTAATCCTCTCTCCAGTTCATGTTCTGGGTAGATGCTTAGCAGCAATTAATACCCAGGTATTGCAAACTTTCGTCCAAATTTTGTAGCTGATCAAAGTGAGGCTGCGTTAGTCCTTCTTGAATTTCTGATGTAACTGTTCGATATTGTTTTTCCACTGCATTCATTTCTTCAGCTAATGGTCTCGAATTCTTGTTAGTACCAGCTTGAGGAGTAGAATTCCAGGGTTGTCCTTGAGACCTTGGATCAGACCTTCTTGTGCCGTTATGTATGTACATCTGTAATATAGGATTCAAATTAGATTTGCTTGGCTTGTGTATGACATTTTTCTTGTGTATAGTTGTATTTTTTGTGTCAAATGTGACTTCGTTATCTTTTGTAACGGTTTCAGGAGAAAATCGTGGAAAAATGTATTTCTTTTGACCACCTTTTTTGGATAAATTTTGGTGGAAGGTTTCTAGGATATAGGAGATTGTCGTTTCTCATTACTTTTGTCTATGGCTTTTCCTTTGACTCTCTCTCTCTCTCTCTTGCTGATTTCTTTATATATTTCCTTAGTTTTATGCCTTGCGTATAGTTATTTAGCAAAGCAATATGATCATTCTGAACATCTATTGGTTTTTGTTGGGTTACAAAGTGAACGGAATTGTTGTAACCCAAGATGGCGTATAGCATTTGATTCTTAATGATCAAAGTTTTCTTATTTGTTCTGAGGATTTTGAGGTGTTCGAGTATTGTGTAGTGAAAGCTTTCAACTATTCCATTCAACTGTGAGCTATCCGCAGTTGTTTAGTGAATTATAATCTCATGAGTATCTACAAACTCTTGCATAAGTTCATTCTCGATATCGGTACCGCTGTCAGCTATCATCATGTGTGGCATCCCATGATGTGTTACATAGTTGATGAGGGCGATTAGGACTGGTGCAATTCGTAAATAATTCCACCTGAAGTTATACCGACAAAAAATAAACTTTCATTGCTACGCCCATGTGTTCCGGGTAAACAACGAAGAGTGCACTTGGCAGCAGCTGATTGCCGGCTTATCCGTGAGTTCCTTATAAGGTTTGAGTGAGAACGGCCGCTAATTGGCTGGAGCGGAAAACGCGTAGTTAATGCGGGCAGATAGAGCTTTAGGATTTGACAGTAAACGAACACCAGTTTAAAAATAATGTGTAATATGTTTATGGAGTGTAGAACTAAGGAGGACCAACTCAGTGTATGAAAAAGTGACAGGGACCAAATTGAGGTGGCGCCACAGTAGCAAGTGGAAAGATTTTAAAAACAGTGCCATAAATTATTAGAGTAGGATAGGGATCGAGACCGAACTATTGGCGATTTCGACCACCGTTGAGGGCGCTGCAAGACGTAAACAAATATGGAGGATTATGAGTATCTCTATGTTTATGGCGTTAGTTTTTATACGGATTTCATGGTTGATTCGTATGTTTTAGTTGTTTGCGAACTATAAAAAAGTGTTTTTTTTTATTTTTGTGTGTGTTTTGGACAATTGATTATAGTATGTGAAAGAAAATAACAAACTGTGAGGTAATATAACGTTTTGCAATGGTTTAAAATAGGTATCAAATCAGATCCTTTTCAGGTAGCAACAGTCATGGAAAACTAGGAGGTATATTTGAGTTTGACTACTGTATTTGCATATTTGGATGCAACACATGACAGAAGGTGCTTCGTGGAGGGCGAACAAGTCCTAAACAGTAGGCATTTGATTCTTTGTGGCATTTACGATCTCAAATGCAATGAAGATGGTGTAGATGTGTAGACATGTCAGAAATAATTTTCAGTTGCTGTAGTGGAAGTGAAGGTTGGAAAATTCATCGGAAGTAGAGGTTAACGGGTATAAATATTTCATAAAAATATCAAAAGTAGAGATGATAAAAGGTGTTTTTCCGGTTCCCGGTTCACTTATAAACAAATGGATTGGAATCAAAAGAGCTTGAACTACTTCTTTCCAAAGGGGTTCACGAATAAATTTGTACAGCATGGTATCAAACATGAGAAAGAAGCTCTTAACAAATACAAGGAAAATTTGGGAGCGATTGTAATTGAACCTGGGTTCATTATTTGCCAGCTATATCCATGGTTAGGGTACTCACCTGATGGTATTGTTATGGAAGAAGGAAAACCATCTAGGCTGCTTGAAATTAAATGTCCTTTTGTTGGTAATATGATCACTCATAATAATAATAATGAACTTGAATAATTGTCTTTCATTTGTAGGCAAAACAAAAGGTGCCATACACTTCGTAAACGAATGCAGCTACCTGGAAATTTCAACCAATGGAGTTAGGCTGAAGAAGCAGCACGCCTATTATGGACAAGTACAATTGGGCATGGCCCTGTTGAACTTGACCCAATATGATTGCATATTATATTCAACATATTCAAGGCCTTTCCTAAATATAATTGTACCATTTGATGAAGATTTTACCAGGCAGTTAATACAAACAATTTCTATGAATTATTTTAACCACATGATCCATGTTATATGTGAAAATAAACAGGAGCTAGAGTATTTTCGAGTTTATTTTGGAAAAAGTATCCCATACATGAAAACATTCATTACTATTATGAAAATGTGGTCTCAAAGACTCCATTTTATATCAATTTCATTAATATATTAATTTTGCAATGTAGATGATACAAGTGAAGATTTGTGAAATAAAGACAAAACTGAAGTATTTGGATTTATTTAGTTAAAATTTATCACTCGCCACCACATACATATGAGAAAAATAATAATTTGCTTATAATTATAAGGAACTAGATTAAATATCAAAAAGCTAATAATAATGATATGTATTTGTAATATTACATTTACATAACAAATTATTTTGCAAGATGTGTATACATATACAGTATATCAGATATTTACAATATTGCAAAATATTATTAGGAATATTTTGACCACTTCAATTTCAACTTAAATTTCACAAATTTTAGTTGTGATACACGTCAACTTTTATCTTATTTAAACTCAACACACCTCAAATGTTGATTTGAAATATTTTAGCAATGAACTTTAATCAGTAATAAATTAGTAATACCAAAAACAGAATAATGTATTTATTTTCTACTAGAATACACAAAAATAAGCAAAATAATTTAAAATGTAGACGACTCTGACAATGACATTTCTTTCCGAAAGTCAGTCTAGTAAAAGCTTTCGAGAAATAAATAATACATTCCATTTAGTTAGTGTGTCTATTTGAGATAATTCTCAAGAGAAAGTCAAAGTTCATAAATTTTGCAATGAGGTAATGAGTGAAGTAATCAGTAATTGCACTTAAACGTAATTTGTAATTCCTATCAACACTTTAAAATTACATTGAATATATTGAGAACAATTTGTAAAAATAACATAATTTTTTTAAGTAGTATGTTCTAATTGCATATTTAAACATAATTTTCTATTTCGAATAAGTTTTAATAATTAATGTTTTCGATATTGTAAAAAATAAAGGTACTTTAAACTTGTATCAAATTCATATTGTTTGACAAACCTCGTATACGATTTAAAAAATTAATATCAGATGTGCGCGTTTTACTTTATGGACCATGCAGAACTTTTTATAAGGAATAACATTTTTTCATAACATTACTAATAAAAAAGTTTTTCATATGTTGCCAACTTTTCAGACATACTATATATACATATATAAAATTACATAGAAATTCCAATTATCCACTCTCCAATAGCAACACTAAACATAACAAAGCCAAAGGCTGTCCGTGGTCATTAGGTGTGGTAGTATTTATGCCGTTATTTTGGATTTTTTCACTCAAATAGGTAATCTTGAAATTACAATCACAAAACACAATATTACAACAATAAAAAACAATCCAATATTACCATAATAAAATGCAACACAATATTACAACAAATAAAAACAATAGACAAAATAACAATATATTTAGAAAACAACCCCAAGCATTTTGTGTTTCATTTATTCTATACAATACATTCCAAGATATATTTCTTAGTTTATTCTTTAGATGTGTGTAATTAATAACGTTTTTAGAGCTAACATACGTTATATGGCGTAGTTGATAAGGGAAGTATACTAGGATGATCAGTGATATTGGTGTCTAATAATACACAAATGTTTTCGAGATTTTTATCTTTAAATTTTACTTGTGCGTGATCTAGACAAGCTACAAAAGTATATTAGAAAATGTCATCAAACAAATTAATACTGCATCAATGAATATTGATTCTTAATGAATTTGTCATCATCTAATATAGGGGTTTGCAGGTTCACCATGGCACTTATGACTGTGATTATGTCATCCACATCTTTGAGCGAAGTCCATGGCAAAGGAACTTTCAATATTTCAAAAATCTTCATTCGCTGGTTTGCTCTTTCAATATGTACTCGAGCGTTAGATATAGCAAGGTTCATATCAGCTTCCTGTTTTGTAAATTGTTTTTTATGTCGTAAGAAAAAAAGACAGAGGCTGAGACGCATCAGTTGCTTTATTTTTTAATTTTTGCCCACTTGGACAACTTTTCACTGAACAAAGCTTTCCCATTGTTTCTTTTTTTTTCCTCTTTGAATTTACAACAAATTCGTAATAATAATAAAAAATGTATTTACTAATGTTTATAACAATCGAATCACTATCCACGTTAGTTCAGCAGTTTTATAGGTTATATTTACTAATCAACATCAACACTTGACTACGTAAAACTCAGCGAACTTCACTCCGTTTAAAACTGCTAATTTCATGTCGTTTCCACTTGCCACGCTAGCGTTATTGTGTTCGATTATTGAACTGTAATTTGCTGCTTACAGCTGGACACTTTTTCAACTTGTCCCCTATACAAGATGGTTCTCCTTAGTTCTACCCTCCATAAATATGTTGAACAAGGAAATAATATTTGTATTTTAGTTTGTGTTGTTTTATCTATGGATGCATGTAGCTTCAAAGAATAGGGTAAATAATTATCCAATTCTTTTCATGGTCCTTCGAAGCCTCGAGATTGCAGATTACATCATAACAGATGCTTTACATGGAAAACATTTACGAATTTACTTGGGAGATTTCAAAATAATACCTACATTTGGAATGAAATCGCATATTATTCTACTTGATAGTGTAAGACGTTGCTGATTGCGTAGTTGAAAATATTTCAAGTTGTTACCCACTAGAAAAAACTAACCTTTGAAATTCGATAGAGTTTAAAAATTTCACATGGTCCTGGAATATGTGAAAATACCTACGCTGGAGACAGACATTTATAATTAATGTAATTTGTTGAAGTACTCGAAGGTAGTGAGGTGCACTTTATTTACTTTCAAATGAGAAAATCAGGATGGTCGAGTAGCAAACCGTAAGTTTATTTTATTTATTCGGTATTAACAGATCTATGTTAGATTTGAGTTGAATATTGTTGATAAATAGATTATATGATTGGCATAAGTGCCTTTAAAACATTTTGCTGATATCGTACGTATAACTTGTCATTTGAAATTTTTTTGTCTGTACCTAAGGACGTTTTAAAGTTTTTCAAGTGGATTTTTTATCGGTCTGATCGTAGTACTCGAACTAAATAATGGAAACGTTAATTAGAAAACGTGCTTGTAAGAAAACATTAATAACAAAATTGCGTAATTGGTTTGAGAAATTTAAAAATACCGAAATTAAAGAATTATATTTAGAATTTAGAATACAAGATTTGAACGGAATATTTTTCGAATATTGTGAGATACAGGACGTCATAGAGGAACAGGTAGAAGAAGAATATTTTGAAGATGAGCATCGAGAAAGGGAGAATATCAAAGATCAGTATTTTGCTATAAATAGAGTAGTGACGTAAATATTCAATTTAGTATCTACGTCTAGTAACTACCTTAAGCTACCGGCTATTTAATTGCCCATCTTTAGAGGCAATTATACAGAATTTAATACTTTTATGGATTTGTTTGTCGCGATAATTTTAAAAAATGGTCGTTTGTCGAAAACTGAATAGTTTTACTATTTAAAAAATGTTTTGAGAGATGCTTCTTGTAAGCTCATAGAGAAACTATAAGTTAACGAACAAAACTTCCAAACCGCCTTAGACTCGTTGAATTCGCGTTATAAAAATGAAAGAAAACAGTTTGTGCGCTTTTAATGACATTATAAATTGTACAAATATCACTAGACTAAGATTTAAAGTCTAAGTTGGACTATAATACACGGAAAAGTTTAGAAGCATCGGACAACAGCACTGAATTAATGAAACAAAAATAATTTTTCGATTTAATAGACAAAAAATGTAATACACTCGAAAATTTAGCTATACAGAGTCAAAGAACAGATCAACACAAAAACTTCCAAAAGATCAAGTAATTCTAATGCACCACAACCTAATAGAGTTACTTTAGTCGCTCAGGAAAATAATAGTAATAGAAATATAGGGGATAAACCCGAACAATTTTAAAATAAAAGTTCACCAGTCAATTCAAATTGACCACATTTTATTTCAAAATTTGGAAAAAATCTACTTTAGTGGTACAACGCGGATTTTGATGAAACATTTTTTTCTGGCTAATTCGAGGTCGCTGAACACGAAAATGGAAGAAAAAAATAGGGCTCTCTTACCAAAATCGAGTTATGAATTTTTGAAGATGTGTTCAGATGAGTACTGCACTGGATTTATTGTCACATTATAACTGCTTTATAATGATCCATAAATAACGGCCCCACAATGTTAGTGATACACTATAGTTGCCTTTTACGATATTACTCTCTCGCTTACATTAAAAAAACACTGATATTGATACAAATCTCTTGTAAATTATTTTTTTAATTCCACAATTATTATATCTTTTGACGTTTACTTTAATATGACTGACATATAAGTTTCGTCTGTTTCCTCTTAGCAGTAAGACTTGTACCTACTAGCATATACAGCCATCATTAGTTACTTGAAAAAAAGTTGCTGAATATTTTCGTTATGAAGATATAAACAAGATGTACATCATGAACATACACCGGCTCTTGTGCACTTTACAGAACCGTTCTTAGCGAAACTAAACTAACCTAACCAAACCCAACCTAACCTAATCAAACCCAACCTAACCAAGCCTAGCCTAGTCAAACCAAGCCTAACCAAACCTAAACAAACCTAACAAAACCTAACAAAAACCTAACCGAACCTACCAAACCTAACCAAACCTAACCTAATCAAACCCAGCCAAACCAAGCCTAACCAAACCTAACCTAACCAAACCTAATCTAAACTAACCTAACCAAACCTAACAAAACCTAACCAAAACTAACCGAACCTACCAAACATAACCAAGCCTAACCAAACCCAAACTAACATAACCGAACCTACCAAACCTAACCTAACCAAAAGTAACTAAAACTAACCAAACCTAACCCAACCTAACAAACCTAACCTAGCCCAACCTTTCCTAACCTAACCAAACCTTACCAAACCTAACCAAAACTAACCAAACCTAACCCATCCTTACCAAACCTAACCCAACCACAACCAAACCCAAGCCAACCAAACCCAAGCCAACCAAACCAAACCCAACCTAACCTAACCCAACACAACATAGCCTTACCCAACACAACCTAACATGTTCTCATTCGCATTGAAAGATGAAAAAGAAATGTTAGAGAATACATATTTAGATTTGCATTACGTTTCGCGGGAAGATATCTGTCATTAAATTTAATTAATTTTGTTTTCATTTTTGCCAATTTTCGTTAAAAATTATTGTCCGTCCCCACTTTTTTTTGTGTTAAATGTCTCCAATTGAAGTAAACTTTCGATTCTACTATAGAAAATTGTTCAATTTCGTGGGTCGTAAAGTGCACAAGAGCCGGTGTATTTTCATGATGTACATCTTGTTTATATCTTCTGTGCTATGATCTGTACATATCGAAAATATTCAGCAGCTTTTTTTCAAGTAACTATTGATGGCTGTATATGCTAGTAGGTTAAAGTCTTACTACTAAGAGGAAACAGACGAAACTTATATGTCAGTCATATTAAACGAAAACGTCAAAAGATGTAATAATTGTGGAATAAAAAAATTTACAATATCAGTGTTATTTTAATGTGCGTGAGAGAGTAATATCGTAAAAGGCAACTATAGTGTATCACTAACATTGTGGAGCCGTTATTACGGATCATTATAAAGCAGTTATAATGTGACAATAAATCCAGTGCAGTACTCATCTGAACAAATCTTCAAAAATTCATAACTCGATTTTGGTAAGAGAGCCCCATTTTTTTCTTTCATTTTCGTGTTCAGCGACCTCGAATTAGCCAGAAAAAAATTTTTCATCAAAATCCGCGTTGTACCACTAAACTAGACTTTTACCCAAAATTTTGTAACTACTGTAAGGAAACCGGGCACAAAATTTATTCATGTTAAAAATTTAGCGCGATGTCACTGTGCCACTCTGCGATGGCCCGTACGACAGGATGCTGGAGAATTTGTTGCTGGAATAGCTTGAACTACTGTTTCAATTGGATTTGCTCTTAAATGGTTAATCAAAGCAGCGTCCTCTTCAGCAGTTGACTTTCTCGGACGTCCTGAGCCTAGAGTTCTATCAATCCTTCCCTCTTGTTACAATACTTGTAACTGAGTTCTTGCTTACATTGTAAAATGCCGCAGTTTTCCTCACTGACCACCCATCGTCTATTTTTGCGATTGATCCACCTTTTGTCACTGAATTTATATGCCACATAATTACTTTCGAATTTGGAATTGTCTGACAGGTGTCAAATCTTGAATGTTGCCATATGATATATTCATTAGTCAAATTCATGCAGCTAGAGTTAGACAAAAATCTACTATAAGGGTTGTCCCATTTTTTATTGGCCGCAACTCTACAATAATGATGTGTCTTCGTTATCTAGTTCACCTATTTTGTAGTGGTTACTGAGTAAGTGCTTTCCGAAAAATAGTTTTATGATGGACGTAGTTTATACGAGGGGCACTTACTGAGTAACCACTACATGGCGATCCTGCAAACTAAATGGAAATGGTAATTGTAAAATGGTAATGGAAAAATTAACGGTATAATGGTAATCGCCACTACAATGGTAGACTGGTTATGGTGAAATGGTAAATATTTCTGCAAAAGCAAATGGTAATGCTAAATAGTAATATTCGACAATAAATGGTAAATATTCCTGCAAAACAAATGGTAAGGATAAGTGGAAGAATATGGTTTTCTATATAAATTTGGGACCCTGGAGAAGAGAAACTATGGGAGGTTCATCAACCAAACAAGAGGCAAAAGAAACTGGAATGGTCAATAATACTTTTATGGTACAGCAAGACAGTTTTGCAACGCACATAATGGTTCTATTGTATATCATAACAGTAGCTTTTATCCTGAAATTTATTTGGTGATTGTGGAAAACGCATCGAAGAGCGTTGAAAAGGGACATCAACCGAGGCATTGCAGCAAAGCAGACATCAGGAACTCTGACTGTGTAAAAATAATTGTAAGTACTTATGCATTCTATTCTTATGAACGAATTTTATAAATTGCAATAACGTGGGAAGATTTTGAAGATAAGTTAAGATTAGTTGTAGAAGAAGTTAATAAACAGGGAAAAAGGGTTTTGAAAAAGGAAACTCCTAAAAATCCAGATATACATATTGAAGTAATTAATAGTATAATAGTTCTTTATAATAATTTTGCTAGGTTAATAGCTAAAAATTGGGAATATGTAAGTTTAATACAACAAGAGAGTTGAAAATGGTGACAAGTATGAATGATTTTTTTAATTTTGCGAGTTAAGTTTTACCGACTGAATTTAACGACGAAGCAAGCAAATTACAATCATTTTTGGACTCATTAGATTTGCTACAAACAAACACGACAGACGAGATTAACGGGAAAAGCCAGAAGTTTGATCACGACAGCAAACTCCATTACATAAATCAAGAATAAACTAAAATCAGGAATAAGAGGAGACAATCCAAGCCTTCTCTTAGCAAAACTTGGTAAAGTAAGACAAAATGGAAAAGACGTAACAAAGTAGGCAACGGAGATAGAAAAATTAGCAGAGAGACTACAGGAAGCATACGTATCGGAAGGGATGCCCGAACGACTAGCCGAAAAATATACTAAGGAAGCAACGATTAAGGCAGTAACTACGAATGCCACAACGGATGCAACCAAAACAATAATCGCAGCGGGAAGTTTTGAAACTACGCAAGAAGTACTATCCAAATTAGTCTCAGTAGAAGGTATAGTAGGACCACAACAATTTTTGCACATGAAGGAGAACCGGAATTCTTCAGGAAGCCAAACTTTGACTTTAGGAATAATCATCGGAGAGGAAACAACAGAGGATTTTATAACGGTAATCATTCAGGAAGGACACTCCGACAGTTTAATCAAGGAAATAACTACGGCAGATACGAAAATTCTAATGAAGATAGGAATGGAAATTACAATAATCATACTAACAATAACGAAAGAATATGCAAGATAGAAGATGAAATTGAAGAAATGAGTAGACAAATAGCACAGTTGAAGAAAGAAAACCACGAATTAAGGATGGAAAATATGGAACTTAAAGAAATAACAGAATTTTTGCTAGGAAACATAACACAGACTCAGAAAAAATTTACAGAGAAGAAGTTAATAATACATGGTATAGAAGAAGGAAACGAAGAAGATGAGGAACAACTAGGAAACAAACTATAAGATGTAATGAAGAAGGTTATTAATACAATAGATGTTAAATCAGACATTTTGAGATGTAAGAGAATAGGAAATAAAAACAGTAACAAAAATAGGCCAGTACTAATAATGATGAAAGATGTGAATAAGAAAGTAGAAACTTTGGAAGAAACGGATAAATTAAAAGGAACAAAGATATTTATTGATGAAGATTACCCAAAAGAAGATATATTGGAACAGAGAAAACAGTTAATAGGATACATGAAACAGGCGAGAGAAAGTGGAGCTAAAGCTAAGATAATTGATAATACATTAATGATTGATGACAACGTGTACAGTTTAAAAGAGCTTCAAGAAAGGAAGAATCAATTAGAAATACATACAGGATGGAATAAATCAACCTATAAGAAACATAGCGGAACGAATCCGAAAACTTTGAATAAAATTTTCAGCGATAGAAGTTTTAATCAACTAATAGGTAAATACTTTGTCTAGGAAAAATGTGAAATTTGATCGATTTGGAAGAATATGATTTTGAAATACAGTATGTCAAAGGTATAGCGAACTACGCAGATCGAGAATATCCATAGAAGGACTCAAGGATTTATATATAAATAATTCACATGTCTTGGCAATCACAAGAGCACAAACGCGAAAAGAAAACGCTCAATCAGAAAAGGATCTAAAGATTAAAGAAGAAACAAAGGAAGAGAGAATAGAAAAACTTCCAGTAATGGAACTTTTAAATAATCTTGAGGCACATAAATTACCAATTATACACTTTGAAAATAACCGTATCTCTCTAAGGATGAGCATTCGGATAAAAAATAAATCGAAATTTAGTGAAGCCTTAATTACCGGAATACACAACTTCGACCTAGGACGAACGTTGGAAAAGTTTGAGGAGCTATCGGTAAAAAATGAAGTAAAAAGAATGAAGAAATATACAAATGATGATATATTCAAAAAGAGTACATTAGGAGAGTTTATAGAAGAAGGAAATCAAAGGTTAAAAAATATTTGAGTATGTATATGCGAAGTACCAAAAACGGTACAGCAGAAAGAAGAGATCCAAAAGATTTTAGAAAGATATCACAATGATCCAATGTTTGGAGGACATGTAGGAAATAATAGATTATTAAAAAAACTAAGAGCAAATTTTAGGTGGAAAAATATGTAGAAAGATGTAAGGAAGTACGTAAAGAATTGCCATAAATGCCAAATGAATAAAGCAAAGCTTAGTCATAGGGAAAAATTCGTCACACAGATACATCTATAAAACCGTTTGATATTTTTGACATAGACACAATAGGTTCGTTTGTAGAAAGTAACAACGGGAAACGTTATTGTATTACAATATAATGTGAACTAACCAAATACGCGGTTATGATACCGGTCAAGAACAAGGAAGCCTACACAATATCAAAAGCAATATTTGACAATTTTATACAGAATTACGGATTGATGAAGGAGATAAGAACAGATCAAGGGACGGAATATAAGAATGAAATAATGAAGAACTTAGGGGAACTTTTAAAAATAAGACATAATTTCTCAACAGCATACCATCATGAGGCAATAGGCAGTTGTGAAAGATTACATAGAACATTTAACCTTCCATTACTCGCGCCAAATTTTGGTACTTAATAACTCGCGCACGGTCTAGGAGACCGGGTAATGAATTAAGTAATTTCTGAGCTTACTTATTACTTTGTGAAGGATTTTAGGGTTATTTCATCATTTTGGGACAGAATAAAAGTCATTTATTAGGTTAGTTACAAAAAATATATTAGGCAAAAAAGCAGAACTGAGAAATTGCATAACATAAAGATAACAAAAAAAATTAACTTATATTTTCATAACACGCATTACACATAGGACGAATATGTTCTAAACACAGATATTTTGCACAATTTTGACAAAAGTACTTCGTCTTTCTGTTTTTCTGCCAGGTACAGACTGCACAGCGGCCGACGGTTCCAGGGGTTCTTACTGGGGGCTCATCTCCAGCTGGGACACCACACACTTCTTGTAACCTGCTTCTTAGGCTCCTTGGCAAATTGGCAGATATAGCTCTTTCTTTTTGATAATCATACAAAAGGGCCATGGAGAGCTTAAGAAGAAATTCCTTTCGAGGCGTTGTTGAATCGGGATTGTTTCCATTATAAATGACAAATGCATTTATCCCAGCTACGTTCAGCATGCTATAAAAGGGGACCATTGGTCATCGTCTGGTACCACGAGCACAATTATATTGAGCACACAATTTATCGACCATGTCGACCCCTCCTTTGGTGTCATTATAAGTCATTATCATTTCTGGCTTATTCGTACGAGGGTCAATGTCATCTCCAAAATGCATTGTTGAAATGAGGAGTACATTTTTACCTTTTTTTGGAATAAATGAAACCAGTGTTGTATTGTTGCAAAACCCAAACATTGAGGAACCGCTCGGTCGGCCTGTATTCTGTACAAATTCCAAAGGAAGCTGTCTCTTGTTCTTTCGAATGGTTCCTAGAAGGGTTAATTTCTTTTCTTTTAGACTTTCCGCAAGTTCCATACTGGTAAACCAGTTATCTGTGGTGACGTTTCTATTCGTACCATAGATATGTTGAGAAAGTCTTTCTACTACTGATTTAGCAGTCGTTTCTTTTTGAAACGGGCCTTCTGGCTGCTTACCCACATAAACTTCCATGTGACTGGTGTAAAACATATGAGAATCAGAGAGTGCAAAAATTTGTATACCATACTTATTTGGCTTGTTGGGTATATATTGCCTAAAGCTACAATTACCTCTAAATGCTTCAAGCTTTTCGTCTATGGTTACATGCGCGGAATGTGAGTAACACTTTTTTTGGTTATCGTTAAATTTTTCAAACAAAAGTCTGATCGGTGCCAATTTATCCATTTGGACCCTTTCTTGTCTTGTATTTATATCGTCAAAACGAAGGCATCTCATCAGGAATTGGAATCGTATTCTATTCATTCCCAGGCGAAAAGCTTCAACGCCACTACCATCTGTTCTCCAAAGGTCGCCCAGATTCATATGATTAGCTTTTCTGACTCCAGCAAGATATAGGATGCCAATTAGTGCTTTTATTTCTATGAGATTAGTAGTTCTCACGTCTCTTTCCCTCGAAAAGTTTTGAGCGATGCTATTAATTTTTATATTGGTGCAATCTACAATGATATTCAGCATTTCTTCGTCAAACAAGCACAGCCAAATATCGAGAGGAGACTTTTTGGATTTTGCGTAAGCTTTCACCCCTGGCAATTGCAAAACAATATTTGCACTAAGTGTTCTAATATTTTTTGGTGGAAAATGTTTTTTCCACTGTGTTACCTTGTCTTTTCCTATAAATACTGCATCTCTGGTAACAGGAACAGGTACATAGTCACCTCCACCATCCTCAAATTCTTGCTCAGTGTCACTGTTTTCTGATCTCTGTTCTATGCTATCTATGTCCCCTTGCTCATCATCATCATCATTTCCATAATCTTCATCAGTTTCAACTTCTTCAAACAATCTCAAAAGTCTTGCTTGCTCCGTTTTGTAGTTCATATCTATAATAAAAATAGAAAATTGATTTCCAAAAAATTACAACCAAGAAAACACACGTTTCTATATGCAACGAGATATTTCAACTATTATTTCATGACACACCTTATATTAGCATTATAGTATCAGAAATTTTCGTAAAAAAATGTAGAAAAGTCTAAAAAACTTACCGGTATTATTTATGAAATCTTTTCAGCGACAGTTAAAATTAGTTACTTAAATACTCGCACCCGGTCTACTACACCGTGTTAAAGCACCACTTCCGTAAAACACTTTCTATCAACTAATAAATGAGTGGGATGTTTGTTGAGTATGTACTGGAAAGGTACATGGAGGGGGAACGATTCTTAGCCAATGAAGTCGTAATTACGTCATATCGAATATTGGACCGGTCTGAGGGACCGTGCGCGAGTAATGGAAGGTTAATGAGTATATAAGAAACTTTATCAAAGATTCCAGGGATAACTGGTGCGAGTTTATAAAAATGTTTGCATATTGCTATAATACAACACCAAACACGTATCACGGATACCCTCCTTTTGAGTTATTATACGAGAGAAAACCCAATTTAAGAGAATTCTCAAATATAGAAATAGAACCATGTTACAACCTTGAAAGATATGATAGAGTTAAAATATAAGTTACAATACGCAAATATAAGAGCCAATCAGTTTTTAATAAAAAATAAAATAATTTGTGTAAATAATAGTGAAAAGAAATCTTCACCCGTAAACTTTAGAATAGAAGAATTAGTTATTTCAAAGAATGAAGGGAGAAATAAGTTCGATCCATATTATTTAGGTCCGTTTAAATTAGCGGAAATAAAAGGCGTAAATTGTGAGATTACATCTCAGGACAGTAAGCCACAGACCGTTCATAAGAATTGTTTGTATAAATACAACAGCAGAAAACAATTGTAAACCAGTGAAGTGTGTTCATAAACAAACAAGTAGTGTTGGTAAACAAAAATAAAAAAAACAATCAGCGCAAACTACTAACGTTATAGGTAGTATCGAAAAATTAAAACTATGATTTTTCTCTTCCAAGTGGGTGATGATCTCGAAAGGACAGTAGCGTGAAAAGGACATTAGCATAGAAACAAGATTAAATTATGTTAATATTAAATTCGATGTAAATAGCGGGCATTGATCTATGGAGGCCACGCTAGATATACTAAGAGCACGTTCCAATTAATTTCTAAATATCACACTATGTGGAAGGTCGTGCATGCGGGTCACCGAGCGAATGCTTCCTATAAATACACATTGTCGACAACCCATGTTTAATTCATTATTATTACTCTGAATAAGTTCAAATGTATGTATAAGGTATTGTAATCTATGTCAATTCTAAATATACATATCCCAGTGGGTTTTCTAAAAGATGTTGTTTATTCAACCCCCGAAGATCGGTTACTAGGTAAGTGCTTTCCCAAAGATATAATACTTTCATGGTGGACATACTTTATACGAGGGGCACTTACTGAATAACCACTACAATTTCTCCTTGCAGGCATTTGTCAAGTTCATGTGCATTGATCTCGACTAATTGAGGGCGTCGGCGTCAATACTAGATTTGTCTTTTTTATATGCTACTTCATAGTTTAATCATTCCAATTTCAGTATCCATCTTACAAATTTAGAATTTGGGTCCTTGAGTGAGAACAACCAGCTGAGAGGTTGATGGTTTGATAGAATCTTGAATTTCCTCCCAAACAGACACGGGCGGAAGTATTTAGTAGCCCATATTATTGCTATCATTTCATTCTCTATAGTAGAGTATTTATTTCGATCAGAGATCAGGACGCATGTGCATTGGCTTGTCGTTGCCAATGGGACCTTGAGAAAGTACGGCTACAATGTTATCATCTATGGTGACGTTGAATGGCTTCATAAAATCTGGATATTGAAGCAGTAGTTCGTTGGTTAGAAGTTTTTACAGGTCTTGATACATTCTAGGAATTCTGGTGTGTTCTATTTTCGCATCCTTCTTCAAGCATGAAGCATGAAGTCTTTGATGAATTTTCCATAGTAGCCCATTAATCTCAGAAATCCTCAATTTTTTTTGCTGTTTTCGGAATTGGGTAACCGACAATAGCTTTCATTTTGTCTGGATTCGGCGTAGTTTCTTCTGGAGTCACAATGTTGCCTAAGAAGCTTACTTTTTCAGAAATTCACATTCCTCTATCTGGATCTTAAATCCCGTTTCTATAAGTCTTTTGAAGATTTTCGCAAGATTGACAAGATGTTCATGTAGGGATATAAAACAAAATTATTGTGTAGGCCATGTATATAAGACATATTTCTTACTGTTTTAAATGAGACTTACTGTTTTTAGATAATTCCACAATATATTGAAAAAATGTTAAAACTTCTAAGAAATTTGACAATTGTTAATATATTAAATATCATCATCATAATGACAGAAGTTACATTCCATTTGATGCCTACCTGATGTTTAATAATTATTTTTAGCTAGACCAAGAAGTGTCCTACATTGTGATTGACTCAATATATGTTAATAGAAAAAAGAAGAAGATACGATATTACAAATATTAGAGCTTAGATATTCTTAGCCCTATGGGGATATCCTGGATATCTTTATCGCAATTAAGATCAATATAACTGTGCAATGATATAAAAAACCAGGAAAACTATATCTGCTGATATTTAGAGTTATCACTTAAAAATACAGTTTAAAAGTGGAGAACTCCCTAGATTTACCTGTTCATTGACGACTTCAAATTGTGGGTGTCTTAAGTGTCTTCTAATTTCTAATTCTTCAAGGTAATCCAGTTCTTGTTCCTCATCACAAACATGCAGTACTTCTAGTTCTGTGTCAGGTGTCAATGAATGTTTGGTGTTAAGTAGAGGTTTTGCGTAGTGGGATTTACCTGGTTGACATTGTCCATTACTCTCTGAAATATTGCAGGGGCATTCTTGAGTCCAAATGGAATTCTGAGGTATTCATATTGATGGTTCCGGATGTTAAATGCAATTTTAGGGATATCTTCCTCTGCCATTTCAATCTGGTGGAATCCGCTGGCTAGGTCGAGGGTAGAGAAATACTGATATCTTCCTAGTTTGTCTATGATATCTGTGATGTTCTTCTCGTTAACTTTACGGTAGTCTATCAATATTTGCCTTTCAATTTTTCAAGCGGCGTTGGGTTTCTTGGGGCCGAACTATACAGATAAAGACCATTGTGATTGGCTTTGTCTAATGATTATTTGGTCTAACATAGATGCTATTTGTTTTTGTACCTCTTCTTTATGATTGTGTGGATAGCGGCATGACTTGGTGTAAGTGGGAACTTCATCTACTGTTCAGATGTTATGCTTTATTTGGTTGATGAAGGCGAGGGGTGACTCTGGATGATGGAAGACATCTGAAAACTTTTTGCAAAGTCGTTTAATGTGCTATTCTTCTTCTGGATAGAGATGATAGTTCCTTGCAAGAGACTATTGGCTGCTGTAGTTAGACTTACGTTAAGGAAAGCTACTTGTATCTCTCGTTTGGGAATTATGATAGTTCCTTGGGTGGCTTTAACGAGTAGTCGGACTTGAGTGATTGTGGTTCGAGTTGGATGGAGTAAAATTGCGTTTAGTTACGTTCGTTATATTTAATAGGGAGAATAGAATTTTCTGTGACGAGTTCAGAAACAAGAGAATATAATTTGGCTTTTAGAAGCTTGAGATTATCAAGGCCATCAAAGTTTTTGTGGAATTTGAAGATGTAGAATTTGAAATTTCCGTTCGTTTGGAATTCGGAAAGTATCGGTATGTCAGCAGAATCACATGGAGGATACTGTGAAAGGTTATGTTTGATATTGTCACGGGAATATTTCGACGCGATTTCGGGATTGAAGAAATATTTGGTAGTTTAAGAGGTGGGTTGGAGATGGCTATATAAAGTAGTTCGCTTTTGTCTTGGTAAGATTTTAGCTCTGTTATGTCGCGTTGTTGTTTCCGGCATCTTCCCAAAAATTTGTCGTTTGTTCTTCGTAGCCATTTTGAAAAGTTTCTTCATCGGTTCCGTCGTCTCGCAAAACTGATTTTCTTGATGGTGATATTCGTAAGTTGTTTCATCATCAAATCCGTTGATATCGTTAGCATATACAATGCTAAGTAATTCTTCGGATGTGAATCTTGGTGGATTTTGCTGTTGTTGAGGTCTCCAGTTTCGGTTCTGAGTAGTAGTTCTACACAGTGGTTTTGTTGTCGTCTACTGAATTGTTGAAACCTTGACGGTCCAGAAAATACTTTTTGGCCTTGCGGAATGAAATTATTTGGCTGCCCCGGAGGCCTAAATCTAGATTGTTGAGGTTGGGCTGCCATTGCCGTCGGAGAGGTGGTGGTGGCCATTGTGTTACAGGTCGCAGATCTCTTCCACTCATATTCAACAAACTTCCTTTTTTCATTCAAGTATTTGTAAATATTTAATATTTATTGGGGTTCACTTGTACGCTGTTTATAAAGTGGAAACATAAAAGATTTATTTATCACCTCAACACATATTGAAACTTAAACTATTAAACATACATCAGTAAGTGGATTGAATTATATCGAACAACTTTTCCGCCTTAAACGGTACGGCTATGTTTATATTGGTACTATCACTCTGGCCTCCTTATTAAGAATGTTCGTGAAAGATCCAGTCAATTTTCCTGACTTTGATTTCATTTGTCCGAATGGTCAAGTCCTTTTCTTCGCTTATAAACGATTGGAACAGGTTTTTTGTGGAAGTTTCCTCGAGAATGGGTTTTTTGGTTATGAACTCGAAATCCACATAGTAATACTATAGGTATTTATTTCGTTGTTTTACGGCTCTGCGGTCTTCGAGTAACTATAAAACGGATCAGTGATAATCTGGTGTAAGATTACATAATGGTTCATGGACGTAATCACTGATTTGTCAAACCCCACATGAGGTCACCCACCATCTAAGGTAAGTCTTTGATCAAGTAATTATCTCCCCCCCCCTCAAGAATGTTCCAATCGCACTTATAAATCATAATTTCTTTTCAGACCTTCTATTCTCATTTTATATTATGTTATTGGCTTGCTGATATTGGAATAATTCGCTGTTTCACCACCACCACAAAATCAAGTAAGATCAGTCCAGTTAATTATATCGTTGAGAACTACCATTTGGGAACCATTAGTGTCAATTGATAGGGAACCGTACTGGTATATAGAGATCCGGATATATTCGTTAAATTTAATTTTGTTCATAAAATCAACGTTTATACGTACAATTAAACACCTGTAATCCGTGAAGTATACTTCGGCGGAATATCTGTTTTAATAGCTTCATAAATTCATTCACTCTTTTTTTTTATCAATTTTATTGTCTGACAAATTAGTATCATACGGTAAATTATTAAATATAGTTCCTCCTATACCGATTAGTAATTGAATTTTTATTTTTTTTGTAACTTGGAACTATTAGTGCGGTACATTAGTACAATAAGAGGTGGTCTTGACCCACCCACTCTCCGCAGTCGAGTAGCCCGGAGCACAAATTTGACTATACCGTATTAAAACCACTTCTTCCCGAAACCCTCTCTGGTCAACATAGAGAGGGAGGTAGCAATTGTGGCCTGAAAGTTGATGATTACTATTGTGATGATTGGATAGGTATTTTAAATGCATTTCAAACGAGGTATCACTTGCCATAAGATCCCATTTAATATTATTGGTTTCAATTACCCGGTGGCGTCACCAATGCCTACTACGTCACCTGTTACCACTAGTAGAGAAGCTTACAATAGTCCATTTTCATGCTCCAAATATCATCTTTCTAAGTATCACCATTCAAAATAAAAGAGGGGAGGAGAGGATTTTTGAGAAGCACTGTATTATTTGTTAAATATACGACTTTTATCGCCATATAGAATTGAATAATAATGACATTGCGATGGAATTATATTACTCAATCATTGCGTCAAATTTGACAAATAACAAATATAGTAAATTTATTTGTTACTGCATTTGTAGTTATACTATCAGTTGGTTTGTGAGTTATTTGATATGTATCATCTCAGGTATCATTGGAGAAATATCTAGTAGTGAATCAAATCTAGAGAATAATTCTTGTACATCTACACACACATTAAAATTAGGGGCTAGCGCTACCTAAAATCTCTTACCTAACAAGTAAAAAGATAAATATGATGCGGTGTACAAAAGTTTTATAGATTGGCAACAGGTACGAAAAACATCTTTTTCTGAAAACGTTATCCTAGTTTATTTTGTTGTTCAAAAAAATACAAGTCATCAACATTGTAGGTATTATGTAAGCTGAAATGTACATTGAATATTTACCGTAGTATCCACCTAGAGACTTACAGGCATTTTCAGAATGTCAGTACGAGGGCCATCAACCGAAAAAATCTAAAACTTGTAACACTGAAGAAGTCAGTAAATTTATTGAAGAAGCGCCAGAGCGTACCAGTTTAATGATAAAGGTGTTCTCACATTAACGTTATTTTCTGCACTTTCCAATTTAAACACACTATTTTTATGTTAGTCATGGGACTGATGGGAGCTTCTCGATGTAATGAATTATATAGAATATTATAATAGAGCTCTTATAGTGATAATTTTTTTCAAATTTAAACCTATTAAAACTTTTATTTTCAGTCACGTGTTCAAAAATAGCCAATTAGGAATCAATTACACTGATAATAACCCCATGGGTAATTATTATTTACGTCTTAGCGTCTTAGGTAATTTAAAAATATTTTCTGTGAATAAGTAAACTTGTCAAGTTGACAATTATTAAAAATTTCGGTTTCAAGATCTTGGAACAACTTTTAATAATTGTTCACTTTCTAATTGTGTAATTAATAAATAATTATTTTTTAAATATTTCTAAAATTTATTTCCACTAAAAATCATCTTACCGAATATACCTCGAACATTGCTAAGGTTTAATAATTTTGCCACAACTTTCCTCAAGCATGTTGTTTTGAGGTAACACGCTTTCGAATATCTATAACAAAATTATTGCAAATTATCAATGTTCTTGGAATATTATAGCTGGAAATACTTTTCACAAAAACCAATATTCCTAGATCAGATGAATTTTACGATATCTGCAAAAAGTACGTAAATCTTGCCCATGTCATGCTGAATTCTCATCATTATTTTTGAATTATTAACTTCTATGGGAAAGAACATTGGTACTTTTTCAAAATGCAAAAGTCCCGAATTGCACACAGGACATTCGTTCCGAAGAACATCTGCAACCATATGTATAAGCGCAGGCAGTGACATTACAGCAGTAAAGGAGTTAGCAGGATGGAAATCAACCACAGTTGCCGAAGGTTATATAGATGACAACATAATCGTGGATAATACGCTTGTTTAATACTATACTATTATTTAGTCACAAATAATAATATATGATACTTTATTTGATTCTATCAGTTCTGATTTGTCCTTCCCGTTCAATGTTTGGTCGTACTATTTTTAATATCTTTCTTATATTAATGGTTTTCTTTTGTTCATCACTGTCATGACAATGACATATTATCTTACTTGTTCGTTCAGCTCATGTTGATTATATCCATGAATGATTTAACAAAATTAAAAAAATTTCATTATAAAAAAAGTTAAAATTGAATTGAATATTTCCCAATCTGTTTATTGAATGGCTGAATTCGCTTACATAGTTCTTTAATTATCACAATGATCAACATTTTCGTTCTCTTTCAAATGAAACTAAGTGTTTCTAGATAATTCCACAACAATATATTGAAAAAATGGTAAAAATTCTAAAAAAAATTGACCATTGTTTCGATATTGCTATCATCGTCAGAGTGAAAGAAGTTACATTCCATGTGATGCGTACCTGATATCTTATCATTATATTCTGTTCGACCAAGATGTGACCCACCTTGTGATTGCCTTAATATATATATGAATAGAAAAAAAAATAACATATGATACTACAAATATCAAAGCTTGGATATTATTAGCCCTATGGGGATATCCTGGATATATTTTTCCCATTTATGATCAGTATAACTGTACAATGATATAGAAAACCGGGAAAACTACGTCTGCTGATCTTTACAATTATTACTTAAGAAGACAGTTTAAAAGTGGAGAACTCCCTAGATTTATCTGTTCTTTGACGACTTCATATTGTGGGTCTTAGAAGTGTCTTCTAATTTCTAACTTTTCAAGGAAATTCCGTTCTAGTTTCTTATCGCGAATATGAAGTACTTTTATTCTCTGTTAGGTGTCAATGAATGGTTGGTGTCAAGGAGCCCAGTGAACATGGTCACGTGATTATGACGTACATACTTGGTCATTAATAACGTCAGGATCACCAAGAAAATGACGTGAGAATGACGAAAAAATCACGGCCTAATGTCACATCCCAAAGACGTCATTTATAGCCGTGAAAATGACGTGTAACAGAGACGTTATAGTGACGTGATAATAATCGGGTAGTGACGTCATTTAAATACCAGATGAGGACGTAGGAGGGGGGTATGTTATGTTGATAGGATTATCGGCATTAGTCCTAATATTAGTAGCCTTTATCATACTTATTGGGTTTTTATATTATACAAAATATATACATGAAATTATTTGATATGTGTAAATATAATAATTATTAAAGTTATTATATTTAGTTTTTATAAAGCAATTACATTTCTAAAATCACACAATTAAGTATCAGAAAGACAACAATAAATGGGCACCCAATTTAATTGATTATTAAATAAGTTCTGTTGACAAAAAATATAAAACTTTATTGTAATTTTATACATAAATTACAAGTATTTAAAATTATTTTTGACTAAAAATAAAATATATATTTGGTTTAACAAAATAAAATTCTCACTCATTAAATTCGAATTATATATCACACTTCGGCTCAAATAAAATATCAATTCAAAAAATTTTAGATGTTTATAAAGAACCATCAACAGTATAAAAACTATTAGTAAGAAACATTTTCGAAACAAATATTAATTTAAATCTGAATTTAAAGTAGAATGTATTTTCAAACCAATGGTACAATAAAAATGATTTTTAATTTTTTGGAGTTGTGACATTATTTGAGCCAAGGTGCTATTTTATAAAATAAAAAAAAGGTTTTGACAATGAATTTATAGAAGGGTAATAATATTAAAGTATGCAGAATCGGAAATGACACATATTTTTGTTCTGGCAACGGTAGTAGCATACACTTGCAAGTTATAATATATAACAGGCCATTGTTTAATATTCTCATACAAATCTGAAACTGTGTATGTGTTTAATATGTTTGAATCAAATGGATACTTGTAAAAAGGAGAACTCGACCGAAACATTTTTCCTATTATAATAGTTTCACTTTTAAAATTAAGTATAATATTAATTATTTCAATGACTAAATTATTTGCAATCATGGCATGACAGTTACTAAAAGAGTGTGAGCGAATTGAAAAAACCAAGCCTTTATAATGAATTTTTTTATATTGTTTACCTACATAGCCGGAATATGGCAATTTTCCAGTAAAGTGTTGCATTTCATGAATAATTCTATTTTGTGGTAATGACGACCCAATACTAGAAAACAAATTGTCTATTTCATGTAATCTGTTGCAAATTTGTTGTAATGGATTATTTTGTCCATGAATTAGACTTTGAAGTTTCCCTAAATAATTTTCAAAAGGGAATGCTGACATTTGATCCAAAGGACCATACAAGTTTACATCATCACATAAATGACATAATACATGAACATTATATACAAGAAATTCAATACCATAAATTTTTTTACACTGGTTAACAAACATATCCAATAAAGTTTTAGGTAACTGCAATTTTAAATTTGTAATGTGTTTTTTGGAAATTAATATTGAAATTGGGAAATGTAGTAGCATAAAATGTTCATAAATAGCAATATCTGTCACATCTCTAAGAACAACTGGTCCAAAATATAATAAAAAATTTCTGAATTCCGTAGCTTTCCAAAAACTTAAATCTATCAAAGATCTCGGCTTTCTATTAAACTCTTCAGGGATATATTTTTGCAACAAAATTAAATGATTTGACATCGCGTTTATAACCTGATTTCCTAATCTTGTCTTCATTGAAGATTTTACATTTCCTGTCCACGTATTTAAAAGCTTACGCATTACTCCTAAGCATACGCAATGCATATAGTCAAGAGGGAAATGAGATATAAATTTAATCTCAGAAATTTTAAGTATAGGTGATTCACCTAGATGATGTTCAGGATCTGATTGTAAACGAAAACTAGTATCAGTACGACTGGGAGAATTAGTTTTATTTAATATAACTCTTCCATGATATTCTCCCCTTTCTATACATTTATCACAAGAGGAATACCCTCCATGAGACTTAACACATTTAATGAATGCTCTTGCAGGGGCATCGCACACAAAACTATGTATTTCAATCTTACATTTAATATCATCTATTACAAAACCATTTAATAATACCATCTGTAAGTCGTCAACAAAATCTTCTAAATATTTAACTAAAGGACAAGTACAAATGGTTTACAATTTTTAATGTTTTTGATAATAGCCAATATGGGCCACAAACTACATTTTGAGCTACGAAAGAGTGGTAACCCATCTATATTAAAACAAATTTGAAATAACATATTGTTTGGAATTTGGTCATAATGCCTCAAACAAGTGATCAGTGCGTTACTTAGGCCAAAATGATAATATTTGCCATTTTAGTGTTTTTAAATGAAACTCAAGGTCTCTAGTTAATTGTGGAATTAACTAGAGACCTTGAGTTTCATTTAAAAACACTAATATGAGCATATTCCACGAAGTGAGGGTCGAGACAGTCAATTTCATATTTGCCATTGGTTAATGTTTTAAAATTTGTTATAATGGGAGTTTTCAAAAGAGTTCTGCTATCTAAGGGTATTTCGGGGTGATGTTTAGCAAGAATGTGCAAAAGATCAGTGAGCGCTCTTCTTGGTATATTGTGTTGTATTGTTGCCCAGTATTTCAAATCATTAGTTAATGTACTATTAGATGAATTTTCTGGATTAAATTTTTTTATTTCACTACTAGTAGAATTGTCAATATCAAAAAATTGCCTGTTACTATTAACACTATCATCTGAATCACTACTATTACTATTGCCAGTACCCGCTGCATCTGAATTACCATTATTATAATTTAGAAAACTTGAATTATTAATTTTATGTCCCAAAGGGTTGGTGATTACATTTTCAGGCACATTATTAAGTGACTGAGTTTCCAAAATGGTTGAATTCTTTTTTTCATTACCTTTTTTTAATGATTCAGCTTCTCTTCTATAAATTTATCTTTTACAAACTAAGTCTTTTTTTCTTCTTTCTATTTTTCTATTCATTATTATATTTGAGATTGAGATGTATTATTTACTTCTTTTTTGAGCCGCTGTGGTGCGTGCTTTAGCCACACTTTCATATTATCTTCAATTCGTTTTTCAGTTGCTTCAGGAGATGTCTTGCTTTTTACTGCATCTAAAAATGTTATCCAATTAATTACTTGAAATCAATACCCAATAAAAAAATAAAAAAAAGGTTGATTTATATTTTGAAACATTTTCGATACTCTTAACTCTATAAGCCATAAAAATTTGGAAACGCAGATCATTAATGTTTTAAAAACTATAGATAATTCTTTAAATCACTAATATATAATATCCAAAATTAAAATATACTTACTTACAACAGCAGTCTTTATTTTCAAGTTCCCGAATGGTTGCTTTCCCATACGTTTTCCCCAAAAATTGAAGTCTTTTGCAAGGAGATTGGTTAATATATGTTTAAGTATGTTGTTAACTTGTGAAACAACATCACGTCCACCCAAACTGGATAAATATAACACCTGTAAAATAGTTAACATTATGAAATATGGTTTAAGTATGGGACCTATTATAACATACAAAATTTTGAAAATGATCTTGGATTTCTAAATGATTTTCAAATATATCAAGATCTTCTTTTGTATTCAAAGGTAATTGGACAGGTATGTCATCTGGTAAAATTCTTAACAATGTATTTGTCCTTGAATAATATTTTCTTTGAAAATTTAGAATCTCGTTATTCTGCTCTGAAATGTTTTTACATATGTTACATATTAAAACAATAAATTGATGTACCTGAAGTATTATGCGTAGAAGGAACTTCTCTTGTTCGACTCTTCGTAAACAGTTCTCGTCTTGATTGTGCTATTATTGTGGAAGTAGTGTTATTTTCAATAGATGTACTTGGTGAAATGAATGATGAGGGTGTTAGATTCGATGAAATTAGTGGAATTTTTGGTGGTCTTGGATGAATATTCCCAGTATTACCTAAATGCTTTTTCGTGACTTCAAGCAATGTTTCGTCATCATCACTGCTTAAACAATCGTCAAATCTTGAAGGCTTACATGCTTTTCGTTTGATGATATGTGTCTCATCGTTTATTATTAATTCATCATCATGATCCGTTTGAACATCAGATGTTAATTCATATTGTGCAATCTTTTTATTTGCTGTAGGAATATCGTCTTCAAAAAATATACATTTTCCCCTTAATCACAGACAAAAGGACAACTTTTATAAATTAATTTGGGAATTAACATTCCAAGTTGATCTAAAGGTACGTCAGACCTTCTCACTTTAAAATGTCCACAAAATTAAAGAATTGTTGATTAGGTTAGGTTGATAAAATATATTATTTCATTAAAAATTAAACTTATCACTCTCGAAAAGAATTTTTGTTATATTGTACAGAACCCACTTCCCTTCAACAGGAACTTCTCCTTTCATCAAAGCGTTTTGAAATCGATATTGTTGTTTATACGGGGGCCAAAAAGCTTCTTTTTTCTTGGGCGTAAGCCACTCCACTTTAATTGAACTAATCCACGGCAATCCTTCTTTATCTTTCTCTGCAAACTGAACTCCTACGAACGCCATTTTTTAGGTTAGATAAGCAGGAGGCCACGTGCCACGAGAGACTTAATTTTACTCCACCGTTTATCACCGTAAACTACACGTTAAGCAACCATTAAAGATAAAAATAATTATTGAAATTTAATTCTTACTTACTTTTGATAAACAACTATATTCATCTACATTCACATGAGTACATAAACAGATGCATCATTGCATCAAGCCCAGAGATATGTGATATGCCCGATCAAGCCCCAAACGACAACAACATAGAGAAATATATAGTTATATATTATTTGTCAATGCCTGTGGTCAATGCAACTAAATACTTGTGGTGTTGTGGAAGGTGGCTCTGCGTGCGCATAGTTTGTGATGGGTTTAGCGCGTCGCTGCGGTTCATATCATACTCGTCCCGCCAAATTGAAAATTACGTATATTTCAGTTTTTACCTCTAATATAAAATAAACTAATCTGAATTTTATAAAAAATTTAAATATACATATTTAATAATAATTATTTCTAATAATTGAATAAAATCAAAAATACTGTGATAAAAATACGGATCTAACGTATAACTGTAAGTAAGTATATTATTATATACATATATATACACATAATTAGAAGTACTATATATTTGTGATGAGAAACAAGAACTGAATTTCCTTGAAGAGTTAGAAATTAGAAGACACTTAAGAGACCCACAATATGAATATAGTTTTCCTGGTTTTCTATATCATTACACGGTTATACTGATCATAATTGGGAAAAACATATCCAGGATATCCGCATAGGTCTATCTAACCATCAATATTTGTAATATCATATCTTATTATTTTTTCTATTCTTATATATTAAGTCTATCACTAGGTAGGTCACTTTTTGGTCTAGCCAAAAATAATTATCAAACATCAGGTAGGCATCAAATGGAATGTAACTTCTGTCATTATGATGATGATATTTAATATATAAACAATTGTCAAATTTCTTAGAAGTTTTAACATTTGATATCAGATGACTTCTGTCAATCTGACGATATTCGAATATCGAATTTATTGACAATTTTTTAGAATTTTTATACTTTTTCAATATATTGTGGAATTATCTAGAAACGGTTAGTTTCGGTTAAAAAAGTAATATGAGTAGACTTCATAGAGTAAGGGTCGAAACATATATTTTCTTTATCGTCCTCTTTTCACTAGTAAAGTATCACAAACCATATTAACAAATTGAGAACACGTCCAAAAAGCGACCTTGAAAGGTTAGTTAGATTAACGGTAAATAATTTCACGTTCAGTATCAGCAAGTTCTTTCTCTTTTATTCATTCACTTTTACCAAACACTGTTTGCATAACAAAAATAGATGTATTTTTACTGAGAAGCCTCATTTTATAAATGAAACTCACATGTAATCCTTTTCCGAGTCAATTTCGCATCTTACAAATCTGTAAAGGCAGGCAGTCAGGTATACCAAAAGCAAGCAAATTAACTTAATTATGACTGAAATGAACCTTATTGCATCAATTTCATACACCATGTATCCTAATATGAATGCGACTGAATGTAAAATATGAATAAAAAATTAATACATGCTGCAAAGATAATACTATTAAACGGAAAGTGAATGTGGTCACGTATTAAATTATTTGTCAAAAATAGGTGTGTTTATCAAACGTTACCAAATAGTCCAACAAATATGCTTTTCTTTTATACGACAGTTATAATACATAATATAATACTTTCCATTAAACGTAAAATATTGTGTGCTTCACTAGTTGGATATACACACATTCGAAACTATTTTTTATTTATATACGTACCTATTACCAGAAAACTGTTCTCAGGCGGATTAAAATTTCAAGGGAAATATGTTTTGTTCATGACGTGAGTTTGTGTCTGTGTGTGTGAGATAGGGTGTGTGTGTGTGTGTGCGCGCGTGTGTCTGTAATTCGGCATAAAAATTTAAGAAACTATCGACTTTTCCACCAAAATATTGAAGGGAAATTAGTCTTCACAGTAGTTTTCAAAATAAGGTGAAATATAGTATCTTAATGGCTTTTGAAATATTTATATCTACAAACTATAAAGAATTTTGGATATAAATTTCCTCAAATAATTTCTGGCCCTATTATTTCATATGTGTTGCTTGTCATATATCTTTTTCAATGATATTGTCACTTCCAAGTTTTTAATCGTTTTCTCATATTACCAATAATATTTTTTAGTAAATTCGACACTCTAATTTTGCTGTTACAGTAGTTCAATAATTTACAAATTTCTCTAGTTGACAACTGCATTATTTCATTGTGGTTTAAGTATTCCTATATGGATTTTTGTCACTTATACCTTCGTAGATAGCTAAACACGAATCGACTAAAGCGACGAAAAAATCTCATATTCTAGCTTCTGGTGTCCGTCCATTCGTATAATTTTGACATGCTGCTTTTGTTGACAACTTTTATTCCTATGTGGTTATTCATAATAATATTTAACGTTTCCATTGCAATTGTTTTATGCATACCATCTGACTACGATTTCAATTGGAAAAATCAAAACGTTTATGCCCTAATTATAAAATTTTGTCAATATCACATTAAAACAGCAAAACATTCGTGTTTAGTCTAGGCATTTCAAAAAGGAACTAGCTGGTTTCTCTGATTAAAATTCCGATATAATGTATACAAAATTTTTGAAAGTACCTATCTAAATAATTGTTTATTTCATCATCAGATACCGTCAGTAAAAATCATTGCTGGACAACTTTCACAAATCATTTAGTTACACACAATGTGTATTTTTATTGTGGAATGTTTAATGGAACACTTTTGTAATATCTTATTTACTTTCATTAGGTTATTGCGATCTATTATTGTAAGATTAGAGAACATAAAATGGTTCGAACGCCTCATTTATCGCCACAGGATCATTTAAATCAAATAAATAGTTTATATTTGTTTAATTATAATTAAAGAAACGTAGTTCAAATATCTGAATTTATAGTTAGCAATATTTCGATTTATATTTCTTAAAATTGATGGTATTCATACAAAAAAAAATTACATCAAAATTAGATCTAAGCTTGTAGTAATAATTTTATTTAACAACAAACAAAAATATTACTAAATGAAAATAACATGAACTATTTAAAGTATATAATAATACGTAATCCGTGTTCCCTTCTACCCTTCACCATGCTACTATGTATAGGACTAGGTTACATCACTATCGGTGAGTAAGGCGTAAGGTGTAAGGCGATTCGAGTGGCGCCATCTTACCATTTATAACAGAGTCTCAGACGTTGTGCGGGGCATCTACATGAAGGTGGTACTGTAGATAGAGCTGTATAGCCTGGTAGGGATCGTTCTGCTATAACCTCCCCCTCTAGCTTCGAGATCGTCCCGATGAGAGGCTAGCACACCAAGCAGGACGATTAAGGTTGTTGTTTCTTGGGTCTACCTCGTAATCCTTTTTTACTTAGGGGTGGATTGGCAGGTGATGCTACTTCCTCCGTGGTCATATAGTTCCTCTCTGCACTCGTTAATAAGCGACTCGCATACTCAATAGGGTGTTCGGTTGCTCCCTCCCCCTGGACTAAAACTGCACCGATGGCATAGCTACTGGGTTCGTTTGGTTGCAGGGAGACATCGAAACTAAATAACTCACGGATTTTTCGCTTGGTGCCTGTTTTCTTTAGTGGCGAGTAAGTGAAAGGTAGGCTGTCACGAAAAATTTCATCTATGTCTTCCGGTGCATACGCATTACTCGTGTGCTTATTTTCTTTAACATTTGGGAATCTGGAGTCTGGAGCTTCCCATAACTCATCCCGTAAGGGTGATGTGAAAAACTCTAAGAATGGAGATAAAACGTCATCATTATCGTCAACGTCCGTGATGTTAAGTTGTATTCTAGGATCTGGTACCTTAGTTGGTTCGCTTTCGATATTTCTTCGGCTTCTTCGATTCTGCTGATTGATCCCGTGGTCTTTGTATTAGTCCTTGGTACTGTGGTTGAAACTCAAAACGCTCGAAAGGCCGGTCTGCGTAGTACCAGCACCGTTGTCCTAAGTCTAACACGATACCAACTTTTTCTAGGAAATCTATACCTAATAAGGTCCTGTTGTCCACGGCGTTAGGCAGCACGACAAAGTTGATATTATGAGTTCTACCGCCTAACTCTATAGTAGTAAATGTTGTCAGTAACTCTGTTTGCTTTTGAAGTCCATCAGCGAGTGTGACTCGGGCTGTGGTTTTGGTGAATGCACAATTCTTGTCTTTTAAAAGTTTGTAGAGGGTGACGCCAGCTAAAGCTTGTTTTAGCCGCAGTATCTATATGTGCTTGGCCCTTAATATCACATGTTCTTGCAGGAACTGTTGGGACTTCAGGTGTAGATCTTAAAAGCGTATTTATCGAATAGAAGTGGACAGCTTGGGCATCGACAACTTTGCCGACATTAGTGCAATTGGGACAATTGCTGCGGAAGTATCCAGCTCTGCCACATCCGTAGCAGTGAAGGTGACCTTTGTCGGTTTTGGTAGCGGTTGATTGTGTAGGCTCCGTATGTGTCGCAGTCGTTTTAGGTTGGTCTTGCTTCTGCCGTTTACGACATTCTTGTATGCTGTGACCTTTAAAATTACAAAACGTGCATCTTAATTTGGTTTTCTTTACCGGTAGCGTATCGGTTGATTCATTGCGTCGTAAAGTAGACGTATCCTTGAGTTCCATTTCTAAATGCTCAACTTGTCTAGCTTTTGTCAGCAAGTCAGTAAACGTAGTGGTTTTTCCTCTTGGGATTTTTTCCCTAAGTCTAATGTGCATAAGACCGTAGATTAGATCAATCTGTGTTTCTTCGGAATGTCTTCCTTGTGGAAGTTTGGAAAGGAGTGCTCGTTTTTGACAAATGAATTCGTCAGTAGGTGCCGAGATTCTTTGAGGGGACTTGAAGAAATCTAGGTAAATTTGATATGCAGGAGTTGCCGGAGAGAAAGCGGCACGGATTAATCGAATAGCATTATTCCAGTCTGTTGCTTCTCCTTTTATGCCTTGCCACCAAGTAGCTGCAATGTCAGTAAGTAGTAGTGACAAGCCTATAATTGCGTCTTGGTCTGTGATTTGTTCCATATCCTTATAGACTGCTATGGTGTTTAGGAAATTGTCGACTGTCTCATGACAACGTGTTCCGTCGAATCGGGCCGTGCATTTGCTCAAACTCCCTTTCTTCCGATTATCTGGTTCTGTCCTTATGCCGGCTACGGCTTGTAGAAGCTGTTGGAATTGCTCTGGAGACATCGCCATGTTTGTTTGGCTTGCAGCAATGCGTTTACTTCGACGCGGAATGTTTGGTGAAATCTGATTGGATAAAGTCCACAGCGAATATTCCTGTCGTTATAACTGTAAAAAGCCGGACTGACGAAATCCCAATCTGTCAAATGTGACAGTTTCGATTCTACAAGACAAAAAAAATGTCGAAGTATTCACGAAACTCTCACTTGCATTCAGGAATCCTTAATTCGAGCTCCACGTCAGGGCGCCAGTGTAGTAATAATTTTATTTAACAACAAACAAAAATATTACTAAATGAAAATAACATGAACTATTTAAAGTAAATAATAATACGTAATCCGTGTTCCCTTCTACCCTTCACCATGCTACTATGTATAGGACTAGGTTACATCACTATCGGTGTGGTGTAAGGCGATTCGAGTGGCGCCATCTTACCATTTATAACAGAGTCTCAGACGTTGTGCGGGGCCTATCTACATGAAGGTGGTACTGTAGATAGAGCTGTATAGCCTGGTAGGGATCGTTCTGCTATAAGCTGGAATTTCCCAAACCGTTTGTTAGTGATAATCAAACTAAACACACTTTTCCCTACCATTACCCCAACATTCACACTTACACTATCTGACGGCGCGTTTCAATAACGAAGGTAAAATTTATCTTTGGTCTCTCAAGAGGATAACTTGGTTATCAAAACACGCTTCAAATAGTATAACTTAGACTGTTAGTGTAGAAGGGTGTTCAGAACAAAGTGATGCGGGAAAAACACATAATCAATAAAACCAATAATGAATGAAAATACTTCAGGGCATTATGTCTAGATAATCCCACCTAGCGCCCGGTAAATTGAAGCTATAGTTAAAAATAATTCGCAATTATTTATGAATAAGAAATAAGAATTCGCGCGCTGCTAAGTTCAGTAAAATAGCTATTTATAAAACAAGCTGCAAAATGAACGTGATTTACACCATGTTTATATACAAGATTTTTTGTAATTCGATTACAAAATAGCATCATTTTGACACTTATTTTAGTTACAAATGCTGTTGACACTTCGTGATAAAATGAAAACTAGTGTCAAAATGATCAACGTTTTGTAACTAAAATAAATGTCAAAATCATCATATTTTGAGACTGAATTACAAATAGTTATTTATTATACAAGTGAAAAAAGTATTAACTCTTAGCATAAGGATAAAAGCGAGAGCTAAAACCTAATACTTTTCCCGTGTATAATTAACTATTTTTTTCTGTGACATGAATAACGACGATTTAATACTGACAAAATATTGCAATAAATTAAAGTACGAAAATTATCGATGTGAAATTTGAAGTTTTAACCCGTAACTACAGATGTGACGTCTCTGAGACGTACTCTTCAGTCATATTTCGTAGATTTTCGGCACTAGGCGCATATAAACGGCTGAAATGCTAAATACCTTCGCCAAAATCAGTAATAAGGCTACAGTGTTAGAGGCAAGTTGATTTGTTTATGCAATTGTCACGTACGGTGTTTTGATTGTTGGGAAGTGTCTGTGTGACGTCAGGTCTGTGTAAGTGTTAGTATTTGTAGTTATTGGAATTTCATTAAATATATTTATTTTTTCAGTTTTTCATGATGGAAAACGATAGTTTGGCCGGCCCTTCGAAGCGAGTGAAATATGGCGATAAAGACTATGAGAAAAAGAAATGCCTGTGGATATGGTGTACACACTATATGCAAATTGAGTGAATGAAAACGACGAATACTCAGTGTGTATTAATTTATTACTTTTAGGCTAAGCGCTTTCGGCTGTTAAGCCATTATCAAAGCCGTCCTATGAAAAAACACAAAGCTTGTGAAATTTTGAAAAAAAAAAACAATTTAAAAAAGTTGAACTTACGTCATTTAAAAAGTAATTGTCAAAGACATCAAGCTGATCAAAAACAATACTCAATATCTATCCAACCATCGTTATGATTGAGTCATTCGAATAAAAACTTTAAATACCCTATTATAAGGGTGTAAAATTATATTCACAAGATGTAAATACACTCAAAATTAAAAAACTGAATTAAAACAGATGACAAGCTTGACATTAGAATTACGGTGGCTAATAAGCCAGCGCGCCGTAAAAACAAGTGCATGACAATACAACATATTTACACGACGAACACTGAATCAAAAGCATGATTGTAAAGATGAAAAAAAAAAAACTTTTTTCATAGTGAACTGAAAATTGTAGGGAACCCCTAATATTACATTTATTTTTAAATTTGAAAATGAAGTTAAAGATGTGAATAAAGCAAAAAAAAATTGAAAAACTCTATTCAAATTCAATTCCCAACATTCATCCAATTTAGATGAATAGTAAAATCCACCTCATCCCTCAGCTGAAAACTGAAACCGAATTAAGAGGTTGGATCCATTCCCCAGCCAGTCAGGAACAAGCGTAGTAACCTAAACGTGCGAAATGCTAGATAACATAAATCAAATATTTAGTTGTAAATGCATCCATGGAGGAGCTTATATAATCTATTGACTAAGGTGGAAGAAATACGCTGGCAAGGTGAACCCAACAACCGACGGTCTCACATATGAATTAGATGTAATGGCATAGTGATTGTGACCTAATGGACCAAACTATGTCCCATACATAGCCCGACGTCAAGAACACAATGTGATTATGAATTTAAGTCAGTTGTTACAAACCTAGACCCATACTAGGCATGTACAAAAAGAGAAGAAATCATAGGAGTATGTTAAGAGTGGAAGGGGTAGGACAGAATGTGATAAGAGCTGCAAGATAAAGAAGTTGATGAACCCAACTATGACCCATACATAGCTAGGTTAAACGAGAACAATGAGGTTAAGAAATTTTGGTAAGTATGACAAACCTAGATCCATACTAGGCATGTACAGGAAGAAACGGGGTGGGGTGTAAGGAGAAGAAAGAGAAGGCGTGTAGTTATAACAAACCTAGATCCATACTAGGCATGCATAGAAGAGGAGAAACAAAGTTTATAAAGAGAAGAAAGGATAGCAGCCATGCCATGGCTGTGACAAACCTAGATCCATACTAAGACCGTCAAGAACCAGGCATGCTCAAAATAATAAGAAAATAAGGGAAAGTGAAAAGGAGGATGATTTGCTCAAGTTATTACGTAGCTTATATGCTTAACCAAACTATGACCCATACATAGCCTGGTGTCTAAAAATGTGAGAAGTGAATAAGGTTGAGCAAACTTAAAATAGAAGAAAGAAGAAATAGAGGTAAAGAATTAATAGAAGATAGGGAAGACTCTTTCATTCGCCTTTTACGAATCAGTAGAGTGCTGGGCGATATATTCTTGGGCCGGATCGCCACGGTGAGAATGTAAGTCGAACGCCGTAGAGGACCACAAGGTCTTGAACAGAGGTTGAAATTTACAATTAAGATGTACCTGTGTGTTGAGGCAGTTTTCTGAGTTAACATTCATTTCTCTGAGTATTTCTAGATCCTCAAGCAAGTCCATCTTTCTAAAGTTGTTCCTAGGAATGTTATGTAAGATTTTTGAGTTACGTGATGGAGAAAAGTTATGGTTATTGAACTTAATGTGGAAGCCGAAATTCGATGAAGTGGGTTTATTAAGGTGTTCCTTAATTCTAGTACCTAAAGAACGAGTAGTCCTACCCACATAAGTAGATGGACAGGAATCACAAGTTAATTTGTAGATACCACTTCTATTGAGTTTATCAATAGGATCTTTGTTCTTAGAGAAAATTGTGGAAATGGAACATTTAGATTTAAAGGAGATTTTAACATCTTCAAGATTGTTGGTAATAATCTTTGAAATTTCATCTGAAACTACACCACAATAAGTCAACGCACGATATTGAGTTTGAACGTTGTTGTGAACCTCAGGATAGGCCAAATTTCTTCTCAACCTCCTTGTTGTCTTAGAGACCATACTATCAACAATTAGAGGAGAATAACCATTGTTAAATGCCAACTGTTTCAAGATATTAAGTTCTACGTTGAAATTATGTTGAGAAAGAGGGTTCCTCTTTCTCAACATAATTTCAACGTAGAACTTAATATCTTGAAACAGTTGGCATTTAACAATGGTTATTCTCCTCTAATTGTTGATAGTATGGTCTCTAAGACAACAAGGAGGTTGAGAAGAAATTTGGCCTATCCTGAGGTTCACAACAACGTTCAAACTCAATATCGTGCGTTGACTTATTGTGGTGTAGTTTCAGATGAAATTTCAAAGATTATTACCAACAATCTTGAAGATGTTAAAATCTCCTTTAAATCTAAATGTTCCATTTCCACAATTTTCTCTAAGAACAAAGATCCTATTGATAAACTCAATAGAAGTGGTATCTACAAATTAACTTGTGATTCCTGTCCATCTACTTATGTGGGTAGGACTACTCGTTCTTTAGGTACTAGAATTAAGGAACACCTTAATAAACCCACTTCATCGAATTTCGGCTTCCACATTAAGTTCAATAACCATAACTTTTCTCCATCACGTAACTCAAAAATCTTACATAACATTCCTAGGAACAACTTTAGAAAGATGGACTTGCTTGAGGATCTAGAAATACTCAGAGAAATGAATGTTAACTCAGAAAACTGCCTCAACACACAGGTACATCTTAATTGTAAATTTCAACCTCTGTTCAAGACCTTGCGGTCCTCTACGGCGTTCGACTTACATTCTCACCGTGGCGATCCGGTCCAAGAATATATCGCCCAGCACTCTACTGATTCGTAAAAGGCGAATGAAAGAGTCTTCCCTATCTTCTATTAATTCTTTACCTCTATTTCTTCTTTCTTCTATTTTAAGTTTGCTCAACCTTATTCACTTCTCACATTTTTAGACACCAGGCTATGTATGGGTCATAGTTTGGTTAAGCATATAAGCTACGTAATAACTTGAGCAAATCATCCTCCTTTTCACTTTCCCTTATTTTCTTATTATTTTGAGCATGCCTGGTTCTTGACGGTCTTAGTATGGATCTAGGTTTGTCACAGCCATGGCATGGCTGCTATCCTTTCTTCTCTTTATAAACTTTGTTTCTTCTCTTCTATGCATGCCTAGTATGGATCTAGGTTTGTTATAACTACACGCCTTCTCTTTCTTCTCCTTACACCCCACCCCGTTTCTTCCTGTACATGCCTAGTATGGATCTAGGTTTGTCATACTTACCAAAATTTCTTAACCTCATTGTTCTCGTTTAACCTAGCTATGTATGGGTCATAGTTGGGTTCATCAACTTCTTTATCTTGCAGCTCTTATCACATTCTGTCCTACCCCTTCCACTCTTAACATACTCCTATGATTTCTTCTCTTTTTGTACATGCCTAGTATGGGTCTAGGTTTGTAACAACTGACTTAAATTCATAATCACATTGTGTTCTTGACGTCGGGCTATGTATGGGACATAGTTTGGTCCATTAGGTCACAATCACTATGCCATTACATCTAATTCATATGTGAGACCGTCGGTTGTTGGGTTCACCTTGCCAGCGTATTTCTTCCACCTTAGTCAATAGATTATATAAGCTCCTCCATGGATGCATTTACAACCAAATATTTGATTTATGTTATATAGCATTTCGCACGTTTAGGTTACTACGCTTGTTCCTGACTGGCTGGGGAATGGATCCAACCTCTTAATTCGGTTTCAGTTTTCAGCTGAGGGATGAGGTGGATTTTACTATTCATCTAAATTGGATGAATGTTGGGAATTGAATTTGAATAGAGTTTTTCAATTTTTTTTTGCTTTATTCACATCTTTAACTTCATTTTCAAATTTAAAAATAAATGTAATATTAGGGGTTCCCTACAATTTTCAGTTCACTATGAAAAAAGTTTTTTTTTTTTTTTCATCTTTACAATCATGCTTTTGATTCAGTGTCCGTCGTGTAAATATGTTGTATTGTCATGCACTTGTTTTTACGGCGCGCTGGCTTATTAGCCACCGTAATTCTAATGTCAAGCTTGTCATCTGTTTTAATTCAGTTTTTTAATTTTGAGTGTATTTACATCTTGTGAATATAATTTTACACCCTTATGATAGGGTATTTAAAGTTTTTATTCGAATGACTCAATCATAACGATGGTTGGATAGATATTGAGTATTGTTTTTGATCAGCTTGATGTCTTTGACAATTACTTTTTAAATGACGTAAGTTCAACTTTTTTAAATTGTTTTTTTTTCAAAATTTCACAAGCTTTGTATTTTTTCATAGGACGGCTTTGATAATGGCTTAACAGCCGAAAGCGCTTAGCCTAAAAGTAATAAATTAATACACACTGAGTATTCGTCGTTTTCATTCACTCACTATGAGAAAACCCTTCTAAAGTGGGTAGATGAGAAATTTTCTGACGAGGAAGACGAGGAGGATGGTGACTATATATTGAGTGACCATAGCAGTGAAAGTGAAATGGAAGGTGAAGAGGATGAGGACAATGAAGCAATGGAATCCGATTTGGAAAATTCAAGAGATGGAGAAAAATTCTAGAACACAACAACATAATATAGTTTTGAAGTATCCAGGACTAAAAAATAACACTACGAAATCTTCTGATGCCCTGACAGTGTGGAATATGTTGTACCCGTTTTCCTCTAATTGGTTACGCCTCTGGCCGTCACGTATCAGAACAAGTGTATCGGGCCGAAACGGTAGAAGCGCGCGCCGCATGTGGAAGTGACATGCGCGATAAGACAGACTTTCCATTTTTATTCGTAGACATTCATTCGTAGATAGACAGACAACATAACATGTTTATTTTATTTTGTAACTCAACATACAGTCCATTTATACATTGTTTTTATTTTAATTAAAAGTTCAAAAAAGGTAGTGTGACAGTTTATTTGTAACAACACTATAAAAGCACCAGCTACAACGAGTTGAATACTCAACATTGGTCCTTCTCACTGGATTGACAAGAAACGTGGTATTTTTGAAGAAACAACAACTACAAACTACGTAAGTCACCATCCTTTTTAACATATCCTACATTGTTTTTTGTACCTACATGCAAATTTAACACAATACAGTGGAATATACTTGATTAGATAACATACATTTGTTTTAACTTTAACATAAAAATGCCGGGAAACAATGATGGCGGTAATGCTAATGTACAACAAAATACTAATCAAAATGTCGCTCAGGCTCAGATCACAATTGCGGATCAGCACACAAATTTGAAAAAAAGACGTGCAGTAGTTAAGGCACAAGCCACAAGATTTAGAACCTTTTTAGATAATTTTAATATAGACGTAAATTCAATAGATGAAATAAAAGTTAGGTTAGATCGTTTAAACGAGCTTCTTAATGATTTTGAAAGAATTCAAATTGAAATTGACTTATTAGGGGTAGATGCAGCGCTACAAACAAATGAAAGAAGCGCCTTTGAGACAGCCTATTTTAAATTATTAGCCGATGCCAAATCGTTAATAAGAATCGCGGATGATAGGTCGAATGACATTGCAAGGTCAACGCCACCGCCAAGTCCCTCACAATAGTCTCAACAATCAAATAATTCTAGTATAATAGGACAGGTAAAACTACCAAATATTAGCTTGCCAGAATTTTGGGGAAGTTATGAACACTGGATAGCCTCTCACGACACATTTGTGTCTTTAATTGACGATAATAACCAGCTGTCCGATGTTCAAAAATTCCACTATTTCAAAACTTGTTTAAAAGGAGAAGCGTTACAAGTCATCCAGTCAATAGATATTACGTCTGACAATTATGCCATTGCGTGGACATTATTAAAAGATAGGTTTGATAACAAAAAACTAATTATTAATACTCATATGAAATCAATATTTGAATTAAACGTTGTTAAAACAGAATCACACGTACTTTTACGAAAATTGCTAGACGGATTTAATAGACACATAAGGGCATTAAAAGCTTTGGGTGAACCTACCGAAAGTTGGAACACCCCTATAATTTATGTCTTAGCCACTAAATTAGATGTCGAAACAAAACGGGAGTGGGAAAAACATATTAGTGACGAACCGATAGGGAATATAACAATACAAAAATTAATAAACTTCCTCTCGCAGAGATGTATTTGGTTAGAAACCGTCGAAAATAAAAGTAAAAATGAATCGAAAATATTAAAAAATAATCCTACTCGCGACGCTAAAATATTTAGTAATGTGGCATTAGAACGGCCACCGATCTCTTGTTCGTTTTGTAAGAAACCACATTTTAATTATAATTGTGAAAGATTTACGAGAATGACAGTTCACGAACGATTTTCGGAGGTCAAAAAACATAGACTATGCATTAATTGTTTACGACCGGGGCATATGACAAATATGTGTCGTTCAAAAGCATGTGAATTTTGCAAGGCCAAGCATCATCACCTGTTGCACTCGCCGAAACCTCAACAACAAGGAAACATAGCCAACGAACAGACTACGCTCGATCTAGGTACTGGAAATTCTCACAACAACGCGGCGATGAACGAATCTGCAGGTGGCAACAGCGATAACACAGCGGCCGTATTTATCTCAAACGTCGTGGAAAGCGAAGTCGAGGAGCGAAGCGCCTCAGGTCACAGTGTGTTGCTTGCTACAGCGCAAGTTCAAGCTTTGGATAGTAGGGGAACCAGAATACGATGTCGCGCGCTGCTTGACAGTGGTTCACAGATTAATTTTATTACGGAGAATTAGGAGCTAAGATGGAACTCAATGACGTACCGGTTTTCGGAATAAGCGGTTCAGTAAACGAGTTATTTAATAGAACAAAAATGAGTTTAACATCTAACGACGACACCTACCAAATTAAGGATACATTTTTAGTGATAAATAAAATAACAGACAAATTACCGCAACTTTCACTTGATATTTCCAACTTTAAAATGCCGCGTAACATTAAATTAGCAGACAACACCTTTTATAAAAGTGGTAACGTAGATATATTGCTAGGAGCCAATGTATTTTTTGACATTTTATTATCGGGAAAGATTAAAAACGACAATTCAGCTCTTATTTTACAAAACACGAAACTCGGATGGATTATCGCAGGTAATACGCACGGGATTAAGGATACTCAGCCAGTTCTATGCAAACTCGCGATGATTGATAATGATTTACACGAGCAAGTAAAACGATTTTGGACTTTAGAAGAGGTCAACACAAAACAATCATTTACACGGGAAGAAATTAAGTGCGAAAATTATTTTATCGAGTCGGTAGAACGTGACAAATCGGGTAGGTTTCAAGTAGGCTTGCCTATTAAAGGTAATCTTACCGATCTAGGCGATTCTTTAGAAATGGCCACTAAACGATTATCCTCTGTCGAAAAACGGTTCGAAAGAGATTCGACTTTCAAAAAATTATACATAGATTTTATAAACGAGTATATCGACTTAGGGCACATGTCGGAAGTAAAACCCCCACAGCCCGGAGAAACGGTTGTTTACTTACCACATCACGGAGTAAAAAAGGAAGACAGTACTACAACAAAATTAAGGGTCGTGTTCGACGCTTCCGCAAAAACAACTTCGGGAATCTCTTTGAACGATTTACTGATGGTAGGTCCGGTAGTACAAAACGATTTATTTTCTATTTCACTAAAGTTTAGATTACATAATGTCGCGTTTACCGGAGACATAGAAAAAATGTATAGGCAGTGCTGGATTAGACCGGAAGACAGGAATTTACAAAGGATAGTTTGGAGAGAGAATTCGAAACAGGAAATAAAACATTTTACTCTGAATACGATTTCGTACGGAACGGCTCCAGCGTCATATTTAGCGTGTCGTGCATTAATTCAATTGTCCAATGAACACGAAAAGGATTTTCTTGCGGCAAGTGAGTCCGTAAAAAATGATTTTTATATGGACGATTTAATAACCGGTGCGGAGACTGTCGAACAAGCTATACAACTAAAGTCTGATATTTCTAACATTTTAAAGTCGGCCGGTTTCATTCTCCGAAAATGGGCATCAAATCGTATTGAATTATTAGATAAGGCAAACACGGACTTGAATTCAGAGACTCGGCACTTTATTGTCGAGGATGAAATTATTAAGGTTCTAGGTTTGATCTGGAATACAAACAGTGACTGTTTTTCGTATAAGGTTAACTTACCAGAACAGAGTATCGTTACCAAACGTTTTGTATTGTCTATCGTGGCTAGAATATTCGATCCGCTGTCTTTAGTCGGTCCAATAATTGTACAAGCGAAGTTAATTTTACAACGATTATGGGAACTAAACATAAATTGGGATGACGAAATCCCACATGATTTGTATAAAATTTGGTGCGAGTTTTATAGATCGTTACCGGAAATAAGTAATTTTCAGATACCCTGACAAGTAACAACTTGTCAATATAGTGAAGTTCAGATGCACGGTTTCAGTGATGCCTCGGAACAAGCTTTTGGAGCGTGTATCTACATTAGAGTTAAAACATTTGACGGTAAATATAGTTGTAAATTACTATGCGCAAAATCAAAAATCGCGCCAATGAAAAAGATAACTCTACCTAGGCTTGAACTAAACGCGGCTTTACTCTTAGCTAAATTATATGAAAAGGCGGTTAAAACTTTACCAATGACATTTGATAAGCAAATATTATGGTCCGATTCTACTATTGTACTGAATTGGTTAGCATCAGAGTCGATTTTGTGGAATACTTACGTTGTTAATCGAGTTAACACTATACAAGAACTTACCTGTAACACGGATTGGCGGCATATTCTTACTCACCTTAATCAAGCTGATATTATTTCTAGGGGTAGTAACGTGACTATCTTATTAGATAATAATTTATGGTGGCACGGACCTGAATTTTTATGTAAGGCAGAAAACACTTGGCCGGTATTTAGTCGGGTTAAATCGACAAATTTACCAGAAAAACGTAAATCTTCTAAATTCACGTTAACTGCTTATGAAGGGGATTTTCTAATTAACAGATTTTCTAATTTTACAGTTCTACATCGGGTATTTACTTACATGTTAAGATTCATAAACAATTGTAAAAAATCCAAAGACAAAATTAAGGGTAAATTAACTGTAAATGAATTAAATGTTGCTTTAAACTCGTTACTTGAGATGGTTCAAGTTCAAGTATTTGCAAAAGAATTAGAACAACTTAAGAAACGTAAACCGCTAAGTAATAATAGTAAACTTTCATCTTCAAACGTTTTTCTAGATAACAATAATTTAATTAGAGTAGGAGGAAGAATCAGAAATTCTACGGAAGGCTTTGATAAAAAACATCCTATTGTTCTGCCATCGACTCACCCTGTAACTAAATTAATTGTAGAATATTTTCATAAAAGATATTTACACGCTGGTCAACAGGCAACACTTTGTGCCATTCGTCAATTTTATTGGCCTATTCATGGTCGAGCAACTGTACGAAAGTATTTAAGGAAATGCATAGTTTGTTTTAGGGCCAACCCTGTAAGTACTAATCCTTTGATGGGGGATTTGCCGATGGCGCGTATTACTAAAGCTAGGGCATTTTCCGCAGTGGGAATTGATTTTGCAGGTCCTATTTTAATAAAAAACAGTTTCTTAAGAAACACTAAGTTTATAAAATCCTACATCTGTATTTTTGTTTGTATGTGCTCCAAGGCGGTTCACATTGAATTGGCGACTGATCTATCAACTGAGAGTTTTTTGAATTGTTTAAGAAGATTTACTTCGCGACGAGGCTTGTGTACTGACATTTTTTGTGACAACGGTAGTAATTTTCTAGGGGCTGAACGCGAACTAAAAATGATCATTAATTCTTTCAACAGAGATGCTAGTATTCAAAATTATTTCTTGGAAAGTTCCATTAAATGGCATTTCAACCCACCATATTCACCGAATCGAGGGGGTTCATGGGAATCATGTGTAAAATCGACCAAAACTCACTTAAAGCGTATCATTGGTAGATCTACTCTAAATTATGAAGATTCAAACACGGTATTGTGTCAAATTGAATCGTGTCTTAACTCCAGACCATTGCTTCCTTAATCTCCCGATCCTGAAGACGATACAGCCCTAACTCCAGCCCACCTAGTAATGGGTGACACTTTGATGGTTCCACCGATGAGAGATTTGTCCAACACACATGTAAACCGTTTGAAATCCTTTGAGCATATGCAGCAGATCTTACAACATTTTTGGAAAAGATGGTCTTTCGAGTATCTCACCACCCTACAACAGAGATCCAAGTGGCAGAGAATCAATCCATGTATAGCTCTAGGTGATTTAGTGCTTCTGAAGGAGGAGAACCTACCTCCGCTTCGATGGAGACTTGGCAGAGTGAGCGGCATACATCCAGGCAAGGACGCTATAACCAGGGTGGTTACCATAACCACTCCCAGTGGGACTTACAAACGCAGTGTCTCGCAGTTTGTGCAAATTACCGTTAGAGGACTAAGACTTAATTGGCTGTTGAAGATTAGTGACTTCAAGGCGGGCGGGATATGTTGTACCCGTTTTCCTCTAATTGGTTACGCCTCTGGCCGTCACGTATCAGAGCAAGTATCGGGCCGAAACGGTAGAAGCGCGCGCCGCATGTGGAAGTGACATGCGCGATAAGACAAACTTTCCATTTTTATTCGTAGACATTCATTCGTAGATAGACAGACAACATAACATGTTTATTTTATTTTGTAACTCAACATACAGTCCATTTATACATTGTTTTTATTTTAATTAAAAGTTCAAAAAAGGTAGTGTGACAGTTTATTTGTAACAACACTATAAAAGCACCAGCTACAACGAGTTGAATACTCAACAGAATATGTTATTAAGTGACGATATTTTAGACATTATCATAAGATGGACCAATTCCACTATAGTCAAATTAAGGGCTAGATTCAAAAATGATAGTTCAGATCTCCGAGAAATGGATATTATCGAATTGAAAAGTTTCCTAGGAGCTCTACTGCTCACGTTGATATTCAAATCTAATAATGAGGACATATAAGATCCATATTTGCCACTGATGGTTCTGGTCGTGACATATTTCGATGTATAACGAATTCAAATAGATTTGCCATGATTCTTGCCTGTTTACGATTGATAATCCAGAGACCCGGTTTGAGCGGAGAAAAACAGATCCCGTCGCCGCTGTCAGAAATTTTCAATATCTTTATTCAGAATTGTCAATCTGCTTATTCAATTGGCACTTCTGCATGCATTGATGAAATGCTTGTTTCATTCCGGAGGCGTTGCAAGTATAAAATGTATATGCCAAATAAACCATGTAAATATGGTTTAAAAATCATGGCTCTGACTGATGCTAGAACTGGTTACCTTTTCAATGGTTATATATATGCTGGTAAAGATAGTGATGGGTGTTCTTCACCTGATGATGAAAGGAAATATTCCAAACCAACCCAAGCTATTTTGCATCTTGCTAAACCTTTGTATGGTACAAATCGAAATATAACAGCTGACAACTGGTTTTCTTCTATCGAAGCAGTCAATGTCCTCAAATCGAAGAAACTTACATATGTAGATAAATTAAAGAAAAACAAAAAAGAAATACCAGCTGCATTTCTTCCTAACAAAAATAGAGAAGTTGGTTCATCGAAATATGCTTACACAAAAGATATGACGTTATTATCTCACGTTCCAAAGAAAAATAAAGCTGTGGTGCTTATATCGTCTATGCACCATAATGAGAGCCTAGATCCTGATACAGGAAAGCCTGAGATAATTGCTTTTTACAATGTGACGAAAGGTGGAGTTGATGCTATGGACGAAAAATGCAGTGTTTATTCTTGTGGTAGAAGAAGTCAACGTTGGCCAAAAACCTTATTTTTTAGAATTGTTGATATTTCCTAAGTAAATGCATATATATTATATCAATCTTTCCGTGATAATCCAGCAATTTCAAGGTATACATTCGTAAAACAGCTGGCAATGCAATTGGTTACTCCTGAACTAAGAAGGCGATTTGAAAACCATCGTATAAGTCGAGAAATAAGAATGCGTATAGGGGGGATCCTAGGTTTGAAAAACAAGCACATGTTGGTGAAGAAGAAAAATTTGCGACAAGAAAAACTTGCAAAATTTGTCCTGCGAAAAAGAAAAGACGAACCTCTTACTTTTGTATAATGTGTAAGCGTGCAGTTTGTTTAGAATGCACTAGAAAGATATGCAGAAATTGTTCTGTTTGAGAAATAAGGTACAAAAATAACCTTTGCAGAATTTTTATTTTTCGGTTTTTTCTCTAGCTATTATTTTCTTTAGTCACCTAATGTAATGTTTTTCTTAACTATAGAGCAAAATTACGTTCAGTTGTTTACTTTTTTTGTTATTTGTAGAATTCAAGAATCTAGTAAAAATTCATACATTTCATTATATGTTTAATACAAAATATTTTTTTTATGTTTTAGTAAAATATTTTCAAAAACTATGTTCCTTTATTCCACCGAAGACCTTTTTAAACCATCCAAAATAAAAATTGCCTATAAAATTTTTGTTTTCTATTTTTTTCTGGATTTTGAAAAAGTACGTCTTAGAGACGTCACGTCTGTTACAATGCTACGCATATGGCACGTCTGTAGTTACGGGTTAAACTAGTAGGCGACAATTCGACTTGTGTTGCTAAAGAAACCTTTAAAGTTATCAAATAGCTGTCATTTTAATTTTGTGATTTGATTTAAAAATTGCGAACATAATGGTTGTTCAGTAGATATTTTGAATAATATAAAGTTAAAAAATATCTGATTTCGAGTTTTTTCTGCCTCCGCCGTAGTTAGTAGAAACAGCAAAAGTAGCGTCACCAATATTATTATTATTATTATTGCCAGATTAATCGCGAAAAATTTACGAACTTGCGTACGGTTTTTCCCTAGGGGAAAAAGAAATCATTTTTCCTATGGTATCAAATGATATATTGTTACATCTGCCAAGAGGGGAAAAATCAAACTTTTTTCGCTCACAGAAGAAATAAGTTTTTGGAATCATAATTACCAATGTCGAATTTTAAACGGCCCTCTTCCTAGGAATTTGACAATTTAATGAAATTTTGCCCACAACCTAAAGTTACAGCACCACAAGATTGAAACTCGTTACCTCGTAACTGAGAGTTAAACAAATCAGATATTTAAAAGCTGTTACTGGACTTCAGCCCCTAACGGTAGAAAAAGCGGATATATGTTTATGATTGGTCCGTATTAATTAAGAATCTAAAATAGACCCAGTTGATCTGTGTATTAAATAAATGTAGGGGTTTTTATTTTCAAGCTATTGATTGGTATGTCAAAATGAGTTTTCACTATACAGGGTGTCCCGGGACTAATGGGAAAAAGTCAGGAGCGTATAATCTGAGTCAAAATAATGTTAGTACTTCATATAAACTTTTTCTATGTAGGCCTTCGTTTTCGAGTTATAGGCATCCAAAGTTTTAATTTTGAATTTGGTTTTTATTTTTATTTTTTTTACTAGTTATTTGATCTTTGTAAAATTTACGGTAAAGCTATAATGTATGTGTATGTTTATTTTGGAAAGGTAAACAGATTTACAGTAGTGCCTTGAAGCCAGGGACGGACTACACGCAATGGTTAGTGATCCATAAATTTGCAGGGATGGCACACCCTGTATGAAATTATTGGGATTGACTTCCCCACACATTAAGCTAACGAAAAGGTACTCTTGCTGGAATTCGATAAAATGAGCCGTTTGGCTAATATTTACAGTTTTATTAATGCACTACGTACAAATTTACCTAACTAACTTAATAATACGATGTACTACAAAAAAATAATTTGAAGATAGCAGATGATAAAAACATTAAGAACTCATTTAATGTGAATTAATTAGGTACGCAGGCAACGTAATTAGTTGCTTTTAATCAAAATTACGAACACAACATTATTAAACCATTAAGAAAACCTCATAAAACACAAGTTATAAAACAATCGACTGAAACTAATTCCTAAACAACAAAAACTAACGTTTTTCTAATGAATGTTGAATATGAGCTCCTCCCACTTCCGCGCATATTCTAAGTCTACGACGGTTGCTTCTTTGCACTTCTAATAACATTGCAGTGTAACACATTTCTGTCTATTAAATATTGCCTTGTTTGCACAGGTGTTGCGTATACCTTACTTTTGAGATAACCCTAGAGGAAGAAATCCATCGGATTAACTTCTCCCGATCGCGGTGGTCATTGAAAAGGGCCTCCACGACCAATCCATCTATTAGGAAACCTTGTGTGTAAATCCTATCGTACATCTAAACCGAAATTAGGAGGGGCCCCATCATGCATGAACCATAAATTCCTACGAGTTTGTAGTAGCATATCATAAAACAGGTTCCATAACTCATTTTGCAAAAACTCCAAATATCTCTGACCGGTCAAAGTATCGTCAATAAAGTATGGCCTTATCAAATGATTGCCAACTATTCCTGCCCAAACATTAACCATGAATCTATGCTGGCTCCTAGTTTGACACATGCCATGTGGATTCACATCTTCCCATGAATGCATATTATGAGAATTTATGACTATATTTCTGTTGAAACCGGATTCGTTCGTAAAGAGAACGTTACTAATAAATGTATTGTCTGCTTCTTGTTGTCGCAGAAACCACTGGCTACACTCAAGTCGTGAAGGATGATCAGCCACTGTCATACTGTGTACTTTTTTCATGTGAAAAGGATGTAACAGCTGTTCTTTTAGAACGCGATGCACAACTGATTTCGAGACTTTATGTTCTCTTGATAATTTTCGTAAACTCGTTGATGGTTCATTATCAACTGCATTTAACAAGTCTTGTTCAACTGCCACAGTACTTTCGCTTCGTACTGGACCTTCTCCTTTTTTTTGGCAAAAACGTCCTAAAATTTGAAACTTTGTTTTGTATACATGGAAAATTACATTTACTTATTCATACCTGTTTCTCGTAACCTGAGATCAATACGCTCAAACATTCGTCTGTCTGGCAATGCTCTGTTTGCAAAATGTTCTGCATAAAGCCTTCTGGCCTCTAAACAGTTTCGAGAAACCAGTCCATACATTAAATTCATATCTGCGTACTGAATTAAAGTGAATTCTGCCATTGTAACTGTTAAATTAAGGACTTATGAATTATTGACAAGTACTGACTGCGAACTATTCTACACAATGTTTGACAACTAATCCTATGGTTACTTGATACACGGTAAAAACACTTTTAAGTTTATACCAACTTTCCAATTAATGGGTCGTTGATGTTTTTTATATTCTGCTATCATTAAATTATTTTTTTGTAGTACTGAAGGTAAATCTTGGACATCGTATTAATAAGTTAGTTTTACCTCGTTGTGTACTTATAAAAATGGTGAATGTACGTAGTGCATTAATAAAACTGTCAATATTAGCCGAACGGCTCATTTTATCGAATTCTAACAAGAGTACCTTTTCGTTAGCTTAATGTGTGGGGAAGTGAATTTCGATAATTTCATACATGGTGTGCCATCCCTGCAAATTATTTGGATCACTAACCATTGCGAGTAGTCCGTCCCAGGCTTCAAGACACTACTGTAAATCTGTTTACCTTACCAAAATAAACATACACGTACATTATAGCTTTGCCGTGAATTTTTTAAAGATCAAATAACTAGTACAAAAAATAAAAATAAAAAATAAATTCAAAATTAAAACTTTGGAGGCCTATAACTCGAAAACGAGTGCCTGAATAGAAAAAGTTTATATGAAGTACTAACATTATTTTGACTCAGATTATACGCTCCTGACTTTTTCCCATTAGTCCCGGGACACCCTGTATATGTCTTTTGAATCAATAAAAAAGTTACGTTACAGTAGATTAAGACCGTTTCATCACATGAGAAATAAATATACAGTCCACTTAATCGAACCAGTACTTTTGAAAATTAATAAAATAAATGTGAAGGTAAACAGTTATCTACATTTTATATGATCCTTCTAACTGGACGTTCAACCATTTTTATTAGCATTTTGCGTTAAAATCGAACAATTTCAACTACGTTTGACACACGTTTTCGTTTATTGAAAGTCAGTAATCAATAGTAGCATTTACGAGTGAAGACAAGGGGAGCAAATACCTGTTTTAATCTGTATAAACTGATTTGATACCCATCAGTTTCAAGGTAACCTGTACCAAATATAAGAACAATCCGTGGGCATCCAGAATAGAGAGATTGCAGCAGTTCATTGGAAACTAAATTCTATAAATTCCCTTTCCTTCTTCAAGCATAAAAATAGAATTAATCTTATTATTTTATTCTTTTGTTGCTAGTAGAAAATAAACTTCGGATAAGCAATCATGACTAAGCAACAAACTTTGATTAAAAAAAAAGAGTTACCATAAAATGGAGCGTAACAGGCTTAACAAAATTCTTTGAAAAATTAAAACATCAAAACTCCGTTTCAAAATTAGATTCGGCAGAACTAGTATTAACGTATACAAAAGCTTAATCAGAATAATTGCCAAATTTCTATGAAAACAAGAAGACTTGCAGGAAATTGAAAAATCCGAATTCTCATGTTTTAAAATATTTACTAAAATCGGCTTATTCTTGCAAAGTAATGAACTTCTTCCAAAGTGCTCTCACAAGCAACAAGTAGGACAAAGCCCTGGTGGTGGGGTACAACTACAAGTTCATGTCATAAACAAATCGGGGGTTAGGTTCGCAGACGTTAAGGTGGCCAAAGTGGCCGGATTATGAGAGTGGATGGATTTTTAGTTACAGCTAGTTTACAATTGCACAAATTGCCACTACTGCCAAATAGTGGCGCACCTAGGGGGGGAGGGCACGGGGGCACAGCCCCCCCCCCCCTAACTCCTATAGACCAACCAATATTTCTCTCACAGTTTGTAACTGAATTGAAAATAAATGTTCTGTCGTCTGCCGTGAGCCGTGAAATCTTTTCTCCTAAGTAAATATTTTTGGGATGTACTGTACTTGTACATTATCTTGTCTTAACTCCGCCCTTCCGCAGTTTACGACTGCGATACCTCGCTAGGGAATGAGGCATTATTACATCATCTGCTACGTTATGGTTATGAACAGTATATTAGTGTCAGTGATCAGTGTTAGTTGATTTTTCTACTAGACACTTTTAAACCCCAGCCTAATTTCTCGGTCAACGCGCACTAAACCACCCAACACACCCCCAACACAGCCCTGAAGAGGAAACCTATCCTATACCAGGGCGGCATCAAGAAAACGACAAATCAACCAAGAAAACCCCAACCCACCCCAAACTCATTCACGAATCTCTCTCTCTTCGTGTTAGTTGAGCACAATGAGCACATCCGATTTTGTTTCTGAATAATTGTTGTTGGGCGTCGCATTGTTTTTAAGATCTCGTTGCTTTGAAGGTATAACCCATAAACAATGTAAGTAGACTATTTAATGGGTCATATTTTCTATGTTCATTTACTGACTCATTTTTTCTAGACGTTAATCAAAAATCAAAATGAATGGAAAACGGAGGTCTCAAACTCTTTTGGATTTTTTTCAAAAGAAAAAGACAAAGACAAACGAGGATACTTCAGATGAAGGTGGAAATATTGATGCTGTGATTGATTCTCAGCCATCAACCTCTGGGGTGGTTGTTACTACTGTTGCAGACCAATCTGATATTTCTTCCTTCAGAAACAAAAACAAACAGCTGAATGATGGTGACAGAATAAAAATACTGCATGGGTTATCGGCACCACAAAAAAAATTTGAGTTTCCAAGTACAACTTTTGGAAATAAATCTAGGTAATTCCAATATGATTGGCTTGAAAATTATAAGTGGCTGATATATTCGAAATCAGAATATAAATATTGTTTCATTTTTTCCCAAAAAGGAAATTCAGGTCAAATCACTGGACATCTTGTTAGTGATCCTTATCGAAATTGGAAAAAAGCTTTGGAGAGTTTTCAGAAACACCAGACAACCCAATACCATCGTGCTGCAAGTATTAAGGCTGACAACTTCTTGGCAGTAATGGCGGGGGAAAGTGAATCAATCGATTCTCAAGTTGATTCCGTAAGAACACGCCAGATCCAAGAAAACCAGGAGAAATTGGCCCCGATTATAAAGACTGTCATATTGTGTGGCAGACAGGGACTCCCTTTACGGGGACACCGGGACCATGGCGAGTTCAACGTCAGTGTAGAACCAGAAGAAAATGAGGGGAATTTTCGTGCCTTGTTGAGAGCTAGGATTGATTCTGGAGATGTGAATTCAAAGAAACATTTCGAAACATGTCCTCGAAATGCTACTTACATCAGCTGGAACATACAGAACCAAATAATTGAGGCATGTGATATCATAATAAAACGAAAAATTGCTAGTGAAGTGAATAGTTCTAAATGTTTCTCTATATTAGCCGATGAAACAACAAACATATCAACCATTGAACAATGTTCAATCTGTGTCCGTTATATTAAAAATATTGGAACAAGCCACAATCAATTTACTATATGTGAAAATTTCCTTACTTTTGTGCCCATTAAGTCAACTTGTGGAAAAGATCTTGCTGATGCAATCATAAATGGACTGATATTATGCAATATTGATGTTTCAAATTTGAGAGGACAGGGATATGATGGAGCATCCAATATGAGTGGGCATCTAAAGGGGACCCAAGCTTGTATTGCCAAAGATTATCCAACAGCGTTCTATGTACATTGTGCAGCACATAATCTCAATCTGGCCATTTCTAGTGCTTCCGGAATACCGCCTATCAGGAACTGTATGGGGACTATTGAGAAAGTGTATACTTTCTTCAATACCCCTAAAAGGCAAAAAGTGCTGCAACATCAAGTGCTATAATTATTTCCAGAATCTCGCAGAGACCGGATGAAACAGATGTGTCCAACCAGATGGATTCAAAGGCATGATTCTGTCATGGTTATGGTGCAATTGTTAAAACCCGTGCATTCAGCACTTCAGAAAATATCTTTATGGAAAGATAAGGAATGCAGTTCAGGTGCGTTCGTTTTGCTGAGTGCTCTGGCGCAGTCACAGTTCGTCATTTCGTTGTTCTCTGTAGAAAAGCTTCTCGGATACAGTCTTCCTTTATCTAAAATTCTCCAACTTGAGAACTCGGATCTTGCGTTTGCGATGGACAATGCCGAAGAAACAATCTCCAGTGTCAAATACGTGCGCGACAATGCTGAAGAGCAGTTCAAAAATATTTTCGATGAAGCAAAACAGATCGCCGATATGTTTGACATTGAAATCAAAATCCCAAGAATGGCCTCGAAGCAAACCAATCGGGCTAACGTACTCGCTGCAAGTGATATAGATTATTATCGAAAATCAGTTTTCATACCATGGGTTGATTCATTTTGGTCTGGCTTAGAAGATCGATTCACCCAACATAAGTCACTTCTTAAAAAATTCATGGTAATATTACCTGCAGAAAGTTTTCCTTCTGGATCAAAAAATAAGGAATTTTTGGACCTTACTGAGTTTTATAGTCATGAAATCCAGGACGTCAGCAGAAATATTCTGGAGGCAGAACTGTGTCTGTGGTACCAGAAATTTAATAAAACCAGTCGTCCACAAAGACCAAAAAATGCACTTGATGCATTGAATTTATGTAATCAAGATATATATCCAAATGTTTTCATACTACTCAAAATATTCGCGACTCTGCCGGTATCGACCAGTTCTCCGGAAAGGTCATTCTCGACATTACGTCGACTGAAATCCTATTTGAGGAATACAACCAGTGAACATAGGCTGAATGGACTGGCACATTTGAATGTTCATAGGGAAATCCACGTTGACCCAAAGGAGGTGATGGCAGTTCTAAAGGAGAATGGACCAAGAAGGCTTGATTTTGTTTTATAAATATATATATATATATATATATATATATAAAATTAAAGTTGAATATATATATTTTTATATTTGACTCATTTTTACTCATCTCTCCTTCATCATTCTTTTCATCTCCATCATCCTTTTCAGTCGTTAAAATGCTTCTTCCATTGTTGAGGGCAACACTCCATTGCGTGACGGAAATGAGATCAAAGGAAGAGGCGTGAGAGGCAGATTAAAGGAATTCTCCACTTATTGAGAAAAACCTTTCTTAAGAAACTTCAAGTTTGGTATGGTTATAGGATTCTATCGTTATTCTGAAATACACATGACCTTGACCAGAAAAAAATTCCTCTGCGGCGCAATTTTTGATCCGCATGCAGTCATGTGTGCCCCCCCCCCCATAACATCACTCTGGGTGCGCCACTGCTGCCAAATTTCATCTTTTTTATGGGGCGTTGCAGAAACCTGCAGCTCAATGTCGCTTTCTATTACAGAAACTAATGACCCCGAAGCACGAAAAATATTATGTGACCGTTTCGATAGTAAGAAATTAATAGTGTACAAACATCTAAAAATCTTTAGTTTAATTGAAATCAAAGTGGACAATCATTCCTCTTACAAAGCAATAGATGATATGATAACAATGAACTTATACTAAGAAAACATCTATGTAGACCCTATACCTTGGGATTCTTCAATAATTAGTTAGATCTTGCAACATTTCGTGAGTGGGCGCAGTAGACAATTGCTGGGGAACTTCCCACCTTATAAGAGCTTCAAACTTTTCTGACAAATCATGCAAACTTTTTGAAAAATTGCGCAATCTTTGTAGATCAGGTACACATGCACGAACAAACGGAAGGTTTGAAATCAAGTCAAAATCCACAACCTAAACATAAACAAAGTCAGAACAAAAATTATTCTCTATACTATTAATTAATATATCTGTTAAATATGCGATTTTTATCAAGTAATGCCATGCATAACCATATAGAATTAAATAATAATGACAGTTCGATGGAATAATATTACTTAATCGTTGCGTCAAATTTGATACTTTGTAAATTTACTTGTCATTGTATTTGTAGATATACTGTCAGTCGGTTTGTGAGTTATTTGGTGTGAATATTCTTATCTCTGGTATCATTAGAGAAACGTCTAATAGTGAATCAGATTTAGAAGATATGTCTTGTACACCGCCAGACATTTCAAAATTAGCGGCTAGCGCTACAGAAAATCTCCTACCTAACAAGTCAAAAGGTAAATATGATGCGGTGTACAAAAGTTTTATAGATTGGCAACTGGCACATAAAACATCGTCTTTTCCTGAAAATTTTATCCTAGTGTATTTTGTTGAGCTTGCTAAAAAATACAAGTCATCATCGTTGTGGGCATATTATTCTATGCTGAAAAGTACATTGAATATTTACCATAGTATCCACCTAGAGACTTACATGAAGTTACAGGCATTTTTAAAACGTCAGTCCGAGGGACATCAACCAAAAAAATCTTAAACTTTTACGCCCGAAGAAGTCAATAAATTTACTAAAGAAGCGCCAGATCATACCTATCTAATGACAAAGGTATTCTTACAATAACGTAATTTTCAGCTTAGAACTTTCCAATTTAATCAAATTATTTTTAGGTAACCTTAATCATGGGGCTAATGGGAGCGTGCCGATCTAATGAATTATATTCTATGAAAACTGAAGATATAAAAGATTACAATGGAGCTCTTATAGTGAAAATACCTTTCACAAAAACAAAGATTCCTAGATCATCTACTGTATCAGTTGAATTTTACGATATTTGCAAAAAGTCTATAAATCTTCGCCCATCTCATGCTAAATGCCCATCATTATTTTTAAATTATCAAAATGGCAAATGTATCATTCAAAGAGTAGGCATTAACAAATTATCTTATATGGGAAAGCACATTGCTATGTTTTTAAAATTAAAAATTCTGAATTGTACACAGGACATTCGTTCCGAAGATCATCTGCAACCATTTGCGTTAGCGCAGGAGGTGACATCACAGCATTAAAGCAGTTAGTGGGATGGAAATCAACCACAGTTGCCTAAGGTTATATAGATGACATCATAACCAATAAAATAAAAAGAGGAAATCAGATTTCAAACGAAATTAACAAACATTATACTAGCTCAAATTACAATGAAAAACCTTGTACTAGCTCTAGTGCCAGTCCAAGTCCCGTGATTTTCAATCAGACTCAGATGACTGACAAAGTTATCCCTGGCATGAATTTTAACAATTGTAATGTAATTATAAATAACTATTATGTAAGTAAATAAACATAAATTTATTGTGTATTAATAACGTTACTAATAATAAAAAATAATGTTCATTTGAAATATATTTTGGATTTTTTTAATAAACTTCTTTTTCATCAGTGTAAAATTCAAAATACAGCATTGATAGTTGTAGAAGTGAATAATTTCCAGAATTTCACGTAACAAAATTTTAATTATATAATCATCAACTATCACCAAAAGATCGTAAAGATTTACAAAATTAAAACATGTGTAGCGTAACGTCGATATTAAAATGGACTGCCGTCAGTCGTGACAGTTGTTGTACCTCCTTGATCCCTCTACGACTTGTCGCTAGCGGTCGGCGTAGGTGGATGCTGATAGGGCCGTATTGGCGACAACATAGCCCCCGCCTTGAAACACTTCCGGGTATCAATGTAAATTTATTGTTGGTTTGGCAGAATGCGGATTTTTACCACTGGGCGTTTTAGCTCACTGGTTGACGTTGTGACGGTCACAGATCGTATGATGCCATCAGCACCCTTTTGAACTTGAGAAACTCTGCCTAACTTCCACTTTAAGGGTGGTTGTCCATCCTCCTTGATCAGTACCAATATACCGATTTTAATTAGCTGCGGGTGGTTTATTTTCCACTTCGCTCGAGTTTGCAAATAGGATATATACTCCTTGTTCTATCGAGACCAAAAGTGTTGGGTTATTTGTTGTACTCTTTCGAATCTTGAAAGACGATTCACTCTAATGTCCAATAGGTTGGGTTCTGGGAACGCCATCAGACTTTCTCCAATCAGGAAATGTGCCGGGGTAAGAGGATTTGTATCATTAGGATCGGTTGACATTGGATAGAGTGGTCGGGAGTTGAGAGACGCTTCTATTTGACATAAAATAATAGTGAATTCTTCAAAGGTAGTAGAAGCGTTACCTAGTACACGTTTCAAATGGTATTTGGTAGATTTAAAGCCAGCTTCCCAAATATCACCAAAATGTGGTGCATTAGGAGTTATAAAGTGCCATTGAACGCCGTCGGTTGAGAGTTGTTCAGCAATGTTAGTTCCGGAGGAATCGAAAAAGGATTTCATCTCATTGTTAGCACCAATAAATGTGGTACCATTATCGGAGTATATTTTTGTACATTTACCCCGCCTAGCCATAAAACGACGCAGAGATGCCAAAAAACATTCAGATGTGAGGTCACTAACAACCTCTAAATGTATAGCCTTAGTGGCAAAACAAACAAATAGTGCTATATATGCCTTGAAAGTTTTGAAGTTTCTACCTTTTCTGTCACGGAGTTGGAATGGTCCCGCGTAGTCAACTCCAGAGATCAAAAATGGACGCGATGGAGTGACTCGTGCTGGCCTAAGATCTCCCATTATATATTCGTGTGTTTTTGCCTTGCATCTAAAACATCGTACACAGTCGTGCACAATCCTTTTCATAAGATTGCGACCAGATAGTGGCCAAAATCTTTCTCTGATCGAAGCCAGAAGAGCTTGAGGACCAGCATGCAATAGCCTAATATGTTCTTGTCGGACAATTAACATAGTCAGGTGGCCATTTGAAGGAAGAATCACTGGATGTTTCTCCAAATAATCATAGTCGGATTCCTTTAATCGACCACCTACACGAATCACTTGATTCGCCTCATCATAAAATGGGTTCAAGCTTAAAAGTTTGCTCTTTTTATGTACTGACTTACAATGTGACAATTTGTGATATTCGTCAGAAAAATAATGACGCTGTACAATTTGAATGAGGAAGTAAAGTGATTCGTCAAGTTCAATAGTTGTCAATGTGCCTTGGCGTTTAGGTTTGCACTTATGCCTGATGTTATTTGGAAATCTCAAGAAATAGGCGAATGTGCGCTGTAATTTCATAATAGAGGAGCGTGATTCGATAATTGTGAGAATGTATGAGATGAAGTCATCAGTAGCATTAACGAATGTAACAAGGTTATTGCGAAGTTCTGGAAGTTCGGACGGAGTCAAAATGGTGGTGTTGTCATAAGAAGGCCAAGTGGATTCATGTTGTACGAGCCATGGAGGACCGTGAAACCAAAATTCGGATTTTGCCAGGTCGAGTGGAGTCAGTCCGCGTGATAATAAGTCGGCGGGATTGTCGTCTGCTTACATGTTTCCATGCTCCAGTTTCAAAAAGGTTCTGAATTTGTGATACCCGGTGGGCCACAAATGTTTTTAATATGTGTGGGGATGAAATAATCCATGAAATGCATATCATAGAGTCGGACCAATGAAAAATGTTGTCGTATTGATAAATGCATAAGCGTGCCTTGTCAATGAGCTCAGCAAGTAAAAGCGCCCTAGATAATTCCAGTCTAGGAATAGTTAAGAGCTTCAACGGTGCTACGCGTGTTTTGGCACAATATAAATGAGATATACGATTACCCAACAAATCACAACAACGAATATAAATACAGGCGCCATACGCGGTCTGAGATGCATCGCAAAAGCCATGAATCTGTGTGTAAACAGGATTGGGACATAATGCTTGTCGGGGTATTTTTATAGAATTGAGGTGTTGCAGCTGTGATTGGTAATGAGACCAAAGTGTATGTATGTTACTGGGAAGGGACTCATCCCAGGACAATTTAAGTTTCCAAAGTTCTTGTAGTATGATCTTTGCCTTTATGGTAACAGGTGACAGTAGCCCAAGTGGATCGAAGATCTGGGCAGTAAATGACAGAATTTAACGTTTAGTGACTTTGAATTTTTGATTGGAAATGTTAATAGAATACTGTAAAAAGTCATTTGTTGGATTCCACAGCAACCCCAACGTTCTACTTTGATCCTGGTCTCCTATATGTATTAAACCGGGCTCAGCATCAAGAAGGAAATCTTTAGCATTCGAAATCCATTTTCTTAATGGAAAGCCATATATCAATAAAAGTTTGGAAATATTGTCCTCAATGTAATTAATTTCATCGATAGTTTTAGCACCGGTGAGGAGATCGTCTACATAAAAGTCATGTAAAATAATGTCCGAAATTCTGGGAAATTCGATTTTATGACGGTGTGCAATTTCTTGTAGCGATTTGATCGCGAGAAAAGCTGAAGATGCTAATCCGTAAGTAATTGTTTTCAAGACATACACATTAATTTCTCTCTCGGGTGTAAATCGCCTTAAAATTTTTTGGAAGTTACATTGTTTTTCATTTACAAGTACTTGACGGTACATTTTGGTTATATCGGCACTCAAAACGTAATTATGTAGTCGAAACCTTAATAAAATATAAAACAGATTATCTTGAATGTTGGGGCCTACCATCATGATATTATTAAGTGAAATACCCGATGTGGTTTTAGCTGAGCCGTCGAACACTACCCGCAACTTTGTAGTTAAAGAACTTTCTTCTAATACACAGTGATGTGGAAGAAAACACCCCGTGTCATCATTCTGCTCATCAGCTAAAACCATGTGACCTAAACGAATGTATTCATGAAAAAAATTATGATATTGCAATTTCAAATCGGGATTTTTTCAAGTTTTCTTTCAAGATTGTAAAATCGATTAGTAGCAATGCTTCTAGACTGGCCGAGAACAGAAACATCTTGTTTGAAAGGTATTGTCACGATAAAACGACCGATATCGTTTCGGCACACGGTGTCCTTAAAATGTTTCTCACAATAATTTTCCTCGTCAGATAAAAATCGTGTTTTAGGGTACTCTTCTAATTCCCAAAATTTTGCAACCTGTGTTTCTAAATCGTTTGTTGTTGAAATACTACAATGGTGTGACGTAAAATCTCCATTCTTTATAAGCAACGGACCCGAAACTAACCATCCTAATGTTGTTTTTTGCAGCGTAGGAAGACCGTCACCCAACTTGACTTGACCAATACTCAAGAGGTCCCAGAATGTATCAGCCCCTATTAATAAGTCTATAGGAGCCGGCTTATCAAAATTAGGATCTGCCAATGTTAATTTTTTAGGTATGTTTAGTCTTGTTGAATGTACGGATAAAGTTGGTAGATAATCTGTAATTTTTGGTAAAATAATACAAGATATTGTTTTCTGGAAATCGTTAATGTTTGATTTGAATTTCAAAAAGACGTAAAATTGAACTTTGTTGTGCATTTGATTCACACCGGAGATTTAAATGTTGATTGAATGTTTGTTTAGGTTTAGAAGCTTTGAAAGTTTCTCGGAAATAAAATTCACCTGGCTACCACTATCAAGTAAAGCCCTACACTGATGTGCGTTATTAAATACGTCGTAAACTGTAATTACTGCGGTAGAAAGTAATATTTGTGATGGAGTAGACAAACTAGTTGTGAGTGTATGTTGTGAGTTGATACAATCGTTAACTGTACCAAGAGCCCCCTTACCATTTGTGGTACCATTGTCATTCGAAGTGCCGTTCTCTCCCGCATCACTATTCTGAAAATGTAACATAGTGTGATGCACTTTGCCGCATCGTCGACATCCAGCCGACTTACACTCTTTCGTGCGATGGTTAGATCCTAAGCAGTTTATGCATAACCTTAAACGTTTCGCAGTGTTCAGTCTTTCCATTGTTGTTAATTTATTAAATTCAGGGCATGAATATAAACTATGATTATTTTTGCATAGAACGCATATAACCTTATTTGAAATAGTAGCGAACGATTTCGTATGTTTTTGGATGGATTGTTTCGAAGCACGATGTTTAAATCCTTCCATAGAATCACACTCTAATGACGACAAAATTCGACAACGGTCTTTCAAAAATTCCAATATATTTTCAAGACTCTGTATATTTTTTGAGTCGGCCCGTGATTCCCATTCACGTTTTGTAGTGTTGTCAAATTTTGTCGTTACGAGGTGAATAATCAAATCATCCCATTGGTCAGTAGGACGCCTCAAAACCTTCAATGCATTTAAATTTTTTTCAATACCGTCCAATATTAAATTTAAACCTTTATGTGACTCCTCTTTAAGTGTGGGTAATTCAAAAAGAGCCTTAAAGTGATTTTTTAATAATGCTTGTTTGTTTTCGAAACGATCTGAAAGTAACTTCCAAGCGACCTCATAGTTATCATCACATATTTGTAAAGATTCTATTTTATCCGCAGCACTTCCCTGTAATGAAAGACGTAAATAGTGAAATTTTTGAACGTTCGACATCGCTGTGTTATCGTGAATAATTGATTTGAAACTATCTCTAAAAAATAACCACTGTGTGAGATTTCCATCAAATGTAGGTAGATTGAGTTGTGGTAAACGAATATTAAGCAAATGCTGATCAGTTGTGGAACTGTTATTATTGAATTGTTGATAACTACTATCGTTAATGTCTTTTTTAACTTCTTTTGAAATAATGAATTTTTTAACAGTTGAAGTGATTGCATAGAAATCATCTTCGAATTTTTGCCTTTCCGGGGAATTAATGATAGGATAATTCATTTCGAAATCTTTATCTTCGCTCTCAATTGCAAGTTGAGCACAATTAAATTCTTCCAAAAGTTCTTCGGCCTTTTTTAGCCGAATCTGCAAATCTTCGATGTTAGTTTGTTCTACATTTTCGACCGAAACGAAATTATCTCGAAAATGGTTTGTAAATCTGGTCAAAGCGCTTTTTATGGAAGAACGTTTAACTTTATTTATGTTTGAAATAATGTAGAGAAATAGAAAACGTTAAATCCACCAAATACCTGGCTGCAAATTTGTAACTTGTAAATAATACGTAAATGGATTTGTGAATTTCTGTGATTCGTAAATTATGTAGTTTATGTCAAATAAAATTGTGTTCGATATAGGATGGTATAGGAAAGGAGGCACTAACCTGTAATGTTGTCAGCAAAATTAATGTTTCATCCAAGCTCGAAGAACCATATATTGTGTAGAAGTGAATAATTTTCAGAATTTCACGTAACAAAATTTTAATTATATAATCATCAACTATCAACAAAAGATCGTAAAGAATTACAAAATTAAAACATGTGTAGCGTAACGTCGATATTAAAATGGACTGCCGTCAGTCGTGACAGTTGTTGTACCTCCTTGATCCCTCTACGACTTGTCGCTAGCGGTCGGCGTAGGCTGATAGGGCCGTATTGGCGACAACAATAATTGTGTATTTATTAACTCAAATTACGACAACAGACACTGACGACTCCAGTAAACAATCCTCATATAAAAAATTTCGAAAAGTCTGGCGAAATAAAATCTTTGCATTCCCATTTTCAAGCTCAGCTTCACTGTTTAGTGATTTCAGAAATTACTGACGAACTTCCAAGTTTTGACTTTATCGCAACATTCTTGTTGGAAATACCCAATATAAAAAGTTGCCGTGACGCCAATGGCGGAAAAGGTTGACAAAAGCTTATTACAGGAAGGCGAACACGACTGACCGTAAGTTTTTATTAGACGCTTAGTTTACCAAGGAAAGTTGTTTGAGAATGTGGATTCTTTTTTTATTTACAATGTTATTTTCAGGAAAATATTCATTGTAATATTTGGAGTCAAATTCTATACCTAAAATTTTTCTTATTGTTGATAAAATTGTGAAACCTTGAAGTCAAATTCTTTTGACAAAAATATGTTAAGAATATCAAGTTTATTATTTTACTGCTTAAACAGTTCTGTGAAATATTCACGTACCATTTACGTAAATAGTTTATTACGTTTTCATCTATCGTGTGGGAATTGTATATTCTGTAACAAGGTTAGAATTAAAATTCGGTACATCACGAATTTTCATTCTAACCGAGTAGCAAACTATACTTTCTCCTCGATCAAAGATTTTAATATATATTTTTAAATGGAAATGAACAGAAGATAATCTTTATTACGAACTCGATCACAATTATATTAGGTCAACGTTCAATAATTCTACTTTATATTAATTGTTATATTTATACAGTTCTTGAAATTAAAAACTGGGGCATCATTGGAGAAATTCATGATACTTTTAATATTTTCGAATGGAAACGTGACAGTAATAATTTTGTCGCTTACTCAAATTTTGCCACTACGATTACAATCAACTGCGTCAAGGCTAATTTTATTATTGGTAACCAGTGAGAAATATGATCGATACTCGAAATTACTTTTTTAAAAACTTTATTTACATACTCGTAACTAACTACTTTTATTAGATATTTTTAAATTTACAAGTGAAAGATTGACAATGAACTGAACTACATAATATATAATTCTAATAAAGTAAAAAATGCAGAAATAACAGTTTGCATGAATATAATGATATGAGAATACTGGTAGGAACGTTTTGTATTTCCATAGCTTTGACTTCTAGTTCAGGAAACAAGATGGGTTGACTTGAGATTTGGATGTCGTTTCGGTTTACGATATTGGTGACTTGGTTATTTATTAGGCATCTTTTTGGTATTTGTATAAGGTATGTATTTTTGACTGTTATGGTTTCGGCTTGATCATGACATGTCGCGTATTTCCATTCCATACTCGACTAGTACGCAGCCATAGAAAACTGCTCAAGTATACATTGTTCTGCTTTTTTTAATTCTGTGATTACAATATATACACGAATTTTGCGTACTATTCGAGTATACTTTGTTACATGCACGCGCCAAGTCCTGGTTCCAAACTATACTGAGTCGCTTACACCTGATAAAAATTAATTTTAAAGGTAAACCTAATTGTAGAATTAGTGTAAATTTTAGGATTGGTGTAAACTAATTAGTGTAGGATTTAATTTAATAAATAAGAATAGGTTATCAAACATATTTTTATAAAATAAAACTTTCTTTCCCGTACTTCTCAATACAGGTCATTTCATGTAAAGCCATTGCTGCTGCTGGACTCATTCCAGAATCAAAATATTTCCGAAAAGTAACGTCGGTTTCTTCAGTACTCCGCAAATAGCTGTACGCCTCTGCTACGTTTATCAAATGAGAGTGGGAATAATTAATTTTGAGCAGCACTGTATAGCCCTCTTTTAAATCTGCATCATACCGGCAAGTGTTTCGGTTAACTTTCTTGAACCTTAAGTCTATAGTCGCATACAACCACGGGATCGTACTCGGCTGGGCCATGGCCCTGACGTTCGTTGTGACTTCTTATTAAAAGCAGAGTGCTGACATTTGAATATTTTACGAAAAGCAAGTCTTTGTAACTTTGGAAATGTTGAACGTACAATCCAATTCGTGTTTGAGAAAGTAGAAAAATGTTCAATGAATGTCTTACAAAATCCAGAATAGTCTTCATTATGTTCTCGCAACTTACTCTTAACAATTAATTCAAATTTTTCAGAAGAATGAAATTCAAAAAGTTGCTGTTTGATTTCACCACATTCACTTTGTAAAAACTGTATTAAACTGTCTTTGGTAATCATTTTTTACATTAATATTAGTTTCTATAATGTACCTATTTCACTTATTTGTAATTATCTATTAAATATGCCACAAAAACCGATGAGCACGAAGATGATGCAATGTTTAGAATAGAGAGTAGAAAAATAAAACAAATCGAGACGAAATGGCGATCTGCAACTGTGCGTGTATAGACAGGAATTGGCATCGAGACGGCGCATATTCCGTTCTATAAACGATTAGTCCGCATCATAAGTAGGTACTGGTGCGGTATATTATGGAACAAGCTATTTACCTAAGTCACTACAAAGTATACACGAGTTTTTGTGTATTACTGTTGTATATATTGTAGTCACAAAATTAAAGATAGCAAAACAATGTATACTTGAGTAGTTTCCTATGGCTGCGTACTGATCGGGTATAGTATGGAAATACGCTGACATGTCTGTGTAATGGTTTCTTGAAATAGAAAAACTGCAATCCGTTGGTTGGTGTTTTCCAGATGTTAGAAAAACGTTTTGGGGAACCATTCTTGACTGTTGGCAAGTGGAAGTGTTTTTTATATTTAGTAGTTTTACTTCGCAAGGATTAACATTTTTAACATCTTGGTGGTCGGTGTACTCGTAGAGATGTAGTTTTGACGGATACAATCCCAGACAAGGTCTGCTCATGGATGCATATTGAACGTTATTTTTTGTTAGATATATTTTATAGATAACTGATTTAAATTGACCTTATTTTCTAATGGGGATAGGGTACAAATGATAATAATCAAAATTCTGAGAATTCTTTATTGGAATCTGTAATATATAAGTTATTTTACCATTTAATATGTAACAGTTAATTTTTATGAATTTTTCAAATAGCACTATGTTTTTGGAAGTTATTTCTATAGGTAACTGATCATCTTCTAACCTTTTTTGTAGTTGATATAATTCATTAAAAAAGTCATTTGTTTTTATTATACTTGGATGCATGACTCCTAGCTTTGAAAATGTAATTGATGTTTCAATATCTTGTAATATTGAGATTATTATTTCCAGCATGTTAATAATTTGGTTAATAGTATCTTTAATGAACTTCGCATTTCCTCGATAGACGCTTCCTTCATTTTTTAGAAATACAGGGTGTTAAAGTTATATAATATATTCAAAATTATACCAACACAATTTCTAAATTTTATAATAAAAACTCTTACCTTTTTTTCAAAGATCTTTGTTCTCGATAATTCCAATACTCAGCTTACCTTATGAAGAGAATCTATTAAAATTACAATTAACTAAACAAAATTTCTATATCTAATGATCCAATAATTAACAAAATAATTTCAATAATATACACGACTTCCAAAATTTTCAATCAAATTATTTAGATCTTTCTCAAGTTATCGATTAATTACCAAAATTCGATAATTACTTAACTTTGAATAAACTACTATAAAATTACCTTGATCTTCTTTAAGAAAAATTATTCTACTTCTGTTCATATAATGTTCGATTTTCAAATTATTTATTAGAGTCTCAAATTATTTGTTTTGTTCAGTATCTTCCATACATGTTTTTATATATGTATATTAATTGTGTTATATTAATCTCACGTGTTGTCTCACCAGTCTCGAATCATTCCATAATATTTGCTCTCTGTTTTTCCATTTAATGTTCAATTTTCAAATTATCTATTACAGTCTCAAATGATTTGTTTTATTCAGTATCTTCTATATGTTTTTATTTATGTATAACTGTGTAATATTTATCTCACGTGTTGGTTCACCAGTCTTGAATCATTCCATATTATTTGCTCTCTGTTTTTCCATATAATGTTTCAATTTTCAAATTATTCATTATATTACTCGTATTGATAATATTCTTGTTAATTTTCAAACTCTGAATCGTCTCCAAACTATCTTATTGTTAGTTTTCTTTCTCTCGAAAATAATAAGTTTTCCCGTCACCAAAATATCAAGTGAATAGTGTCCCGTTTCAACAACTTCTCTCCCCACTTCCTTCCTAAGTTTCCTTGAAGGCTTGTTCAGATAAATTTTTATTTTTATTTTAATCAATGTCATGTATTGTCAAACTCAGATTTTATTCGATGGAAATTAATAGATCAACTACCATCAATACAACCGCATTGAACATATCATTTTCCTTTCTAATCATAACAATTCTCAATTAAGACACTTCTTATTTCCTACTTCCGTATACCTTTTCAGACGTTAACACCCGTTTCACAGCTTTTTGTAATTCCACTAATAAATTTCTCGGCACACTCAAAATTATGTTTCTCAAAATACCACTTTCTTTCAAATAATTAAATATTAAATATGTGATCAACACATGTCACTACAATGGTGGGACCACCTGTATGTGACAATATATATATATATATATATATATATATATATATATATATATATATATATATATATATCAACAAAGAGATTCATGGGTAGTTCCTACATCTTCTTTGTTATATATGTAAGAATATTTATTTATTATTTTAGTATGTGTATCAGACTTGGTAGTTTTAAAGCGTGAACAACATGGGTTACGGTAACATCCTTGAAATAGTCGTAAAATATAATTTTCTGATAAGCGAGAACCCTTAGATAATTTATGGGCCATGTGGAAGATAAAATATCGTCTGTCGACGGAAGTTATAGGAATATTATGTATTCTTAAGGGTCGTTTGAAAGAATTTCTAGGCACAGTTTGAAATTACCCATCGTACATAGAAAGTTCATTTTACAAATATAGTGGAATGATAAATTATTTGTGTGTGATGTTCTCCTGAATTTTGCCGTTCCGAACTGTTTTAGGTGAGTTTTCTCACGAGTAATTAAGTTTTATCCATTAGCATTTGATTTATTTCACAATTAAGTAATTTTATTGAATTAAATTAAATATTATTACCAATTATTATTTTGTAGTCAATTTGATAAACTCTGATTTGGAAAACCTTATTTTTGAAGTTTACAGGGTTGTATTATTTGATTAAAAGGTATTTCAGAAAGTACTTATATATTTTTACCTACGAGGTATATGAAAAATAGAGTGATTAGTAATATTACATTGTTTGTTCCGGCGCAGTACATTGCGGTCAGGGTACGCGTTTGTGTTTGGATTACTGTGGTCAGTTTTCCAGGGGTCGTACTGTGGTTTGTACGAGCTAGTGACATTGCGGTCAGTGTGCTAGTTTTCACACTGCTGTAGCACGAGAATGACTGTTTAATATTCTTGTTGCTATAATTAGTGTTGTTGCCCTGTTTTATTTTATCGATCGATAGTTGGACACTGCGGTCAGTGTCGACGGAATGGAGAATTAATATTTGGTCAGTTCTATCAAATGGAAATTAAGCCAATAAGTTCTTGACATGAATCAACTTTATTATTGATGTTTTCTAGCTAAATATGACTGAGAAAGATAATGATTTTAATTATTTACCAATGCCAATTTTTAATTACTTTCTTTAATTTAAAAATACTTTTGGTAGACTTAATTGCTCATCAGTTTCTTTTCAATTTCAGGTACGACATCTCATATCTGCCTCTGCCCTAGTACTTAAGTATTTTTTTATTTTACATTATAAATATTGTATTTACTACATTTTCTTTAAATTATATTATATATAATAATATGGATTTATTTATATCTCATATTTAATTATTTTTATTTATTCAAATTTATCTGCTTACAATATTTATCAGAAGTGGGATAGACATAGGCAATATTATGAGATGACGTACTAACAAAGTCCTAGGTTTGAAGTATTCTCTATTTCTTTTTCTTATTCGCAAAAAGGTACCACAGTATCAAAAGAAAACGCAAAATCATGAGTCCTCAACGACGGAAAAGAGCTCTTTTATCAACATCGAAAGAAGTGGAACGTTCCATTTCACCTCAACGATCCCGTGGTTCTTCACGATCAAGCGAAACTTCAATAGATCGTTTTACTGCAGCGATGACAAGTTTCTTTGAACGTTCGCAACAACAAATGACAGCTACTGCTACTGTTGTTAGAGGTGATGTTGTCCCTATTTACGACCCAGAAAATAATCAACGAGTGACAGTTGCCAATTGGTGTCAAAAAGTAGATGAACTCCGAGAAATATATAACTGGTCGGAGGAGGCCACCATTTATTATGCTATGTCTAAATTAAAAGGTTTGGCTGAAGTTTGGTACAAAAGTCAACCTACGATAAAACATTCCTGGGAAGAATGGAAACAAAAACTTGAAATTGGATTCCCTTCAAAACGAGACTACTGTTTAGAGTTACAGGAAATGTTAAATCGTAGAAAACGACAAGACGAGAGTTACACAAAATTTTATTATGAGAAAACTGCCTTGCTAAACAATTGCAAAATATTTGGAACTGATGCCGTGTCCTGCATAATTGGAGTATTATCCGATATAATTGTTAAGACAGGCGCTACCGCAGGGAACTCCTGAAGCATTATATGGCTACTTAAGTACCTTAAGTTTCTTGCCAACTACTTCGACACCCAATAAACCCTTCTTAAAGCACAATCCGAAACCAAAACACGGACAATTCACAAGATCTTCGAAGAAGACATTTCCTTACCTACGATCAAATAATATAACTTGCTACAGGTGCAACAAACCTGGACACACCTCAAACGTTTGTCAACAGGCCGATAAGAGGAAGTGTAATTTCTGTCAACGAAATGAACATTCTGAGAAAGACTGTTTTTCGAAGAAAAAAACACAGAAAACAAAACCGACCATCTGACTAGTAACTGAGGAAACAAATAAGAAATTTTATAAAAATATTCAGGTTAATGACATTTCATCTTTAGCGTATGTTGATTTGGGTAGTTCATGTAGTACCATTCGTATAGCCGAGGCTGAACGAATTAGTTTACCAATTGATATAACTAGCACTATTATGCTTCATGGTTATGGTGCTGGAAAGATATCTACACTAGGAGTGGTTGAATTTGTCATCACCATGGATGAAGTTAGAGAAGTAATTACCGCTCATGTGGTACTCAATTCAGCTCAAGATGTCCCAATTTTAATACGAATAAACTTAACTGAGAAGCCTAGCATATTAGTAATTAAAGATGACGTGTCACTACAATTTTTCAAACGCTCGCAAGAATCACAATTACCCGCAATAGAAACCAGCCAAAGAAAATCCAAAATAATCCTACGCATTACCGAAAATTTCACAGTGTTGCCAAACCACTGTGAAAATGTACCCATATATGGTGATGGATTCGAGGGAGATGTATTTATCGAAGCCAGCATCAGGTCTCCAGAAAACAACGACTATTGCATTCTTCATACCGTATTATCACTTAAGAAAAATGTTTGCTCAGTGATACCGTGTATCAACTTAGCAGACAGAAGTATTACTTTGAAGAAAGGCACCATTTTCGCAAGAGGATGGCCTTGTATCGAAGAATTAGATGAGTCTCTTGAGAAAATAATGTCAATCGAAGGAAGGGAAGTATCACTATTGCCGTTAGAAGATGTTCAGGTCGGCCCAATCGACGATGAACACAAACTTCAACTATTTAATCTTTTAAATGAGTTTCGAGATTGTTTTGCTCTCGATACAAGTGAACTTGGTTGTGCAAGATCAGCCACCATGACAATCACATTGAATAACGACAAACCATTCACATACAGACCATACAGAATGTCAATATCTGAGCAAAACGTAGTCAAAGATATTGTTGACGACTTACTACTGAATAAAATAATACGAGAGTCTGACTCACAATATGCTTCTCTTGTGTTATTAGTTAAAAAGAAAAATGGAGAACAAAGACTTTGTGTGGATTACCGCAAACTGAACTCATTTACTGTGAAAGATAATCATCCATTACTACGGATAGATGATCAAATAGATAAACTACAGAAAGGAAACTATTTTATAAGCCCAGATTTAAGATCAGGATATCACCAAGTACCAATTGAAGAGTCTTCGAAACAATATACTGCCTTCGTAGCTGCTGAAGGTCAATATGAATATAATAAAGTGCCTTTTGGATTGTCTAATGCTCAAAGAGTATTTCAAAGATTGATGACTAAAGTCATAAAACCTATCAGAGAAGAGTCTGCGTTATACTTAGATGATGTTCTTTTATTTGGGAGAACTATAGAAGAAACCTTGAACGTTTTTAGAAAATCATTAGAAATTTTTAGAAATGAAGGACTAACACTAAATTTAAAGAAATGCACTTTTCTCAAAACATCGGTAACTTATCTTGGATTCGAAATAGAAAAAGGAACGGTTAAACCTGGTAGTGAGAAAATTAAAGCTGTTGAAAATTTTCCGATTCCAAAATCCGTTCACAACATTCGCCAATTTATGGGCCTCACAGGTTACTTTCGGCACTTTGTAAAAGGATACGCTATCATAACTAGACCTTTAACAAACTTAATAAAAAAATCGGTAAAATGGAAATGGGGCGATGAAGAAGAGCAAGGCATTTACCAAGCTTAAAGAAATTTTAGTGAGTCAACCGGTCTTGAATTTATTTGACCCGGATGCAAAAACCGAAGTCCATACAGATGCGAGTCAGTTGGGTTTAGGTGGTATTTTACTACAACGGAAAAATCAAGACGACAAACTACACCCAGTCGCGTACTACAGCAGGCAAACTTCTGAAGCGGAACAGAGGTATCACTCTTATGAGCTCGAAACATTGGCAGTTCTGGAAAGTTTGAGAAAATTTAGAAGTTATATTTTAGGTATACCATTAACTGTTATAACCGATTGTAACTCACTTAAAGCAACGAGTAATAAGAAACAACTAGTCCCTAGAACTGCAAGATGGTGGTTAGAATTGCAAGAATATAATTTCGAAGTTCAATATAGACCCGGAAATAGAATGAACCATGTGGACGCACTAAGTCGTAATCCGGATGTAACCACACCGACTGAATGCGAAGTTATTTTCCGAATCGAAGAAGCAGATTGGATTTTGTCGGGACAACTGACAGACGACAAAATCAAGGAAATTCGTCAAATATTAACCAAACCGCCAGTGCTAGAATATGAAAAGTACATTTACAAAAATTATTGTTTACGAGATGGACGAATCTATAGAACAACCGCTAGAGGTTTATTATGGGTAGTACCACAAGGAATGAGACAAAGAGTATTAAAAACAGCTCACGATGATTTCGGACATTTTGGTGTGGAGAGAACACTACATCGTTTATGTGAGAGCTATTGGTTCCCTAGAATGCGTAAATATGTTGAGAAATATATTTCTTGTTGCATTCCTTGTCTTTACAACAAGCGTAATTCTGGTAAAAAGGAAGGATTTTTACACCCAATCCCAAAAGGTGTTCAGCCACTCTCTACCTTCCATGTTGATCATATAGGACCATTTCCAAAATCGAAGAGATCTAACACCTACCTAATAGTAGGAATTGATGCTTTCACAAAATTTGCATTTCTACGTGCCGTTAAGTCCACCAAGACAAAATACGTGGTGGAATATTTCAAAGATATTTTTGCTACTTATGGTTCACCTAAAACTTTAATATCCGATCAAGGTAGTTGCTTCACTTCAAAACATTTTAAGTCCTTCTGTAAACAAAACAACATACGTCATATTATCAATGCAGTAGCAACACCAAGGGCAAATGGACAGGTAGAACGATTAAATCGTACAATACTATCAGCATTATTACCATCGGTTCCAGAGGAGGAGTTATGGGATCAATACGTTCGATCTGTACAATTCTCAATTAACACCGTACCCAATAAGTCTACAGGAAAAACACCTAGCCAACTACTGTTTGGTTATATACCGCGTGTTGGAAATGATTCTTTACTAAAAGATGAAATACAACAAATTGCACAATTAACTGAAGATTTAATCAATATCCGACAAGAAGCTTCCAATAAGATGATTTCAGCACAAATGAAACAAAAGACCAATTTTGATAGGAAACGAAAAAAAAGCCAAACTTTACAAAGAAGGAGACTTAGTAGTTATCATGAAACAAACGCCAGCAACTGGAACAAGTCGTAAACTAGCACCAAATTACTCGGGTCCAATGGTCATTAAAAAAAAATTACCAAATGACCGATATATGGTTAAAGATATGGCAGGGTCACATCGCACATTAAGATCAACCAAATATGAGAAGACAATTGCAGTAGATCACATAAGAGCTTGGTGTCCAGCTGGAGGAGTTTCCGATGACACTGGAAATGAAAGTGATGGGGATGGAGTTGTTCTTTCTTCTTCTGGAGAAGAGGAAGCAGCATTAAAGTAGGACTTGTATCTCGAGGCGAGATATTTGCAGGAAGAATATTTATTTATTATTTTAGTATGTGTATCAGACTTGGTAGTTTTAAAGCGTGAACAACATGGGTTACGGTAATATCCTTGAAATAGTCGTAAAATATAATTTTCTGATAAGCGAGAACCCTTAGATAATTTATGGGCCATGTGGAAGATAAAATATCGTCTGTCGACGAAAGTTATAGGAATATTATGTATTCTTAAGGGTCGTTTGAAAGAATTTCTAGGCACAGTTTGAAATTACCCATCGTACATAGAAGGTTCATTTTACAAATATAGTGGAAAGATAAATTATTTGTGTTTGAGTGTGTTCTCCTGAATTTTGCCGTTCCGAACTGTTTTAGGTGAGTTTTCTCACGAGTAATTAAGTTTTATCCATTAGCATTTGATTTATTTCACAATTAAGTGATTTTATTGGATTAAATTAAATATTATTACCAATTATTATTTTGTAGTCAATTTGATAAACTCTGATTTGGAAAACCTTATTTTTGAAGTTTACAGGGTTGTATTATTTGATTAAAAGGTATTTCAGAAAGTACTTATATATTTTTACCTACGAGGTATATGAAAAATAAAGTGATTAGTAATATTACATTGTTTGTTCCGGCGCAGTACATTGCGGTCAGTGTATGCGTTTGTGTTTGGATTACTGTGGTCAGTTTTCCAGGGGTCGTACTGTGGTTTGTACGAGCTAGTGACATTGTGGTCAGTGTGCTAGTTTTCACACTGCTGTAGCACGAGAATGACTGTTTAATATTCTTGTTGCTATAATTAGTGTTGTTGCCCTGTTTTATTTTATCGATCGATAGTTGGACACTGCGGTCAGTGTCGACGGAATGGAGAATTAATATTTGGTCAGTTCTATCAAATGGAAATTAAGCCAATAAGTTCTTGACATGAATCAACTTTATTATTGATGTTTTCTAGCTAAATATGACTGAGAAAGATAATGATTTCAATTATTTACCAATGCCAATTTCTAATTACTTTCTTTAATTTAAAAATACTTTTGGTAGACTTAGTTGCTCATCAGTTTCTTTTCAATTGCAGGTACGACATCTCATATCTGCCTCTGCCCTAGTACTTAAGTATTTTTTTATTTTACATTATTAATATTGTATTTACTACATTTTCTTTTAATTATATTATATATAATAATATGGATTTATTTATATCTCATATTTAATTATTTTTATTAATTCAAATTTATCTGCTTACATATATATATATATATATATATATATATATATATATATATATAATATATATATATATATAAAATATATATATTTATATAATATATATATATCTAAAAAATATTTCCAAGAAATTATTACATTCCTGTTTGAAAATACCTATTTTACATTTAACGATACAATATATAAACAAACTTTTGGTACTCCAATGGGAGCTACAATTTCTCCCATTATATCTTGTTATGCAATGGATAATTTATTGGATACAATTATAGCATTGTTACCATTTAAAATAATTTTCATAAAAAAATACGTTGATGATATTATTTTAGCATTACCAAAAACTAATTCAGATGAAGTTCTTTCAATATTCAATAACTATGATCCATATATAAAATTTACAATGAAAAAGAAGACAGTAATCAAAGTGTACCATTTCTAGACACAAAATTTATAAGAAATAATGATAACACATTGTCTATTGATTGGTACAGAAAACCAATTAGCTCAGGAAGATTCATGAACTATTGGTCTTACCATAAATATTCAATAAAAATTAACTTAATTTAACAAATGAGAAATAGAATAACCAAAATATCAGATCCTATTTTTCATGAAAAGAACTTAAAAACTTTATATCTTCTATTTTTGGATAATGGTTATCCAAATAAATTAGTTAAAAACATACTATTTAATTATTCTCCAACTATAGACATTGCAGACATTAATATTAGAGACGACCAATCAGATAATATAAATTATTATGTATCTTTACCATATATTAAAGAAATAACACCACAGTTGAGTAGGATTTTTAAACCAATGGACAACATTAGAATTGCCAATAAAACATGCTTAACCATAAAATCTATTTTCATTAATTTGAAAGACAAAACTTCAATTCTTAATCTTTCAAATGTAATATATTCTATTCCATGCAAAAATTGTGATAAAAAATATGTTGGTCAGACTGGTCAGAAATTAAAGAACCGTATAAGTCTCCATAAGAGCGATTGTAAGTTACATCCTGAAAGATGTGCTTTATCTGAACATGTAATTGATAATGATCCATTTATGGATTTTGAATCTGTTAATATTTTGGACATACAACCAAATACCAAAAAAAAGACTTCTTAGAAATGGCTCATATATTTCAAGAACCCAATACTATCAACAAAAAAGTGACCATAATAATCTGAGTGATATTTATTATTATCTACTAACAATAAAAATAACTAAATTTCAAAATCTTATTTGATGATTTTTAGAAATAATTTTATTTTAGGTGAATGATTTTAAAAATTGTTTCAATACTTTTAAATTATTAAGATGACATGATGACATCTATAATAATTTGAGGTTGAATTTTATATAATAAAAGAAGAATATTTGAATAACTAATAACCTATATTACAAATATAACCAATTTTTTTCTTTTGTTTTCAAAAACATTTCAGCATATAAAGAAAATGTTTACATTCATGAATCTGTCAAAATGTCAAAATGATTTATGATTGAAAAAATTTTTTTTAAAAAATTCAAATATAATTATATTTACCAATTTATAACAATCTCAATTTACTTATCCTTGATAATGGGAATAAACGTTTCCGAAAGCTTGGAAGAAAAACAGTAACAAGAGTTTTGTTTAAATTAACTTGCCGTTACCCCAATAATATTCGTGGTTTTATCTATATATATATATATATATATATATATATATATATATATATATATATATATATATATATATATTATTAACCGGATAGATTTCAGCCCTACATTGGGGCCATTTTTTTTAAACTGGATAGACTTATCCTTTGTAATAAAAAATATACTTAATACTTTATTTAGTTTAGATTTACTTTAAATTTTTTATTATTAGCCCAGTATATAGATAATTTTAAATAGGTGATAAACAATTTATGCTACTTGCATGAGAAATTTCTTATCTCAGGGTAGAGTTCAAGTATATAAAAATTAAACGGTCTCATTTTTTAATATTAGCGCAAAATCAATAAATTCTTTATATTTTAAAACAAATTTGTTGATCAAAATATATTATTTACTTAATAATTATGAACTGAATACGGTCCTGCCCTGCTTAGAATCAAATCTCTGCACCATTCATAGATGTCAGTTCAAACTTCTACCTATAGAAAATAGATGGAGCGGAAATCACCAGATGAAATGAAAATCTCAACGTACAGTTTTAAATCGTTCTTTAAAAGAAACAAAACGTTGTTTAATGTGATGAAAATAAATACATTACTCTTTTACAAGTGTTCTTGAAGAAATTCAACTATTTAAAATAATGATTCATTCATACAACAGACACACACTCTGGTGAGATATTAATTCTTAGGGTGAATTATAATTATGCAACTTGGTATACAAATAAATTATAGAAGATGGCGAACTATAAACTTTTTAGCGTCCATGTAACATTAAAGTTCAGTTCTTTACACAAATCGGTAAGTTCGTTTAACTTTTTATGTATTAATAAATTGAATTTAAATACCTTGTTCACTATACTGTTTTTTTTATTCACCTCAATGATCAGTTCCTTTAATCTATTTTAGGTTCTCTCTCTCTTGGAATAAATCCGTTCTTCCTGTCCATTTCCACCAAATCAGGAATTGACACTGTATTTCTTCCAACATCAAAACTCTTTGGATGAAATTCCATGATTCAGTGTTTTCTGGAAGGTATTGTCGAGACATTGCTTCCACAATACAACAATTGACCATTTATAAAAGAAAAGTCACGGTTAGTACCACATAATATATAACAATTCCTTTTTATATTTTGTAGTTATTAATATTTACTTAATTACTTACATTAACGTATATCTCGTAAGTATAATGTATTTGTTTCTTGAATTCCATAGCCAAAACTGATATTTCTCAAATATTTAAAATAATTTTCTTTACCAAAATAATTTTTCTTCTTCCAAATTTTTTTGCTACCCCAAAAAGAGACTTCTTAGTGAATAGTCTACATAATCAACAACTTTTTTCATTCAAATTTTTTTTATCATTAGCAACGTAATTGTCGCTAATGTGATTCTTCTAAACGTTTATTTACCAATCAAAATTGACTGTCAATTTCATCATTGAAAACCTTCACTTCAAACAGTGAATCGTCCCTCCATCATATCAGGACATTCTATTCTAAATTTTTCAATTGCTTAAACCTCATATATTTGCATTGTTTTGCAAATTTTTATTCACTCTTTGCAATACCTTTTCAAACTCTTCTGCAGTATCTATTTCCCATTTTCTCTGAGGTCTCAGTTGTGTCATTAAATGAATTGGACTCTCCATTGTTACAGTGTTTGGCAAATTGTTTAAATGATTTTGAATTTCTTCCAGATGATTTTCCCAATTATCATGGTTTTGATCCCACAAAGTTATTCTCATAAACTTTATCACTTCCCTAATGTATCTTCCAGATGGATTTGCAGATGGGTGTCGGATACTAATCGTTTTTAAATTTATTTTGTTTCTACCACAGAATTTCCTAAATCTTTCATTAGTAAAATAGGTAGCATTGTCTGTGATACAATTTTCTGGTTTTATAATTTCCTGCATGTATTCTGATAGTTTTTCCATAATTATTCTACTTTTAGTTGTCTTTGTCGGGTATAATTTTACAAATTTTGAAAATAAATCAACTGCTATTAGGATATGACGATTTCCTTGTTTACTGGGTATCAAATTACTCAGAAAATCTATAGCAATTATTTCTCCACATCTTGTTGTTACTATAGACTTTGCTATGTTCTCATTTCTCCTATGTTTACTTTTTCCCAATTGACAAATATGACATGTGCTAGTGATTAATTTTGCAATACTTTGGTCCCCCTTACTAATATAATTTTCTCTAAACAGTAACCATAATTTCCTAGCTCCTATGTGTCCATTGTTTCTATGTAAATTCTCCAAAATTTTTCTAGCTAAATTTTCCGTTATCATAAACAAATCTGCTTCCCCATTTTTCTTTATCCATATTTCTTCTTTCAATTGTCCTCTTCGTTTCTGTTTTTCTGTCAATTCCATTTGGTCCTCTATGATACTATTTAAAGAAAATATCCCATCTAGATCTTTCATTATATTTACTCCAGTTTTAACAATTCTTTTATTTATATCATTATTCCCCTTACTTTCTCTGCTTAACGCATCTGCCACTACATTCGTCTTTCCTGGGATGTATTTAATTTCAAAGTCATATTCTTGTAATATTAAACCCCATCTATGAACTCTGCTATTGCCAAATCTGTTTTTCAAAATAGTTGTAAGCGAAGAATGATCGGTTTCTATTGTAAATTTTGCTCCTAATAAATAAAATCTAAATTTTGTCACACAGAAAATTATACTTGCCAATTCTAGCTCTGACACTCCATAATTTCTTTCATAGTTCTTCGTTACCCTTGATACAAAACATATGGGTACCTCCATGTCATTTTGTATTTGTAATAAGACTCCTGCAAACCTTTCTTCCTTTAGATGCGTCCGTTCGTAATATGAAAGGTAGGTCATAATTGGGATGATAAACTTTCAGTTGTTTAGTAAAAGCTTCTTTTAAATCATTAAAAGCCATTTCTGTTTCCTCAGTCCACTTCCATTTATTGTCCTTCTTCAACAGCTTTATTAAAGGTATCTGTTTCGTGCTCATATCAGGTATCAGACGTTTGAAGTAATTCATCATCCCTAGAAATCCTCTCAGAGATTTTAGATTTGATAGTCTTTTATACTCTATTATTGCTTGGATCCTCTCTTCATCCATGGACATCCCATTTTTGTCTATTTTATAACCTAGGAAGCATATCTCTTCCTGATAAAATTTACATTTATTTTGATTTATTTTTAAACCTGCTCTATCTAATTCTTTTAAAATTATTTCTATATGTTTTAGGTGTTCTTCTTCATCATTTGAGAAGATCAATATATCATCGATATAATGAAGTGCAAAGTCTTCAAATTTATTTAGTATTTGGTGTAATGCTCTAACCAAGGCCGAACAAGCACTTTGTATACCATATGGAGCTACACATAATCTGTACAACACACCATCAATAGAGAAGCCAGTGTAATCTCTACTATCTTCATCCAAAGGAATCCACCAAAAACTGTGTTTTAAATCAACTTTAGAAAACATTTTCGTATTCGTAATGCGCCCAAAAATTTCTTCCACATTCATTGGAGCCTCGTATTGTGGTACAGTGTATTGATTAATATTTCTTGCATCTAGGCATAATCTTAAATCACCATTTGCTTTCTTTACGACCACAATAGGATTTACATATCTTGTGTTACATCTCTCTATAATACCATCATTTAGCATATTTTGTATCTCTGAATCAATTTCTTTCCTATATTTGTAAGGTATGGGATATGTTCTTATTCTGAAATTTTCTATTCCCTTTAATTTCTATCTTATGTACATAGTTATTTGCCATTCTCATCTCTTTTTTAACTAATCCTTTATATTTAATTATTAAATTCTTCACTTTCTTTGCATATTCCTTATTTCCACACACTAATTCCAATTCTTCCATTATTTCATCCCTCTCCATATTCCATAACTTCCTATTATCCTCTTCAAATTCCAATTCTTCCATATTTCCACTCCTTTTTATATTCCATAACTTCCTATTATCCTCTCCAATTGCCAATACTTCCATATTTCCAATCCTTTCTATATTCCATAACTTCTTATTATCCTCTTCAATTTCCAATTCTCCTATATTTCCTTCTTCAAATTCAATTCTATTACCATTTAATTCAATCTCCATCTTTTCAAAATCAATTCTTGCTTTATATTTCGTTAATTCATCTATTCCTATAACTATGTTTGATTCTAAATTATCTACTAACAATAATTGCATCTCAACTTCTTTCCCATCCTTTAATTCAATACTTTGTATTATAGATTTGCTAACTTCACACAATTTCTTTCCGTTTGCTCCTATTAATGTAGTTTTCGGTATTTTAACTAGCTTATTTTCATAATTTTCAATATTTTCTTCAATTAGTTTTGTTTTTATTATGGATGCTTCCGAGCCTGTATCTATTAATATTTTGACTAGTTTCCCATTTAATTTTCCTTCAATTTTTATCAATCCCATTGCTCCTTTTAATTCCAAATCTTCTCCAAATTTAATATATTCCCTTGGATGTTCATATGTACAGATGATATTTCTTACATTTGGTATGTGCTCGATCCGAAATTTTGGTCGGGTTCTTGTTCTGTAATAATTTCCGGTTCTACCGATATCACTCTCTCTTCTCTTCTTTGAATATTATTTATCCTCCTTTGTCCTCCATTTCCGTTTCCCCTTTCTCCTTCCCTATAATCTTTTCTTTGTTCTCTAATTTCTTCTCTTTGTCGGTTGTCGTATTGTCCACTTCTGTTATTTTGCTCCCTGTAGTTTTGTTCTCCATAATTGTTATTATTGTTATTATTATTGTATCTAAAATTTCTGTTATAATTGTTTTGATTGTTAAAATTTCTGTTATAATTATTGTTATTTCCTGTATTGTTTTTATAATTATTGTTTTTGTTATTGTATCCATTGTTATAATTTCTATTATTTATGTTGTTTGCTCTATTATAACTTTGTTCATAATTATCTCTTCTATTATTTTGATTACTTGTATTATTCTCATAATTATTATTGTTATTGTATTGATTATTTCTATTAAAATTATTATTATTGTTATTCTGTTGATTATTTCTATTAAAATTGTTACTATTATTGTTTTTACTTCGATTATAATTATTGTTATCAACTTTGTTTCTTTCCAATCTTTGCAAATAACTACTTAGTTGCTCTATATTTGTAACATTTTGAATAGCAATTGTCTCAGTTATTTCACACTTAAAATGTCTAGATATAAACATTATAATTTCCTCTTCTGGAATCGGTGGATCTAGGAACTTCGCATTCATAAATACTTCCATAGCGTATTCATTCATGCTGTTTCCTCTTCCTACTTCATATTTTCCTGAGTAGAGTCTCTCTCTTACTCTCGCTTGTGCACTGTTTCCCCAGATGTATTTTATAAATTGATCTTCAAAGTCTTCAAAATTTTTAAATTCGTCTTCCTTACTCGTGTACCACACTAGTGCATGGTTATTCAGGTTTTCTCTAATCATTTCCTTAATGTCTCCTCTATTTCGTATATTTTTTATTTTATTCTTTAAAATTTTGATAAAAACCTTTGGGTGTATTTTCCTGTTGTCACCTTCAAATTTATGTTCTCCCCTGTTGCCTATATAATTGTTTATTATTTTCGTTTCAATCATTCCATTCCTTGTTTCTTGGAAATTCATATCTCCTCTTCGATCATGTTTTTCCTGTAGATAATATAACCTTTCTTCCATGTCTTCTAATTTTCTCGTCATTTCCGGTGTTTCTCTGGATTGTTCTTCGTTGGAAATTTTATTTCCAGTCTGTTCAATTTTTCCTTTCATAAGTTCAATTTCCTTTTGTATTTCTCTAATCTTCTTCTCTGTTTTCATTTCTTCCTGTTTTTGTTTCTCTTTACATGCTTCTTAAACGTTTTGTTGGAATTACGTTAAAGTTCTGTCCCATTTTCCCTCTAGGTTTCCCATTCTTTCTTGGGTGTCCTGAACTCCCATTTTGATTTCCTTGACTTCTCATTGAAATCCTTTTCTTTCTCCTCAATTTCCTTAATTTTGTTGATTTGTAAATTTTCTATTTCCATGATCCTCCCAATCACTTCTCCTCTTATTTCTTGTTTGGTGGATTCATTTTTGTTTTCCATATATATGTTCGATTCCTCCAGTTTATTTTCTACATGTCCCAATTTTTCTTCCATTAATTTTATTATTATTTCCTTTGTTGGTTTTATTTCTTGTCTATTTTTATTCATATCTTCCCTAATATCATCCCTCATACTATTCATATTCTCATTTTGTTTATCCATTTTTTTATCTTGTTTATCCAAATCTCCTCTTATTTCTCTCATCATCATTTGGAGCATACTCACATAGTCCATTTCCTCTTTTTTTTCTTTAAATTCTTGTTTGTCCTCTTCTGTTTGTTTTTTAGACTCTTGTCTATCCTCTTGTTCTGTTTCTTCTTGCAATGGTGCATCTTCTTCTTCCTGTCCTTGTTCTGCAATATCTTCGTCTGGACGTTCTCTTCCTTGTTTCAAGTATTGCACTTGAAAATCTCCTCTTCCATGATTCCTTTCCTCCCTCTCTTGTTCAGATCCACTTTCACCTCCTACTTGTTTTCCGTCTCTCAAAGTCATCTTCCTTTCCATTTTTGTATTTGACTCTTCTTTCAATACAGTTAAAAATTTGTTTCAATCCTTTTTATTATTATTTACCTTCGTTTGGTGCGTCAATTATTATAATTCGTTTGATATAAAGGTTTTATATTACTTTAGCCCCACGTTGCGTGCGTCATTTATTAACTGGATAGATTTTAGCCCTACATTGGGGGCCATTTTTTTTAAACTGGATAGACTTATCCTCTGTAATAAAAAATATACTTAATATTTGATTTAGTTTAGATTTACTTTAAACTTTTTATTATTAGCCCAGTATATAGATAATTTTAAATAGGTGATAAACAATTTATGCTACTTGCATGAGAAATTTCTTATCTCAGGGTAGAGTTCAAGTATATAAAAATTAAACGGTTTCATTTTTTAATATTAGCGCCAAAATCAATAAATTCTTTATATTTTAAAACAAATTTGTTGATCAAAATATATTATTTACTTAATAATTATGAACTGAATACGGTCCTGCCCTGCTTGGAATCAAATCTCTGCACCATTCATAGATGTCAGTTCAAACTTCTACCTATAGAAAATAGATAGAGCGGAAATCACCAGATGAAATGAAAATCTCAACGTACAGTTTTAAATCGTTCTTTAAAAGAAACAAAACGTTGTTTAATGTGATGAAAATAAATACATTACTCTTTTACAAGTGTTCTTGAAGAAATTCAACTATTTAAAATAATGATTCATTCATACAACAGACACACACTCTGGTGAGATATTAATTCTAAGGGTGAATTACAATTATGCAACTTGGTATACAAATAAATTATAGAAGATGGCGAACTATAAATTTTTAGCGTCCATGTAACATTAAAGTTCAGTTCTTTACACAAATCGATAAGTTCGTTTAACTTTTTATGTATTAATAAATTGAATTTAAATACCTTGTTCACTATACTGTTTTTTTTTATTCACCTCAATGATCAGTTCCTTTAATCTATTTTAGGTTCTCTCTCTCTTGGAATAAATCCGTTCTTCCTGTCCATTTCCACCAAATCAGGAATTGACACTGTATTTCTTCCAACATCAAAACACTTTGGATGAAATTCCATGATTCAGTGTTTTCTGAAAGGTATTGTCGAGACATTGCTTCCACAATACAACAATTGACCATTTATAAAAGAAAAGTCACGGTTAGTACCACATAATATATAACAATTCCTTTTTATATTTTGTAGTTATTCATATTTACTTAATTACTTACATTAACGTATATCTCGTAAGTATAATGTATTTGTTTCTTGAATTCCATAGCCAAAACTGATATTTATCAAATATTTAAAATAATTTTCTTTACCAAAATAATTTTTCTTCTTCCAAATTTTTTTGCTACCCCAAAAAGAGACTTCTTAGTGAATAGTCTACATAATCAACAACTTTTTTCATTCAAATTTTTTTTATCATTAGCAACGTAATTGTCGCTGATGTGATTCTTTTAAACGTTTATTTACCAATCAAAATTGACTATCAATTTCATCATTGAAAACCTTCACTTCAAACAGTGAATCGTCCCTCCATCATATCAGGACATTCTATTCTAAAGTTTTCAATTGCTTAAACCTCATATATTGTTTTCTCCCAACAATATTTCATAAAAATTTTAACTGACATTTGTTAATCTCTAAGTGTGTATGTAAAATGAAAATTCTTAATATTTTTAGATGACAGCTGTTAACTTCAAATATATGTGCAAAATGAATATTCGTTTTGCATATGTCATGCTTTCTGAAATTCATATTATTATACAGCTTCCTATCTAGTTATGTCTAAACAGTTACCCTTTCTTATGTTAATATTTCTTTCAACAAATATTGTTTGGTTTCTTCTGACAAATTCATAAGATTATCTTAATTTCACAGAATAAAGAAACATTAGTTTTTTTCATCATAAACAAAGTTCTGATACTTAATCTTTTGAATAAAAATTGTGTTATTTTGTTTCACATAATTTGTTTCTCGCACCTATTCACAATTTTCCCTACGAGTATACGGTCTGTCTTGTGTATGCCTTCTCTATTAAATAGTGTATCATACAGATTGTCTCCATTCAAATGATAAAAAAAATTCAGACTTAAAAAAATTCTTCTAAATTACAATGCACAATCTTTAATTTTTATTATTTAATATACAGTGTGTTTCAGTCTATAATATATATATATATATATATATATATATATATATATATATATATATATATATATTAATATTAATATACTCGTACTAATCCTTTCTTCTACTTAACTGATACAACTAAATTCGGAATTAATATCGGTCTCTTCGTCTTCAGTGACTGTTTAAGAATAACATCCAGGAATTTGAATTTCAATCTTGTATCAAAAGCTTAATTAGTTGGACACTGGAAGATCATGTCTGATGTAAAAGTAGTATTCACTGGATCTAAAACTTTTTCTTCATCTATTAAAATATTTTTAGAAATTATGTTGTGGAGTTGGATTCATTTTTTGTAGATATAAGCATCAACTGATACATATTTTAAACTATTTTTCATTATTGATAAATATCGGCAAAAAATATTTGAAGACATTTCCAATTTATCCCACAAATTATTATTCAAGATTTATTAAAAGTAAGAATGTTCTTGCAATTTATTCTAGAATTTCTAGAAAACTGGAAGTCTATGCATAAATTTCTATAATATTTGGATGGAATTCCAAAAAGCTGGTGAACCAAAAATGAGTGAACTAACAATATCTTGGTTGATCTAATATTGAATTTTACCAGAAAATCCTTTTTAAAGCCAAGATTCAGATATTTGTTTCGTAGTTAATATATTTCAACTCATCTTCTTAATTTTACTGTTCAGAGCTATTTCGTGAACTGTATTTCTTTTGTCTTGTCTTTCAAAAATCAAATATTTCTGGAGAGGATTTCTTAATTATTCCATGACCGCATGCAAACAATCTGAAATAAATAGTTATTCAGGTATCAATGGAGTAAAGTACAATTTTAACCCCGAGTACGTACGAGCGAGCGTAGCGAGTGGGGGCAATATTTAGCTGAGGAATTATTGAGCTTTACTCCCAAGTTGCATACATTATTATTCCACGGTCATTTGTTTCTATTCTCAGAATAATTTAATAGTACAAAATGTTAATAGCAAACTGACACGAAGCTGAAACTTGGTTTAAGGTTAGGTCCGACTACGGTTTTGGCATTTAAATTCACGAAAAATAAACTACACTGAACTTCACTGTAAGGAAGTATACATTATTGCCCAGCAATTTAAATTGAGTTTTATTCAAAGTTCACTCTGATATATTTAATTAATCACAATATTTATTCTGCTAGAATTAATGATATTGATATACGGACTTTTTTCTAATGGTAGAGTAATCGAAATATCGATTTTGACATTCAAATCATTTTCAAATAAAAGAAAAGTGGACTACACAACAAAAATCGTACATTATATTTATGTAGGTAAGTTGGATCTTTTCAAAGCCACGAAAAGCTAGCGATTTTAGAGCTTTTCTTACAGAAATACCTTAACTAGGGGATATGCCCACCTATGTTTCATACTAATTAATGAAAAGAATAGCTACGCTGATCAAATTCCTAAAATAATATGCACAAATATCGATGATAGAATATCAGTGTATTTTATTCCCTAGGTAATAAAGTACTGTATTCCCTCTGTTTAATAATTTGTCACATCATTACGTCTGAAAAATTGATTTTATTCTCAGTCGGATAAAAAACATATTTTTTGGAGATTGATGAATATTATATAAATGAATCTGCAGCATTTTACATTTAGGATTCCTCCAATTTGCATTCTTAGTCCTGTCCGATATCAATAATTCATACTAAATCTATACCAAATACTAAGTTTTTCTTCATTTTTGTTACTCAGTAACCAGTGTTGTAAGCATACAGAGCATTGTTGATTCGTTGGACTTTTCTTATTCTCATCGATTTTGGTGTCGACTGCTGTAGTCCGATGAAATCTTTCTCTGTTTAACTTCGCAATATCAGGTATTTAGAACAATATTTTCTTTCCAATACATTATCGGGTACTGAATTTTTCCAGTTTACGTTCTCTCTACCGTAGACCAAGAGAATGTATGATTTATTAGAAAGAAATTATATTTGGGCCCATTTCCACATCACCAACAATTGAAGGTATTCATTTTCTTAGTGCTGGCCCTCTTTAAGGGGGTGGTTGAGGAGGCTGGCGAATTTTAGCTAAATTGATTCGTATGAAAATTATGGAAAATGTTTCGAAGAATTTCTTAATATGAAAATTATTTTTAAAATTAATGAAATGAAAAAATTCTTTTAATAAAATCAAAAAAGAATTATTGAAATATTTTAAGACGAGAAAGTCATATAAATTTTTTAGGAAGTCAAATTTATCGAAATATATAGATAATTTCCATTTTTTTCACTATTACGGGAGCATCACCAAATTAATTTAATAAAAAAAACATTACATACCAAGTCATTTATTAAACACGTCTTGTTGAGTTGTTTCGAAGTAAGTACCATTGAAATTCATTTCAATAAAATATTAGTCAATAATGCTGCGACACATTTCTAAAAAGAAGAACGACTGATCCTTATGAGCTAAATAATTACTCCATTACTAACACATAAAGTACATACCCAGGTATAATGTATGATGTCTGACGATCCTTGCGTACAGTAATCCTTTTACTTAACGCACTCCAAGGAATGAATGAGTGTTCTTGCCCAAAAAATCAATTTTATTTTAATTTAAAAAACATTGCAACCAAGAGGTACTTCTACAAAAGAATGATTGGAGTTTGCTGATCGATATTTCACCCAATATTTTAAAACTACTCTCACTCTTACCAAAATGTCCTCTTTGCTTGTATTGGATTTTGGATGAATCTTAAAAAAAGTGAAACGTGATCATTTGACAACTATTTCAGAGTGCTAGACTCGCCATATACAACGTATACACCGGGCAAGGCAATAAAAAAATCTTTGTCGGTGGAACCGTGCAGTGGCGTTTGATTATTCTAATTTTTTTAACCAACAAATAAAAGTGAGAAAGGTTGAGTATAAATGAGTGGGGCCGATTCTTTGCCTGTCTTTTCCCCGAAATAAAAATCCGTCGATTCGAAAATAGTGCCGAATGAAAGGAAGCATGTATCTAGTAAATCTTTTCGCGGGTGGAATTGCGAACCGTTGTTGGTATTTCTTCATGTCGAAAAAATAGATTCCACTTACCTCATATCACATAGATTATTCTAAGCAATTGAAAAAATTAAATCAAATTATTCACACTCGAGTACACCACCAAACATTTGCTAACTGCTCATAGATATAGGTTATAAGTAATAGAATAAGGCTACAATTCGTTTAAAGTTTTGTACTTATACGTAACATTGTCTACGGCGGCTTCGTGAAAAGTGCAGAGTTCACAGACCTACGCTTTTTACATGTATTTATGCAAGAGATGAAAGAAAAACTGCTCCTTCTCCTCTCTGGGGACCAGTACTAAACAAATAAAATACTGCACTGAACAGTACCAACGAAGCACTAACCACACAGCAAATGTGTACCCTCTATTTTTAAAAGGGGGACTTGCAGTTATCCAACCTCAGAACCACCCCTCTTAGAGGCCTTAACGAAATTCAATACGGCACTAAACAACTATAACCTAGTAATAACGATACAGCAAATATCAAGCCCCTAACGGCATTTGAGGGGGCTAGCATTTCCTCAGCTCCCGAACGGCACCCCATAACAGGGGGTAGCACTAACGAAACTAGATACGGCACTAACGTGGCTCTAACCTTACACCAATTTTCAGCCCCCTACCTTCAATTGGGGTGGCTGGGCAAATTTATCTAGTAGGTATATTTAGTTATTAGTTATTGTCACGTTCATAAGTAAAAACAAGTTTTTTGGTATACATTAATGGAGTTCCATTTCATTCAGCGTAATTCTAGATAATATTTTTCTACCTAATGCCGGTCACTTTGATTAAACTGAATCATAAATTGCGCATTGGTATGCAAAATTATTCAATTGAATTCCTTCTTGTTAGTGAGGGTATTTTAAAGTTTTTTATCGAGACAGGCTGTTGATTCGTAAAAATTTACTTGATTATATTTATTATTATCTTCATATTGATTCGATAATTGTGGAGAGTAAAGAGCAATAGTAATTAAGAAGCTATTATATATTAATTGAATTATTAGGAACAGATACGATTGATTACCTTTACTTTCTTCTCATTAAGAGAAAATTTTATCACATATCAACATTCAGAAAAAGAAAGTATTAATTATAAATAGAGCATTGTTTTCATTTCCTCAACATGAAAAATTGAAATTGTTTTTTTTTCTGCCTTTGCCGGTCCGTCTATTTTAAGCTTCAGCGGATAAACGGTAAATGCTAGTCCTTAGTTAGAAATTGATTCGAAATCTGTATGGCCTGAAACCTCTCCAACGAACAGAAAATTTCACCTTTGAGGTTCATGAGGTCACGTGACTTTGCTAACTCTAAAACCATCTAGTCGACAGGAATATATATATGTATAAGTATATATAGGGTATCCGGAATTTCCTTTTTTATTGATATTTTTTTTATTTATAAGTCGATTTTATTGATGTCGGTTTTGCTTAAAAGATAATTTATCAAGACACACTACTAATCTAATATTTCACGTTTTGTTTAAAAAACAAAATGGCGGACACATCCAAACTTCATCAAACTATAAAACTGACTGGAAAGTTTTTGTTTCGCACTGTATATGTTTGCGAATTATTTTACGAAAGTTCCGACATTTGTGAATGTAACGAGAGGTCAAACATAGAAATCGGTCAAAAATTGTCTGATGTATGGCTCGAAAAAAACAAGTATGTTATTACATAGTGAATTTTAATTTCTTTCGACATTTTCCAAAATCAAGTGGGCGAATGTCAAATATTGTTGCTTGTAGTTAATCAGAATTGTTGACACTTTGTTGACTCAAATTTATCTTTTTTGTGATAAAACTTATTAGGCTCATCAAAATATGGTTCTTTCTAACGACGACAAAATTTTTATTAAAACTTTAATTTTGAGAGGATACAGGGTGCATGAAATCTTAGAACAATTTCCTGAAGAGCGTTATAAAAAAAGTACAATTAACGACTTCATTAAAAAATTTAATTTAACGCAGTCTATTGCAAGGCGTGAAGGTAGTGGGCGCCCAAGGAGTATACGAACACAGGTGAGTAGGATACCGTACGTTTTATGTTTTATAAACCACATTGAATTAATTTAGGAAAACATTCTCCGAGTTTAGAATTTGGCAGTTAGTTCTGAAAGAGCACGTGGTACTAGTTTAAGTGCTCCGCAAATTGCGAGGAGGTGTAATATTTCCCGTAGTTCCGTAAACCGGATAATAAATATCGATCTAGAACTTAAATTTATTAAACGAGAATATTCTTTTAAACTTACTAATGAAGTAAAAGCCAGAAGATTGCTGAGGTGCAGAAATCTTTTAAATAAATTTAGGACTAGAAGAGAAATTGAAAAAATCTGGTTTACTGATGAACTGATGAGAAATATTTTTACAATAAATCCTCTGAAAAACGCGCAAAATGACAGAATATGTATACCTCACCACCAACGCAAAAGGGAAGTGCCTTTAAATCGCCTGTTTAGGGAAAGAAACAAGTTTGGTAATTACGTAATGGTGTCTGCAGCGATCTCGAGGAATCAAAAAATTAATTTAATTTTTATTAATCAAGGCGTCAGGTTAAATTCTCAAACTTACTGCGATACCGTTTTAACACAAATGCTTCCTGAAATAGAGGATCGAGCCCCGGACTATGTTTTTATGCAGGTATGCTTGTGATTTATTTTTTTTGCTCTTTGAATGGTTGCGAATATGTTTTTAGGACGGCGCAAGGTGTCACACCAGTGCACATAGCCTCAATTATTTAAGAGAAAACGTAGCTGACTTTTTAGAGCCTCACGAATGGCCTCCAAATAGTCCATATTTAAATCCGTGCGATTACTTTCTGTGGGGCGATTTAGAGGCTAAAATTCATGAAAATGGTACAACATTTGAATATGTCGAAGAACAAATAATTCTTCAATGTTGGGGCCAAATCAGATGAGAACATATTAGAAAAGCAATCGACAGCTGGCGAAGTCGTGTTCAACTAGTAGTTGAAGCTAATGGTGGCCATATTAATGTTTAATTCTCTCCAATTTCTATGTTTGACCTCTCGTTACATTTACAAATGTCTGAACTTTCGTAAAATAATTCGCAAACATATACAGTGCGAAACAAAAAATGTCATTGTTAAAGGATTAGCAGATAAGCAATAACGCAATGCAGTGGTGTGTATTTTGGGAAAAAAATACGTTTTAAATTATAATATAATAAAAAATGAAAAGAAATAATTATTGGAATACATTTAATACTTACATTTCATTCTTTATCCGACTCGGAAGAGGAAGAATCGTTGTTGACATTAATAATAATAGGGTCGATTAAATCATCACAAATATTGTCAATTTTCCACATATTTGCCTCTACTTTGATAACATGCTCGATACAGTTTGTCCAATTTTCCTTACTCACATGACTTACAGCACTCTCAAACAATTTCACAACATCGTTTATTTTAAAAGTAGTATTTTTTTTTCCAACTTCCCCCTTTACCTGAGCCCATATTAACTCTATGGGATTAAGTTCACAATGATAAGGGGGAAGTCGAAGAACTGATATACCACGAGAAGAAGCCATTTCTTCTACAATGTAGGTTTTGTATTTATTCTTGTTCATTTTTGCAATTCTGTGAAGTTCTTTCCTTAGTGGATCTTTTGGAAACTTAATATGTTTCGAAATAAGCCACTCCAAAAGCTCTGCTTTACGCCAACGACTTGTGGGCAGTGCTTCTCGTAACCGTGAATGGTAACTTGCGTTGTCCATAACAATAACAGCCCCTTTTGAAATCAGATCCAACATTTGAACAAACCATTCCTCGAAGACATCCCCATTCATATCTTCGTGATAGTCCCCCGTGCGTTTTGAAATAAAAGTTAATAATCCACCATCAACAAAACCTTCAGAACTTCCAACATGGACAATGATAAGTCTTTTTCCTTTTCCAGATGGTGGCTGCAAACCTAACGACAAACCTTCCACGAATGCCCGCCTTCCGCTTTTAATGTTTTCATCTTGCCAAGATTGGGAAACTGTATATCCAGCATTTATCCATGTTTCGTCTAAGTAGAAGATTTTCAAATTTTGTTCTCTGGCATGTCAAATGCTTCTTAAATAGTCTCTTCTCCAAAAATCTATTTCCGGTTTATCTATCAAGAGAGATTTTCTATTATGTTTTGTATATCTGAAACCCACATCTTTCAAAAGTTTGCATAATGTCATTCTGGAGAATTTTGGATAGTCCGTATCTTCTTGCACTGATGTCATAATTTTGTCAAGTGTTGGAATTTCCTTTCGTAAGTAAAATCCATGGACTTTACGCTCTAGTCTTTGTTTTAATGACTCATCGATCTCAATTGTTTTTCGGCCTGAAGGAGTTTTAGGAGGTTGAAGAGTTCCATTCTTGCTTTCTTTTAGTAATCTATAAATTGTTGATTCAGCAACACACAACATAGCAGCCGTTAATTCCACAATATCATCAACACTTGCACTTGGATCCTTGTTTTTCAATGATATATAACAATTCAATATCAGAGTTTTTTCATTTGAAGATAATGGACCTGTTTTTGGTCGTTTAGATGGTCCTTGGCTTATTGACATTGTTTGGTACTTGCACAATTAACATTCAACAAATGTTTTAAATATATTCCAACTGTTTACAATATTATGACAACCATACAACTTCATACAACTTTACTCAAAGAACTAATACTAAGTACTGATTTAATGTACCTACTTTCATTTGAAATAATATTCCCGATAATGTTTCTAAGAAAACTGGGTTGTTTGGAAAATCCCTCTCAATAATCGAATAATCTGTAAATAGGTGTAATCGTATTAAGCCGATTACAGTAGGCCACTTGCCATTTAAAATTTCTGAGAAAAATTCCCCAAACACTACAGTAGTAATACAAATAAAAAATATTATGAATAAACTGGAATATCCGAACTCTGCCACAAAATAAAATTTTACCTGACTTGTATCAATTTGAGGATTACTGAAATGTTCGAACTGTGCCGCAACCATTTAGTTTAATCCTATTAGAGTCATTAGGGTTTATAATAGATAAAATCGGAGGCCCATAGAATAATGTATATTTCTGAAAGGTTTCAAAGATTTCTTGAATTAAATATTTTGAAGAAATCTTGATTGTTTTGATCGATATTTAGGGGATTAGGGGAAGGATGTTGATGCACTTACACTATTGCCTAAAAATCAGGAAGAAGTATTTAATAGTGTTCGTGAATTACAATTACGAACGAACCGAGAAGAGGAATTTCTATTAACAGCAGACCAGGTATTTAAAATTATTGCGTTCTCCTGTTTTTCCAACCTTAATTTTTTATGTAATTCGGATTGTATTTTGATGGATGGGACTTTTAAATACTGTTCAACTTTTTTTTACCAAATGTTTACCATTCATGGTTTTAAAAACGGCTATTACGTACCTCTTGTTTTTTGTTTGCTGCCGGACAAATCAAGTCAAACATATTCAAATTTGTTCTTAATTTTAAGACAAAAATGTAAAGAAGTAGGCTTAAATTTTCAACCTAAAGAAGTCGTAGTAGATTTGGAACTAAGCATTCATAACGCTATATATGAATGTTTTGACAAAGATCAAATTCTTTTTGGTTGTAAATTTCATCTCTGTCAAGCTTGGTTTCGTAAGATTCGGGAGTTTCATTTGGTACAAGAGTACAGACAGAAAGGTTCTGTAATTGGCGAATACTTAAAAGTACATTTCGGTATTATGTATCTTATTCCTAAGGAAGGAATTTTTTTATGATGAACTACATTTTTTGCTTCCGAATGACCTCTACCTCTATCACTTTTTCTATTAAAATTAGTACATCCCGTCACCTCTGACCTAAATCGTATATTCTTTAGCATAGCTGCAACTCATTCGTTCAATACAAAATGTACCTTACGGTATACCCTCTTGAAATATATTTTGGTACGTCTATGAAATCTACCTAAATGAATGTTTTATTACTCCTTGTCCTTTCTATATAGACTATAGTACTGAACACAATTATATCATCAAGCTAGACCATACATTTCTCGTTCTGTATACCTCTTTGAAAGGTTGCTGGAGCCCCTTTCAGACCCATGGGCATGCGCATATATTCATAATAAAAGCTGTTTTTGAAACGTATTCCTCAGCTATCTCGATCTGATGAAAACGAGATCCAATGTTGTAAAATATTGACAATGTCCAAGCATATCTAGTAACGTTGTAATGTCTGGTAATGGATATCGATCTCCAATTGTGATCTCATTTAATTTTCGATAGTCAACAACGAGTCAAGACTTCGGCTTTTGAGAAGCTTCTAACTAACTTGAAACTATGCAAATATTATTATTCCAAGGAGAATTAGAAGGTCTAATAATATTTCCATCGAACATTTTTTAAATTAGTTTTTGAATTTCCGCTCGATGAATCTCAGGACATCTGTATGATTTTGAATACACAGAAGTTAGAAGTTTCAATGTGATGTATTATTTCACTTGTAAAGGTTAGCTGATTTCCTTCGACATGGGAAATATCATTATAATCTTGAACTAACTTTAATGTTGATTGTCTCTCTTCGGGATTCATGTGTTCACTCCTAACCTTCGAGATATCGAATTCAACATTTTCGTAATAAATATTATCAAAATTTGGGTTGAGGGTTTGTTCTTATTTATAGAACGTCTCAACATTAATAGAAGGGCTCAAGTCTACTCGAAAATTGGATTCTGAAGGATTTAAAATTGTACTTGAAGCTATATTTTTCTCAACTTTTGATAGACAGTCCGGGATTTCTAATTTCCCGATTCGTGTATATGGCATAATCACATTATCATTCTTTACATTTTGAGTATTCACTTCAATTACTTGCTCACAACGTGGGGGTACTACTATACAATTCGTGGATCCAGTTTTAATGACGAAGTAATTTAATTTAATTTGAATATCAGGAGTTATAAACAAATTATTATTTAATGAAATTGACTGTCTCGTCCCTTACTTCGTGGAATATGCTCATATTAGTGTTTTTAAATGAAACTCAAGGTCTCTAGTTAATTCCACAATATAATACAAGTTATTGAAAATTCTAAAAAATTGACAATTGTTTCGATAAATCAATATCATCGTCAGAATGACAAAAGTTACATTTCATTTTATGCCTACCTGATGTTTAGTAGTTATATTTGGCTAGACCAAGAAGTAACCTAACTTGTGATTGGCTTAATATATGTTTATAGAAAAAAGAAGAAGATGTGATATTACAAATATTGAAGCTTAGATATCATTAGCCCTATGGTGATATCCTGGATATCATTTTTCCAATTAAGATCAGTATAACTGTGCAATGATATAGAAAACCAGGAAAACTATATTTGCTGATCTTTACAATTATCACTTAAGAAGACAGTTTATTAGTGGAGAATTCCCTAGATTTAACTGTTCATTGACAACTTCATATTGTGGGTTTCTTAAATGTCTTCTAATTTCCAGTTCTTCAAGGAAATTCAGTTCTTGTTTCTTTTCACAAATATGCAGTACTTCTAGTTTTGTGTTAGGTGTCAATGAATGATTGGTGTCAAGTAGATGTTTTGCGTAGTGGGATTTATCTGGTTGTTTTAATCTGTATGCTCGTAAGTGCTCACTGTATCGTATTTCAAAATTCCTAAGGGTCTGACCCAAATAGACAGCATTACATTCTGGATATTTGAGCTTATATATACCTGACTTCTTTAATAGTGGTATTTTTGTTTTTGCATTTAACAATTTTGTACTAACGTTACTTTCTGTTTTAAAAGAAATTGTTGTATTCGTTGCTGAAGATATTATCTTTGAAATATTATTAGAAATATTTCCTGCATATGTGATGGTTTTATAAGTTTTAATTTCATCAGCTTGTTTAGGATATATTAGTTGTAATGCCACTTTTTCCTCTTTTTTATTAATTAGCTTATTTATCATATCTAATGGATAACCGTTAGATGTTGCTATTTGTCTAATTGTATTAATCTCTCTATCAAAGTTACATTTGTTCATAGGAACTGAAAAAGCTCTATGTATCATTGAATTATATGCTGCTAGTCTGTGTGACACAGGGTGGTTAGAATTGAATGGAATTGTTACATCAGTTTGTGTTGGTTTTCGGTAAATTGAATAATCAAGTACATTATTAACTCTTTGAATTTTTAAATCAAGAAAATTGATTGAGCTAGTTTCTTCAATTTCTAATGTAAATTTAATTTTCGGGTGTAAATTATTGATGTGGTTGAAAAATATATCTAATTGTCGTTCACTACCCATAAAACAAGCTAATATGTCTGTCATCTACATGTCTATACCAAAATAAAATATTTTTCGAAATATTACTTTCAAAGATCTTTCTTTCTAAATTGTCCATAAAAATGTTTGCTAAAATAGGTGATATAGGGCTTCCCATTGGTGAACAATAAGATATATTAGTGTTTTTAAATGAAACTCAAGGTCTCTAGTTAATTCCACAATATAATACAAGTTATTGAAAATTCTAAAAAATTGACAATTGTTTCGATAAATCAATATCATCGTCAGAATGACAGAAGTTACATTTCATTTTATGCCTACCTGATGTTTAGTAGTTATATTTTTGGCTAGACCAAGAAGTAACCTCACTTGTGATTGGCTTAATATATGTTTATAGAAAAAAGAAGAAGATGTGATATTACAAATATTGAAGCTTAGATATTATTAGCCCTATGGTGATATCATTTTTCCAATTAAGATCAGTATAACTGTGCAATGATATAGAATATGAGCATATTCCACGAAGTAAGGGTCGAGACAGTCATTTTCAATAAGATATATATTCAAAATGAAGGTTAGATTAGGTACAATAAGATATATATTCAAAATGAAGGTTTACCAATGGGAAGCCCTATATCACCTATTTTAGCAAACATTTTTATGGACAATTTAGAAAGAAAGATCTTTGAAAGTAATATTTCGAAAAATATTTTATTTTGGTATTGATATGTAGATGATATATTAGCTTGTTTTATGGGTAGTGAACGACAATTAGATGTATTTTTCAACCACATCAATAATTTACACCCGAAAACTAAATTTACATTGAAAATTGAAGAAAATAGCTTAATCAATTTTCTTGATTTAAAAATTCAAAGAGTTAATAATGTACTTGATTATTCAATTTACTAAAAACCAACACAAACTGATGTAACAATTCCATTCAATAATAACCACCCTGTGTCACACAGACTAGCAGTATATAATTCAATGATACATAGAGCTTTTTCAGTTCCTATGAACAAATGTAATTTTGATAGAGAGATTAATACAATTAGACAAATAGCAACATCTAACGGTTATCCATTAGATATGATAAATAAGCTAATTAATAAAAAAGAGGAAAAAGTGGCATTACAACTGATATATCCTAAACAAGCTGATGAAATTAAAACTTATAAAACCATCAGACATGCAGGAAATATTTCTAATAATATTTCAAAGATAATATCTTCAGCAACGAATACAACAATTTCTTTTAAAACAGAAAGTAACGTTAGTACAAAATTGGTAAATGTAAAAACAAAAATACCACTATTAAAGAAGTCAGGTATATATAAACTCAAATGTCCAGAATGTAATGCTGTCTATTTGGGTCAGACCCTTAGGAATTTTGAAATACGATACAGTGAGCACTTATGAGCATACAGATTAAAACAACCAGATAAATCCCACTACGCAAAACATCTACTTGACACCAATCATTCATTGACACCTAACACAAAACTAGAAGTACTGCATATTTGTGAAAAGAAACAAGAACTGGATTTCCTTGAAGAACTGGAAATTAGAAGACATTTAAGAAACCCACAATATGAAGTTGTCAATGAACAGTTAAATCTAGGGAATTCTCCACTAATAAACTGTCTTCTTAAGTGATAATTGTAAAGATCAGCAAATATAGTTTTCCTGGTTTTCTATATCATTGCACAGTTATACTGATCTTAATTGGAAAAATGATATCCAGGATATCATCATAGGGCTAATAATATCTAAGCTTCAATATTTGTAATATCACATCTTCTTCTTTTTTCTATAAACATATATTAAGCCAATCACAAGTTAGGTTACTTCTTGGTCTAGCCAAATATAACTACTAAACATCAGGTAGGCATAAAATGAAATGTAACTTCTGTCATTCTGACGATGATATTGATTTATCGAAACAATTGTCAATTTTTTAGAATTTTCAATAACTTGTATTATATTGTGGAATTAACTAGAGACCTTGAGTTTCATTTAAAAACACTAAATTATTATTTAAATCAATAATTGCATTCAGTATTTTTAAATTATCTAATCGTTGTGAACAGTAAAAATGTTCATGAAATTTGAAAACACAACATTCTAAATTATGCGGTTGCCAATAACATTTTGAGGATTGGAATGAAGGTGCAGTAATTTTGCTGACGCTACCAACGGGAGATTTTACATCGGTTTTCGAACAAATTATTTTTTGAAATATTTTTCAGCTACAGCTGGTGTCTCATAGGATCTTGTGCTACCAGTATCGATTAAATTTTTAGATTTTGTTCTGGAAAAATTATATAGGGTAACGCACTTTCTAACTTATTAAAGTTTAACAATGTTTGGGTTGATTCTTAGGCTGGTGTCGTATATTATGGAGTTTTTCAGAAATGAAATTTCTTGGTTGATTAATATTGTTTTGGAACCTATATTGTCAATTTTTGAGTCGGGGTCTAGATGTGTTTCTGATATACATACTCAGTTGATTTGGAGTTGATTGGGAAATCTTTGGCTCTGATTAGGTTTCAAGACGTTTTGCCCATTATTAGAAAAGTTTGTATTATTCCTATTAGGATGATTATAAGGAGTTGATGGACGATTTTGTGGGTTTGATGTGTGATTTAGATAATTCTGCATGGAATTTGGTTTAGGATGTGGCTGCCTATGTATCCCATGATTTTGGAAATAGGTTTCTCTCACCTTTATTTTATGCACATATTCTCTTGCTATTCTTGATTCGTTCACAATTAATCCATTATATTTAATCAATAATTCATTGACATAATGTTCATCTACCTTTTCACTTTTATATTTCATATTATTTAATTAATTATCATTGTCACTCATGACATTCATGATGCATAAAATATCTTTTCGTCGTCGCTCAAATCTTCAATTGCCATCTAATTCAATTGCCCTTCTTTCATATTTAATCTTTTCTAATTAATCCGTACCCAATATTATATCAAATTCCATTTCTTTCACTACTAATAACTGTAATTAAATGTTCTTACCATTTATATTCAAATTCAAATTTATAAATTTATTTGTTTCAGATAATTTTTTTCCATTAATTCCAATTAAATTGGTTTTAGGCATTTTTATTATTTTATTTTCAATTCCTATGACATTTAATATATTACTTTCTTTTATTAAAGTTGCCTCTGAACCAGTATCTACTTATATCTTTAATTTATTTTGCCCAATTTTTCCGTGTAATATTATTAAACCAATCATTTTATCATTATCCCCATTTTCCTCAAGTGTTATACATTCTACAGGATGTTCATAGATTACATTATTATTTTTGTATGGCTTGCTTATTGGAAATTTTGGTATTCATCGGTCCTTATTTCTTGCATGGAATTTGTTCTATTAGCTTCACTGATTCTTTCATGATTCTCTGGACTATCTTCTACTCTATTTTCACTTCTTGACCTTATATGAAAATGAACCTGCCTACACTTATCATTATTATTAACGTTTTCCTGATTTCTAGAATAATGTATTCCTCTTCTGTTCCTATTTTGATTATTTTCCTGATTATTTTGATTTTGGTATTCATCTTTGTTATTTCTATAAGTTTCATCATTTAAGTTATAATGTCTATTATCATATCTTGTTCTATTCTGGAAATTATGTCCATTATACTCTTCTCCATTATTAAAATTCCTATATCTACTCGTATTATCGTTTTTATTATTTCTACTATCAAAATTATTTGTATCATTTGTTAGATATTTGTTATTTTGATTATTTTGTTTTCTAAAATTTTTATCATTATTGTTTTTTGAATTATGATAAATTCTATTTCTATCTTCCCAATTTTTTTAAGTATTTGTCCTTTCTATTCTTAACAACTAACCTATCCATGGTTTTAATTTCATGCATTGATATTGCTTCATACAATTCCTGTTTAAAATGTCTACTGATATTGCAAACTATCTCTTCTTCATTCATTTGTGGGTTTAAATATTGTGCCATCGAATATAATTGAAGCATAGTTATAGTAGTTATTACTTCTGTTTTCATCAAATTTGCCTAATTGAAGTTTGTCTCTGCATAGTAGTTGTGCATTGTTTCCCCAATATTGTGTGAAAAATAATTTCTCAAAATCATCAAAACTGAATGTTCCTCTCCTGACTATTGAACCACGCTGAAGGTTGTCCCATAAAATACTCTCTAATAATATCCTTCAGTTCTTCTATGTTCTTAATATGCTTTGTTTTATTTTTAATTGACTTTATAAAAATCATCGGATGCATTTTCTGTATGTTTCCCTCAAATTTGATATTATCCTAGTTTGAAAAATTTCATTTCTATTTTCTTCTAATTCTTTTATTTTATTTTCATTAATAACGGTATGCTCTTTAATTACAACTAACTCATTTTAAACTTCACACATTTTATTATTGGATATTTTATTATATTCTTGTACTTTTTTGTAAATTTTATTGATTTCACATGTTGTATTTTTCATTGATACCTCTAAATTTACCTTCATTTCTTTAAACAATTTATCATGTTCCTGCATTTTATTATTTACATGATCTATTTCACCCCTTACTTCCTTGTAAAATTCTAAATTTTGTTCTTGTATTCTTTCCTCCAATAACTTAGATGTATTCACTATCTCTTTTTTGTTCTCTTCTAATTCCCTTCTCATATATTGCTCCAGTCTTTCTATCTATACACTCATTTTGTCTGTTATTCGATCTTCCATCGTACTCATATTCTCAGTCATTCGTTCTTGCATCGAACCCATATTCTCTGTCATTCGTTCTTGCATGGAACCCATATTCTCTGTCATTCGTTCTTGCATCGAACCCATATTCTCTGTCATTCGTTCTTCCATCGTACTCATATTACTTGCAATAAATTCCATAAGCCTATGAATTTGTGGTTCCATACTTGTATTTTCTTGTAACTGACTTGTACTATATGAAACACTTGTCTGTCCTTTATCACTCTTATCGATATTCTCCTCACTCTCTACATTCTCACCTTCACCACTCCTTGGTACAGTCTTTACATTTCTCAAATCCATGCTCACTATTATTCCTTTTTCTTAAATTGATATACTATAAATGCTTATCGATGATATTGATTTATCGAAACAATTGTGAATTTTTTAGAATTTTCAATAACTTGTATTATATTGTGGAATTAACTAGAGACCGTGAGTTTCATTTAAAAACGCTAATATGAGCTTATTCCACGAAGTAAGGGTCGAGACAGTCAATTTAAGTAGATTTCAATAATTATTCTACTTGAGTGTATCTACCAACACCAATACACTCAAATTAAGTATTTAATATTATTATTTATATAATTTGGATGTATTTACCAACACCAATACATCCAAAATTAGTTTTTTATTATTATTAATAAGTTAATGTAATAAGGGTGGTGCTGTTAGGAGCAACATGGTTATTTAACACCACTTGATGAGCAAAATCAGTATCTAAGGACAATAAAAATGAGTAGATCTCACTTAAGTGATCAATATCAGTTTTTTTGTTTATGACATTGTTATTTTGTGAAATGAAAGCCATTTCCAAGAATGATCTTTCCGTTCTATTAGACTCAGTCGCCAACACTTTCACAGCTTCATAATTCATCTGATGATCAAGAGAATTTACATGAAAAGCTAACGCGCACCTCTCTGGGTGTAATCTAGAGTCACTCTTATGTGAAACTATACGGTTAGATAGAGATCTTAAAGTCTGCCCCATATACTGCTTATCACAATCCCTACAAGGAATACTATACACCACGTTAGTAAGTGAGGTCAAAGGACTTTCATCTTTTACTCTAGTGTAAATCGATCTGATTGAAAGAACAGTTTTATTAGCAATTTTGAAATTACCACATGAACGGAGCAATCTGGCAAGTCTCGGAGTTATGTCCTTAATATATGGCAAAGTAGCAAAAACCGGTCAAGAAGGGGACACATCAGTTCCAACATCCATCTGGGCTAAGTTAGGATGGCTATTAAATGTATCCAGAACTTCGTCTATTAGCTTTGATCCTAATATCCAATTCACAATCGAAATGGAAGACTTCGAGAATTCCGTACCTTTCTTAGACACTAAATTTATAAGAAACAACAATACAATTATTATAGATTGGTACGGGAAGCATGGTAACGTGTGAACATGAAATTATTTATTTTATTTCATAAAATGTTACGACATTTTCGTTTTCTGGTGTGATGCGGTTGGTTGGCTCTTCCGTTAACTCAATTTCTGTAAATCATTTCACAATTCACGATCTGTAGTTTACGAATTTACAACTTTATGGAGTCTAACCTCACTTCGGAGGTAAGTAAACACGTGGTTGTGAACTTCATTTAATTATTCTTTATTGACGACAGTCTTCAACTGCTGTTTTTCATTTTAGTCTCCCTGATAATGAGGACAAACATATATATATATATATATATATATATATATATATATAAATATATATATATATATAAATATATATATATATATTTTAATTATTTAAGGTATATTGCAAGTATAGATTTTTTAAGATTCAATTTAGATTAGTAAAATTTGTTATCATAGTTTAATTAATTTCTGGGCACCAACCTATCATTTAAAAGGTGAGTAAAATTCAATAATATTATTTAGAAATTGTTGGAATTGTCCTAAACTAAATAATTATAAATATATTTGCTCCGGCTCTGTACAAGATGACTTGTCTACAAGGAGTCGATTCTTGAAAGAATTGTAGTATTGATCTATATCTCCTTTTATAATTTTTTTTCTATGAAAGTAAATTTGAGTTGATTTAAATTTTAATAATATATTGTAATATTGATAAAGTTTTTAACAATTGTTGCAATTTTAAGATAAAATTCAATTCTCTATTTAAGAAACACCCTGTATCTAATTTTTTTTAATAGAACTATTGAATTATATATATATTTTTTTAAAATTTATTCGCAATTATCATAAAATATCTTACCTTCTAAACTATAAATACAGGAACTGCTTCTTAGTATTCCCAAACAAAGATCTTTGTTTCTGGATTTCACGTTCCTATGTTAAGACTACCTTATAAGAAAATAAATTAATTTAAGATCTACAAAAACATTCAATGCCTTATAATAAAAAGAAAACTTCTGCAATATACACTATTTGAGAATTTTGACAACAATTAACCAGACCTTTTAAAGTGACTCTCCCCTTTCTTCCAATTCTTATAAGCGTGTTTTATATGTATATAAACCTCTCTTCAAATTAATCTCTTCTGTTTTCCAACTCTTACAAACGTGTTCTATACGTATAGAAACCTCTTTTTAAATCAATCTCTTCTATCTTCCAATTCTTACAAACGTATTCTATATGTATATAAATTTCTTCGATTATTCCAAAATATCCATCTGAACTGTCAACTACAATGTCTCAATTCTGAATTATCACTCCTTATATTAGCCAGCCAAATCAAATGTAATCAATCTTTCAATATTTCAAAAGTCTCTACTGCCTTAATATATCTTTTTTCTCTTCTCAAAAATTTTCTTTTTTAAAAACGTCAAAAATATGTCAAGTCCCTCGATTCTCTTTTTCAACAAACTCCACATAACGACTTAATTTTAATGGGTTGTTTGTATACATTTCTTTTTTAATAACTGTCGTTTACTGTCAGACTTTCAAAAATTATAACCATTCTCACATAATTCTATAAATTTTTCTCTTAGCTTTCTGCTTCTTTGGTGGGTGTAACTATTGGTTGGTTTTTGTCTTTATTAATATAATCAGACAAACGTTTCTGTTACTCGCATAAAAGAAGCGTATTACAATGTTCATTAAAAATTGTTCTAATAAGCGCGACACGGTAAAAATATTAAAAACATTTCGAATGCTTTTATACCTAACTCAAAGTTCTCTTGTATCCTTTCATTTCTTATCATTGGTTTGTTTGGTCTGAATAAAGCTTGATTTTCTATCACATACTTTTCAAACATTTTTCAACTGAAAACAAATATCCATTTTATCATTAAAGAAATTGTATGCATATGAACTTAAGAGATCTTACTTAATACTGTCTAAAACAGTTAAATTAAAATTACGTCTCCTCCAACTTGCACTTTGTTTTTTTTTATATAATGAAACTAGTGAACACATTTATTTCAAGGTTATGGCACATCATCGTGCTCCTATTGACTTCTTATCTGTTATATTATATAATATATATATATATATATATATATATATATATATATATATATATATAAATATAATTAAATATAATATAAATTTCATTTAATTTTTTTTATATGCAATACTTTTGGAAAACTCTGTATTGTTTACAGAATCAATATGGTTGTAAAACCCATTATATGTGAGATTTGGCGCTATTTAATTTCCGATGGCATTTACATGTCACAATTGGAAAAAATATTTAATGATAAAGAAAATAGAAGTCATGATAGGCAAGAAGTTATAATAAAAGAATCCCAAATCTTTGTTGTAAGAAAATAACAAGTTTAGTCTTTTTTTAAAAAGAGGCCAGTTTGTAACCACAGTAGAATGTGGTTATTTATTTGGAAAAAATAAGTGACTTGAATATGAGAATCCGAACGGACAACATATCATTCCAAATTTCCCCAAAAATTTGTATAACAGTAATTGAACAGTGTAATAAATTAGTATGCGGCGTTATTCGGCATATTCGTAGTAAATTCAGTGAGTGTGGTTTTCGAAAAATTATTCGCAATTCGGAAAAAGGTGAAGGATCCTGAATCCTAAATTAGTGTTTGCAGTTTTTTCCCGTCCAGATTTCTGGTGAGTCCGTTCCAGATTAATTAAATAGATTATTGTTTCATCGAACACCAGGCTTTAAAACAAAATTGAAATTAGATGCATCTAAATATTGAAATTAAAAATTGAATTCAAATAACAACGAAATATAAGTATACTCATCGAACAATTAAACTAGTGGTAGAAATTATTTTAAAAAATCGGTTACTTGACATTTACCGAGGAGTCAACTGACAATTCAAATTTTCGACATTTTTTGAAAGCAGTTGATAGAAATTGAACATATCTCTATCAATAGAAATTTGTATTTGGACAGTGAAATTCAGTGGATCATTGGTGACAGACAAGTCATTCATTCATAGTAAGAGTGAAAAAGCAATTAACTGGCATTTCTGATTTTAAATTTACGTTCACAGGAGATAATACAGAACAAAATTAATAATCTAAATATTGAATTCGGAAAATACTTTAAAAATTATAAAAAACTCTAAATTAGAACGAACTGAACCCACCTGAGAATAGAGTCAAATAATTCAATGTGAAATAAATTCATCTTTCGATATTTCAAAAAAAATGTATTTTGCTAGCTGGGAATTTTGACGACTACTGTCAATTTAGAAGTACATATAATTATGGTGCTTAGGCCGTACGTTCAATATATATAATAATAAAAATTGTCTCTTAAGTTGTAAAGTTAGACACACCAACTCAGTTATGTCTCGACCAAAAAACTGTCACTCAAACTGTGACACTCTGACAATCAGATAATGTTCCTTCACATTGAAAAGACCCTTTTAAATTAGTTAAACTTGAAAAGTATCTATATATAAAATATTTTCTGTTTTCTCTAATATGAAGTGTTTTAATAATTGTTAACTTACTTTGCACGTAAGTATAAAAATTAGTTATTCAATAAAATGTAGCAGCATGTCCATATTTCAGCCTTGAAAAAGAAAATAAAATTTTTCGAAGCGTTGGGTAGTAAATTAGAGTTTAATTCAGCCCTACTTACAACGAAATCCCTGAGATATTGAAAGATTTTTCAGTTATCTACTGTCAAGAATACCCTTTTGGTTTATACTTAAGTCAGTCACAGGATAGGTCACTTCTTGATCCACCCAAAAAGAATTATTAAACGTCAGGTAGGCGGCATCACATGAAATGTAACTTTTGTCATTCTGACGATGATATTTTATGATATCGAAGCAATTGTCTGTTTTTTAGAACTATCATCATTTTATTATTGTGAAATTATATAGAAACAGTTTCATTTAGTTTTTTATAGTTTCATTCGTTATACTGAAATCACTTTTTAGAAGTCTATACGCTTGTTAGTCGCATATATAGTGAGGCCAATTATGAATATCCTTTCGTTTATAATACATTTTATTAAACGTGAGTACATATACACCACCAAATTGAATCACCTATCAGTTTGTAATATACATAGATGAAACGTATTAATTTTTTAATATATATTTGAAATTCGGTTCTCATAAAATAGTTTTAATGAAAAAAAATTACGTTCCAGTGAAACAATAATTCATGTAATAACAAAATTAAGCTTATTGGTGTTCTTGTTTATTTTCAATATGCGAGATAAGAAGTAATGTTATGGTAGAAAACAAGGAAAACTTGGTAATTTTAGTAATCCGTATTGCCACCTCTAGCCCTTACGCACTCTATTCATCTAATGCTGTCCAGTTGAGTTGTGCCATTTGGATCATTTCCACTATCTCTTATACTTCTTTAAGCTGGTCCCACATGGTTTCAATGGGTTTTAAGTCCGATGCACATGCAGCCAGTTTAAAGTTACTGCTCACATTTCCAGAGAGTTTTAAGCCAACCTATTAGTATGAGGAGGTGCATTTTCATACTAGTTCTATTACTTATCTCCCACCAGCTAAAGTTGGTTGAATGGGAACCAAAGGAGGTTGGTTGTGATCATAATGTATCTCTAGAGCATTACAGTTCATCCCTTATATTGTGGAATTGATCTGGCAACCTGGTGTAATCTTGTTTTTTTGGAGCTTGAAGAACCCGAGTCTAAGACCCACTCTGGTTTGAAATGAGGAGATTTTGCCATTTTTCAATTATCCAGTTATAGTGAAGGGCACCAATTTAATCGGTCAATTTTATTTTGCCTGGACAACTCAGGAACTCGTAACAGTCCTCTACTGTACAAGCCTTGAGCACGAAGTCTTTTTCGAATGGTAAATAAAGCTTATAATAAAAATGGACATTTTTCCCCGTGTTTGATGAGAGGTCGAATGGCATTTGAAGAAATGTCCAACCAGTACATTCTTCGACATTATTCACTTTGAGAGCAAAACTATCTCCAAGACAAAATTGGAATATATGTGAAAATATTTTGTCGGGTTAAAATATACTCTTTTAGGTTAAAAAATAACGTACGGTTTTAATTCAATCGATTCACCCTCTCAGATTCGTCGTAAGAAAAAATATATATTCAACCTTGTGTATGTTGAAAAATTTCCAAACTTGACTTCTCATTAATTGTATCGGCCAATTTTAGGAGAGATATGTAGAGGCAAACAATGTCTTGCAGTTAACCTTGCATAAACAGAATAGCTAATTATAATTTTTTTATGCTTGGTGAGCTATTTTGACATATATGGCAAATTAGATTGTTTTTATTCTTGAACTTCACAGTCATGTTAATTAGTTATGGTTTCTTCCAATAAATATGGTATTTTAGGTCGAGGACAAGAAAGTTTTGAATAAAATAAACAGGTTGAACTTTTTCGTATATTGGACTTCCATATGGTGACTATAGATTTTACCTGGCAATGCCAGTGTTGTAAGTTGTGAATACCTAGAGTCCCCACAATAATGTTGACTTCAATTGTCAGCAAATAAAAAAACTCCTGTCATAGGAAAAAAGAGAAATTATCATTCAAAGGAATAATATACAGCCGCAAATATTTTGACATCGGTATATCGAGGAACCGTTGGTAAAATATGATGTGAGAGCGACAAATCGTTAGATAGAAGGAGAAAGGATTTATTCGAACGTTCGAGTTCGCAATCGAAAACATGTTAACAAGTGAAATCTCATATATATATATATATATATATATATATATATATACAGGGTGTCCCGGGACTAATGGGAAAAAAGTCGGAAGCGTATAATATGAGATTTACCTACAGTACTACAAAAAAATAATAGCAGAAGATGAAAAATATTAACGACTTATTAATTCGAAAGTTGGTAAGAAATTTTTATAAGTGTTTTTACCGTTTATCAAGTTACCATAGGATTGGTTGTCAAACGTTGTGTAGAATAGTTCGTCAATAATTCATAAGTCCTTAATTTAACAGTTACAATGGCAAAATTCGCTTTTATCGAGTACGCAGATATGCATCTAATGTATGGACTGGCTTCTCGAAACTGTTTAGAGGCCAGAAGGCTTTATGAAGAACATTTTGCAAACAGAGCATTGCCAGACAGACGAATGTTTGAGTGTATTGATCTCAGGTTACGAGAAACAGGTATGAATAAGTAAATGTAATTTTCTATGTATACAAAACAAAATTTTCAATTTTAGGAATATTTTTGCCAAAAAAAGGTGGAGAAGGTCCAGTACGAAGCATACGTACTGTGGCAGTTGAACAAGACTTGTTTAATGCATTTGATAATGAACCATCAACGAGTTTTCTAAAAGTATCAAGAGAACATAACGTCTCGAAATTAGTTGTTCATCGCGTCCTAAAAGAACAGCTGTTATATCCTTTTCACATGAAAAAAGTACACAGTATGACAGTGGCTGATTATCCTGCACGACTCGAGTATAGCCAGTGGTTTCTGCGACAACAACAAGCAGACAATACATTTATTAGTAACGTTCTCTTTACGAACTAATCCGGTTTCACCAGAGATGGAATCATAAATTCTCATAATATGCATTTATGGGATGATGTGAATCCACATGGCATTATCCAAACTAGGAGCCAGCATCATGGTTAATATTTGGGCAGGAATAGTTGGCAATCATTTGATAGAGCCATATACTTTATTGACGGTACTTTGACTGGTCAGAGATATTTGGAGTTTTTGCAAAATTAGTTATGGAACCTGTTTGATGATGTGCTACTACAAACTCGTAGGAATTTATGGTTCATGCATGATAGGGCCCCTCCTCATTTCAGTTTAGATGTACGACAGCATTTACACACAAGGTTTCCTAATAGATGGATCGGTCGTGGAGGCCCTTTTTAATGGCCACCGCGATCAGGAGACGTTAATCCTATGGATTTCTTTCTCTAGGGTTATCTCAAAAGTAAGGTATACGCAACACCTGTGCAAACAAGACAAGATTTAATAGACAGAATTGTGTTACACTGCAATGTTATTAGAAATAATGTGGGATTGCTTATTCAAGTGCAAAGAAACAACCTTCGTAGACTTAGAATGTGCGTGGAAGTGGGAGGAGCTCATATTGAACATTTATTAGAATAACGTTAGTTTTTGTTGTTGTTTAGGAATAAGTATTAGTATAATGTTTTATAACTTGTGTTTTTTGAGGTTTTCTTAATGGTTTGATAATGTTTTGTTCGTAATTTTGATTAAAAGGAAGTAAATCCTGGACATCGTATTAATAAGTTAGTCAGGTAGATTTGTCAATTTCGATTATTTCATACAGGGTGTGCCATCCCTGCAAATTTTTTGGATCACTAACCATTGCGAGTAATCCGTCCCTGGCTTTAAGGCAGTACTGTAAATCTGTTTACCTTTCCAAAATAAACATACACGTACATTATAGCTTTGCCGTAAATTTGATAAAGATCAAATAATTAGTACAAAAAATAAAAATAAAAACCAAATTCAAAATTAATACTTTGGAGGCCTATAACTCGAAAACGAGGGCCTCCATAGAAAAAGTCTATATGAAGTACTAACATTATTTTGGCTCAGATTATACGCTCCTGACTTTTTTCCCATTAGTCCCGGGACACCCTGTATATATTATATATATATATATATATATATATATATATATATATATATATATATATATATATATATATATATATATATATATATAATGATATGGTCGAAGAACTGAAACTAGTTAAAAATTATTATTAATAAAGGTCCTCGGAGAAGATATTGTTCCTCTAAAAACATCATTTAGATAAGTCTCTCACTGGATTTTCTATAACTTCAATGAAACTTTTCTATAATAGTTCTTCGATTTAGCTGCAAATGCTTAGGAAATCTCAGCTCACATACGTAAATATGTTTCTTACTGGAATATTAACTCCTGAATTATATACCAGGAAGTTTGATCATTATACATCCGGCATTGCTTCTCACATTATTTCAGCTTACTATTCGTTAACTGCTTATAATAAGAGTTTTTAAGTGTTTTGGAAATGGTGGTTTTGATATCGGCGTTCTCAACGATCTGTTATTGTACCAGCTAGAGCAGCATCGTCTCATAAAAATTGCTACTGTTTACATCAATAATATATTTACCAGAACAAACAACAATATTACATACACTTAGGAATATAGTTCAGCTGCCTGGATTCAAAGGATATTATTTTATAACTATTAGGAATCATTGACATTTTGCTTTCATGTATATTGACATAGATTATGAAAAATGGGGAAGAAATAATTAGGACACGACACAAGCTTTAAGTATAGAAGCAGATAACACAATCTCCTCAATTTGAGTGCCACTTGAATAAACTAATGAAATCCATAAATATCTACTAAAAGTATGTACCCTGTGATTATGATTTTTTGAGTATGTACAATATGTTGCAATAAGGCAATAACTCGGCAATAAGGTCTAATTTTGTGATCTCTTTATAGATTTATACATACCTTCAATTGGATTAACAAAGGAAAATGTTTGAAATCATAAAAATAACAATTTTTAACATAGAAAGTAGAGAGACATGGTAAGATCATGGATCATTTGCTATCAAGGTGAAAAATTAAGTAAGACAGGAGGGAATTTACAGCTGTGAGCACCAATGTAACGCAGAAATTGAAGAGAACTCAATGAGATGATCAGAAATTTGATCGAGTAGGCGGGCATCCTAGGACTACAAATGAATCAGAACAAAACAAAAAATATGGGACAGTGTCCAGAAAGTAGAAAAATATATGTATATAGGTTCTAACAACAGCAAATTGAGAATTGTTGAACAAGAAATGAATGCAAAAGAAAATTCTGGCGTTAAAAATCATTTTTGTGAATTAATGTAATGTATGTTTGGTATATTGCATGTTATAGATAATGTTCTGTACACGCTTTGTTAGAGTTTTTCTAGAGCCACCAAGGAATAGCACTATCAATTATAACCCCTCTAGTGAATTATCAACCAATGAGTTGTACTTTCCGATGAGTATAATTTGTGATTAAATATTCCCGCCGCAGTCAATAATCGAAGCCAGACCTCCCGGTTCCAAGTTCAATGCTATGCCCAACTATGTTTTCTTATCTTTAATCATTCATATGCTGAAAGTTTTCAGAATGGTAATTAATTAATGTAGTTTACCGTGTTCAATGAATTGGTGTTTCGAAATGTAGAATATTACTATAAAAAGTAGTTCCAGTTTTTTGTAAAAAGGCGTCTACTTTAGATCGTTTATAAGTTGCTTATTTTAAATAGAAACCTGTAAATTTTATTATATTTTAAATGTATTTTCCTGAAAAAAACTATACTTTTGAGATATTCCATTATTTTTAAAAAAATAAACCACATGTTTGATTTTGATGATAGATGGATTGCCAAGCAGGATCCGGTTCGTTGGCCAGCTCGCTCTTCTGACTTGGTTCTTCTAGATTTTGACAGGCGTTTTCAAAGCCTATTACGATATGTGGTGCAGAGAGTGTTACTTGCTATAAATTTCATAACACCCAAACATATTTCCATAATTACTAGACATAACTCAATGAAAATGATTGATAAAGATTTAGAAGTAGATGATGCTAATTTTGAATACGTACTTATTATAAAACTATTTGTTCAAGATTACGTTTAGTTATCTATGTTTGTAAGTTATGGAGTTAAATTGTGGTATTTTAACCCTTAATTACTTGCGTGGGTGTATTTAGAACAACAGTGCCAAATTTCTTGCCGCCATCAAACGTACGATATTTTTGAGGCCTACACCCCAACCTAACCTGTGACTGAAATGTAATGTACCTTTTCTTAGACCGGAAGATAGTAACATAAATTTCCGGTCATGTATACCAAGTATGGTGACCATTCAGGGGTCTACTTATGAAATGACGAAAAGAAAAATGATGGTTATGAATAATGCAAAAATGCGTGAATATACAGGGTGTTCCAATTAAAGAAATGGGTGAGATGACCATAGGGAGGAGGGGGTTAAAGTTGTAACGAGTACATATGAGCAAAAAGACGTCCACCTTTATATGATTTTTGACTTACTTATGTATTTTTCCAAAAAAGTGGCGGCTTCCGATTTGTAGAGGGTGGATAGTTTTCATTGAAATGCTCTGTATTTCATCTTTTGCACACAATGAATATAGTCGATTTTGTGGGTGAATTACATTAATTAGTAATTGCATATTTGTGCATGTTCATGCATATTTCATCAAAAACTGCATATTATTGCATATTTAAGTCGTTATTATTATTTATTTTTATTTCTGGAAATACATACTGACCACCCTCGATTTTATTTGCTAGGCTCACCCTTCTCGCCCATCTGCTTTCCCAAATGCGACCCTTTATCATGCATTACCTGCTGGTACTTTCACAACCACGTGTCACAGCGTTGGTGTCGTCTGAATATTATCCTGTTCATATAAAGTGAGTAAGTGTAACAAAGCTGTTTCATATATTAAACCATACTCAGAACTAACGATAGATGGCGACAAAATAATTTGTCGCGCCTGCAGTGAAATGGTACGTTAATTAAATTTCAGTTTATGCATTATTATTTCAAATAAAGGTTTAGAGTATACAATAAAATCATAATATTTATCGTGTTCTATTGTATGAAATTTTTAAAATGGCTTGTAATTTTTCATTTCTGAAATTATTGTCGCATGTGCCTTCCGAGAGAAAATACTTGGCGGATCGGCATACTAAAACTCCTTAACATATTGCAAAATGTGAAAAATTGAAGCATGAAAATTGTTCCCAGCAATTCGTTTCTCAATGATTAACAATAAATGAGAAGAAATCGGATAAATGAGAATTTCATAAGGCATTTAAGTAAGACATTCGTTTCTTCACATATACAATTGAAAAAGTTAAATAATCTCAATTTGAAATAATTTATACACACATATTATGACATATTTGAGAAAAAAATATGTAAATTCTTTTTATATTAAAACAATGTAATAACTAGTCGACAATAATTTTATTTATCTAATCGTAGATGAAAGTACTCATGAAGACCATTTTGGAAAGTCATATTTGAATTAATCGAAACCACTTGAAAAATCTAATAATTTAACAATTACCCGATTTTCACAAGAAGATTTATTAAATTTGTTTTTACCTGAGAGCGTACCATGTGCAAAAATTTCACTTATTTTGTCAGACGCTGTATTCTACACGATGAAAAAGCAGTTCAAAGTTTAAAACATTACATTATTCTTAAATTGATTAATAAATTTAAACATAGAACAGACAGAAGACTTGCCTTCAGCACCTCTCCTGTAGTCAATTCACCTTCTGTGAAATATTTTTCCTTACCATTTTTTGATCAAAACATGTGCAGTGACATTTCCAAATTCATTGAAGACACAGTACCTGGTACTAAAGTTTCTTTTAAAACTTTTAACAATTTAAGTAACCATTTAGTCAATTCTAAAGACAAAATCAGTAAATTGAAAAGTAGCGGTGTGTATAGGCTTGATTGTGCTGATTGCTCCGCCTCCTACATTGGTAGAACCTGTAGACCACTTCTTACTCGTATTAACGAACATTTGAAGAGACCAGATAAATCTATATTTGGTAATCATCTCAAATTCCATAATCATAATTTTAGCCCCAACAGAAATTCAAAAATTTTACACAAAATAGATAATAAAAATTTTCTTAGATTGGATCTGTTCGAAGAACTGGAGATCTCCAAAGAACTTACAAAAAATCAGCTCTGTTTGAATACGCAAGTAAACTTGGACAGAGATTTCCTTCCCCTCCATCAGAGGATCAAACATAATTAAATTAAAGTTGGTAACACTTCCTTTGCAATCGGTACTAGACCACTCTTCAAGTTGGTACTGGTATTTCACTGTGACTTTTGATATTTGACATTTGACTTGACACATTCTGTCTTGTCAGCTTTGCTTTTACATAACCACAAGGCCTGGGTTCTAAGATGTTTTTCGTTAGTTCTCTTATAGAATAATATGATTTTGTAATTTTAAACAATGTTTTTTACATGTTTGAAACTTCTTGTTACCTGACTTGTAAGTACTCACTTGATTTTCCTAATTTTATAACCTCTCTTTTTTAAATTCAATTTCGGTACTCTCAACTGAGTGTTTACTTTCAGGAAGCACTGATGATGACGAAAGTCGAAAGCGCTTTGCTATAAATAAAAAGAAAATTATACACTTTTATACAAAAACTTCGCTTCATTTATATGAAACATTTCTATTATAACATTATTCACACAACCTGCTTAGCTCCAAATCGTGTAGCAGAAGATATTCGGAATCGATTTCCGATGCTAACCATTTAATTATTAATGTCAAAAAAATATTTTCAAAAGCCCATTCGAAAGTCCAATTGCATCCCGAACCTATAATTACCAGAGGGGGTACGTGTTTAGATGCAGCAGTTTTTTAAGCCGATAATTTTGCAGGTATTAAAAATAAATTTTTTGAAATAAAGTACGGGTTTGCCCCAACACCTTGCATTTATTGAGGCAAGCTATTGCATCGTCTCAAACTCTATTCACAAATGGAAACAAAAGGTCTGCCTCTATCAGAATCAATAGAAAATATACAAGAATTTGATGAGTCCTATAGAAAAGTTAATGTTAGAGTAGGTGAATCTATAGAAGAAAAATGAGGGATTTCTTAAATTGAAAATCTTGAAGGGCGAAATAAATGAGGTTATTGATGTTAATTCTGATTTATCAATAATTGTAAAAATGAAAAATGGGCCAATTATAAGTTTTTGGATTCATAAACATGTTTTCAGACAGAAGACAATAACTTCTGATACAAAATTTTCAACTACATTTATTTGAGTAGCAATTGTTATAAAAATATGTTGTAAATACAGTATAGTTTGTGAATGGACTAGTGGTCATGTCTAGGAATAGATTGAATTAAATAGTGTACTTATATTTTTGTTTAGTTATTTGTAAATTAGAATTAAGAAAATTTTCTGTGAATAAAAATATTAGATGGCCACCATTATTTCTACCTTTTCTTCATCAATTCCTGGCAAAGTTTAGCATATTGTCTGCATAGATGGTTGAATTGAATGCATAATAATTCCTTAATTATCGATGCTTATATTATGAACATATATTTCGTTTTTGTGCTGCATATAATCCGTCCTATAGTTATTAATAAAAATATCGTTATTCATTGTGAACATAAATATTTTGAAAATGTCTTAAATATGTCGAAATTGCTTCATTTTTGGTATAACTTGTCCTACACAAACTGCATCTAAAATACTATGCAGTATTTGAAAATATAACAGTAAATACCAGTTTTCATTTGAAATGAGCGTTATAATCGCAAGTGCTCTATTTATAATAATAACTTATCACTTAATATAATTTTAGATATACAACACAACTCTATCCGCCATAACATTTGACCACAACTATTCGTGCCACACCCTGTATTTATATATACATTTCTAATAATTCTAATTTTAAGAGCGTAATACTCACAGTTATTGTGAAAGTCGTCATTTTCTTAACGAAAGTCTCTTCTTACGACACAATCACTGTCACCTCACTTAAGAGTTAATGATCTCCCGGTGTTGATGAGTCTCTTGAAACACACATTCAAGTCGAGGGGGAAACGGCACTAAATGAAGTGAAGATCCAAGAAGAAGGCTCTTGAAGACGATCTTTAGTAGGGCTATTATCTGAAGAGAAAGGGGCAATGTGAAAGTTGAATAGACGGTTAATCGTACATACTCAAAATTTTGTTGAAACATTGTCGAGATGATGACGATTGAAATATTGTGTTGTTAATTATGTAAGGTATGGAGTTACTTTTTAGTTATTTATAAGTAAGTAGTTGCATAAGATGATGATAATGATGGTTACAAATCACAAAGTGTCTAAACATGATGAAAAACTATGCATTCGATTACATGCAATATGTAGGTTCACAATAAATATTCAAAACAATTAATTTTGGGAAGATTTATTACAACCATCGGTTTGTTACCTATACTAATTATGGCTTACTATGATTTTTTTTCAAATTAGCTATTTATACTTTGTTTTAAAATTAGGAGAGACACTACAAAATATAAAAGTGTAAGGTAATTAATTAAACCATTCTCAACTAAGTTTATCACCTCGAAGAAGTCTGTAGATAAAATTAAGACCAGATCTGCGTCAATTTTTACAATATCTTAATGATTCCATTTTAAAACTTTGTTTCTCAAGTAATTCATGAAATTTACTTACATTATCTACAGTTGCTTAGGATTTTTTAGGTAATTATACTTTATTGTAGAAATAAATGCTCATATTACTGTTTTTGAAATAACTTACTGTTTCTAAATAAATGCTTATATTTAGGACTACGATAACCAACCGGTAAACTCAAATTATAAGTATATATATATATATATATATATATATATATATATATATATATTATTTTATCTTATTTTAGTTATTTTTATTTATAATTTATCTATGTTTTTAACTTTTGAATTGGCTAGCTCAGATTATATGATTTATATTTTTATTTATTAGTTTGATGATTTAATGGAGAGCATGAGAACACTTACTCTTGTTGGGTTCAGGATAAAATTAAACAAGAAAATATATGAAATCTGCATCCCACAAACAACCTGCGAAAATCATCTCCATCAACGCTGTGAATCGATTATATGAAACACAGTAATTCAACCTATGTGTTATGAAACCTTGCCCTGTGCTTGGCAAATGACATGTAAATGAAAATCAACAACTCAAATTTATTTCCTATAATTATCAGACAAATGTAAAATTGAAAAGCATCATAAGCAGTAAATAAAACTTATGTTAAAACAAATATATTACAGTGCAAATTACAAATACCAACTATTATTCTATACCTAAAATTATTATTGTGTAATTTGGCCAAATTTATGAATTACGTTTGAGTTTAATATGGTTAACCAAATAAATCGTTAAAAACACTAACCTGACCACAACACTGGGAAGTCTCTAGTATATTCTATTGATGTGGAATCTTCTGTACCAAAGCTGGATCTAATTCAATCTTGTAGTTACAAACTCTATAGTTTGTATGGCAGGTAAGTTCGTAAATTCTTGTTAAATCACTTGGATATTTTTGCTTATAATGTTCATGTTACGATGATAATGGTTTAGGAAACGTATTTTCTCATTATAAAGTGATTACTTTTTGAAAATTTGGGTAGCGTCCCCTCTCAAATTTAAAATGTTTATATTTCTCACAAATTCTCATTATTTCCAAGTATTTTCTTTTCAAAATGTTCAATGTATATTGATTAATTGTTTGCAATGTCTTTTGACTTTAATTTCTAATAATTTTCCAAATATCTTCATAAAATTTATAAAATTTTCTTACATGCGTCCTTCTCCATTAGCTTCGCTTCACCAACCTCTTGTTTTTCAAATCAACAAACTTTTTGTTGTCCGCTTTGTTATTTGTAAAACAAAAAACTTACTACATACTAGATAGAATATGCTTTGTCTTATCTAATGTTTTATATGTCGATAAATGTCTTTAAATTTTTCTATGATTATGGATTGTTGATGTAAGATTTCCAACTAATTTACCATTCCCATTTACATACTCATTCTTTCAAAAATCTACCTTATTTTAATTAACAACATTATATCTATTTGACTTTAAATTTCAATATCAATCCATCTACAATCTAAAATGTTCAAATATCTGTCATAATGCCTTTCAATTAAATCTTTACTCATCATTACATATTCATCTATTACAAACTTGACTCTTTATTTATTTCAGTCATCATATTTTCCTATTATCAATATTTCACAAACATAAATAATTCTATGGTAGAATCTACCTCCACATTCAGTGTACTTCATTAACAGACATGACATTTTTAGTTGTCACTCCAGTTATCTCCTTTTTAATATAAACATTACACTTTTGTTGGTATATCATGATCTAACATTCTATTTATTATTGTCTGATAATAATTTATTTTCTATTCAGATTCATTGTTAGATGTTCGAAATACTGGATACAAATTATCATTTGCTATATACAAAAAAATGAGTTTATGATTTGTTAAGATATAATTAAAATTTTATGGAAATAATGCAGTTTATAATCTGAAATCCTAAGGTTGATAATTTTACTATTACTTATGTATCTCTTTCGTTTTGAAGCATAACTAATATAATAAATGTTCAATTCAATAGAAAATATATATTCTTCTTATATTATCATCATTAGAAAAGATAATTCCAGCTATGTGAAACAATTAATTTCCATCTGTTACTCTACAAGGTTGCAAATTTCATACTTTTGTGTTCCATTCTTTTTACTGTTTCTTACGATAAGTTCAAATCCCCTCAAATTTAAATTTAATAAATATTGACATGGTTAATTTTTGTTTAAATTTCAATTTCCCCTAAAAAAAACTTATCGTTCCTCCACTATTTACTATAAAAAAAATTAGAAACTTCTATACTAATTCTTGGTTGTGTAATTATACTACCTTAATCTACTATTTACAAACAACTTATTTTATATGAGTTTAAATACTTGTAACATTATCTATTCCTCATGTTTCACTACATATTACTCAAGAATAAAATTTATATATGTGTTCTATGTTGAAGATACCCCTCAATATTTTAGTACCTGGATATATTAAACGATAACTGTTTTTACCGTTTTCAGTATCTATGATATACGGACCTTCGAATGGATATAATAATTTTGCACATTATTCTTCATCTTTCTTTGGCATTCTTAAAGCTTTGACAATCACCATATCACCCTTATTAAACTGTGTTATCCTACGTTCATTTTATCTTGTTTTCTTAATATATTTCTCAGCATTCCGTATAATTCTTCGCTTAACCTTCTCGAGTACACTTGTCATTGTTGACTGTCTGTTTAAAATCCAGTGACGTTCTGGTTGTATACCATTCATAATATATGTTGGATTCTCACCCGTTACTCCGTTTATTAATTCGTTTATGAATTTTTTTATTTTAAACCAATATTCACATCTTCAAATGCAGATTTTGGATTCTCATTTATGATTATTCTATTAATATTTCATAAAATATACTTAATTTGTCTAATTGTTAATTCAAATATTCATAACATTCCTACTTTTAATTCTCCCTACTACTCATATCCATACTAATACTTGCTTATATATCATATTCATATTTCAACATTTTCATCATACTTTATTTTATATATACTCATCATTCCATATTTCATTTTACATATTAATTTTTCATTATAATTAAACATTTCTTAAATTCATATTTATATATCTCAGTATTAATTTCCTTATTCTTCCATATACCTCCAAATATTCTATAAATATCAATTGACATCAAAACATCATCTCATATATTCTAATCTATATAATTCCTCTAACTATCTCCTCTCTTCTCGTTTGTTTAATTGTTGTGTCTTATTCCATTTATTTTCTAAGGATGTATAAATCTATTTAATATTTTTAGTTGTACATAATTTCATCCCCTCTATCTTATATCTTCCTGTTTTATTTCTATATAACGCCAGTACTTCATGTAATTTATTTATCATTACTTATATGTTTGCCTTGTTTGAATTTCCCTCTGTATACTCTAAACTATTTATTCCATTCCTAAGTTTCACCTAATAAGTTTCGATTTATATTATATGATATGTATTATATATATATTTTTTTTTCTAGATTCTTAATAAAGAAGTGTGAAGAATCGTTTGGATTATCATCTGTTTAATCAACAAAGAACACGATCTATCCTATAATATTACCTAACATGATATACTTAATTAATATTGAATTTTTTTTTAATCTATACTTATGTCTATTATTTTATTTACAGCTTTTTCTGACCTAACCTATCTATATCTTTGTACATTATTTATAATAAAAAAAATTTTTATCTTAACTTTATTTCTGTTCTTTTTATAATTGTTATGTGATATTAATAAATTTATATTCCAGTTTATTTTATTATCCTTTTCCTGTCCATTCCATAGCTTTTTCGTGTCCAAACTTCCTTCCAATCGTCATGTTATATTATTTAATTTGCTATTGTTTTCTTAACTTTTTTCTGATGTTCTTCTCTTGTTGTTTGTTTCTCATTACACTTCTGAATCTTCTTTCCGTTCTCTATCATATGCTTAATAATTTTGCAGTCCCATATCTCATTAATTCCTTCCAATAAATCCAATAAAATCTGTGTTTCAAATTCTTCCACCTCATTCATTTCATTCATTATTATTTTGATGAAAGCATTTGTGTAAATTATTTTCATTTTATCATCACCTTTTATTCTTGTTAGTACATTATAATTGTAAAATTCTCCTAGGCATCCTATATCTCTTACATTTCCTCTCATATTTGCTCCTATATCTTCTACTGTGTCTTTTAATATTCGGTTCATCTCTTGTACTTCCTTGTTAAATTGTCTGTCCATAATTTGACTTCTTTTTGCATATATTTCTGTCGGTTTTTCTATTCTACTATCCAAATCTGTGATTACTTTATTTAATTTCTCTTGACAATGTTGATTTACTTCTTCAGTTGCTTGTTCCTGTAATTTAATGTATCCTACTTCTTCAGTTTCCTTCTTAATTTCTTCCACCGTTTCCTGTAATTTCCTATTCATCTCTTCTAATTCTCTATTAAATGATCTACTCATAACTTCTGACCTTTTTTATATGTATATGTTTGTTCCTCCAGTCTCACATTTAAATCCTTGACTTTCTGATCCACATTCTGTATTATTTCTTCATTTATTTGACCTTGTACTTTTATATGTTCCACTTCTCGAATTATATTTTCATTTTGTTTATTGACTTCTAGTACAATAGTTCCTGATAAATTTTCTTCCAAACCTCTACCCCACTCTTGAATTTCTTGATTAACATGTTTTTCTATCTCTTCCCGGATTTTGATTCCATTTTCTTGAATCTCCGTTCTTAAATTTTTATTTTGATCTTCCATATTTTGTTGCACCTTATCCATTCTTCCTTTAAATTCTTCGTTTTCTATCCTAAGTTTCTTAAATTTCTTGATACTTTCTAATTTCACATCTTCAATTTTCTTTTCCAATTTGTCTATGTTCCCACTCATTTTATCCATCTTCCCATCTAAGCTCCCCTCTATTCTATTCATATTTCTATTTATGGTGTTGATATCTCCTTTTAATCTCTCCTCCATTCTGATCAAAAATTGCATCATGTCCATCTGATCATCTCTTTTCATTTCTTCTTGTGACTCCTGTCTCCTATCTTCTTGTTCTTCTGCTTCATCTCCTGTCGAGTCTTCCTCTGGTACATTTCCTTCAGATTGTTGTCCCTGTTCTAAATAATGTACTTGGAAATCTCCTCTATCATGCCTTCTTTCTTCTCTTTCCTCTTCCGATCCGCTATCTGTACCTACCTGTTTTCCGTCCCTCAACATCATTCTCTTTTCCATTTTATATTTTCAATATAGTCAATAAAAATTTTAATATTGTTTATATATAAACTTAATTATTTTCTTAACAAGATCCTACTAAATATTTTCAACTCGCGCCTCACGTTTTTGGTGTCAATTATAATTATATTTTATAATATTATAATTGGGGAATTTTAATTTTTTTTTAATTGCCCCACGTTTCGGGTGCCATTTATTATTATTTTATCTTATTTTAGTTATTTTTATTTATAATTTATCTATGTTTTTAACTTTTGAATTGGCTAGCTCAGATTATATGATTTATATTTTTATTTATTAGTTTAATGATTTAATGGAGAGCATGAGAACACTTACTCTTGTTGGGTTCAGGATAAAATTAAACAAGAAAATATATGAAATCTGCATCCCACAAACAACCTGCGAAAATCATCTCCATCAACGCTGTGAATCGATTATATGAAACACAGTAATTCAACCTATGTGTTATGAAACCTTGCCCTGTGCTTGGCAAATGACATGTAAATGAAAATCAACAACTCAAATTTAGTTCCTATAATTATCAGACAAATGTAAAATTGAAAAGCATCATAAGCAGTAAATAAAACTTATGTTGAAACAAATATAATACAGTGCAAATTACAAATACCAACTATTATTCTATACCTAAAATTATTATTGTGTAATTTGGCCAAATTTATGAATTACGTTTGAGTTTAATATGGTTAACCAAATAAATCGTTAAAAACACTAACCTGACCACAACACTGGGAAGTCTCTAGTATATTCTATTGATGTGGAATCTTCTGTACCAAAGCTGGATCTAATTCAATCTTGTAGTTACAAACTCTATAGTTTGTATGGCAGGTAAGTTCGTAAATTCTTGTTAAATCACTTAGATATTTTTGCTTATAATGTTCATGTTACGATGATAATGGTTTAGGAAACGTATTTTCTCATTATAAAGTGATTACTTTTTGAAAATTCGGGTAGCGTCCCCTCTCAAATTTTAAATGTTTATATTTCTCACAAATTCTTATTATTTCCAAGTATTTTCTTTTCAAAATGTTCAATGTATATTGATTAATTGTTTGCAATGTCTTTTGACTTTAATTTCTAATAATTTCCCAAATATCTTCATAAAATTTATAAAATTTTCTTACATGCGTCCTTCTCCATTAGCTTCGCTTCACCAACCTCTTGTTTTTCAAATCAACAAACTTTTTGTTGTCCGCTTTGTTATTTGTAAAACAAAAAACTTACTACATACTAGATAGAATATGCTTTGTCTTATCTAATGTTTTATATGTCGATAAATGTCTTTATATGTTTCTATGATTATGGATTGTTGATGTAAGATTTCCAACTAATTCACCATTCCTATTTACATACTCATTCTTTCAAAAATCTACCTTATTTCAATTAACAATATTATATCTATTTGACTTTAAATTTCAATATCAATCCATCCACAATTTAAAATGTTCAAATATCTGTCATAATGCCTTTCAATTAAATCTTTACTCATCATTACATATTTATCTATTACAAACTTGACTCTTTATTTATTTCAGTCATCATATTTTTCTATTATCAATATTTCACGAACATAAATAATTCTATGGTAGAATCTACCTCCACATTCAGTGTACTTCATTAGCAGAGATGACATTTTTAGTTGTCACTCCAGTTATCTCCTATTTAATATAAACATTACACTTTTGTTGGTATATCATGATATAACATTCTATTTATTATTGTCTGATAATAATTTATTTTCTATTCAGATTCATTGTTAGATGTTCGAAATACTGGATACAAATTATCATTTGCTATATACAAAAAAATGAGTTTATGATTTGTTAAGATATAATTTAAATTTTATGAAAATAATGCAGTTTATAATCTGAAATCCTAAGGTAAATAATTTTACTATTACTTATGTATCTCTTTCGTTTTGAAGCATAACTAATATAATCAATGTACAATTCAATAGAAAATATATATTCTTCTTATATTATCATCATAAGAAAAGATAATTCCAGCTGTGTGAAACAATTAATTTCCATCTGTTACTCTGCAAGGTTGCAAATTTCATACTTTTGTGTTCCATTCTTTTTACTGTTTCTTACGATAAGTTCAATATATATATATATATATATATATATATATATATATATATATATATATATATATATATATATATATTGAACTTATCGTAAGAAACAGTAAAAAGAATGGAACACAAAAGTATGAAATTTGCAACCTTGCAGAGTAATTGTTTCACACAGCTGGAATTATCTTTTCTTATGATGATAATATAAGAAGAATATATATTTTCTATTGAATTGTACATTGATTATATTAGTTATGCTTCAAAACGAAAGAGATACATAAGTAATAGTAAAATTATTTACCTTAGGATTTCAGATTATAAACTGCATTATTTTCATAAAATTTAAATTATATCTTAACAAATCATAAACTCATTTTTTTGTATATAGCAAATGATAATTTGTATCCAGTATTTCGAACATCTAACAATGAATCTGAATAGAAAATAAATTATTATCAGACAATAATAAATAGAATGTTATATCATGATATACCAACAAAAGTGTAATGTTTATATTAAATAGGAGATAACTGGAGTGACAACTAAAAATGTCATCTCTGCTAATGAAGTACACTGAATGTGGAGGTAGATTCTACCATAGAATTATTTATGTTCGTGAAATATTGATAATAGAAAAATATGATGACTGAAATAAATAAAGAGTCAAGTTTGTAATAGATAAATATGTAATGATGAGTAAAGATTTAATTGAAAGGCATTATGACAGATATTTGAACATTTTAAATTGTAGATGGATTGATATTGAAATTTAAAGTCAAATAGATATAATATTGTTAATTGAAATAAGGTAGATTTTTGAAAGAATGAGTATGTAAATAGGAATGGTAAATTAGTTGGAAATCTTACATCAACAATCCATAATCATAGAAACATATAAAGACATTTATCGACATATAAAACATTAGATAAGACAAAGCATATTCTATCTAGTATGTAGTAAGTTTTTTGTTTTACAAATAACAAAGCGGACAACAAAAAGTTTGTTGATTTGAAAAACAAGAGGTTGGTGAAGCGAAGCTAATGGAGAAGGACGCATGTAAGAAAATTTTATAAATTTTATGAAGATATTTGGGAAATTATTAGAAATTAAAGTCAAAAGACATTGCAAACAATTAATCAATATACATTGAACATTTTGAAAAGAAAATACTTGGAAATAATAAGAATTTGTGAGAAATATAAACATTTAAAATTTGAGAGGGGACGCTACCCGAATTTTCAAAAAGTAATCACTTTATAATGAGAAAATACGTTTCCTAAACCATTATCATCGTAACATGAACATTATAAGCAAAAATATCTAAGTGATTTAACAAGAATTTACGAACTTACCTGCCATAGAAACTATAGAGTTTGTAACTACAAGATTGAATTAGATCCAGCTTTGGTACAGAAGATTCCACATCAATAGAATATACTAGAGACTTCCCAGTGTTGTGGTCAGGTTAGTGTTTTTAACGATTTATTTGGTTAACCATATTAAACTCAAACGTAATTCATAAATTTGGCCAAATTACACAATAATAATTTTAGGTATAGAATAATAGTTGGTATTTGTAATTTGCACTGTATTATATTTGTTTCAACATAAGTTTTATTTACTGCTTATGATGCTTTTCAATTTTACATTTGTCTGATAATTATAGGAACTAAATTTGAGTTGTTGATTTTCATTTACATGTCATTTGCCAAGCACAGGGCAAGGTTTCATAACACATAGGTTGAATTACTGTGTTTCATATAATCGATTCACAGCGTTGATGGAGATGATTTTCGCAGGTTGTTTGTGGGATGCAGATTTCATATATTTTCTTGTTTAATTTTATCCTGAACCCAACAAGAGTAAGTGTTCTCATGCTCTCCATTAAATCATTAAACTAATAAATAAAAATATAAATCATATAATCTGAGCTAGCCAATTCAAAAGTTAAAAACATAGATAAATTATAAATAAAAATAACTAAAATAAGATAAAATAATAATAAATGGCACCCGAAACGTGGGGCAATTAAAAAAAAATTAAAATTCCCCAATTATAATATTATAAAATATAATTATAATTGACACCAAAAACGTGAGGCGCGAGTTGAAAATATTTAGTAGGATCTTGTTAAGAAAATAATTAAGTTTATATATAAACAATATTAAAATTTTTATTGACTATATTGAAAATATAAAATGGAAAAGAGAATGATGTTGAGGGACGGAAAACAGGTAGGTACAGATAGCGGATCGGAAGAGGAAAGAGAAGAAAGAAGGCATGATAGAGGAGATTTCCAAGTACATTATTTAGAACAGGGACAACAATCTGAAGGAAATGTACCAGAGGAAGACTCGACAGGAGATGAAGCAGAAGAACAAGAAGATAGGAGACAGGAGTCACAAGAAGAAATGAAAAGAGATGATCAGATGGACATGATGCAATTTTTGATCAGAATGGAGGAGAGATTAAAAGGAGATATCAACACCATAAATAGAATAGAGGGGAGCTTAGATGGGAAGATGGATAAAATGAGTGGGAACATAGACAAATTGGAAAAGAAAATTGAAGATGTGAAATTAGAAAGTATCAAGAAATTTAAGAAACTTAGGATAGAAAACGAAGAATTTAAAGGAAGAATGGATAAGGTGCAACAAAATATGGAAGATCAAAATAAAAATTTAAGAACGGAGATTCAAGAAAATGGAATCAAAATCCGGGAAGAGATAGAAAAACATGTTAATCAAGAAATTCAAGAGTGGGGTAGAGGTTTGGAAGAAAATTTATCAGGAACTATTGTACTAGAAGTCAATAAACAAAATGAAAATATAATTCGAGAAGTGGAACATATAAAAGTACAAGGTCAAATAAATGAAGAAATAATACAGAATGTGGATCAGAAAGTCAAGGATTTAAATGTGAGACTGGAGGAACAAACATATACATATAAAAAAGGTCAGAAGTTATGAGTAGATCATTTAATAGAGAATTAGAAGAGATGAATAGGAAATTACAGGAAACGGTGGAAGAAATTAAGAAGGAAACTGAAGAAGTAGGATACATTAAATTACAGGAACAAGCAACTGAAGAAGTAAATCAACATTGTCAAGAGAAATTAAATAAAGTAATCACAGATTTGGATAGTAGAATAGAAAAACCGACAGAAATATATGCAAAAAGAAGTCAAATCATGGACAGACAATTTAACAAGGAAGTACAAGAGATGAACCGAATATTAAAAGACACAGTAGAAGATATAGGAGCAAATATGAGAGGAAATGTAAGAGATATAGGATGCCTAGGAGAATTTTACAATTATAATGTACTAACAAGAATAAAAGGTGATGATAAAATGAAAATAATTTACACAAATGCTTTCATCAAAATAATAATGAATGAAATGAATGAGGTGGAAGAATTTGAAACACAGATTTTATTGGATTTATTGGAAGGAATTAATGAGATATGGGACTGCAAAATTAATAAGCATATGATAGAGAACGGAAAGAAGATTCAGAAGTGTAATGAGAAACAAACAACAAGAGAAGAACATCAGAAAAAAGTTAAGAAAAGAATAGCAAATTAAATAATATAACATGACGATTGGAAGGAAGTTTGGACACGAAAAAGCTATGGAATGGACAGGAAAAGGATAATAAAATAAACTGGAATATAAATTTATTAATATCACATAACAATTATAAAAAGAACAGAAATAAAGTTAAGATAAAAATTTTTTTTATTATAAATAATGTACAAAGATATAGATAGGTTAGGTCAGAAAAAGCTGTAAATAAAATAATAGACATAAGTATAGATTAAAAAAAAATTCAATATTAATTAAGTATATCATGTTAGGTAATATTATAGGATAGATCGTGTTCTTTGTTGATTAAACAGATGATAATCCAAACGATTCTTCACACTTCTTTATTAAGAATCTAGAAAAAAAAATATATATATAATACATATCATATAATATAAATCGAAACTTATTAGGTGAAACTTAGGAATGGAATAAATAGTTTAGAGTATACAGAGGGACATTCAAACAAGGCAAACATATAAGTAATGATAAATAAATCACATGAAGTACTGGCGTTATATAGAAATAAAACAGGAAGATATAAGATAGAGGGGATGAAATTATGTACAACTAAAAATATTAAATAGATTTATACATCCTTAGAAAATAAATGGAATAAGACACAACAATTAAACAAACGAGAAGAGAGGAGATAGTTAGAGGAATTATATAGATTAGAATATATGAGATGATGTTTTGATGTCAATTGATATTTATAGAATATTTGGAGGTATATGGAAGAATAAGGAAATTAATACTGAGATATATAAATATGAATTTAAGAAATGTTTAATTATAATGAAAAATTAATATGTAAAATGAAATATGGAATGATGAGTATATATAAAATAAAGTATGATGAAAATGTTGAAATATGAATATGATATATAAGCAAGTATTAGTATGGATATGAGTAGTAGGGAGAATTAAAAGTAGGAATGTTATGAATATTTGAATTAACAATTAGACAAATTAAGTATATTTTATGAAATATTAATAGAATAATCATAAATGAGAATCCAAAATCTGCATTTGAAGATGTGAATATTGGTTTAAAATAAAAAAATTCATAAACGAATTAATAAACGGAGTAACGGGTGAGAATCCAACATATATTATGAATGGTATACAACCAGAACGTCACTGGATTTTAAACAGACAGTCAACAATGACAAGTGTACTCGAGAAGGTTAAGCGAAGAATTATACGGAATGCTGAGAAATATATTAAGAAAACAAGATAAAATGAACGTAGGATAACACAGTTTAATAAGGGTGATATGGTGATTGTCAAAGCTTTAAGAATGCCAAAGAAAGATGAAGAATAATGTGCTAAATTATTATATCCATTCGAAGGTCCGTATATCATAGATACTGAAAACGGTAAAAACAGTTATCGTTTAATATATCCAGGTACTAAAATATTGAGGGGTATCTTCAACATAGAACACATATATAAATTTTATTCTTGAGTAATATGTAGTGAAACATGAGGAATAGATAATGTTACAAGTATTTAAACTCATATAAAATAAGTTGTTTGTAAATAGTAGATTAAGGTAGTATAATTACACAACCAAGAATTAGTATAGAAGTTTCTAATTTTTTTTATAGTAAATAGTGGAGGAACGATAAGTTTTTTTTAGGGGAAATTGAAATTTAAACAAAAATTAACCATGTCAATATTTATTAAATTTAAATTTGAGGGGATTTGAACTTATCGTAAGAAACAGTAAAAAGAATGGAACACAAAAGTATGAAATTTGCAACCTTGTAGAGTAACAGATGGAAATTAATTGTTTCACATAGCTGGAATTATCTTTTCTAATGATGATAATATAAGAAGAATATATATTTTCTATTGAATTGAACATTTATTATATTAGTTATGCTTCAAAACGAAAGAGATACATAAGTAATAGTAAAATTATCAACCTTAGGATTTCAGATTATAAACTGCATTATTTCCATAAAATTTTAATTATATCTTAACAAATCATAAACTCATTTTTTTGTATATAGCAAATGATAATTTGTATCCAGTATTTCGAACATCTAACAATGAATCTGAATAGAAAATAAATTATTATCAGACAATAATAAATAGAATGTTAGATCATGATATACCAACAAAAGTGTAATGTTTATATTAAAAAGGAGATAACTGGAGTGACAACTAAAAATGTCATGTCTGTTAATGAAGTACACTGAATGTGGAGGTAGATTCTACCATAGAATTATTTATGTTTGTGAAATATTGATAATAGGAAAATATGATGACTGAAATAAATAAAGAGTCAAGTTTGTAATAGATGAATATGTAATGATGAGTAAAGATTTAATTGAAAGGCATTATGACAGATATTTGAACATTTTAGATTGTAGATGGATTGATATTGAAATTTAAAGTCAAATAGATATAATGTTGTTAATTAAAATAAGGTAGATTTTTGAAAGAATGAGTATGTAAATGGGAATGGTAAATTAGTTGGAAATCTTACATCAACAATCCATAATCATAGAAAAATTTAAAGACATTTATCGACATATAAAACATTAGATAAGACAAAGCATATTCTATCTAGTATGTAGTAAGTTTTTTGTTTTACAAATAACAAAGCGGACAACAAAAAGTTTGTTGATTTGAAAAACAAGAGGTTGGTGAAGCGAAGCTAATGGAGAAGGACGCATGTAAGAAAATTTTATAAATTTTATGAAGATATTTGGAAAATTATTAGAAATTAAAGTCAAAAGACATTGCAAACAATTAATCAATATACATTGAACATTTTGAAAAGGAAATACTTGGAAATAATAAGAATTTGTGAGAAATATAAACATTTTAAATTTGAGAGGGGACGCTACCCGAATTTTCAAAAAGTAATCACTTTATAATGAGAAAATACGTTTCCTAAACCATTATCATCGTAACATGAACATTATAAGCAAAAATATCCAAGTGATTTAACAAGAATTTACGAACTTACCTGCCATACAAACTATAGAGTTTGTAACTACAAGATTGAATTAGATCCAGCTTTGGTACAGAAGATTCCACATCAATAGAATATACTAGAGACTTCCCAGTGTTGTGGTCAGGTTAGTGTTTTTAACGATTTATTTGGTTAACCATATTAAACTCAAACGTAATTCATAAATTTGGCCAAATTACACAATAATAATTTTAGGTATAGAATAATAGTTGGTATTTGTAATTTGCACTGTAATATATTTGTTTTAACATAAGTTTTATTTACTGCTTATGATGCTTTTCAATTTTACATTTGTCTGATAATTATAGGAAATAAATTTGAGTTGTTGATTTTCATTTACATGTCATTTGCCAAGCACAGGGCAAGGTTTCATAACACATAGGTTGAATTACTGTGTTTCATATAATCGATTCACAGCGTTGATGGAGATGATTTTCGCAGGTTGTTTGTGGGATGCAGATTTCATATATTTTCTTGTTTAATTTTATCCTGAACCCAACAAGAGTAAGTGTTCTCATGCTCTCCATTAAATCATCAAACTAATAAATAAAAATATTTACCATTCCTATTTACATACTCATTCTTTCAAAAATCTACCTTATTTCAATTAACAATATTATATCTATTTGACTTTAAATTTCAATATCAATCCATCTACAATTTAAAATGTTCAAATATCTGTCATAATGCCTTTCAATTAAATCTTTACTCATCATTACATATTTATCTATTACAAACTTGACTCTTTATTTATTTCAGTCATCATATTTTTCTATTATCAATATTTCACGAACATAAATAATTCTATGGTAGAATCTACCTCCACATTCAGTGTACTTCATTAGCAGAGATGACATTTTTAGTTGTCACTCCAGTTATCTCCTATTTAATATAAACATTACACTTTTGTTGGTATATCATGATATAACATTCTATTTATTATTGTCTGATAATAATTTATTTTCTATTCAGATTCATTGTTAGATGTTCGAAATACTGGATACAAATTATCATTTGCTATATACAAAAAAATGAGTTTATGATTTGTTAAGATATAATTTAAATTTTATGAAAATAATGCAGTTTATAATCTGAAATCCTAAGGTAAATAATTTTACTATTACTTATGTATCCCTTTCGTTTTGAAGCATAACTAATATAATCAATGTACAATTCAATAGAAAATATATATTCTTCTTATATTATCATCATAAGAAAAGATAATTCCAGCTGTGTGAAACAATTAATTTCCATCTGTTACTCTGCAAGGTTGCAAATTTCATACTTTTGTGTTCCATTCTTTTTACTGTTTCTTACGATAAGTTCAATATATATATATATATATATATATACATATATATATATATATACACATATATATACATATATATATACACATATATATACATATATATATATATATATATATATATATATATATATATATATATATATATATATACATATATACATATATATATATATATATATATATATATATATACACATATATATACATATATATATATATATACATATATATATATATATACATATATATATACACATATATATATATATATATATATATATATATATATATATATATATATTATTAAGGTATACCAATTTTAATGTTTTAAAAACTTCTTATCAATAAATTTTTTCTTTAATTCGCCCTACGTTGGTTCGATATTTCTATTCGCCTCACGTTGGATGCGTCAATTTATTATAGTTTGAATTATAACAAATTTATTCATATGTTACCTTTTAATTAAATTTTATTAGATCTTTGATTTAGTGAAGGTTTTTTAATTTGCCCGGTATATTTAAGAAATTATTCAAGTTCAATAATGCCCCACAGTGCACTTACCTTTATATCTGTTTTAATTAATAATTTTTTTAATGAGCACTCACTTCTCAGGATCTTGGGTTCATAAGGTTAAATATTCATATGATCTTTTTATAATAAGCGCCAAATCTTAAAATTTAATTTTGATAAAAAAATTTGAGAACTGAAATATTTATATTGAATAAATTTTTACAAAACGGTCCTGTGTATCTTATTCGGAAAATGCTCGTGGCTCGTAACTTCAAACACCACTACCAACTGATAAAAATTGTACACTTAGATATGCAGTCTACAGACAATATAGTTTATTCTTTCCGAAGGAAAAAACTTGTTAATTTATATAAGAAAATACATTATTCTTTTTTATCATAAATTGAAAAGAATGAATTTATCTACAATGACCTTTCATACAACCCACATTCACACAAATGAAATTATATTAAATACATGCAAGTATGCAACTTGTTATACGTTATATACAATATGAAAATAACTCGATATTCACAAAAGATTCTCGTTAGAAAATGGATGACTGTCATAAACACACGCTGTCCGTAGAGTTTCAATATCTAATATTTAATACACACACGGTAAGTTTTATTTGAAATGAAACAGTTTTTAAATACCTTTTAATCATCCGCTGATTATCAATAGATTTGTTCACCTTAATTTCTTCTCTATTTCTTGTAGGCTACTTCGACCATGTCGGGATTGATTCAAGAATCCATTCGAATCAATTCAATTTCGAAGGCTTTCCAGGCATAGATTCTCTTCAAAGATCGTGAAAATTATTATTCCCACAATACGGGATATGTAGACTCTTCAGGATAGTGAAAAATGATATTCTCACTACAGGATATTCCTTCTCTTTGGGAATGCTTTTTAGAGGTTAGTTTCACAGCTCACATCTTATTTAATTTAATTTTTGAACAATTCCTATTATTTTATCTAAAAGAACAATGTACTTCCTTTTGATTTTTCAATACTCCTCGTTCACACTCTCTTTTTTCTCTAATCAACAACTTTTTTCTAAACAAAAACCTCATTTTTATATTAGCCCTCTGTTTATTGAAATCATATAAATAGTAACCAATCAAAGTAACTTATAGTTGTACATTTGATAGATTTCATTATATTCTTCAGAATATTTACTTTTTAATTATAAGACATACTTTTCTACAATTCTAATTCTAAACAAACAATTCCTATATATATCTTTTGCTTTTTAATAATTCTTAAAAATTTTCAGCTGTCCTTTCTTGAACTTGCTCTATCCCAGATGACAAATACTTCAGCAGATGTCTAATATTTTATTTTGAATTTCCTCTTTGGATATATGACAAGAAATATTTCTAGGGCTTCTAAATAGTTTGATGGTATCTAATAGGAATTTAAGATAATGCATAAACATTCAACGATTCCATTTGAAGAGTGGATTCATTCATTTTATAACAGGTGATGTTTTTTTTTAAATTTTTCTCTTAAATAGTTTGAATTCTTATTATATCGATGTCATGTATATATGTACAAGGTACATTATAAAGTTTGAATGACTTTTTTCACTTCGATTTAGTTTAATTTCGACTCTCGAAGAGTTTATCTTTCAATAATCTTATAGTCATTGATATCTTAAGTTGTAATTGACTCGTGTTAGATATATATACAATGTGTAGCATTATTTTTCCATATTAATATATATATATATATATATATATATATATATATATATATATATATATATATATATATATTATAACGTATATGTAAGGTAGAAACATTATTATGAGGCAGAATAATTAGAAATTGCTATATAATAAAACAGTAGACTATATTTTACTAGGGAGATAAGAAAGAGATATTAAAATTGCTCATATTTATTAGATAATTGTAAGTATTTTCATTCAATTTGCTAATACAGCTTTCATATAATTATAATTCAAGGAAACTTTACAACTTGAGAAGAATTAAACAAAAAGAAACTTTACCTTAAATCATAGATCCGAAACCATAAAATTAAGATCATCCATTTGTATCAAATACTTTATAAGAATATAACATTGAACACATAATCTGAAAAAGAAATAAGAATTATCAAACATTCAAACAATATTGTTCGATATTATAACACAGTGTTTACAAAGAGATATGGTTAGAATATTTGACGCTGTAATGTCAATATGTTTCAATGACAAACGCTGACATTAGAGTAATTTCATAGAACTAATAAGTTTAAAAGTATATAAAATGAATGTAAATAATCAGTATAGGGAATATTGACAAATTGTTCAAAGAATTTATGTGAATGGCTAAATATAATCGTAACAATAATTAATTGTAATAAGAAAATTAAACTAAGCATTGGTATATTAAAGACTATTGTATTTTATCAATGTAAACTACTCGTCCGATTACAATCAATTGAACTTTATAGTAAATGAACAATCAAGTGAAACTTATTTTGATAGATAAGTAAAGATATTTAAGAGTAAATTAAAATGAAATCATAAAATAGTGCGTTAAACAAAAGTGATTGGTTAGAATTAATATGACGGAAAAATTTCAATCAACAAACAAGGTGTAACAAACATTTTAAAGATAGTGAGCTGAAAAAAACAAAAGAATGATTGTTTGTTGAAAAAAATTGAAGAAAAAAGAGTTGGTAGCTTGGCGTCGGTTCGAGGAGGTTGGTTGGAGCAGCGTCCCGGAAAATTTTAGAAATTATCCCCAAATCATGATATAAAAAGTAAGAAACCAATATCAAAATATACTATAGTACTTACCAAGTATATACAGCTGATTTTCCTGAGAGAGAATCAATTCTTCCAAAATTTATCCGACTATAAACTTCGGAAGCAGCGTTCCAGATTCCAGAAAAGGCATATCCTAGTTTCAGGACACAAGGTCAGTGCGCATTGTTATATATAACAAGAGTTAAGAACTCACTAATTACAATCCAGTGTTTAAAAATCTCATGAGTAAAATAAACTTTGCGAAAAAGATATATCTGAAAAGGAATCATAATAGAAACTTAATACAACTATACAATTGAATGAATTTCAATAGTAAATGGCCAATCTAAATAAACAAAATTAAATACTTACTTATTTCAAATAAAAACTTAAGAAAGATGTATCTGATCTCATCTATGTAATATTTCTATTCTATGTATATAAAACTAATAACTTTTTCTTGTACCATATTGTAACTATCTGTATGCATAAGTCGTTTCACATAAATTCTGTACATGTGCTCTAAATATCAAATATTCGTTGGTATAACGTTAAGCAGGTTATAAAATCGAACAGGCGTAACTCGTATATGAAGCGTTCGTTTAATGCAGAAACACGTGATGTTTTAAGCATGCGCATAGCATACCATACATAAATGGATCGATAATTTTAACTATACAGAGGCGTCGTATGATAATTTTTACAATATGAAAAAATTCTCGTTAATAAATAATTAAATATTTTACAAGTAAAGTGTTTCTTTTTATTTAATGACGAATTTATTCAACAATAGAGGAACCCAAGACCTGAGAGAGTTTCATACATACATACATGCTGAACAAACACCTTAAAACAATTAAATTAAAAAAATTGACTGTCTCGACCCTTACTTCGTGGAATATGCTCATATTAGTGTTTTTAAATGAAACTCAAGGTCTCTAGTTAATTCCACAATATAATACAATAACTTGTATTATATTGTGGAATTAACTAGAGACCTTGAGTTTCATTTAAAAACACTAAATTAAAAAAATCAAAATCAATAAAATCAAATAGAGCTAGCCTAATAAAAAAATAAAATGTGTAGGAGTATTCAATAATTTCCATAACTACAATAACAATCAAATCTAACAAACAAAAACAATTCAACAATATTAAAACTCAACAGCAAAGAGGGTTAATTCATTATAATTTAATTTATTTAATAACAAAAATAACTAACTACAATAAATTGTCACCCAACAACGGGGATTAATAGATAAATTAACGCAATAATATATATATATATATATATATATATATATTTTGGAAAATTTTTTCTTGGGATTGTAGGTTCCTAGTTAAACAAATCAAATGGTTTTTTTGGCTTTAATTAACATTTTTGTTTTTGTTTACGTTTCGGACATATCGTGTCCTTCATCAGAACATAATTCTACAAATAGATGACAAAAATTAACAATTTATACACTACATATGTCTATCCTAAAAATAACTTACCATAAAACAAGAGCTTGGCGAGCGCATGTTAAAATATGTTAAAATACACGAAAACAATCATTTTTATTAAAAACATTTAGTATCAATATAAAACCCACATACAACTGCCAGTACACTACATTATATTATGACAATAATTACTTCTTAAAAGGAACAAAAATTTTTATGGTTAGTAAATAGAACTAGTTCTTTTTTTGTATTGTATTCAGTAATTGTGATAGAACAAGGTTTTTAATACACATCAATTTTTGTCTTTGAAAAATTTTTTACTGATGTTATTATGGTATAAGGATTTAGAAATATTACAGGATGTCATTTCATTTATAGACAATGCACCGGAAAAGACATCTATTTGATTAAATTAACATGAATTTTTGATAAATTATTTGTGTCAGATTTAGCATTGATAGAATATGGGTTTTTTTGGATTTCTATCATTTCATAGACTTCTTTTTTTTTTGGTGGCTTTCAATTCTCAATATTTTTGTGCTGTCATAGTCAAATGTATGTTTGTGTTCAGAACTATGATTTGTCAGGGCTGTTCTGTTTTTTTTATCATACTTGTGGCCATTTAGGCGGTTTTTAAGATATTGACTTGTCTGTCCAATATATACACCTTTACAGTCTTTGCAAGGGATCTCATAGATGACATTGCTCTTTTTTTCTTTGGGAATTTTTTATTTTAGTTTACTAAAATTTGATTTTAAAAGAATAATTTTACAGAATTTTACAGAATAAAATAACAAAAATAACTAAACATTTACAAGCGATTTTACCGCAACAAATTTTAGACCAGTTTATATCAAGAGAAACTTCAAAAATTGAAACAATCTTTCTGAAAATTAGACAAAAAAATATAAAAAAAATTGAACTTTTAAATAAGAAAACGAAAAACACATCAAAAGACACTTCTGACTGGATTGAGAACCTGACTGACACTGTAATTCCTGATTATGTGTCGGAGATTCTTAGTCTGGGGCCAAACTTTGCTCTGCCATATGAAAAAGCAGAAGACTTGCCTATTTCTGATATTATTACTAATATTGAGGTCGCAATAACAAACCTGCCCTCAGATCGTAAAGATAATCTGAGATCTAAATGTTGTAATTTATTGACCAACCACAAAACCAAGTCCAATAAAAATAAAATAAGGGATGAACAACAACAAAAGTTAATCATTAAAGCGAAAAAAACTAGGTCATTCCTAAAAGCAAATGATCATTTAAAAATTCTAAAACCTGATAAGTCTAATAAAACAGTAATTATGTCCAACATGGAATATGACAATAAAATGAACGATATATTACAGAATGGTGATACATATAAAGAACTAAAAAACGATCCTACTAACGTGTACCAAAAAAAACATAACGACTTAATATCTCACTGGGAAAATAACATGTATATATCACCGAATACTGCAAAAAAACTTAAAATTTTAAACTCTCAACCACCAAGAATTTATGGATTACCAAAATTACACAAAAGAGGTATTCCCCTTAGACCCATTGTGTCGTGTATCCAATCACCTTTTGAAAATCTGTCTAAGTTCCTGAAAAATATATTACAAAATGTTGTAGGCCAGAACAAATATTACATCAAAGATTCTTTCGACTTTAAAAATAAAATTAAAAATATAGTATTACCAAATAATCACACACTTATATCATTAGATGTAATATCATTATATACAAACATACCCTTTGACTTAGCCAGAAATGTAATAATAAAAAAATGGGATAAAATTGAATCACATACTGACATACCTCTTAATGAATTTTTGGAAGCGGTGAACCTTACAATAAACTCTACATATTTTGTATATGGAGAGAGATTTTTCAAACAAACAGATGGTTGTGCAATGGGAGCATCTATCTCAAGCGCAATTGCACAACTGGTTATGGAAGATCTGGAAGAATCCATAATTGGAAACTTGGAGTACCAAGTTCCTTTTTTCTTTAGGTACGTTGATGATTGTATAGCACTAGTACCAGTAAACAAAGTAGAAAATGTTCTTGACAATTTCAATAGCTTCCACAACAAATTGCAATTTACTGTTGAGAGAGAACAACAAAATAAAATAAATTTTTTAGACTTAACTCTTCACCACATTAACAACACGATTAAAACTGAATGGTACACAAAAGATACTTGGTCGTCTAGATACGTGAATTTTAATTCTCAACACCCGATGTCTCAAAAAAAATCAGTTGTCATAGGACTCGCAGATCGAGCCATAAAACTTTCTGATTACGAATACCGAGAGAACGCCATAAAAAAAGCTAAAGAAGCTCTCTGTCTAAATGATTACCCAAGTAAACTAATGAATACAATATTTAAAAACCGTATATACCTCTTTTACAATCAAACTCAACATAAAAATATTTCACACAATTTACCCCAAAAAAAATATCTCTCTTTACCATACGTTTCGGGACTTTCAGAAAAAATTGGAAGCATTTTCAAAGATCACAACATAACAGTGTCTCACAAGGGACATAATCTTTTAAAATCAAATTTTAGTAAACTAAAATCAAAAATTCCCAAAGAAAAAAAGAGCAATGTCATCTATGAGATCCCTTGCAAAGACTGTAAAGGTGTATATATTGGACAGACAAGTCAATATCTTAAAAACCGCCTAAATGGCCACAAGTATGATAAAAAAACAGAACAGCCCTGACAAATCATAGTTCTGAACACAAACATACATTTGACTATGACAGCACAAAAATATTGAGAATTGAAAGCCACCAAAAAAAAGAGAAGTCTATGAAATGATAGAAATCCAAAAAAACCCATATTCTATCAATGCTAAATCTGACACAAATAATTTATCAAAAATTTATGTTAATTTAATCAAATAGATGTCTTTTCCGGTGCATTGTCTATAAATGAAATGACATCATGTAATATTTCTAAATCCTTATACCATAATAACATCAGTAAAAAATTTTTCAAAGACAAAAATTGATGTGTATTAAAAACCTTGTTCCATCACAATTACTGAATACAATACAAAAAAAGAACTAGTTCTATTTACTAACAATAAAAATTTTTGTTCCTTTTAAGAAGTAATTATTGTCATAATATAATGTAGTGTACTGGCAGTTGTATGTGGGTTTTATATTGATACTAAATGTTTTTAATAAAAATGATTGTTTTCGTGTATTTTAACATATTTTAACATGCGCTCGCCAAGCTCTTGTTTTATGGTAAGTTATTTTTAGGATAGACATATGTAGTGTATAAATTGTTAATTTTTGTCATCTATTTGTAGAATTATGTTCTGATGAAGGACACGATATGTCCGAAACGTAAACAAAAACAAAAATGTTAATTAAAGCCAAAAAAACCATTTGATTTGTTTAACTAGGAACCTACAATCCCAAGAAAAATTTTTCCAAAAAAAATATATAATGAAATAAGGTTCAAGAAAAAAAAAACTAAATATATATATATATATATATATATATATATATATATATATATATATATATATATATATATATTGTATAGGATTCAATAATTATTTATTATTTATTATTTGAAAAATCATTAAACATGTATACCAACTCTTTCAAAGGGTAGGGTTCAAGTGCGTCATTCAAATTTACTCTAATTATTGGTTTGTGAAATTTAAATGAACAAAATTATGATTTCAGGAATTTTTTTAAAACATCGAAATTTACAAACAGAAAATGTGTACAGATATACTACAAAAAAATAAAACTACTATTACTATTGAACAATTAAAATGTTTTTTAAATAAAGGCCTTTTTTTTAATTTAGAGATCTCTAATATAATATTTCAAAATGGTACCTTTTATTTACTAGGTTTGTATCCACTTCAAACTAATCTTCATTTGGACATTTGATAAGCTGAGGACAATGTTCTGAACAGTTTATTTCGTCTTCGCCTTTTGGACAATTAATGATTCCGTCACATTTGTCTTTATACGGGTCGAAACATCTATCTATAGAAATATTACTGCAAGGGGTAGTTGATGAATTACAAATAGCACACCCCGTGAAATCAGAATGGTCTGTACAAACGAAATCTTCTGTTCTACAAATATTTGTGGAATTGTAACAACCAGATCAATCAAAACACATAAAAACACTGGGTTATTATATTTTAAAGTTACGGAGAGTTTGTTTCTTGAAGATAGTACAACAGGTTTGGGTAGTATGTCGTAACTGCACACGTTCAATTGAATATTGTCGAAGTTTCTAATTGACAAGCACGTGGAATTTGTTGAGAAGTTCAATTTTAATATTCTTAATGTAGTTATTGTATTTTCTGGTGAAGGTATTACCCAATTACATAAACTATTACTGTTTCTGTCAGATGATATATACTGTATGCTTCCTTGTAATTCGAACGAGGTCGTTTCTCCACAATAATCCGAAAAGTTTGCGTAAATTAGCACGTTCTTCTTGACGAGATCAATTATAATGCCACTTTTCACTTTGACATTTTAAAAACCAACTGACTTTTTTGATTTCCGTCATAATCTATCACGTTGCGGGTTGCTATCGAAACTTCTCTATATCGTATGAATTGTATAGATATTGTGTGATTAACGACGATTCACTGTTTATATTACCATGAAATTTTAAGTCGTATATGAAACATGAAAATGACATTTTTGTATTAGAAATTAGCATATAGAGATAAAGATTTTTATACATATAAATATTAACATAACTTATTTACTATTTATTGAAATTCCTGAAATCCCTTGCATAAAATAACCTAATTAATAACTATATGAAAATTTGACGCGTTTCTTTCAAATTATTTTGAATTTCATTCTAATTCCAACGGATGCTTTTGAAATTACATCATGTACTGCATTATTAATTTTAATCTCTATTGTATCTGAATCAGATTTCAATATTTTCAATTCTGATGGTTCAAAGAGTATATCGTCTGTTTCAATATCTTTGGTCAGATTTTCTTCAGTATTATAATGAGGATTTTGTTCACTGTTTTTACTATCAGCATCTATAATTAATTTGGACATGTTTTTTTTTCTACAATTTATAAATATTCGTTAAAATGATGGCTAATAAAGTACAAGATTGAAAAAATCAATATGACTTATTTCAGTAATACTGTTAATCCTTATTAAATTGAATAGAACCAAATGAAAGTGCTTCAATATATGTATATATATATATATATATATATATATATATATATATATATATATAGTTAACATACAAGGGGGGATTCTCCTCTAATGTTAAATCTGAGGTATAAGTGAGCTCCGCGGTAAAATGGGCTCCGATCTACGGAGCCCAGTTTACCAAGTCCTAAAAAAAGCATCAACTACCTTATATTTATGTCTAGATTGATTTGGCATAGTTTTTAGATGGAGCTAATTTTGGCCGTTTTCGTGAATTTGTATATTTTTGTAGTGCGCGTGTATATTTCTAGATGGCGATATGTTGAAAACTTGATATACATTTTATGTTATATGTCTAGGTCAAAGTAGGATCTGATAACTTTGGCACCACTGCAGTTGAGTACCCCATCACTGTAGCGGTCAGAGTGAGCTCCTCCTAGTATCATTTTATTAAATGGGTAAAGAATTACATCATCGGTTATTTCCCGTTACAGTTAAAGTATTCTTCAAGGAAATTAAAGAGTCTATTTCTAAAAATATATTTAGGAACGAGATACGTATACCATGTAAGGGCGCTCCAGTAGTTTGACATTTTAAACGGAATCTTTGGAGTTGGCTGTTTTTTGTTTTAAATATGAATGCAAATCATAATTACTTTCATTAATTCAGATAACATAACTCTGTCATTTTGAATGTTGAATGTCATTTTAATAAAAATATTCGAAATGTTACAATGACATTGTAGATCTTATTGTCTCGAGGGTAGAACAATTTTAATTATATTGGAATTAGAAAGTGTAAGATTAATAATCTACTTTTTCGGCTTATAAAATTTAATGGTTTGATACATAAGTTTTTCTTGACTTCCAAAATGGTTGAGTAATCACGATGTTTATTTTGTCTTTTTCATTGCCTTTATGTTACTATTTAGGGTTGAGTTCAATTTGGCATATAGACTTTTTTTTTGAATGAATATAACCAAATATTTCGTTAATAACATACAGATACTGTTAGACGGTACCAAAGAAGAGGGACAATTACCTAAGCTGGAGCCTACGGATATACTAAAATGTATCTAGGAAATAGGACTAAAGGAAATACTCTAGTTTCTAAGACTTTCCTCAGGAACTAAGTATAAGAAAAGGGGCACAATAGATCTCTTAGGTCTCAGTGAATGTCACCCCAGTCAACATTTATACATAGAAGAAACCAAAAATTATTTATTGAATATATCTAGTTTGCGTCCTAACTGAGCTAGAGTTTTTTTCTAAGTCTAGCTCTATTTCTTGCACACATGCGATAGATTCGATGTGAAGAACCAAATTCTATTTCACGATTTCCGTTTTTTCATTTAATTTCATGCTCATTTTAAGTTGAAGTCATCAAGTTATGAGAATTTTAAGTGTCCAAACACAACAAAAATTCAGGTTGTTTATAAATACCATTAAATAAGCAAAACAAACATTATACTTGTTCAGCTCCAGTATATTTTAAAAGCTATAAACGTATAATAATCTGCTACACTGATTCTTAAAATGGCAAATACTAAGAACTAATTATCTTTTTCTGAAGGTAAGCATCCCAATTATAGCATGATCTTGATAAACATTTTTCTGCTTTTGTTGATTCGACATAATTTTGGGATTACTAATCTAATTGAAAGTCGAGAGCTCCAGCTGGAGGGCTTTGATAAATTGACTATTAATAAGACATTCCATTGACCAATGAATTGTCATAAATTATGAAACAAACCAATCGGAATTAATTAATAGCGACTATTGTACTTGATCAAATATTAGTGACTACAGAAATAGTAACTTTCATTTGGGAACGTTTAATATAGCTTATTTCTGATAATTTTGGCAGTAACTAAATTGTCATAACATAATAAAATTTGTCCACGGCTGTTTTATAATGTTCACATTTTACGTGTGGAGCTTTCTCAGTATGATGATGTTCATTATTCACTAGTCAATAATAGGTGTTGATAATCAACAGGTCCCAGACAGGGCGAGCTCCAGCGATTACAATATAGCTTATAGCTAGACTTTTAGTTATTATATTGAATTTAAATCAAAATTACAAGAACATAAGGGAAGCAGCACAAATATATAGACTCATTAGATTGTACCCGCGACTTCGTCGACGTAGATCGTCAAATTAAATATTATGCTGATATGTAACTTATCTTGCTGCAAAAGATTCGTTTTTTTTTAATTCAATCAAATTCAATATTTAAAACGAAACAAAGTGGAATTTTATTATTATATATTATTGTGAAGTTAAATAAATTTTTGCAATTTACATATCCACACATGTAGTAGTCTGTACGCAACATAAATTTAGTTCAGCTCGTAAGTTTAAAAAACTCCAAAAATGTGTACTTTTTTAACTTTACTACTCCATATCTAGCAAACTAGGGGGAATATAACATACCATAGTTCCAAAAAATGGACGCCTCTTTGCATAAAACAGCGCGATGTCTTTTCACTTAGCAGTTATTTGGGGCTTCAATGGAGTACAAACATGTACTGTACAAGGCACGTGGTTAGAAACAATTATTCTATCATTGTTTTCAGTATTGTGGGAGAATTTCCACGATAGCATTTAGATTTAAGAGAATATTAAATTTGGCTTTAAATTGGGTAAGTATTTCTACACTGTTTAATTGATATAATAGTGTGTGATGACAAATAATGTTTTTATTATTACTTTAAGATAATAGGTCATTCTTTTCTTAAACATTTTTACATTGTTTTAAACCTAAACTAAAGCCATCATATAACACATTTTATTAATTCATCCACAAAGTTTTTGAAAAAGTATTATTTTTCTGGAAGATTAAAGTACCATATAAAATCTGCTATTACAAAGGATAATATTTGCATAGAAAGTGACGGAGTATCGAAAAAACACGTCGAAATCATTTTTACGATAGTGGCGTAGATTGTATGGGAGAAAAGAAGTATTTATCCCTACCGCATGCCTCTGGTGATAGAATAAAATTATATTTTACCACTAATTGAAGTATCCTAATAAATAAAAAGTATAAACAAAAAACAGTGGAAGGTGTAAAAACAATGGACTACAATCATTTCAAATATTTATAATCTAACACCTTAGATCTCGGTAAGAAACAATATTTTACTGAAGTGTTGTCGAATCTTCATATTTTGTGCTAAGGTTTTTCCAGTTTCTATATGGACAATTCTTGATGAACCACCCTCTATAAATATGACTGTTGCACTAGTGAAAAATACCATTTTTTACGATAACGTCAAAATGTTATCAAATTATGTTAAATCTGACGTTTTTATCTAGATGTGAGAGGTTCTGTGTTTGTTTGTATTTGGTTCATGTATTTTTGATTAACTAGATCGATCGGAATAACTAACTTAGTAAAAAAAAATGGAAAACTATCACCTGAACTTTCATAAGTGCGAATGATGAAAAGGTTTATGATAAACCTGAAAAAAAATGGTGGTTCAAGGGTTGGAAAGGGATGAAAAATGGTATTCCTGCTATTCACAGTGAAAGGTAAAGTCGTACGAATAAATATCCAATGGAATAATTGTTGATACTAAAAAAGTCCACAATTCTTCTAAAAGTAACTTTTTACCATAACTTCAAAATTTCGGGAAAAAATCCAAACACATTCTTAAATCTTCTTTTTCCGTGTCTTTTTTCAATTTCGTGAAAATAATTCAATGTTGACGAAATTAAGTAGATATACACTATTTCATATCTCAAATGAAATTATTTTAGTGAAAAAAGTTAATAAACTTCCGAGATATTTATTTTTTCTGGTCTGAAATATTTTGTTGAAGAAAGTTGAGCTGTGAAATATCATGGTACCGAGTACATAAGAATTTGGTTAAAAGTCGTTTTTACCAAACTACGGTGAAGCAAAAAGGAGGGTTACGATTTTTTATTTTTTTCACGCTAACCATAAACATCCGTTTAAAGCGTAACAAACCGATGAAATAAAAGGTACTTTGAAGATGGGGCGTAGAAAACTTACTATTATTATACAAATCATATTTATTTTTCAGGTAATAAAGACATCGGGAAATGTTAAGACTATTTGGTTGGAATCTAATATAGAATTAGGGCGACAAAAAAATATATTAGCCATTAAAAAAACATAATTATTGCTATTATTTATTGTCCAAAATTAACGTTAATTATTCTTCACACTTCACGTTTTTTTCAGGGATATTATTGAGTTACCTCACAGTGACCGATGTATAGATACATACAGTACTGGATACTTCAACTGAAAAAATCAAAACTCTTGGTTCTGATTTCCAAGAATTGCGCAAAATATCAATGAAAAAGCGACGACCACATCATTCCCCAAATTGTCTACAAGATGTTCAAAATTTTGCGAGACATTTGATAAGTCATAATTCCGATGAATGTGATGTTAGAAGTTTTTTATCTTAAGACAAGGGTTCAAAACAATGCAAACAAACTTTGGATCAAAGACTGAGCGGAGTAATAAACACACTGACAGGTTATGATATTTCTCTTATTGCAAAAACTAACCTAGCAATATGTATGATACAAGTCGTTAAGTAGCGGTTTCTCGAAAGTACTATTTCGTTTTGGTAAGCCTTTTTATTATGAATATTTTGCAGGGCGGCATTAGTTTTAGACTGATTTTTGACCCGAAAATATTGATAGTTATTGGGTAAGTAAAAAATATTTCAAATGAAATTCTCAATAGCTTTTATTTGTTGCTATTTTCTGCAATACTATTTCATACAGTGTGAGACAAGAAAAAGAGGACGGTAAATATCCCGAAATTGCGATTTTCTTATAAATCATCCTATATTTAGATTGATTTGGCATAGTTTTTAGAAGGAGCTAATTTTGGCCGTTTTCGTGAATTTGTATATTTTTGTAGTGCGCGTGTATATTTCTAGATGGCGATATGTTGAAAACTTGATATACATGTTATGTTATATTTCTAGGTCAAACAAGGATCCGATAACTTTGGCACCACTGCAGTTGAGTACCACATCACTGTAGCGGTCAGAGTGAGCTCCTTCTAGTATTATTATACTAAATTGGTAAAGATTTACAATATCGGTTATTTCTTGTTACAGTTAAAGTATTATTCAAGAAAATCAAAGCTAGGAGTCTATTTTTAAATATATATTTAGGAATGGGATACGTATACCATGCAAGGGCTCACAAGTAATTTGACATCTTCAACGATTCGGTAACGGGAGCTTTGGAGTTGGCTGTTTTTTGTTTTAGATATGAATGCAAATTATAATTATTTCAATTCATTTAGATAACATAACTCTGTCATTTTGAATCTTAAAAGTAATTTTAATAAAAATATTCAAAACGTTTCAATTACATTGTATATCTTATTGACTCGAGGTGATAACAATTTTTATTATATTGTAAATAGAAAGTGTGAAATTAATAATCTACTTTTTCGGATTATAATTTTACTGATTTAATAGATAAGTTCTTCTTGAATTATAAAATGGCTGATTAATCACGATTTTCATGTCATTGCCTTTTTGTTCCTATTTAGGTTTGAGTTCAATTAGGCATATATATTTTCGTTTTTTTTCATTATGTTTATAGATTATATCTACCGGCTTTAATTTTATGGCAAGATAGACTGAATGAATATAACCAAATATTACGTATATTACATATAGAGACTGTTAGACTATACCAATGAAGAGGGACAATTACCTAAGCTGAAGCCTTCGGATATCTTAAAAATTTTCTAGGAAATAGGACTAAAGGAAATACTCTAGTTGCTCAGACACGATACCAAAAATTATTTACTAAATATATCTAATTTGCATCCCAACTGAGGTAGAGTTTTTTTCCAATTCTAGCTTTTATTCCTTGTACACATACGATGTAAACATCAAAATTCTTTTACGCGATTTTCGTTTCCTTCATATAATTTTCATACCTGCATTTTAAGTTGGCGTCATGAAATTATGAGGATTTCAAGTGTCCAAACACAACAAAAATTCAAGTTGTTTATAAATTATATAACAAACATTATACTTGTTCAACCCCAGTATATTTTTAGAGCTACACTGATTCTTAAAATGGGAAATACTAAGAACAAATTATTTATTTCTGAAGCTTAGTATCCAAATTATAGCATGATCTTGATAAACACTCTTCTGTTTTTGTTGATTCGACATAATTTTGAGATTACTAATCTAATTAAAAATCGAGAGCTTCCGCTCGAGAGCTTCGATAAATTGACTATTAATATAACATTCCATTGACCAATGAAATTTCATAAATTTTAAAACAAACCAATCGGTAATAATTAATAGCAACTATTAGCGACTACATAAATAGTAACTTTCATTTGGAAACGTTTAATATAACTTCAAATGATTCTGACAATTTTGGCAGTAATTAAATTGTCATGTCATAACAAAATTTGTTCACGGCTGTTTGATAATTGATAAAGTTTACATTTTACGTGTGGAGCTTCCTAAGAATGATGACGTTCATTATTCACTAGTCAATAATAAGTATTGATAATCAACCAATCCCAGACAGGCCGTTGCAGGGCGAGTTCCAGCGATTACAATACAGCTGATAGCTAGTATTTTAATTATTATACTGAATTAAAATTACCAAAAAGTTTAATATGGAAAATGAATCAGACGGTGAAATGAATGTTACCCTGCCGAACATAAGGGAAGCAGCACAAATATGTAGACTCATTAGCTTGTACCCGCGACTTCGTTGACGTAGATCGTCAAATTAAATATTATGCTGATATGTAACTTATCTTGCTGCAAAAGATTCGTTGTTTTTTTTTAATTCAAACAAATTCAATATTTAAAACAAAACAAAGTGGAATTTTATTATTATATATTATTGTGAAGTTAAATAAATTTTTGCAATTATACATATCCCCACATGTAGTAGTGTGTGCACAACATAAATTTAGTTCAGCTCGTAAGTTTGAGAAACTCCAAAACTGTGTACTTTTTTAACTTTACTACTCCATATCTAGCAAACTAGGGTAAATATAACATACCAAAGTCCTAAAAAATGGACGCCTCTTTGCATAAAACAGCGCGATATCTTTTCAGTATATATAGCAGTTATTTCGGGTTCCAGTGGAGTACAAACATGTACTGTACAAGGCACGTGGTTAGAAACAATTATTGTATAATTGTTATATGTATTGTGTGAGAATGTCCACGATGGCATTTCAATTTAAGAGAATATTAAATTTGGCTTTAAATCGGGTTCCAGATTGTAAGTATTTTTACAAAGTGTGTGATGACAAATAATGACAAAAACTTTTAGAAAATGAGTCAATTTTTCTGAAACATTTTTACATTGTTTTCAAGCTGAACAAAAGCCATCATATAACACATCCACAATGTTTTTGAAAAAGTTTTATTTTTGTGGAAGATTGAATTACCATATAAAATCTGCTATTACAAAGCTGGTCAGAATTAAATACATTTATAAAATATCCAATGGAAAACAAAATATTTTACTTCTTAAAACTTTTCCATATCGAGTAGGACGGCTGGCTGTATCTGAAGAAACGATAATCGTTGATAGAGAAATTACTGAAAATTGGATTTAAATTAAAGTATTATGTATTATGGAATATCAACAATACCTCTTTTGTTATCATCAATCAATTCTAAATTGTATTGAATAAAAAATCCTCAAATAATTGGTGTACGGAAGGACAAAATAAATGAATGATTATAACCCGTTTATTTCATTAGAATTTAACAAAATTGGTTGAATTTTTTACCAAATGATTAACAAATCGGATAGTTTCAAATCTCTTTACGGAGATATCCAACAATTTCATCATTTCATTTCAAAAGGTTTAACAAGGTCTTTAATTTCAATAGTGATAAAGTGAAACAGAATTTCAATTTTTCTTAGGAGCACGAGATACTTTTAACAAATTATGTTGCATCTGTATATGCTTTTTATGGGGTGTTCCATTTAGAATTGTTCATATGGTAACTGGAAGTACCTATACCTCCTTACCGATACCCTGAAAGTTTTATTATAAATATTATAAAACGATTTAATCCCGTTGTTTTAACACCTTCCAATATTTTTGTGCGTACTTGGCAAACCATTCACATATGCATTTAGTGGTAACATATTCCCGCTATAACCAGAGGCGTCCAGTGGGATAGAATAAAAATAATAGTTTTTAATGTATATCTTCTTAGAGTGAAAATTTGATAAACATCAATATGAAAAGATCATTTGAGATGGAATCAACTAAAACTTATAAATTTCATAACCAAATTAGCAAAATAATGTTGACTAGTGCGAAATAAGAGATAAAATAAAATTAGGTGTTATAAACATTCCATTTAATCTCGAATAACTTGAAAACTTCGTACTGTATCGCATAGAGACAGGAGGTTAATATTTACGTGGAAAGTAACGGAGTGTCGAAAAAACATGCTGAAATCAGTTTTACGATAGTGGCGTAGATTGTAGGGGGAAAAGAAGTATTTATCCCTACCGCATGCCTCTAGTGATAGAGGAAAATTATATTTTACCACTAATTGAAGTATCCTAATATATAAAAAGTGGAAGGTGTAAAAACAATGAACTACAATCATTTCAAATAATTATGATGTTGCAATCACTCTTTGATTCCAACACTAAAGTAGGGTCGACCTTTCAATTGCCGAAATTTAGTTTACTATAATTCATGGGTGCCGGTTAAAATTATCCTTGGTTTTTAAAATTTAGCAAATAAAATAAACCCAACTGATTTTAATAACAAATATACTTAACTGAAAACTTCCGAAATTACTTTTTAATTACATAAACGATAACTGCAACTTTACAATAGCTTTATGCTAAAACACATTCATCCACAGGCCTGTCATTCACCCTTGAATAAAAACTACAACAATTAAATTATTTTACATTCATCAAATATTTAAAGAAATTGAAATAGGGAAAAAACTATGAAGGACCTGTTTGTTCGTGATAAATACAAATAACGAAATTATAAACTCACTTACCTTGTGAAATTGTTATCATCTCTTTAACAATTTCTTAAACATCTACTAATACCATTCTCCATTTTTTCAGGTGCGCTGCTCAATGGTTCTCTTTTTGTCAATTATTATTCAATATATTAATTCTTTTACAGACTCAGTTATTACTGAATTTTCATAAATACTTTTTGTTAACTTTATCGGGAGGGGGGACTGGCTTTACAACTCCATTCTTTTCTTAAAATTGTTCACTTACATAATTTTTTGAGTATTTCAAAAAGTGACAATAACTGTCATCATTTTTAGACTCCTCATTTTTCTGATAAAAAAATACTGAAAGTTTTTCATATATAATTTGGCAGATGTCAAAAACAATATTCAGAATGGCGTTAGATTATTTACTTCTCCAACATACTCCCCGCGTTGAAAGATCATCATCTTTCAAAACAAACAATAACGGTGAAAATGAGCAAAAAGAGATACAGCTAAACTGTGACCACTTTACAAAACAAATTATTATTGTAGAAGGGGATGAATCTGGGATGAATTCAAAACAACACACTAAATTGAGAGAACAATTACTCTTGTTCATAGGGAAGAGGGCATACTTTAGTTATGGGTCTGGTATATATCCCAGAAGAAGTTTTCAGCTGAATGGATCTAACATTTCCATCCTTTCCAGGGAAAATTTTCACAATGCGAGCGAGGGCCCACTTTAGAGGAGGGGAATTGTCTTCCTTTAATAAGACAAGTTCATCTACTGATAGATTTTTGGTGAATTTAGTCCATTTGGGTCTATTTTGCAATCGATTAAGGTAATCTACAGACCATCGTTTCCAAAAAGACTGCTGCAATTGGGAAATTCATTTCCACAGGGAGAGTCTATTTTCAGGGATTTCTGTAACATCCTTTTCAGGGTGAGCAGTAAGGCTTCTGCCTATTAGAAAGTGAGCTGGGGTTAGGCACTGTAAATCATTGGGGTCATTTGAAAGACTACAAATAGGCCTTGAGTTCATGATTGCTTCTATTTGGTTTAAAATGGTGTAAAAAACTTCGAATGTGAGAGAAGTTTGACCAATGATTCTAACAATATGAAATTTACAACTGCGGATGGCAGGTTCATGAAGACCTCCCCAGTGCGGTGGAAGAGGTGGAATGAACTTAAATACAATTGCATTTTTCACACAATATTCTTTAATGGGGTTAGAGAGGTGAGAGTGCATAAAAAACTCGTGAAGTTCTTTTAACTGATTTCTGGCCCCCCAGAAATTGGTACCATTATCACTAAAAATGAGGGAGGGGTTTCCTCTACGAAAAATAAATCTTTTCAGAGTCATTATAAAAGCTTCTGAGGAGAGGGCAGTGACCAACTCTATATGTACAGCTTTGGTGACCATACACACGAAAATACAAATATATGCTTTTATTACAGGAGCTTTACGTAAATGAGATGATTTTAAATAGAAAGGGCCTCCATAATCGACTGCCACTTTCTCAAAGGGTCTACAGACAGTTATCCTATCACGAGGAATGTGGGACATCAACTGTTCCTGGGGTTGGGCTCTAAATCTAAAACAGGTGTGACAATTTCTAATAACCTTTTTGATTCCTTTTAAGCCATTTCAAGGCCAAAACTGCAATCTAAAGTTGGAGAGTACTGTTTGGGCGCCTGCATATCCCAGACGTAAATGTTCATCTTTGAGCATAAGAGAGACAACAGTATTGTGGGAAGGCAACAAAATAGGGTGCTTTTGATTGTAAGGGATATCAGCATTTTCTAATCTGCCTCCTACACGAAGAAAGCCATCTCCTACATCATATTTTGGTGTGAGTGAAATTAAATTTTTATTTTGTAAGCAACCATTTTTCTTTATTTCATTAATCTCTCGTGAGAAGTGCTTATTTTGAAGTGACTTGACAATGCAATGAAGGGAATGAGTCATTCCATCAACTGTCAGAGGACCAATCAATTTCTCTGAGGCCGGTTTTGATTGAAATTTATTATAAATAAATCTTTGACAATATGCTACCACCCTTTGTAGTTTAGAAAATCTAGAGTACTTTTTAAATATTTCGTCCCAAAACTCATGATTTGAGGCTTCCACTAAAGATATAAGGACCGCCTTCTTTTCTTCAGGTAATTCTGGTGGTTGACTTCTGGGTTTAAAAACTGGGAGATTGACAAGTGGGTTCTTTAAACAGGTAGGACCTTCCCACCAAAGTGAGTTATCAATAATTTCTCGTGGAGTTATTCCACAAGAAGGGAGGTCTGCGGGATTATCTTTAGTCCCAACATGATGCCAAATACAATCTGAAGTTAACTCTTGAATCTGAGAAACCCTATTAGCCTCAAATGTTGACCAACTCAACGGGTGGGAGTGAATCCAATGGAGTGCAACTTCTGAGTCTGAATATAGATGAACCTTTGTAACAGTAAATCTGTTTTCAAAAATTCTTAAAAGAGCTTTCATTAATTTTGCTAACAGAAGCATAGCTGATAATTCCAAACGGGGAATTGACAAAACTTTTAGAGGGGCTACCCTTGATTTTGAGGCAATCAAGTGACAAGAAACGGATCCATCTGAATAAAGGGTGCGAGCATAAATACAAGATGCCATGGCAAGAGAACTAGAATCAGCATAACCATGAAATTCTACATTAATAATGGGTTTGCTCGAAAACAAATATCTAGGGATTTTCAATTGAGAGAGATAGGGTAAATTATCAAATACATTTTTCCATTCTTGGAGGAGAGAGATGTCTGTGATTTCTGCATCCCAATCTAATTTTAATAACCATAACTTCTGAATAAGAAGTTTCCCAATAACAATTACAGGTGAGAGAAGGCCAAGGGAGTCCCAACACTGTGAAATCATAGCGAGCATTTTTCTTTTGGTGAGTGTACCTTGAGGTGTTACTTGCGGAATTGAAATACCTAAGACATCAGAAGTAGGGTTCCACTTTAGTCCTAAAACTTTGTTGGGTGAATTATCTAGATTCAAACAATATTCACTTGGAGTTTCATTAGTGATGCTGGAGAGAAATTGAGAACAGTTTGAGCACCACTTATGGAGTGTGAAACCGGATGACTTAAGGAGAGTGGTCAGTTCAGAGTACAATTTTTCTAAGTCATTTAAGTCATCGCATCCACCTAACAAATCATCAACATAGGTTTGGGTTAACAGAATATTGGAAGCCAAAGGGAATTCAACTTTATGTTTCAGCGCAACTTCTTGCAATACACGAGTAGCGAGGCATGGAGCTGAATTTGTTCCATAGGAAACAGTTACTAACTCGATGCATTGTAAGGGAAGTGAGGGGTTATCTCTCCAAAGTATATTTGTCAAAAATGTTTGGGTGGGGTTTATCTTTATCTGTCTGTACATCTTCTCGATGTCAGAGGTGAGCACATATTTAAACGAACGAAAGCGTTACAAAATGTCAAAAAGGTTAGGCTGAACTTGATATCCTTTAAGCATTATGTCGTTGAGAGAGAGGCCTGTATTAGTTTTACAGGATGCGTCGAATACAACCCTAAGTTTTGTTGTACTACTGTCCTCACGAATGACAGCATGGTGTGGCAAGAAATATTTGGGTTCTGCATTTTGATTAGTTTCAGAAAGTGGGACATACTGACCATGACCAAGATCAACATATTCATCAATAAATTGTTTATACATTAAAAAGTAAGTGCGATCCCTTTGAAATTTCTTTTCTAAGTTCAAGAATCTATTTTTCGCAGTGTAGAGAGATTGACCGAATTTGAGGTTTTCACAAGGGGTTTTCAGAGGCAAATTTACTTGATAAGAACCATCATCGAGTTGTCTCGTAGTGGACACAAACATTTCTTCACATAATTTTTCATCAAGAGATAATTGAGTTATTTCTGGAGTTTCCTCTGATTTACAGAATCTTTCAACTAAATTTTCAAGTTTGGAGTGCTCACTTACTTGTGTGAGCATTGCTACACTAGAGGTGGGAGATACGGGACCTGATGAGTAGGTAACAACATGATAATTTGAGTATTTGTGAGAGCGTAAAAGTGGAGCGTTGCCAGCTATCACCCATCCGAGAAGGGTGTTTTGTAACACGGGTAAGTTTTTTCCTAATCTTAAAAAACCATCATCCATTAAATCATAATAACAGTCAGCTCCGATGAGAACATGGACCTCTGCAGGCTAAAAATAGGCCGGATCCGCAAGCTGAGTGTTGGGAGGTAACTTTATTTTTGATCTGTCCACTGGGGCTTGAGGTAGCTTACATGTGATTGTCTCCAGAATTGAACAAGAAGCCTTAAACTTGGAGCGATTAATAGTGGAGTGAAAGACAATATCAACTGTTTGGTGAGAGAGGGTGACACTTAATCCAATGCCTGACACGTTCAACTTTTTATTGTATGGGGTATAATTCAACTTTTCTACAAATCTTTTACTAATGAAAGAGTTTTGTGACCCGGGGTCAAGAATTGCTCTAGCTTTAACACGTAGACCTTGCGAGTTATATACATAAACTTGAGCAGTACCTAAAAGCACAGAGGAATCTTTTGTACTTATAGCTGAGAGAGAGTGAGTCATATTGGAAGAGTTTTGCTGATCTTCAGCAATCACTGGTGAATTAAGAGCATTCAAACTCTTTGGGTTATTTTGAAGTTCCCTATAGGAAGATGGGCTGTGAGAATTATTTCTATGTGACAACAAACAAGAGGAGGGTTGGTGAGAAATTGACTGTAAGGGTTGAGCATTCTTTTGAGAAGTGTGGAAATATGTTTGAGACGGGTGAGCATCATTTTGTAAACGATAATCTTCACTTTGAGAGTTTTGATGTGAAGAGAATCTATTTTTATTTTGAGTGGTAGGGGCATAGTGAAGGAGGGTGTGGTGTTTCCTACCACAAACATTGCAACCTCTACTTTGGCAATTTATAACAGTGTGAGCAGTTCCAAAACAATTGAAGCAAAATCCTTTGGACTTTACAAAGTTTTGTTTCTCGATGGAACTCATATTTTTAAATTTTAAACAAGAGTAAATTTTATGAGATTTGTCATTACAAAATTGGCATCCATTTTTGCTATGTTGACCGATGTGAGAATTATTATTATTATTGACACCACTGAAAAGTGTTGTTTTTGTTTGCCTTTTTGAAAAACCTTCATTATTATCTACTGATTTCAAATTTTCTAAACACTTTGATCTTTCATCTAAAAATGTTAAAAATTCACTAAGTGTTGGCAATTCATTTGAATCTCTATCAAACTCAAAACTTTTCTTACTATTAAAATCTAACTTGCGTTCTAATGAGTAAACTAAAATCAAATCCAAAAGCTGAGTGTCTGTTAGTTTACAATTTTTCAATGCTTCATAGTTTTTACTTATTTCGGTGTAAAATTCACGTAGCGTAGTAGATGTACCTTTCTGTATAGGTTTTATGTCTAAAATTCCAGCCAAAAGACTATTTATCACAAGAGTTTTGTTTTCATATCTATTTTGCAAAATTTCAATTGCGGTGTGAAAGTTGTCATTAGTAACTTGCATATTCTCAATCAATTTCAAAGGTTCACCTGCCAAATAAGTCTTTAAATAAATGAAACGTTGAATATCCGTCAGATATTTATTTTCAATTATTAGAGCTGAAAAAATTTGAAAAAATGGAACCCATTCTATTCCAGTACCTGAAAACTGTTGTATTCTAATTTCCGGTAACTTTACTATTGAGGGGATAGCGACAGGAGAGAAAAGTGAGGATGAACCTGGTGGGGTGGGAGTTTTTACATCCTCTAAGTCTTTAATCTTTTGCTGAATTTTAGACAAAACATCATAATATCTATCTTCAATTAACTCTCTATTTTCTGTGTTTTCCTCTACAGTTAAATATATATCTGTCAAATCTTGTGCCCGACAATATTTTTCAAATGCACTTCTTAACTGTTCTTCTCGACCTTTTAAACTAAACACATTGTCTGTGGTATCAATGTTAACATTAACCCAGTTTTCTATTCGCGTAATAGCAGCTTTAGCTATTGTCCTGTTCCCTTTAACTTCATTGATATTCATTGTTTCTAAACAATAAACTGCCACACGGATTTACACTATTAAGACAAAATGTACTTGTAGCGAGTAAAAAACACAAATTCTACAATGTACGAGTCATATAACATTTACAATAACAAATGCAAATAAATGGTGGGAAACACTAGAGCAATGTATGACTAACTTTTAACCATAAACAAATCAAATATCTACAAAAATGCAAAAAATATGGTGAGCGTACAAAATTTCAAAACCAAGCATCCGTCGAAGAAGGACCAATTTTAATGTTGCAATCACTCTTTGATTCCAACACTAAAGTAGGGTCGACCTTTCAATTGCCGAAATTTAGTTTACTATAATTCATGGGTGCCGGTTAAAATTATCCTTGGTTTTTAAAATTTAGCAAATAAAATAAACCCAACTGATTTTAATAACAAATATACTTAACTGAAAACTTCCTAAATTACTTTTTAATTACATAAACGATAACTGCAACTTTACAATAGCTTTATGCTAAAACACATTCATCCACAGGCCTGTCATTCACCCTTAATTAAAAACTACAACAATTAAATTATTTTACATTCATCAAATATTTAAAGAAATTGAAATAGGGAAAAAACTATGAAGGACCTGTTTGTTCGTGATAAATACAAATAACGAAATTATAAACTCACTTATCTTGTAAAATTGTTATCATCTCTTTAACAATTTTTTAAACATCTACTAATACCATTCTCCATTTTTTCAGGTGCGCTGCTCAATGGTTCTCTTTTTGTCAATTATTATTCAATATATTAATTCTTTTACAGACTCAGTTATTACTGAATTTTCATAAATACTCTTTGTTAACTTTATCGGGAGGGGGAACTGGCTTTACAACTCCATTCTTTTCTTAAAATTGTTCACTTACATAATTTTTTGAGTATTTCAAAAAGTGACAATAACTGTCATCATTTTTAGACTCCTTATTTTTCTGATAAAAAAATACTGAAAGTTTTTCATATATAATTTGGCAGATGTCAAAAACAATATTCAGAATGGCGTTAGATTATTTACTTCTCCAACATATGATATAACACCCTAGATCTCAGTAAGAAGGAATATTTTACTGAAGTGTTCTCGAATCTTCATATTTTGTGCTAAGGTTTCTCCAGTTACTATATGGACAATTGTTAATGAACCACTCTGTATAAATATGACTGTTGTACAAGTGACAAACACAATTTTTACGATAACGTCAAAATTCTACTAAATTATGTTAAATCTGACGTTTTTACGTAGATGTGAGAGGTTCTGTGTTTGCTTGTATTTAGTTTATGTAGCTTCAATTACCTAGAACGATCGGAATAACTAATTTAGTAAAAATTATGAAAAACTGTTACACCTGAACTTTTATGAGTGAGAATGATAAAAAGGCTTATGATAACCCTGAAAAATATGGTGGTTTAAGGGTTGATGTATGCGGTTGGAAAGGAATGAAAATGGTATTCCTGCTATTTACAGTGAAAGGTAGAGTCGTACGAAAAACTATCCAGTGGAATAATTGTAGATACTAACAAAGTCTACAATTATTCAAACACATGCTCAAATCTTCTTTTTCTGTGTTGTTTTTCTTTGTCGTCAAAATAATTTAATGTGGAGGAAATTAAGTATACGAGTATGTACACTATTTCCTATCTCAAATGAAATTATTTTAGTGAAAACAATTAATAAGCTTGCGAGATATTAATTTTTTCTGGTCTGAAACACTTTGTGAAGAAAATTGAACTGTGAAATATCATTGTACAGAATAACCATGAACATCCGTCTTAAGCGCAACAAAGCGGTACAATAATAGGGCGTTGAAAAATGACTATTAATATACAAATAATAATTATTTTTTAATAAATAATAAAGACAAAAAAATCTCGAAAACCATTACATTCAGGCATAGGTAAATGTTAAGAATATATGGTTGAAATCTAATATAGAATTGAGGTGACAAAAAATATGTTTGCCATTTAAAAACACACAGTTATTACTATTATTCATTATCCAAAATTCACGTTAGTTATTCTTCACCCTGTATAAAAAATGGAACACGTTTCTCTGGGATATTATTGAGTTACCTTACAGTGACCGATGTAGGTGGTGGAAATTCAGTAATTATAATTTATCATCAAATTTATAGTTTATAAATAACAGTCTGTAACGTGCTTTTTTCCCTTATAAGAATCACGGACGTCACTATGACACCCACGGCTTCGGTACTTCCTAGTTTTCCTCGGGCGCCAGATTTTTTTGATGTGGTTTACTCCACCGAACTCTCGAAATTACGGCGTCGAGAGTTACCAGGGTAGCTACAGATGGAGGTTCAGTAATTCCAGGGGTCTGTTGTTATGGACCTTTCTGGATACGTAGTGTGCAAACAGGCTTTAATTGCTCACCACTATCAAACAAATGAAACTACTCGCTCGCTACTGGAGAAATTATTAATTTCAATTCCACAAATGAAATTGAATTTTACATAAATGAGAGATTGCAAAAATATCAAAATGTACTACTAAAGATCTACGTTACTAATGAAACCAAAAGCGGACTGACACCAAGCAATAAATATTCTAGCTATTTTACAACGGAGGCGGAAAATAACGTGCAGAATTCTACTAGTACGTAGCAGGTGAAAACAATACAAAGTTCCTAGTGATAATATGTCAGAATGCACAGAGAAAGCGTTATGGTTGCACTAACAGAGCGTACTATATCGGTTCTTAGTATTTGTGTACCTTTTTAAATAAACCGGAAGAAAATAATCAATTAACTAGTCTCGGCGGCCGAGTTAATCTCAATAGCCACCGGAATTTCTTAGCGATTTCACTAGATTCAACTAAACTAGGTTTTACTGATCAACACAATGGCCTATCGTACAAAATCAAATTCTCAGATAATGAAAACTACCAGCAGAATGCGAAAACCTCTCGTGGGTATCCCTGCTCGGCAGCGAATACTTTTGAGATTATTTCGTATCCCTTGAATTAAATCTGCCTTAGAGGCCTCCCGAATTGATCCCTGCTCAGCAGCGAATCCAGACGCGATTTTTCTAAGCAAGTGCAAACGAACTAAATTTTCTTAACAGTACGACGACCTATTCAGCGGGATTAAATACTCAGATAAACTAGACTTTAAATGTTCTAACTAAAGTTTTACTGGCAAAACAACAACAGCCTACTGTACGAACTAAACTTTTCAGTTAAAATAGATTGACAGTAGGATCCGAAAACCTCTCCTTCGTACCCCTGCTCAGTAGCGAATACTCTCCAGATTATTTCGTATCTCTTAAATTAAATCTGCCTTAGAGGCCTCCCGAATTGATCTCTGCTCAGCACCGAATCCAGACGAGATTTTTCTAAGCAAATGCAAAAGAAACTAAATTTTTAACAGTACAACGGCCTGTTGGGCGGGATTAAATATTCAGATGAAACAGACTCTATATGTGGTATCTCAGGTTTTACTAACAAACACCAGCCTATTGTACAAAATCAAATTCTCAGATAATGAAAACTACCAGCAGAATGGGAAAACCTCTCTTGGGTATCCCTGCTCAGCAGCGAATACTCTCGAGATTATTTCGTATCTCTTAAATTAAATCTGCCTTAGAGGCCTCCCGAATTCATCCCTGCTCAGCAGCGAATCCAGACGAGATTTTTCTAAGCAAATGCAAAAGAAACTAAATCTTTAACAGTACAACGGCTTGTTGGGCGGGATCAAATATTCAGATGAAACAGACTCTATATGTTGTATCTAAGATTTTACTAACAAACAACAGCCTATTTTACGAAATCAAATTCTCAGATAATGACAACTACCAGCAGAATGCGAAAACCTCTCTTGGGTATCCCTGCTCAGCAGCGGATACTTTTGAGATTATTTCGTATCTCTTAAATCAAATCTGCCTTAGAGGCCTCCCGAATTGATCCCTGCTCAGCAGCGAATCCAGACGCGATTTTTCTAAGCAAATGCAAAAGAAACTAAATTTTAACAGTACAACGGCCTGTTGGGCGGGATTGAATATTCAGATGAAACAGACTCTATATGTTGTATCTAAGATTTTACTAACAAACAACAGCCTATTGTACGAAATCAAATTCTCAGATAATGAAAACTACCAGCAGAATGCGAAAACCTCTCTTGGGTATCCCTGCTCAGCAGCGAATACTTTTGAAATTATTTCGTATCTCTTAAATCAAATCTGCCTTAGAGGCCTCCCGAATTGATCCCTGCTCAGCAGCGAATCCAGACGCGATTTTTCTAAGCAAATGTAAAAGAAACTAAATTTTAACAGTACAACGGCCTGTTGGGCGGGATTGAATATTCAGATGAAACAGACTCTATATGTTGTATCTAAGATTTTACTAACAAACAACAGCCTATTGTACGGAATCAAATTCTCAGATAATGACAACTACCAGCAGAATGCGAAAACCTCTCTTGGGTATCCCTGCTCAGCAGCGAATACTTTTGAGATTATTTCGTATCTGTTAAATCAAATCTGCTTTAGAGGCCTCCCGAATTGATCCCTGCTCAGCAGCGAATCCAGACGAGATTTTTCTAAGCAAATGCAAAAGAAACTAATTTTTTAACAGTACAACGGCTTGTTGGGCGGGATTAAATATTCAGATGAAACAGACTCTATATCTTGTATCTAAGATTTTACTAACAAACAACAGCCTATTTTACGAAATCAAATTCTCAGATAATGACAACTACCAGCAGAATGCGAAAACCTCTCTTGGGTATCCCTGCTCAGCAGCGGATACTTTTGAGATTATTTCGTATCTCTTAAATCAAATCTGCCTTAGAGGCCTCCCGAATTGATCCCTGCTCAGCAGCGAATCCAGACGCGATTTTTCTAAGCAAATGCAAAAGAAACTAAATTTTAACAGTACAACGGCCTGTTGGGCGGGATTGAATATTCAGATGAAACAGACTCTATATGTTGTATCTAAGATTTTACTAACAAACAACAGCCTATTGTACGAAATCAAATTCTCAGATAATGACAACTACCAGCAGAATGCGGAAACCTCTCTTGGGTATCCCTGCTCAGCAGCGAATACTTTTGAGATTATTTCGTATCTCTTAAATCAAATCTGCCTTAGAGGCCTCCCGAATTGATCCCTGCTCAGCAGCGAATCCAGACGAGATTTTTCTAAGCAAATGCAAAAAAACTTAATTTTTAACAGTACAACGGCTTGTTCGGCGGGATTAAATATTCAGATGAAACAGACTCTATATGTTGTATCTAAGATTTTACTAACAAACAACAGCCTATTGTACGAATTCAAATTCTCAGATAATGACAACTACCAGCAGAATGCGAAAACCTCTCTTGGGTATCCCTGCTCAGCAGCGAATACTTTTGAAATTATTTCGTATCTCTTAAATCAAATCTGCCTTAGAGGCCTCCCGAATTGATCCCTGCTCAGCAGCGAATCCAGACGAGATTTTTCTAAGCAAATGCAAAAGAAACTAAATTTTTAACAGTACAACGGCTTGTTGGGCGGGATTAAATATTCAGATGAAACAGACTCTATATGTTGTATCTAAGATTTTACTAACAAACAACAGCCTGTACGAAATCAAATTCTCAGATAATGAAAACTACCAGCAGAATGCGAAAACCTCTCTTGGGTATCCCTGCTCAGCAGCGAATACTTTTGGAATTCTTTCGTATCTCTTGAATCAAATCTGCCTTAGAGGCCTCCCGAATTGATCCCTGCTCAGCAGCGAATCCAGACGCGATTTTTCTAAGCAAATGTAAAAGAAACTAAATTTTAACAGTACAACGGCCTGTTGGGCGGTATTGAATATTCAGATGAAACAGACTCTATATGTTGTATCTAAGATTTTACTAACAAACAACAGCCTATTGTACGAAATCAAATTCTCAGATAATGACAACTACCAGCAGAATGCGAAAACCTCTCTTCGGTATCCCTGCTCAGCAGCGAATACTTTTGAAATTCTTTCGTATCTCTTGAATCAAATCTGCCTTAGAGGCCTCCCGAATTGATCCCTGCTCATCAGCGAATCCAGACGCGATTTTTCTAAGCAAATGTAAAAGAAACTAAATTTTAACAGTACAACGGCCTGTTGGGCGGTATTGAATATTCAGATGAAACAGACTCTATATGTTGTATCTAAGATTTTACTAACAAACAACAGCCTATTGTACGAAATCAAATTCTCAGATAATGACAACTACCAGCAGAATGCGAAAACCTCTCTTCGGTATCCCTGCTCAGCAGCGAATACTTTTGAGATTATTTCGTATCTTTTAAATCAAATCTGCCTTAGAGGCCTCCCGAATTGATCCCTGCTCAGCAGCGAATCCAGACGAGATTTTTCTAAGCAAATGCAAAAGAAACTAAATTTTCAACAGTACAACGGCTTGTTGGGCGGGATTAAATATTCAGATGAAACAGACTCTATATGTTGTATCTAAGATTTTACTAACAAACAACAGCCTATTGTACGAAATCAAATTCTCAGATAATGACAACTACCAGCAGAATGCGAGAACCTCTCTTGGGTATTCCTGCTCAGCAGCGAATACTTTTGAGATTATTTCGTATCTCTTAAATCAAATCTGCCTTAGAGGCCTCCCGAATTGATCCCTGCTCAGCAGCGAATCCAGACGAGATTTTTCTAAGCAAATGCAAAAGAAACTAAATTTTTAACAGTACAACGGCTTGTTGGGCGGGATTGAATATTCAGATTAAACAGACTCTATATGTTGTATCTAAGATTTTACTAACAAACAACAGCCTATTGTACGAAATCAAATTCTCAGATAATGAAAACTACCAGCAGAATGCGAAAACCTCTCTTGGGTATCCCTGCTCAGCAGCGAATACTTTTGAGATTATTTCGTATCTGTTAAATCAAATCTGCTTTAGAGGCCTCCCGAATTGATCCCTGCTCAGCAGCGAATCCAGACGAGATTTTTCTAAGCAAATGCAAAAGAAACTAATTTTTTAACAGTACAACGGCTTGTTGGGCGGGATTAAATATTCAGATGAAACAGACTCTATATCTTGTATCTAAGATTTTACTAACAAACAACAGCCTATTGTACGAAATCAAATTCTCAGATAATGACAACTACCAGCAGAATGCGGAAACCTCTCTTGGGTATCCCTGCTCAGCAGCGAATACTTTTGAGATTATTTCGTATCTCTTAAATCAAATCTGCCTTAGAGGCCTCCCGAATTGATCCCTGCTCAGCAGCGAATCCAGACGAGATTTTTCTAAGCAAATGCAAAAAAACTTAATTTTTAACAGTACAACGGCTTGTTCGGCGGGATTAAATATTCAGATGAAACAGACTCTATATGTTGTATCTAAGATTTTACTAACAAACAACAGCCTATTGTACGAATTCAAATTCTCAGATAATGACAACTACCAGCAGAATGCGAAAACCTCTCTTGGGTATCCCTGCTCAGCAGCGAATACTTTTGAAATTATTTCGTATCTCTTAAATCAAATCTGCCTTAGAGGCCTCCCGAATTGATCCCTGCTCAGCAGCGAATCCAGACGAGATTTTTCTAAGCAAATGCAAAAGAAACTAAATTTTTAACAGTACAACGGCTTGTTGGGCGGGATTAAATATTCAGATGAAACAGACTCTATATGTTGTATCTAAGATTTTACTAACAAACAACAGCCTGTACGAAATCAAATTCTCAGATAATGAAAACTACCAGCAGAATGCGAAAACCTCTCTTGGGTATCCCTGCTCAGCAGCGAATACTTTTGGAATTCTTTCGTATCTCTTGAATCAAATCTGCCTTAGAGGCCTCCCGAATTGATCCCTGCTCAGCAGCGAATCCAGACGCGATTTTTCTAAGCAAATGTAAAAGAAACTAAATTTTAACAGTACAACGGCCTGTTGGGCGGTATTGAATATTCAGATGAAACAGACTCTATATGTTGTATCTAAGATTTTACTAACAAACAACAGCCTATTGTACGAAATCAAATTCTCAGATAATGACAACTACCAGCAGAATGCGAAAACCTCTCTTCGGTATCCCTGCTCAGCAGCGAATACTTTTGAAATTCTTTCGTATCTCTTGAATCAAATCTGCCTTAGAGGCCTCCCGAATTGATCCCTGCTCAGCAGCGAATCCAGACGCGATTTTTCTAAGCAAATGTAAAAGAAACTAAATTTTAACAGTACAACGGCCTGTTGGGCGGTATTGAATATTCAGATGAAACAGACTCTATATGTTGTATCTAAGATTTTACTAACAAACAACAGCCTATTGTACGAAATCAAATTCTCAGATAATGACAACTACCAGCAGAATGCGAAAACCTCTCTTCGGTATCCCTGCTCAGCAGCGAATACTTTTGAGATTATTTCGTATCTTTTAAATCAAATCTGCCTCAGAGGCCTCCCGAATTGATCCCTGCTCAGCAGCGAATCCAGACGAGATTTTTCTAAGCAAATGCAAAAGAAACTAAATTTTTAACAGTACAACGGCTTGTTGGGCGGGATTAAATATTCAGATGAAACAGACTCTATATGTTGTATCTAAGATTTTACTAACAAACAACAGCCTATTGTACGAAATCAAATTCTCAGATAATGACAACTACCAGCAGAATGCGAGAACCTCTCTTGGGTATTCCTGCTCAGCAGCGAATACTTTTGAGATTATTTCGTATCTCTTAAATCAAATCTGCCTTAGAGGCCTCCCGAATTGATCCCTGCTCAGCAGCGAATCCAGACGAGATTTTTCTAAGCAAATGCAAAAGAAACTAAATTTTTAACAGTACAACGGCTTGTTGGGCGGGATTGAATATTCAGATTAAACAGACTCTATATGTTGTATCTAAGATTTTACTAACAAACAACAGCCTATTGTACGAAATCAAATTCTCAGATAATGAAAACTACCAGCAGAATGCGAAAACCTCTCTTGGGTATCCCTGCTCAGCAGCGAATACTCTCGAGATTATTTCGTATCTCTTAAATTAAATCTGCCTTAGAGGCCTCCCGAATTGATCCCTGCTCAGCAGCGAATCCAGACGAGATTTTTCTAAGCAAATGCAAAAGAAACTAAATTTTTTACAGTACAACGGCTTGTTGGGCGGGATTAAATATTCAGATGAAACAGACTCTATATGTTGTATCTAAGATTTTACTAACAAACAACAGCCTATTGTACGGAATCAAATTCTCAGATAATGACAACTACCAGCAGAATGCGAAAACCTCTCTTGGGTATCCCTGCTCAGCAGCGAATACTTTTGAGATTATTTCGTATCTGTTAAATCAAATCTGCTTTAGAGGCCTCCCGAATTGATCCCTGCTCAGCAGCGAATCCAGACGAGATTTTTCTAAGCAAATGCAAAAGAAACTAATTTTTTAACAGTACAACGGTCTGTTGGGCGGGATTAAATATTCAGATGAAACAGACTCTATATCTTGTATCTAAGATTTTACTAACAAACAACAGCCTATTGTACGAAATCAAATTCTCAGATAATGACAACTACCAGCAGAATGCGGAAACCTCTCTTGGGTATCCCTGCTCAGCAGCGAATACTTTTGAGATTATTTCGTATCTCTTAAATCAAATCTGCCTTAGAGGCCTCCCGAATTGATCCCTGCTCAGCAGCGAATCCAGACGAGATTTTTCTAAGCAAATGCAAAAAAACTTAATTTTTAACAGTACAACGGCTTGTTCGGCGGGATTAAATATTCAGATGAAACAGACTCTATATGTTGTATCTAAGATTTTACTAACAAGCAACAGCCTATTGTACGAAATCAAATTCTCAGATAATGACAACTACCAGCAGAATGCGAAAACCTCTCTTGGGTATCCCTGCTCAGCAGCGAATACTTTTGAGATTATTTCGTATCTCTTGAATCAAATCTGCCTTAGAGGCCTCCCGAATTGATCCCTGCTCAGCAGCGAATCCAGACGAGATTTTTCTAAGCAAATGCAAAAAAAACTAAATTTTTTAACAGTACAACGGCCTGTTGGACGGGATTGAATATTCAGATGAAATTGACTCTATATGTTCTAACTTCGGAATTGTACAGAAATACTATGAATTCAAACGTTAAAATAAAAGCGGCTAAGCGTTGGATGATAATAGCTATTCACAGAAAAATTTTATATCCACTTACCTGGTTCACAAAAACCAGCCACAGTATTCGGTGTAAACACAATGTAACTTGCAAGCAGGAAAAGAAAGAAAAAGCCCCGTTTACCTGTATGCTACGTCCTTTTATTAAATTCTCCTAACCACTTACGAAGTCTCCTCCTTAAAATTTTGAAAATGCGCGCACATTTGCAGACTGGTTTAAGTGAACTTGACAAAAGGATATACCGGATGTCTCAAAAGCAGTACATTTATATAAAAATAAATATTCATAGGCAAATTTCGAAAGAGAGGCGATTTAATTATTAAATAAAATGAAATGTATACTGCTCGGTAGCTGGAAATGAAAACATTAAAAAGTAACATCGTTACAAGTCAAACGGGAATGTCCGTAATAAAATAATTATCATCTCGCCATGAGACTAAAGTATATTAGTTTGTCATAATAAGTTGTTGATAATTATATCAGCAATTTAGAAAGTTAAAAATATACTGGGTGTTTCATTTGGAAAAACGAAGTGGACTGCAACATAACTATGAGTATGTATCAAATAAATCATAATATATTAGGGGTAAGCTGTTTACTTAATAGCAGATAAATATTGAACAGTTTGTTCATAACTATTATAGATGAGAATATTTTATTGTTTCATACTTTTTTCATTAGTCGGGTTTTAGTTTTTGAATACTTTTCATTCCGTATGCGACTACATCCTCTAGCGGGTACTTTAAATATACTTTTTTTAATTTTAAAATGTAGAGTCATGGGTTATCTGTTTACAGAATACAGCAGGCATAATTTAAATTTGCACACCGCCTAAAGTTGTGCAGATTAATTATAAGTAATTAATCTCGTGTACTGACAAGAAGTGTGAATATTGAAACAATCCTTAAAATTCATAACATTTAAAAATGGAAACTCATTTGTCATAAAACATAAGATTGGTAGTTTTGACAAAAGTTTGATATTGTATTACTTTCATAAATGATTTAAATTGTCCAATTTCATAAAAGACATTGTTTGTTAGCACTGGACAGTCTCAGTATCACGGAAACATCTGGTTCTGAATATTTACCATCCGAGGAAAGTTTTTTTCCAATAATTCAAACAGAGAAAACAATCTTTTTGACTCATCAGAGCGTATCACGATCCCACAAAATAAAGTGCCGTTGACAAGCTATGCCGTTTTACAAAACTCTTCCTTGGATTTCCACTACAATTCCAAAAATGAAATCGTAACACGTGATTTAACACTGGGAGATTCTACGTTTTAAAAAAATAATGATTGACATCTAGAACAGATGTCGTTTTCATTTGAACTTGATACAGTATGCTCTTTAATATCCGAATATAATTCATCACTTCAACAAGTAAAACATACAGCACTGGATAAATCAACAGAAAAATCCAAACCTCTTGGTTCTGATGTTCAAGAATTACCAAGAATATCTGAGAAAAAGCGACGACCACATGATTCCCCATATTGTACACAAGATGTTCAGAATTTTGGTGCGTCATCATTCCGATGAATTTGATGTTCAAAGTTTTTTATCTTTACACAAGGGCTCAAAACTACGAACGAAAACACGCTTTGGATCAAATTCGACGTCATTGAAATTTTGTAATGATATAATTCCGATTAGCGAGAACAAGAAAAGCAATGTGAACCGTAGTATTTCTTGTAAATTTTGCAAAGGATATTATGCCAATAAGTCTTCAAGGCGGCAAGAAAAAAAATGTCCTTCGAATCCTGATCCCAAAAAACCTTTAAGATCACAAAGCGAAGGTGAAACGGTTATGCCTAAATGATCCTCTAAGACTGAGCGGAGTACTAAACACACTGACAGGTGATGTAATTCTCTTATTGCTAAAATAGACCTAACAATCTGTACGATACAAGCCGTTAAAGTTGGAATGTAGCGGTTTATCGAAAGTACTATTTCGTTTTGGTAAGACTTTTTATTATTAATATTTTGCAGGGCTGTTTAATCCTTACTCATTCGGCATTAGTTTTAGACTTATTTTCGACCCAAAAATATATATAGTTATAGGGTTAGTGAAAAAATATTTGAAATGAAATTCTTAGTAGTTCTTATTTTTTGCTATTTTCTGCAATACTATTTCATACAGTGTGAGACAAAAAATAAAGGACGGTAAATATTCCGGAATAGCAATTTTATTATAAATGATCCTATATTTAGAAATGTCGTCGTTATATTTCTGCATTTTTGTGTTATTACTGTTGGTTTTGGTACTTGTTAGAGATATACGTTTTTAAAATTAGTGCCAATCAGGATTTTGTTTGCGTCAAAAATTACCATGTAATACAAAATAGATAATATACTTAATTTCTTTTATATTATACAACTGTATATATAAATAAAAAGAGGCATATATTTGAGGGATATTTTTAAAATAACATACTAAACACGTATAGTAGCTTTTTAATTTTTTTATACTATGTAAGTGATATTCAATAGCCTACCTATGTGTAAAGCAATTTTGCCGGGTTTTTCATTTACGATTTCAGCCACCAATTCTTAAATGTTTTAGTTTTTGACACAGGAGCTATTGAGAACTTATTTATCTCACTGTTGATCACTCGTACAACGAAAACAATTTGAAAAAGCGTTTAATTGATTAAATAATGGATTTGAACCACTGAATATTACTTCAGAAAAAAATCCTCTGTTGTGTGTTGAGCATGTTAATTTAAAAATACTCATTAATTACTTACCTAGTCGATATATTTAAGAACACTCTGTATAAATAAGCATATTTTTATATTATTGTGCGATCTACAAAAACTGCATCTAAAATATATTTTCTATATTGTATAACACTGGGAATTATCATAACAGAATCTTAATTGTTCATGACTTTAAAAATGTATATTTCAAAAACTGATCATAGGAAAATCTTAAGAACTCAACACTTTCATTGAGTACCAAAACTAGTAACAAAAACTCACAGACATTAACCAGAATTGAGCTGAGCCTATCAGCAGTTTAAGTAACTGGATCGAGTACAAATGCATATCAAGTTTTCAAAGAAAGATACCAGTCGCCACTTTCCATAAAAATTGTAGGGTCCTTATTCGGATCAACTATTAATACAAAATAAATTAGGTGTGCATAAAATGGGAGGGAGAAGGTAGCATATTCTTGTAAATGCATCAGTCAAAAATGTAAATGTATATTTCCATTAAAATATATAATATAAGCTCGACTATTGAGCTTATTTTTGTCAACAGGTTTTTATATGATATGCAAATATGCTAATTTATAGGTATTATTACGTATTCGTTCTTTCATGTTATAAACAATCTCAGTTTAATATAAGTCAATTGTTAGTAATTTATAATTTTTATTTCTCATAGTTGTTGTTTCAAATTAACAATTTCAGTCTCAGATAAAAATTCCTTACGAAGAACGCCGATTGCAATCGTTTTATACAATGTCAATACCGAACTGGCAATTATTCTTTTGATTGTATGTATTAACTGGCCGATAGTATATGTGGCAACGCCGCAAGGAGTCCATATTACCTGAAATGCATCATATACGGAGCCTACCTTCCTTTTGAAGTATGGAAATATACACCAACGGAGCCTACCGTAACCGCTACAAATAACGGATCCCACTAAGACGTCAACTTATATAGTGGTATACATGAAATATACGCTAGGAGCCCAAATTGGACTACATGTATAACGGAGTCCACATTAGCCTGCAACAGTATATATATATATATATATATATATATATATATATATATATATATATATATATATATATTGTTATAATATTATATTATGTGAGGAATTTTAATTGTTTAAATTTTAATGTTTTTAAAAACTTCCTATCAATTAAATTTTTAATTTGCCTCACATTGAGCCGACCAATTTGTATTGGATATAAATATTACGAGTATTCATCATTTGAAATTGAATTATTGTTAATAATCGTTGAACATGTTTAACTCTATCAAAGGGTAGGGTTCAATAGCGTCATTCAAATTTACTATAATTATTGGATTGTGAAATTAAAATGAATAGAAGTTTAAAAACAGGAAACGTGTATACACTACAAAAATAATAAACTATAATCACTTTGAAACAATAAAAATATTAGATTAATTACTAATTATGAATACATTCGTTTTTTAGCTTTTGAATAAAGGCCTATTTAATTTTAGAGATCTCCAATATAATATTTCAAAACAAAACGGTACCTTTCATTCACTAAGTTTGTATCCACTTGAAACCAATCTTCACTTTCAATTTCTTTGCTGTCGTACTATCCAAATAAGCAAGCCTGGGGCTGAAGTAATATCACCATTATTATATTATTATAGGTACTACTTTCAACGAAGGTATTTCATTGGGAAAGTCTTTAGGTAAATATACTTTTAAAAATAACTTATTACCTCCAGAATTAAAATATGAATCGTATTCTTCTCCTGTAATAACTTCAGCTACATTTTTTATTTACGGCTAGAGTTCTAAAAAGTGAACGTTAACCTTTTGTTTTTAGTTTTTCATAAATGTAAGATGTCCTATCCACCGCATATATAGAACTGTACCACAAATCAAATAGCAATTAACTCCCTTACGATCAGCCGAACGTTTATTTTCCACCAAAAACCTTTTCAAAAGGTTAGTTTTACTGTATATACTATATTTTATAAGTTTTCTTACATCCTCTACTGAGTTATTAGTTTTTTTTTATTCTGTATGGTTGTGAGGATTTTGTTCACTGTTTTTACTATCGGCATCTAGAACTGATTGAGACATGTTTCTTTTTACAATTTATAAATATACGTTAGAATGATGGCTTTGCTATTGGGCTCCTTTTTTTCTAATTAAACATACAAAATATAATACTATACAGTTGAAGCTAAAATAATTCCAAATAGTTTATAATCCGAATATCAGCGGCCCTATTAGTTCTGTCACAACGTCAACGTATTCAAGAAAATAGATTCAAGGTGCTCATTTTAAACCAGTATAATTTTCCCCTAAAATTTTTGACTCATTTCAAAACTTGTGAAATAAGGAGAAAATTTTATATTTTATTTAGTTCTCTACATAATATTTGTAAATTTGATTTATATTGAAGATTCCCCTTATTTTATCATTATGTATTTCTTTTAATATATAACTGTTTACTCCTTGTTTATTATAAATTTCATATGGCCCTTCATAAGGTAACTGTAACTTTGCACACTCATTTTCTTTTCTATTAGCTACCCTTAACGCTTTTACTATTACTAAATCACCTTTATCAAATGTTATTTGTTTTTCCATTTTAGCCCTTTTACGTTTAAAATACTTTTCTGCAGATCTTTGTAAATTTTTATTTATCTTTTCAATAGCTGCTCCATAATTTTTTCCATTTAAAATCCAATGTCTTCCCGGCAACGTTTGTTTAAATACATAAATAGGTGTTTCTTCTGTTGTATTATTTGGACTATTATTCACATTATTTTGTATGTTTTGTAAGTTTTCTTCCCACGCCATATGACTGTTATGAACCATTATTCTTAAGAATTTTATTATATCTTTGATGTATCGTTCTGCCAAATTTGAATTAGGATGTCTTATACTTGTGTAAATGGGTTTAATATAATTTTCCTCATGAATTTTTTTATCCTATTATTGTTAAAATATGTTGCGTTGTCTAAAATACACGCTTTTGGTTTCCCATGTTCCACTATATAACTTTGTAAATTTTGTATTACAATATTTGTATTTGTTTTCCTTGGAGCATATAAAGTTATCAATTTAGAAAAAACATCCACAATAACCATTATATGAGAATTCCTATTTTCTGATGTTACTAAATTAGATAAAAAATCAATAGCTGCTAATTCTAAAGGTTCTTTTGCGATGATAGACTTAGGTAAATTTTCATTATGCCAATTCTTTTCTTTTGCCAGTTGACATAATATACATTTTCTTGTAATACTTCTAGCTATGGAATTGTCTTTCTCAATTATATAATTTTCTCGATATATCTTCCATACTTTTTTTTGACCTTTTATGCGCATATTCTTCATGAATATGTGTCATAATTTCTTTGACATGTAATTCTGTTGTTAAGCATAATTCATTTGTTCCTACAATTTTATAAAATATATCATCCTTTTTATTTGCTCTTTGCTTTTGTTTATCAGATGAATTACATTGATCAGACATTAATTTTACTTTTGAAAATATTCCCGTTATTTCCTTAAATAAGTTTACACCTATTTTTATATTTTTATGTGACTTAGATTCCTGTCCCTTCATTCTAGTAATGGCATCGACTACAACATTTAGTTTACCTGGTACATGATGGATTTCAAAATCATACTCTTGAAGTAATAGAGCCCATCGATGGATTCTACTGTTACCAAACTTGTTGTTTAAAATCGAGGTAAGTGATAAATTATCCGTTTATATTCGAAATTTATTCCCTAATAGATAAAATCTCAATTTGCTAATGCAATATATGATACTACCTAACTCTAATTCTCCAACGCTATAATTTTTTGCATGTTTTTTGGTTATCCGGGAAACAAAACATATTGGTACTTCTTTTCCTTCGTGTACTTGTAATAATGTACCAGCATATCTATTTTTAGATGCGTCTGTCCTTAAAATAAATGGTAATTCATATCGAGGTTGATGTAATTCTATTTCATTTATAAATGCTTCCTTCATTTCTTGAAATGATCTTTCACTTGTTTCATCCCAGTTCCACTTAACTCCTTTGTGCAATAATTCAAGTAACGGTAATTCCTTTTCAGATAGATTTGGTATTAATTTTCAAAATAGTTTATCATTCCTAAGAATCTTCTCAATGTTTTCAGATTATATGGTCTTGTATAATTCTTGATTATTTCTACTCTTTCTGGATCCATTGAGATTCCTGTATGACTAATTTTGAATCCTATATAAGTGACCTGTTTTTGGAAAAATTGACATTTCTCTAAATTTATTTTCAGGCCTGCCTTATCAAGAACTTCCACTACTGTTTGAAGATGTTTAGAATGCTGATCATCATCCTCAGAAAAGATTAATATGTCGTCCACATATTGAAGACAAAACATCTCATATCTGCTTAATATTTCATGTAACGCTTAACGAGTGCCGCACAAGTACTTTGTAGTCCAAATGGCACTACAGCAAAAGAATAAACAACCCCATCGATCATAAAACCTGTGTATTTTCTAGATTCTTTGTGTAACGGAATTAACCAGAAGCTATGTTTCAAGTCTATTTTAGTAAATATTTTAGCTTTAGTGATTCTACCCAGTATGGCATCCACAGTTAATGGTGCCTCATATTGTGGAATCATATACGAATTTATTATTCTTCCATCTAAACATATGCGAAGATCTCCACTTCGTTTTTTGACAATAACTATTGGACTGATAAATTGAGTATTACTTTTTTCTATAATTCCATCATGCAACAATTTTTTAATTCCATTTTGTATATCAGTTTTGTATTTGTATGGGATAGGATAAGTTTTGCTTTCAAAACTTTCCATATTTTTAACTTCAATCTTATACACATAGTTACTTGCTACTCTAGTTTCTGGAGTGATTAATTTTTTATGTTTTAATAATAATGACATTACGTTACCCTTATATTGCTCATGGCATTTTATTATATTATTATATTCATCCCTATTATTAACTTCAATTCCATCATTATATTCTGTTATTATCTCATTATAATCAATAATTATATTAGTTTTATTCCCCTTACATAAATCATTATCACTCTGTCTACTGTCATTTTCATAATATTTATGCATATTTATTTGATATGTTTTTATCACGTTTGTGTTGTTTTCTCATAAATCAAAACTTATCCATTTCTCATTCAGTTTAAACTTTCTTTGTTCATAATCAATTATAGTTTTATTTTCAATAAATTCATCAGCTCCCAAGACAATGTCAACCTCCATATCTGGTACAATTAACAACTGTAAATCAATGTTTTGTTCATTATTTGAATTCATTTCAAGATTAACAACTCTATTAACTTCACATAACTTTTTGTTATTTGCACCTATTAGATTGATTTTTGGTATTTTACTAATATTTACTGCGATATCTTTCAATAAATCTATAGTTTTCTGGTTAATTAATGATGCTTCTGAACCTGTATCTATTAAGATTTTTATTTTATGATTTTGAATATACGTGTTAAAAATTATCAATTCTACTTGATTTTCATTTGATACTTGTTCATTGAGTTTTATAAATTCCCGTGGGTGTTTATAGATACATACTAATATATTCTTTGCTTTTGGACTGCGCTCAATTAAAAATGTTGTTCCGAAGTATCCTCTCTATGACCCATTACTGCTGTATCTTCTTGTATATTCTCTTTTCTTTGTGCATGTGTCTCTTCACTTCTTTCCGTACGACTGCAATTGATATGTCTGTTATTCCTTTGTCCGTCTTGTTCTGAATTTCTTTTTTCTTGTCTAGGATATCTTTCCCTTTGCTGATTACCTTGGTTATAATCTCCATTATATCTATAATCATTGTTATACGACCTATTCCGGTTATTATTATTGTAACCATTTCTATGATAATCATTATTATTTCTGTAAACTTCATTATTTCTTTGATTATTATCTATGTTTCTTTGAAAATTGTTTGTATCATTTCTATTCTGGAATTGATTCCTTCCATCATAATTATTATTACAACTACCCGATCATAAGGCCTTGTAACATTTCTGTCGATTCATTGAAGATATTTACTGAACTGATCCATTGTATTAATACCCTGGATAGCTATGGTTTTAGCCATACCATTTCTGAAATGTCTAGATATGTACAATACTAAATCTTCTTCACGCATAGGAGGTTCTAAGTGTTGTGCTGCATTGAACATTGCTAATGCATAATTATTCATACTAGTTCCCCTATTGTGATCATATTTTCCAAAAAAAAAACAATACAATCATTCTCGTGCCAATGTTTGTGCATGCTCGCCCCAGTAATAATTAATAAATTGACTTTCAAATTCCTCGAAGTTATTTATACCAAATTCTCTACTATTGAACCGTAATAATGCACTTTCTCCTAAACTGTCTCTTATCACTTCTCTAAGATTGTCAATAGGATCGTTTATGTTCACTTTATTCCGTAAACTTCTAGTAAATATTTTTGGATGTATTCTCTTAATTTCCCCATCAAATTTCATGAAATTTTGGCTTCCACATCCACTCATAAAAATTCTTTCAACTTGACGATTTCCTATTTCTCTTCTCAGTTTTTCTTCAATTTGTTTTATTCTGTCTTCTGTCCTTGCTAACATTTCTTCTCTTAGTTGTTCTCCGATATATTCTCTTTCCAATACATTCGTTTTCTTACCATGAGTAACGTATACGCTAGAGGGCGCTATTTTCTTATTTTTTTAAATCTAGCTGTCCTTGAAAAATGTTGAATGGAAACATGCAGTTTTAATTAAGGAATATAACTCAGTTTTTCTTCAATTTGTTTTATTCTGTCTTCTGTCCTTGCTAACATTTCTTCTCTTAGTTGTTCTCCGATATATTCTCTTTCCAATACATTCGTTTTCTTACCATTGTCATCAATATTTTTCCATAATCTCTCCATCGTGTCTTTGTTTTCTCTAACTACCTGTTTTACCTTGTTTTCTAGTTCTTGTTTGTTTTCTTTCATTTCATTCATTACTGTTAGTTCTACCATTTCTATTCCATTTTTTATCTCTTGTATTTTATCATTTGTTCCCAGGGACTCAATATTCACTCTCAATACTAACCCTAACCCATTTTCAACAATCTCTTCCCTCAATTTGTTCTCTTGTTCTGTTATGTCTTTTCTGATTTGAATGGTATCATTCCTAATCTTACGAATTTCCTTTCCTTGCTCTTCCAATTTCTTGGTCATTTCCTCTTTCATATTTTGATTATCCCGTTTCAAATCTTGTTTCATATCTTCCAACCTAGCTTGATTGTCCTGTTCCAGATCTTGCTTCATCTCTTCCATTCGTTGTCCCATCTTTTTGATATCTTGTCCCATATTTTGAATATGTCTTAATATCACTGTCCAATCCACTGGTCTTTCATGTAACTCTTCTTGATTTCCATTCCCTCTATCTAAATCAATTTGTTCATCCTCATTTGTGTTGCTTGTGTATACATCCAGTGATCTTTCATGCTGTGTGTCAACCTTTTCTAACGATTCATCTGCATTGTGATTGCCATGTTCCGTCAATTTTCTATTTCTCAAATCCATGATGTATGTCTTGATTTGATGATTAAAATATTCAGAAAAGACTCCTTACAATAATCACCCTATAATTGTGAATAACCCTATATTTATACCGCCCCACGTTGGGCGCCAATTTTTTTTACTATTATATTATGTGAGGAATTTTAATTGTTTAAATTTTGATGTTTTTAAAACTTCCTATCAATAAAATTTTTAATTTGCCCCACGTTGGGCGCCATTTGTTATAATATTATATTATGTGAGGAATTTTAATTGTTCAAATTATAATGTTTTTTAAAACTTCCTATCAATTAAATTCTCAATTTGCCTCACATTGAGCCAACCAATTTGTATTGGATATAAATATTACGAGTATTTATCATTTGAAATTGAATTATTGTTAATAATCGTTGAACATGTTTAACTCTATCAAAGGGTAGGGTTTAATAGCGCCATTCAAATTTACTATAATTATTGCATTGTGGAATTAAAATGAATAAACTTTTGATTTTAGAATTTTTTTTAAAACATAGAAGTTCATAAACAGGAAACGTGTATACACTACAAAAATAATGAACTATAATCACTTTGAAACAATAAAAATACTAGATTAATTACTAATTATGAATGCATTCCTTTTTTAGTATTTGAATAAAGGCCTATTTAATTTTAGATATCTCTAATATAATATTTTAAAACAAAACGGTACCTTTCATTCACTAAGTTTGTATCCACTTGAAACCAATCTTCACTTTCAATTTCTTTGCTGTCGGACTATCCAAATAAGCAAACCTGGAGATAAAGTAATATCACCATCGCTCGTCATCAAATGATGTATTATTATAGGTACTACTTTCAACGAAGGTTTTTCATTGCGAAAGTCTTTAGGTGAATATACTTTTAAAAATAATTTATTACCTCCAGAATTAAAATATGAATCGTATTCTTCTCCTTTAATAACTTCAGCTACACTTTTTATTTACAGCTACAGTTCCAAAAAGTGAACGTTCACCTTTGCTTTTTAGTTTTTCATAAATGTAAGATGTCCTCTCCACCGCATATATAGAACTGTACCACAAATCAAATAGCAATTAACTCCCTTACGATCAGCCGAACGTTTATTTTCCACCAAAAACCTTTTCAAAAGGTTAGTTTTACTGTATATACTATATTTTATAAGTTTTCTTCAAATTTTATCACATTTACTAGTTAAATTATTAGATTACTTTCACTTTGACGTTTTCCAAAATCACTGACGTCTTCAATTCCTCAATCCATCCATCAACTGCGTTCGGTTGCTATGGAAACTTATCTGTCTATACATTATGAATTAAATAACCATTGTGTCTTTGTCGATGATTGGCTGTGTATATTACACTAAACCATTAAATTTTAAAGCCGTATATGAAAACATAACTTATTTATTATTTATTAAAAATTCCTGAAATCCTTGCATAAAACATTATATTCACTAACTGTATAAAATGTGTCGTATTTCTTTTAAATTATTATAAATTTCATTCTAATTTCGACGGATTCTTTTGAAATTACATCCTCTACTGAGTTACTAGTTTTTTTTATTCTGTATGGTTGTGAGGATTTTGTTCACTGTTTTTACTATCGGCATCTATAATTGATTGAGACATGTTCCTTTTAACAATTTAAAAATGTACGTCAAAATGATGGCTTTGCTATTGGGCTCCTTTTTTCCTAATTAAACTTACAAAATATAATACAATACAGTTGAAGCTGAAATAATTCCAAATAGTTTAAAATCCGAATATCAGCAGCCCTATTAGTTCTGTCACAACGTCAACGTATTCAAGAAAATAGATTCAAGGTGCTCATTTTAATCCAGTATAATATATGTATATATATATATATATATATATATATATATATATATATATATATATATATATATATATATATATATATATATATATATATATATATATACAACATACATTTCGATTTTCTACTACACCTACCTTCAGTCGAAATTTCAATAATTTCGACGTATTGGGCTGACCGTTCTTCGAAGAAATTTCGACTGAAGGCAGGTGTAGTAGGGAATCGAAATTCACGTTTCATATATACACCTCGTACTTTATGAAATTATATTCATTTTATGTATATATAATATATATATATATATATATATATATATATATATATATATATATATATATATATATATGAATTTGTATATATATATTTTGTTTTCAATGGAGAGGAAAATCTTACATAAGACACCAGTGATGTTGTTGCTGGTAGTGTCGGATTCTTACCGACTAAAAACCTCTCGTTTTTTCTGACACACCACATTGGAACCGCTCTCGCATCTTCGATGTGGTGGCAGGTATGCTGTTCAGCTCACGGAGTACATCTCTTTTTCCTCGATCTCGATAATTGTTCTTACTACTTTATATGAACTTTTCCATGCATTTTCACCGTCAACTAAGTCTCTTGCAAAATTTTCAATGGTAAATAAGTTATTTCTCTCTCCTTGGTACCCCGCTCTGATCTCTTCCCATCTGGGACAAAGGAACAACGTGTGCTCTACGTCGTCCACGTTCTTACAGTACTCACAGCGATCAGTGTCCGATTTCTTCCTCTTGTAAAGGAATGACTTGAAGCAACCGTGCCCTGAGATTGCTTGCGTCAGAAAGTAATCGACTTCACCACAGAATCCGTTTATCCACTCTTCGATATCTGGAATTATTTTGTAAGTCCATCGTCCCTTCGTACTAGTTTTCCAGCACTCTTGCCAACATGTCTTTAAGGATGTACGTGCAACGTTTCGGTCCACTCCCTCGTAAATCGCCTTTCTTTCTTCAATGAAGAGGTCAAGGGGGGGATACCAGCTATCACTCCCAATGCTTCAGCAGATATTGTCCTATACGCACTAGCCACTCTGATCGACATCAGCCTCTGTATGCTAACTAGTTTTCTTTTAAGTCTTTTATTATACGTAACCGCGCACCACGCTGGGGCGGCATAGAGGATCTGAGATTGAGCCACAGAAGCTAAGATTCGCCTTTTTGAAGCTTTTGGGCCTCCCACATTGGGCATAAGACTGCACAAGGCAGATACTGTTTTCTCCACTTTCTCAATCGTACGATGTATATGTTCTGAGAATGAAAGCTTTGGATCCAACCATACACCTAGATATTTCACCGACCCCTTTGTAGTGATTTTATTTCCATGAATGTTGAAAGATACAGGACTCACTGGAGTTCTTCCAGTAAGCAGCACAGCTTCTGTTTTCTCCGGTGCTAGACTGAGAGAGTTATTCTCCATCCAATTTGACACCATCAGAATTCCCAGATTTGCTCTTTCCATAAGGCCTTTCTCTTGCTTATCCACAATCACCATTGCTATGTCATCAGCGAAGCCTATAAGGGTGACGTCTTTTGGCAAGTCCATCGTAAGCAGATCATCGTATAGTATATTCCAAAGTGTAGGGCCAAGAACCCTGCGGAACACCGCTACTTATTTCTATATTTTCCTCAATGCCCTCATATCCGATTATGATTTCTCGTTTGGAGAGGTATGATGCTATCAACGCAAGTAGGTCTTCATTAATTTCTCTATTTCTTAGCTTATTTAAGATTATCTGCCAGGCAGCACTATTAAAGGCATTCCTTACGTCTAAAGTTATCACAGCGCATATTTTTCTATTTTGTTGAGAGAAATCCCAAGCCTGTTCTGCAATTTTTATGACGTCTATGATGCATCCACGGTTTGCCTTTTTTCCCTGAAGCCGTACTGTATTTCAGCAAGGCCGCCTGTATGTTCCAGTTCCTTCTTAAGTCTAGCCAAAATTATGTGTTCAAAAACTTTCCCTTCCACATCTAAGAGACATACGGGTCGATATGGAGAAGGGTCCTCTGGTGCTTTTTTACCTTTGTCAAGCAGTACCAGTCTGGCCTGCTTCCATTCTTTCGGAAAGTATTTTGTATCGCCAAGTGAGTTGTAGAATCTTAGAACAAAGTCCGTCTTGCTGTCAATGAGGTATTTCAGAATTTCTGCCGGGATATTTCCTGAACCTGGTGCCTTGTTTGTTTTCAGCTTCTGATTTGCCATTTTCAGTTCTTCCTCCGTAAAATCTAGGGAGTAAGGGGTTTTTCTACATTCGAAATGTACCTTCTCATGTATCGGAAAGAGGTGCCTTACCACTTTATGTATAGTATCTGCCGCTAGTTGGGGTTTCGGAGGGTAGCCAATGATCCTCTTCATAGCTATTTTATAGCCATTGCCCCATATATCGGAGTTTATACCTGCACAGATGTCGTTTCAGCAGACCTGCTTGGCTTTTTTTATAGCATTTCTCAACTGTTTTTTGGATTCTTTGTACTTATCTTGTAACTGTTGTTTCAGTTCTGGTTCATATCTTCTGTTGTTTCTTGTGCAGATTCTTCTTTTTCTTGTGCATTCCTTTCTGAGGTCTGCGATTTCCTGCGACCACCAATATACCGGATTACCTCTTGGGTGGCTCTTTCTTTTTGGCATCGAGGCATTGCATATGTTCGCGAGTATTTCATAAAAACTTTTTGAATCTGGTGTAGGTGCATTTACTGAAATATTAGAAACTATTTGGCTTAGGCTTGCAGTATCTAGCTTCCTCATATTCCACCCACTGTCGACTACTTTCTCACTTAGTTTGTCCGATTTTCTGTTCTCATGTACCTCAAACAAAATGTAGTTATGATCGCTAAGGGTCTCTCTGTCACTCACATACCAATTTTTTATTACAATATCATTGGTTGATAGCGTTATGTCGATGATCGACGAACTTTGGTTTCTCTGGAATGTAGGTCTATCTCCATGGTTTTGACAGACAAGGTCGTTTTCTGCCATCCATTCCACTAGGGCTTCTCCCCTTTTATCTGTATTCCTCATTCCCCGTTGTGCAGATTTTCCATTGAAGTCTCCTACTATAATACTTTTTTCTTTATGCCTTCTGAGATGAATTCCTATTTCTGTTAAGGTTCTCTCAAGGTCGCCTATTTCTTTATTTGGAGAGGCGTAACAACTGTATACTGTGAAGGAATTTGTTACAAAGTATGTTAATCCATGGCCATGCCCCTGACGTTTAACTGCTACATTTCTATCCAGTACTTTCATTGCTGTATCCATTTCTTTATCAAACATCCAGTCCTTCCTGTCCTTTATGGAATTTTTGTTTGGTTCACTAATCAAGAGTATGCGGTAGCAATTGCCATGTCTTGTGCTCTAAGACTTCTATTTGTGTTTATTTACATTATTTTGGTTTTCATTTTCGCTTATTTTATATTTATGTTTAGTTTTCTTTAAAGTTAGGCTTCTTTTTAGAAAAGCCTTCTTTGAACTCAGAACAGCCACGACTTGCCGTTTGATGGCCTTTTCCCTTGCAATTCAAGCAGAAGGGTGTTCTATCGCAGATAGCTGCTTTGTGCCCGTCTTCTCCGCATCTCATGCATAAATTCTCCCTGTTGGGTCCTTTGCACTCTTCTTTACTGTGTCCGTACTCCCAACATCTGTAGCATCTGTCATATTTTTGTCTCTCATGGATCCGACAGTTCACCCAACCGATCCTAAGAGATTTCAGTTCCAGAAGTTTATTGGCATCTTCTTCGCTTGTAATTATAGTCACGTTTGGTTTATTTCTATAGGAGGGCCGTAAGGCTCGTATATTAAGTCGGTTTTGATCGATATTCACTACTTTCGAGATTGCTTCCCTTATGTCCGGCACAGTTGTGACCTCGTCCATCCCTTTAATATGAATCACCTTCTTAGACACTAACACCGACACCATTGCATTGGGCATTTTGTCATTCATCTCCTTCTTCAATATCTCCGCTTTGGCTGTTCCATTGCGAATTTTTACCATTAGGTCACCTTTTTTGGTTTTATGTACTTCCTTCACTTCTACTGCTATTGATGTAGGGTTAATTGTCTCTTTAACTGTTTTCAGTAGATCGGCATAGCTTTTACCATCCCTTTTTATGATCAAAACATCATCTCTCGATCTATTTGGATTGATTACACTATTTGCGTGTGCCAATTTACCGCTCAATGTAGTTTTATTTATTACAGGATTATAAACTACGACCTCAATGGGTGTATCCGAAAAGACAAATTCTGTCATTCTGTGAAATATTATCCCTATAATTCCATCAATTAACGGTAAGGCCAACTTGGTCATGCTGTTCTTTAGAGCGAGCATCTTTATTATTTTGAGGGATTCAAATATATCCCTATCTTGAGGTTCACGTCGGGTTTCATTATCACTTATGATAGGTTAAAATATTGTTCTAATGACGGTGGAGAAATTTCCCTTATCGTCCGGAAATTCCAGAGAATGCCTCATATAGGCTACACCCCCCATAGGTTCTTTTTGACCTTTGAGTCCATCTATACCTCCATATTTACTGACAGCGGTCTTTACATGGTTATTAACTCCAACAATATCTTTGGAGCAGGGCAACACCAATTCATACTGAGATAGAGATTCCCATATATTGCCAGGCCTCACAGGTATCCTTAAAAAGGTTTTATCTGCCCAGACGTTCTCTGGTAGAGATTGGAAGTCATCGTACGTCCCATCGCCAAGAAGTGATTTTCAGTTTTCAAATGTTATTTGTGCTTCCCTGCATAGCTCACACTGCGTGCTGTTTCCAGAACTTCCCCCTTCTTGTTTTTCATGAATGTTCCTTATCGCCTCTCGAAGTGATTTATTTTCTTCATGTAATTTTTCAACTCATCTTAATTTGTGTCTCTTTCACTAGATCTCATCCACTCTTGGAATAATTTGCCTTGCATTTTTTCAGCTTCGAATGTTAGTTTATATACAGCCTCTTTTATGTCCTTCTTAGGGTTATACGAGTCCCTAATGACTCTATCTAGCGTCTTAATCTGGTTATACAGTTTCTGAATAATGTCTCTAGGCCCCTCTATTTCTTTTTTAGAATTGCTGGTTTTGGTAGACGGTTCCATTCGTTTTCGTTTATTTGGCTGTTCAGATCTGTCATCCGCTGCGTCAATAACAGACGAATCCAGATTTCCCGCATCTAGGTCTGGTAACGAATTAGCCCTTTCCCTAGAGGGAGGATTCCTGTTTATAGAGTCCCTTCTTGCGAATGGATCCTTTTGCTCTTTAATCGAAACGAATGTTGCATCTGTCTTGTCTCTCAACAATGGTTCAGTATTGTTCTGCACCATAAACTTCTTGATACCATGACTCATATTTCCATGCTTGCTTTTATCCCCATCCTTCCCCATAAAATTTGATTCGTGACTATCCATTTTGTTCCCACGCGTAGTTAGGGACATAAAGAGTCCGTTCTGGCAGAGCCCCGCATGCCGGAATAAGGCACTTATACTAGGGAGGTTGCCCGGTATCCCTAGGCTCCGTTTGCAGGTATCCCTAGGCTCCGTTTGCAGGTATCCCTAGGCTCCGTTTGCAGGTATCACTTGGCCTTGATACCCTCGCCAGCCGGGTCGCATTACACTGGACGACTGAGGGCTATGTGTCATCTTCTTCTGGCACAGTGGAAAGGATATAAAAAGGAATCCCTTAGCCCTCGCAAACCTAATAGCGTCGGGGAGGATAAGAGTTGGGAATTTAAGGGTTTTAGGGACGGATCACACCTTCGGAGTGAGATGAGAGCCTAGCTAGGGTACCTCGGGCTCACCACACTCGTATTCGCAGTGCGAACCCCTGAGGTAATATTTGTATATATATATATATATATATATATATATATATATATATATATATATATATATATATATATATATATTGAACCAGATATCATAGATCGTAAGAGAATTAGTACTATTAAAATATGTTGCTAGTATTAAAATATATGAAAATAATATAATTTAAGAAAATAAGTAAAAAGGAAACACTTTTCTTAATTTAAACAACATATCAAGTAAAGATATATTAAATAATAACCTATAACAATATAATAAATAAGGAATTACCTCAATATTAACACAAAATATAGAGATTGCCTAACCAATGTAATGATGTAAATAAAGTTGCCTAAGACGAAGATTATTTTCCATAACATAATCAGCTGTTCATCTGAAATGAAAACAAATATTATTATAGTTAATTCATTATAATCATTAATTTAAGAATAAGAACAAATACAAATATTGAATAGAATATAATTCAATAGATTTCATAGATAAACAAATAATGACATATAGACAAATAACATAAGAGAATTTATATTTATAATTAATATGAGTGTAACAGTGATATATTATCAATAATAATATTGAATGTTGTACCATGTAAATGTATCTATGTATAACCAATTTTAATTTATTTGTATGATGAAAAAACTCATAGGAACTCTATAAATGAACTAATTATGTAAAAGAGTGTATGTATGAAATTTTTTAATAAGTGATAGAAGTTTCAATTATCTGATTGCAAAAGACAATATCTTATTGGTTATAAAATATGACAGAACAAATTGTGAATCAATAAATAAACTTTGGAATAGTGACCTGAAAAAGAACAAAAGACTGTTTGTTGAAAAAAGTAGAGAATCGAGGGGACGCTTAGAAAAGATGGGAAGCTGGTGTTAAGAAGCGAGGAGTGTGTGTGATAGTGTTCCTGAAATTTCAAGATATTCCCGGTTTAAGACATTTAAACTTCTAAAGTACTATTAAATACAATATTAGTAATACTCACAGTCAATTGTAACAAGTTTTTCGGCAAGAATTTATGAAATTTTCATCAATTTTGGTTTTTTGGAACTTCAGCGGAGTGTTCCTGGGATCCAGAGACTTTCATCCCAATTCAAGAGCAACAGGTCAGTGTTTTTAAATCATTTATTGGCCAATAATCAGTGTAAAAAACTCAAAATACTCAATTAAGTACTTAATTTCATAAATTGATAAACTTTTGCAAATATGATCGATCTAAAAAAGAAAGAAACAGACTTTGTATAGTGTATTCATTGCATAAATCGTTAAATTTAATAAAAAGCCGAATTTTAAATAAATTAAAATATGCACTTACGCCACTTACGCCATCTTGTAATCGCATAAATCTGGTGATTGTAATTTCATAATGTAATAACTATGTCCATCTGTATATAATTCCTATATTTCTATCCATGTATATATAACTATTTTCTTTCCACAGCAATTTGTATCATATATAACTATGATATATATATAAATTCTTTTATGTGTTTGAACCATTTACTTGTTTGCATCTTCAACAAACTTGGTATAATATGAATAGATGTTTCTTACGTATCAGAATTGTTCGTTTTATGTTAAAGCGCATGACTAGTTTTTTCACGCATGCGCATTGATAAAATTATTAAAATAAATAAGTAGATACAATATAACCATTGGCGTCGCATATTATTTTTATCAAATATAAAATATTGCATTGAAAATTAAACCTATTTCAAATAATGTGTTTTCTTTTTATTTAAACAATTATAACAATACAATAAGCCAGGACTCAAAGAGAAAAAGGATTTCATGCTCCCGAAATAATTAATATATAATTAAAATAACAAAATAATAATAACTAACTGAGCTAGCCAAACTAAACAAAAAATCTAAATTATAAACATATACATTTAAATAATCATCTACAAAAATAAGTAAATAAGTATTTATTATCATATATAGATTAATATATATATATATATATATATATATATATATATATACATATATCTAAAGTTTTTCTTGGTTTTAGGTCGTTTTTATAAAATATAAACACAAAAAGACAGTTTAAGTTGGGATTACCATCATATATTAACGTTTCGGCTCACTCAAGCCTTTTTCAAAATATATCTATATCTAAAATAAAATGATTTCTTCAATAAGAGATACAATACAACGAAAATATTTTTCACTCACCTCAATTTACCATCAAAAATGAACAAGATGGCAAAATAAATTTCCTAGATGTCACTTTACATCACACAAATAATAATAATAGAACTGAATGGTATACCAAAGAAACCTGGTCATCTAGGTACTTTAATTTTAATCCACACCATCCAATCAATCAAAAAAGATCTGTTGTCATTGGACTGGCTGATCGTGCAATTCAACTATCAGACCCGGAATACAGAAGTATTGCTATCACCAAAGCCAAAGAAGCCTTAAACCTTAACAGCTACCCTTCAGAATTTGTTAACAAATTATTTAAAACACGTATAAATAAATTCTATAATTCAACGAAAAATATAGAACAAAACAATAACAGTAATAGAAAATATATTTCCATGTCATTCATAATCGGATTATCGCAACAAATACAAGGGCTGTTTAGTAAACACAATATTACCATATGCCATAAAGCAAATAAAACTCTATCCAACAATTTTTCAAAGTTAAAATCAAAAATGCCGAAAAATAAAAAAAGTAATATAATTCATCAAATTCCGTGTAACGAGTGCAATGGTGTTTACATTGGACAAACCAGCCAGTATTTGGAAAATCGCATAAAAGGACATAAATACCACAAAAAAAATACAACAGCTCTAAGTTGCCACGAAAACTCAAAAAAACATACATTTAATTTTGAAAACACAAAAATTATAGGGTCGGAACACATTACAAAAAAGAGGGAAATTTTAGAATCAATAGCTATCCAAAAAAACCAGCATGCCATTAACAATAAAAAAGATTTAAACAACCTTAGTAAGATAAATCTATCAGTACTGTAAATCGTTTTAATGTGTATGTACGTTATGGATTATTTGTTGTGAATACTAGTTTTCGTAGAGTAAAAAGAATATTTTATGTTTTTAACGAAATTTGTAAATGGATATTTTAATGTATATGTCATCAATTATTCTACGTTTGAGGTGAGTGAAAAATATTATCGTTGTATTGTATCTCTTAGTGAAGAAATCATTTTATTTTAGATATAGATATATTTTGAAAAAGGCTTGAGTGAGCCGAAACGTTAATATATGATGGTAATCCCATCCTTAACTGTCTTTTTGTGTTTATATTTTATAAAAACGACCTAAAACCAAGAAAAACTTTAGATATATGTATATATACTATAAAAGGTCAAAGAAAGTATCCCGCACATAAATATATATATATATATATATATATATATATATATATATATATTTCTTGAACCTTCCAATTATATTGTACAAAAAGTTTTTCTGGGTATTTCGTTCGGTTTAAATTAGAAAACAGACTTTAAATAGTCATGTTATTTATTTAAAAATATATAAAAACGGGACGTTTCGACTGGTTCCCAAGTCTTTTTCATACCATAATATTATAAGAACCAAATCACAAAAATGTTTTAAAATGTTTTTGTTTATCTTTTAATATGAAAAAACATTTTTGTGATTTGGTTTTCAGAATATTATGGTATGAAAAATACTTGGGGAACCAGTCGAAACGTCCCGTTTTTATATATTTTTAAATAAATAACATGACTGTTTAAAGTCTGTTTTCTAATTTAAACCGAACCAAATACCAAGAAAAACTTATTGTACTATATATATATATATATATATATATATATATATTGAACATAATTCAAGAACACAGAAACTAAAATAATATAACTCATATCAGCATACTACACAGAATTATATAAACCAGTATCGGTTAATGAAAATATTTCCAATATACAGAAGATTTAATGCAGTATTTAAAAAAAACTGTATATGTCTTACATGTACAAAATATTCTGGAGCATATATACATCATATGTTAAGTGTTAGAGAATTATTAGCACCTAGTTTGATCAGGATACATAATATCTATTACCTTATAAAAGTAAAAAAATATATATATAGAAGAGATAGTTCTTCACTACTTAGATGGAAGTATAATTGAAATTCTCACTCTCACAAATATATTAAAGTTTGGAACATTTGATTCAATATCTTTAATATGATACCAAAAGAATTCATTGATGAAGTAATCTATTCATAATGGAATACAATATATGAGCAATAGTAATAAGAAATTTGAATAAAAAGGATAAAACTTACCTTTAAACACAGTAGTTCATTTAAGAAGCATATCGACAATCCATTGTAAGTAATAAATAACAAGTTATAAATCAAAATTCCTTAATTAAAAGAAACATGTAATCCATATTCTAAAAATATTCATTGAACATTAATAATAGTTACAATAAATAAACATGTAATAACTTAATTATTTAACATTTAGAGAGTTTTGGTTATATATATCAAATAATGTCAGAAATGTCCTAAAATCATTTTATCAATTGACTGGAATAAGGTTATAAATTGAAAAAGAAGCAAAACCATAGAAATCTATATTTATTGAGTCAAGAAAGATGTGAATTTTATGGTTTGTAATTATATATTAGGAATTAGAAAATGAATCTGAAATCAAGATATTTATGATTTCGGATAGCAACGAAAAATAAAAAAAGGCGGGTTGGTTGTTGATTTTTAAATAATGATGGAAGTCGGAGATTAGAAAACTTAAATGGTTGAAGAATTTAAAAAGAGAGAATTAAGTTATTGTACAAAGAAGTGAGTTATTCCATATATTAATTCGAAATAGCTAGTATAAGGCTATTAAAATAATAATTTCTACGAAGATATATACAATATATATAAAAAATACATGTTATTGGAGGCTATAGTACAAATGAAAGAGTCATTTGAAATTGAATAATCAGTTGATGTGGTACGGAATCGTAATGTAAAGTTCCTGAATAGGATATTAAGCATTGATTGGGAATTCGAAGCTGGAGAATAATAGAAATTACAAACACGTGTTACCTGTAACAAGAAATCTAGAAAAAAAACATCTCCATCTGGACGACATATGTATGCATGACATGGTTTTTTAACAGACAGAATTCCAAGAAAGGAATATTAGTGGTTGAGAGGTTAGTGTTTCTTTTTATCTTTGTTGGTACCAACATTCGGGTTAGAGATGTACATTTATAATAAAAGTAATAAGAATTAGTATCTGAAACTATTAAACATATTAAAAGCATTAAAAAAAAAGGTAATAACATAGACTTGAATACTTACCATTTATATTTAACAAATATTTTATTGTTTGACATTTCAATATTATATTAGTATTTAAGATAGTTCATCACTTACTTTTAATTTATAATACATAATTCTTGATCAATATAATATAGTTGTTGTATTAAAGGTATTCTTGAAACTATTGTTCATGTTCAGATAAATATTACTTCAACTGCTGATATGAGTGACAGTTGGAATCGATTATTCTACTGATAATTTCCATCTATTTTAATTGTGAGACAAAATCGATTGCTATATTGAAAGTTTCTATACATAGGCGCACCAATAATAAAAAAATATAATATCAGTTATTTGAATGATTCATATATATGTAAAATATTGTAGATATAGAGTTAAAATCACTTCCAGATCCCAAAGAGTAGTAAGAGTTTCTCATGCTCTCCACATAAATATATAAATACATAAAAAATTTTCTTTACTTCATTACTGAGCTAGCTATACTAGAGTTGAATATATTAAATTGATAATATAACAATTATAGTGGTATTGTCGGCAAAGTATACAACAATAACAATCCATTATAATATATATTAATATGTATTACTACGTTGGGATGCCTTTTTTATTATTATTTTTTTTATTTATTCTCAGATTAAGTTTCTATCTATGATATACCTAATTATTTTTAATTGCTATCAAACCTTTATTAATGTGATATTATTCAATTGTTAGGACGCCAATGAAATTTATTTATTATTAATGTTTCAAATTTTTTTAAATGTTTTGTTAACATGAATAAATTAAGTTCATGTCTTACCTTCATCAAGTTCTCTCCTTCAAATATTTGTACCACATACATTTATCTCAGGGCGATTAGTCTCAAAACGGAAATTAGATATATTAGCAATTAAACAAATTTTTGACTAAAATCAGTTATGTAAATTTTTAGAAATAATAAAATGTGACGCCTATGAAACTCATTTGCATAATCTTCATATTGTCTAACCTTGAAAGCTTAGGAAAAAACTTTTTTGTTAACACAACTTTTATGAGGAAAAAAATTTATATTTTAAGCTTTGAAACAGTATGTTTAAAATCATTTCATGTGGTGGATCGTTCTAAATTATTACAAATATTTTAGCAAAGTGAAGTTTGATATTTATATAATATATGTGTATGTAAAATGATAAATTTTGTGACTTATCAGAACTATAATTTCTTATGAACTATAAACATACATTTTACATTTTACAACAAATATCAGGTAAGTTGTAACTCTTATACCATTATCATTTAATATTTCACTTATATAGTTATTCTTTATGTTACATTCAATTTCTTTCTCAATTTCGGCCTTTTAAAATTTTAATTAAGTTTATAATGATCATTTGTTTTATTGAGTGAGTTTGTTATATTATTTTGGACCAAAATATATTCAATATCACCAACCTTGTGAGAACTAGCTTCTCCAATATGTCCACGTCTAAACACTTCATACATCTATTGGCTGCAACTCATCATTTCTGGATAACTCGTTCAAATCTCATTCTCCTCCGAAAAACTTTTATGCGTATTATGGATTGTTTAACTCAATCACTGTATCTTTTAATTAGACTTAATTAATGATATTTATCACTTTTAATTTAATATTTTAACTCCGTTATTCACAGATGTTACCTCACGCATCTTTATTTCACTTCCCCTCCTCTAATTTTTCTTTTTATCAACAACCCTTTATTGTTGACCGGAAGTTTTACACTCTCTAGAATGTTCTATTCATAGTCTTATTATCTGATTGGTCAGCTCTAATTTTGATATATCGCAATTTTACAACAGAAATGTTCAAACGCATATGTATACAATTTATTTCATATTTGTTTTCTGTTCACCACATTTTAAACATAACATCGCATTAGTTTTCCTTTTCTTATAAAATTTTATCCGCATCATTTGTCAATAATCATAGTATTATCAGTTGGTATTCCTGTATCATGTTTTAATTCCTTTTTTATCGACATTGCATACAAATTACGTATTTCTATAAAATTAATGTTTCGGCTTCCGTCAAATTAATTAGTTGAGCTCGATTCCTTTTTTAAGTTTTGTCTTATGTTACTAATAACGTACAATTACCTTATTGATAATTTGCAATGATTTTGATCTGGCTTATTTATTTATCTTTGATTATGCTATAATGAAATTTAATTTGATATCTTGATAAATACTTAGAATTGATGAATTTAGAGAAATATTATTGACAAATGATTATTTATTTTATATTATGTAATCAATATTATTTACATACTTGTTCATTCTACATACACTATATATAAATTTTATAATTCTTCTCCATATATGATATTTCTTTCATTATTTCTAAATTTAAATTAAGTGATCTTATTTAATTTTGAATTTTCTTCTCAAACTGGAAACTATATTATTAAGATATTTAGATGTCACGTTTCAAAATGCATCAGATTTTATTAGACTAAATATCTTTGTCTGAAACATTTTAAATAGACGTCTAACCAACAGTTTTACATCTATCGTCAAATTATTAAGTTAACTATCTTATTTCCTGACAAATCTATGGACAAGAATCATGACTCCTGTGAGTTTTGTGTGCTTTATAAAATTTTATTATCAACATTTCAATTCCTTCAATTTTATGATCTATTTAATAACTTAGAATTTCAAACTTAGAATCAACTTAGTCTTTTGATGAAGTTTTGCTACTTGACTTATACCTTGATAGACTGCTAATCAAAATTGAATTTATAATTATATTTGGTTTGCCATTTAGACCTACTACTCGAATTTATTATTGATGTTATGACTGAATGTTCCAAAGAAACTGAGTTTGTTGTCATATGTTATTGTTATGATTGTTTTATCTTATGATATTACTAATCTTCAATATCTATCATCTTTATATATTATTCCTTATTGAATATATCAGTTCAATATATATATATATATATATATATATATATATATATATATATATATTATTGTAGTTTATTTTGTATGAATTTAATTTTCCCGGTATATTTAAGAAAATTATCTAGGTTCAATAATGCCACACAATGCACTTACCTTTACCTCTTCTTACTATTAAATTTTTTAATGAGCACTCAGCTTCTCAGAGTCTTGGGTTCATAAGGTTAAATATTCATATGATTTTTCTTTTAGTAATAAGCGCCAAATCTCAATATTGAATTTTGATAAAAAAAATTGTGATCTAAATATTTATATTGTATAAATTTTTACAAACCGGCCCTGCAAATTCTGTTCCAAACCCCCTCTCGAGTTATAATACGCTCCATCAATCCTGCCAACTGATAAATCAAACACTAAGAAATGCAGTCTACATACAATATAATTTGTTCTTCCAAATGGGAAGACTTGTTAATTTATATATTAAAAATACATTATTCTTTTTTACCATCAATTAAAAAAAATGAACTTATCTGCAATGATCTTTCACACGATACGCATTCGTACAAATGAATTTATTCTAAATATATGCAAGTATGCAACTTATTATACGTTATATACAAAATACAAAAGAACACAGCTTTATATTCATAAATAAATTCTCGTTAGGACACTGAATAAGAGTGGTATTCGGTGCGTTATGAAATCAGAGACAACACACATAAAATGGAGGACAGTCATAAAACACACGACAGTACAGTTTCAATATCTAATGTTCAATATACACACGGTAAGTTTTATTTAAAATGAAACAGTTTTTCAATACCTTTCATCATCCGCTGATTATCAATAAATTTGTCAATTTATTCTACTCTCTCTTCTTTTTAGGCTGCTTCGAGAATGTCGGGATTGATTCAAGAAACCATTCGAATCAATTTAATTTCGAAGGCTTTCCATGCATAGATTCTCTTCAAAGATCGTGGAAATTATTGTTCCCACGATACGGGATATATATAGACTTTTCAGGATGGTTAAAGCCAATGTTCTCTGCATATAGTATAACCTCTTTCCAGGAATGCTTTTTGGAGGTTAGTATCACTGTTTTCAAACTTATTTCACCTTAATTTCAACAATTCTTATATTATTTCTAAAGAACAATGTACTTCTTCTTGATTTTTCAATACTACTCGTCAACAACTTTTTTCTATCTCCCTAAGCAACCACTTTTTTCTAAACAAGAAACCTCATTTTTCATTAGCCCTCTGTTTATTGAAATCATAAAATATTTGTAACCAATCAAAATAACTCATTTTAGTTCAGTCAAATGATTTCATTTTATTATTTAAGATATTAACTTTTTTAATTATAAAACATACTTTTTAACAATTCATCTATTTATCTTTTGCATTTTATTAATTCTTAAAATTTTTTAGCTGTCATGGATTTTTCTCTACCCAGCTGACACATACTTCCAGAAGTCAAAGATTTTATAACCCTAATGTTTTTATTTGGAATTTCACCTTTGGATATAATACAAGAAATATTTCTAGGGCTTCTGAATAGTTTAATGGTATCTAATGGGAATTTAAGATAATGCATAAACATTTAACGATTTCAATTGAAGAGTGGACTCATTCACTTCATAACAGGTGATGTTTTCTCAAATTTTTCTCTTAAATAGTTTGAATCCTATTATATTGGTGTCATGTATGTGTATACAAGGTACATTATAAAGTTCAAAGAAATTTCATTTGTCTAATTTAGTTCCAATTTGACTCTCGAATAGTATTTCCTTCAATAATTTTATACTCGATAATATCTTAAGCTGTAATTGATTCGTGTTAGATATATGTACAGTGTGTAGCATTATTTTTCCACATTAATATATATATATATATATACATATATATATATATATATATATATATATATATATATATATATATATATATATATATATATATATATATATATATATATAATTTCATAAAATACGAGGTGTCTATATGAAACATAAATTTTGATTTTCTACTACACCTGCTTTTAGTCGAAATTTCAATAATTTCGACGTATTGGCCTGACCGTTCTTCGAAGGGAAAACAAATACATTTCTGGCTAATACCACGCAGAATATTGAATTACACCCCCTTCGAAAACCGTGACGTCGATCGGCCATTTTGCCGATACGGACATCTGTGGTGATTCGCAACTGATAGCGGAAGGACATAGTACACTGACGCGTTTCGACCTTCTTGGGTCTCTTCGAGAGTGCCGTAATGCCTTCTAGTTCAGAGTCTCTAATCCGAACTGAGGATTACGTCCTCCAACAACTTCTACTTGACTCGTGTAGTTACGCAAGCGAGAAGTAGTCAGCTGGCGCCATCTTCACTTTCAGTTGCGAACCAACACCTCAGATAAATGCGACCGTATTAGTCGTATGAAATAAAATAAATATTCGTGTTGTACTTATCTTGACTGTAATTTTATTCATTGGAGAATTTTCATAATTTGCCATTTCCTTTGTTTCAGCTTTTGATGCTGCAATTGCCTATGCAATTTTTATAATATCATCAACTTTTGTAGTGGGAGATTCCTGTAGAAATCGTTCTTTAATCCCACTGTTACGTAGGCCACGGATAAATTGTACTCTCAGCTGAGTGTCAATACTATTTTTACATCCGTTGCAAATAAAATTGCATTTTACAGCTATTTCTTTCAAGCCTGCCATATAATTGGCTATAGATTCATGGTTCAGGAGCTACGTGTTTTCTCAAGGTTCGTATGAGGTTTGGTGGATTTGGTGAGGTAATGTTTTTTTAGTATCTGATAATACTTTGGTCCAATGCAGCTTATTCGCGTTGCCAATCTGGTATGTATGCAATAATACTAGGCTCAAGTCACATTAAGTGTTTTATTATATTCTCCAACAAAACATAAAATTCACACGTAATCAAATTGACATATGTATATAATAACAACGGACAACCCTGGGTTGTTTACAGACGCGTTCACTAATGGTGCATTTGCTACAGTAGAAACGCTGAGTCTTGTCCATCACCTGACTGATACATCAACCATATGCATCTTAATCAAAACAAAACGACAAACGCTTGTATTGAGTTCCGCTCTTTTTCTGTTATTAGAAGGAGACAGCACCAACATAGTATGTGTTGAATAATATCGTCAACTGAGTCACGCGATCGAAAAGCTTCACCGTTTCTACCGTGTGTATCTCCGTAACACTAAGTTACATCAGAAATGAAACATCGTCAACATGGTGTAAGGTATAGTGTGCCTAGCATATTGATAGATCAGAGCAGCTGAAAATATATCGATACCTAATTATACGGTTTTTCGTTTTAAATTGATATTGGCGATAGCTGGATTTTGACACCTCGATGATTTTACTAACTTTTGTGATACATTATATGAATATTTTGAACTATTTCAAAAATATTATGGAACTAGGATGTAAATTTCACGTGATAAATTTTAAACGGTTCTGGTTCTTGTCACAAATAGATTTTCAGATAAAAATTCCAGTCCAAATAATGACGAATGATTTATACGCAAATTTTACGTAGATACCGTTCTAAGATCAATCTCCATACTATATTCTTTGGTTCAATGCAATCTGTCTTTATAACCCTTAGAGTACATCCACCAACTGAAAGCCTGTATATACATGTATCTGGTATTTCTGTTGAAGACTATAAAAAACAAAAACATTATGAATCCTTGTAAAGTAGCTAAAAAACAGAAAATTACTGCAAATATTGTAGTTGAAGAAAACATAGCCAAGAATCCGAAAGCCCAAGTTAAGCCCAGCATAGAAAAGAGGAGAATAGCTAGTCTCCACTGAAATATCATTTCATGATTCACTTGTTCTCTGAATTCGGTTTTTTTGTGGAATACATTGTAAAGTATAAAGACAAAAATAAGAGAATTGATACTTATTATCACTAATAGAGGGAGCCAAACTCCTAAATATAAACCAAAACCTGATGGATAGCATAAACCTACTTTGCTAGTGTTGTAATTATTAACATCAATGATAATAATGAGAAATACTGGAAGTGATGGAAATACCCAACCACAAATGCAAGCTTTGAGTAAAACGTATTTTAGAGGTCCTCCAATAACTTCCACAAATCTTTTAAACTGAAGTATAGCTATAATCAACATCCAACAAAATTCCGATAGTATAGAGTAATGCAAAATTCCGCCAGTTATAGTACATCCCATGCTAGATTTATTCTCAGTATAAATCCCTTCACTGATGTATAGCATAACATTCTTAATACAGACAGCTACTGTGAAATTGATTAAAATTTGATTTCCTGTATTGTTCCTCCATCTGTCAAATAATACAGCAGTCAATAATATACCAAAAAGACCCAGTAAAGACAAAATGCTGTTTATGTTAGTGAGTATATCCAAGATATGACTATTGTTCATGTAATCTACCGCACTGCTAGAACCAGCTAGTAATAGTACGAAATGTGTTAGATGATCGTATTCGCACGTAAGAAACATATTACCAACGTTAGTAGGGATGCTGTCATATTGCCAATAACCTTTGAGAGCATATATCTGTAAAAATAAGAAATAATTAGTATCTAAAATGGGGTAAGATTGATAGTATTTTTTTAAATAAAACGTGATTACCATTTTTTGAATAAAAACAAAATCGAAAACTATTTGGGTATATAATACGCATCGTTCATCATTTCTAAAAATAGAAAGTACCAAAAAATAACTGTAACAAAATAATCAAAGCGTGACTTTGATATCCCTTCGGAAATTACGCTAAAGTATACGTCTTGGATTGCAAAGGTTCGAACGCCCCGTTTGCAATTTTACCTACCAGATTTTCGTTTAAACCATATTCTGTTACATGGGGCAAGATTGATGTACGGGGCAAGATTGATAGTTTGCGGAAAATTGATTAGATGATAATAACATTGCAGTATTTTAGTTTATTTGCAACTAAACATAGAAACAGAATAAAAACATATACTTTACAGTACCTTGACATCTTAGCAGGAAACTCATGAAATTTATTGCCTCAATCCTTACTTTATGGAATCTAGTCTACTGTTTTAAATGAATCTTACTGTTTCCAGATTACTCCACAACATATTTCAAAAAGGTTAAAAATTGTTTCGATACTAAATATCATCGTCAGAATGACAGAAGTTACATTTCATTTAATGCCTACCTGATGTTCAATAATTATTTTTGGCTAGGCCAAGATTTGACCTACTTTGTGATTGACTTAATATGTATCAATAGAAAAAAGAAGAAGATATGATATTACAAATATCACAGCTTAGATATTATGAGCCCTATTGGGATTTTCTATATTTCTTTTTTTCCTATTTAAGGTCAGTGTAAGAAGACAGTTTAACCCATTTATTCCTAACGGGTCGAAATCGACCCACTGCCTTTTATATATGCACCTGTTCATATCGCTGTGTTAAGTGTGTTGCCTATAGTGGCATTCGCATGTTAAAACTGCATATTCTGTTGTAGTGTCAGTGAAAAAGCACGTTCGTCAGTGAGTTGTTCGTATTTGTAACAAATCAAAGAGTAATATTTCTTTGGGTGACATGGCTGAAAGTTATTACTGGTAAGTATTTCAGTTTTTTAAAGAGTATAATCAATTGATGATATATTGTTGTTTATTCTTCAAAGTTCATGGTACGTTCCCATTTATGAGGGCAGGCTTAAACACTTCGACTAAAATTGAAGTATGATTTGGTTGGGTCGCTAACGACCCGTTGGGCAGATATGTAATATATTTTTTTTATATTCAGGAAAACACCACTAACAACAGCCGAGCTGTTAGATGAAATAGAAAGACTTGACGAAGACGATCCTAATATTCCTGATGCTATATATATTACTCCGCCGAATGACAACGATTTTGATAGTGGTGAGGATTCTGGGGACGAGGACTGCAATGATCCGAACAGGCTAAATCCCAGGCAGCTTCAAGCAGAAGCAGAAAGCAACAGGCTAGAAGAAGACAATAGCGACAATGAGGAGGAAACTCAAATACAAGAGAAAAGTGGCCCATCTAGGAAAAATAAGTTTCCAAATAAGCGTAACTGGTCAAAGGGTGATTTGGATAAGACAACGTCTCAATCATCTACTGCAAAATTTCCTATGGTTGATATATTACCTGTACTTACGCTAAGCGATAAAAGTGAACCTTCAGAATTTTTAACTATTTCTAAATGCAGATGTACTCGAAGATCTTGTAAAATATACTGTTTTGTATGCAAATAGCAAAAACTGTCGATTAGAACTAGGCAACGATGAACTACTCGTTTTCATAGCAATATTATACTTGAGCGATTATGTTCCACTTCAACGTCGGAGAATGTTTTGGGAAGGGCGAGACGACACTCGAAATTTTCTGGTGTATAACTCCATGCGTAGATAAGTGTTTTTAAATGAAACTCAAGGTCTTTAGTTAATTCCACAATATAATACAAGTTATTGAAAATTCTAAAAAATTGACAATTGTTTCGATAAATCAATATCATCGTCAGAATGACAGAAGTTACATTTCATTTTTTGCCTACCTGATGTTTAGTAGTTAATTTTGGCTAGACCAAGAAGTAACCTAACTTGTGATTGGCTTAATATATGTTTATAGAAAAAAGAAGAAGATGTGATATTACAAATATTGAAGCTTAGATATTATTAGCCCTATGGTGATATCCTGGATATCATTTTTCCAATTAAGATCAGTATAACTGTGCAATGATATAGAAAACCAGGAAAACTATATCTGCTGATCTTTACAATTATCACTTAAGAATACAGTTTATTAGTGGAAAATTCCCTAGATTTAACTGTTCATTGACATAAACATCAGGTAGGCAAAAAATGAAATGTAACTTCTGTCATTCTGACGATGATATTGATTTATCGAAACAATTGTCAATTTTTTAGAATTTTCAATAACTTGTATTATATTGTGGAATCAACTAGAGACCTTGAGTTTCATTTAAAAACACTGATATGAGCATATTCCACGAAGTAAGGGTCGAGACAGTCAATTCCATGCGTAGAAATAGATTTGAGGAAATATTCAGATTCCTACATGCAGCAAACAACAATAACTTGGCAGAAAATGATAAAATGGCTAAGTTACGTCCTCTGATAGAAAAAATGAATGAAAATTTTGTGAAATATGTACCTTGCAACTCGGAATTGTCAATCGACGAGTCTATGATCCCGTACTTTGGCCGAAACGGGTGTAAGCAATTCATAAGAGGAAAGCCAATTCGTTTTGGCTACAAAGCATGGGTTCTTGCTCTATCGTCTGGGTACTGTGTGAATTTTGATATATACCAAGGGAGGAGAATGAACACAGAAGAAAAGATGATGGGCCTTGAAGAGTCTGTGGTTAGAACGTTTGCCAACTTGCTCCAAAATCAATTTCCCGATAATAAATTTTCTCTGTACTTTGACAATTTTTTTACAAGTGCTTCACTTGTAAGTAAACTCGGGAAAATGGGTTTTGGTGCAACTGGTACCGTTCGAGAAAATCGAACAGATAAATGTCCTCTTGAAAATTCGGCTGTAATGAAAAAGAAAGATCGAGGGGTCTACGATAGTGCAGTTGACAAAGATGAAAACATTGTTTGTGTAAGATGGAAAGACAACAGTGTTGTTACTTTGTTGTCAAATGAATATGGTTTATGCCCAATCCAAAAAGCAGTAAGATATTCATCAACAAATAAAAAAAAAGTAGATATACAGCAACCATACGTCGTGCAATATTATAATAGATATATGGGAGGGGTAGATCAGATGGATAATAATATTGCAAATTATCGTATAGGTCTGCGAGGAAAAAAATGGTATATTCCTATTTTATTTTGGATGTTCGACATATGTATGAGTAATTCCTGGGTTTTGTCAAGCAAATTTGGTTTGAAGTTGGACAATTTGGAATTTCGCAGAAGAGCTGTAATCGCTATATTACAAAAATATGGAAAACCTCCTTTGGCCACAGGTCCAACATTCCATTCTGTAAGTCCAGCGGCACGTCGACAGGGTCAGCATCTGGTTGTGATCAGCCAAACACGGCAAAGATGTGCTTTTTGTATAAATAAAACAACCAAGGCCTGCAATCAATGTAAAGTTGCCCTTCATGATAAATGTTTTCTAGATTATCATAAATAATTAAATTTTCAAGTTTCTGTTGTAAAATATAGAGTACAATAACAGTTAGCTTTTATATATTATATATATTATATTACCATAACTCAACATCCAGAAAATGCACTTTGAATGTAAATTATCAAACAAACAAAAAAGTACATTAATTTGCCCAAGTGGGTCGAAAATGACCCACATCATATTTCAAAAACTGACCTCTACATTTTTATTTTTAGTATCAACCCATCATAAAAATGTCATTTTTCACAACATGTACAAGTTTCATAAGGAAAGTGCAAAAAAAAATTCTGGGCATAAATGGGTTAATAGTGGAGAACTCCCTAGAGTTATCTGTTTATTGACGACTTCATATTGTGGGTCTCTTAAGTGTCTTTCACTTTCCAATTTTTCAAGGAAATCCAGTTCTTGTTTCTTATCACAAATATGTAGTACATCGAGGTCTGTGTTAGGTGTCAAATAATGTTTGGTGTCAAGTAGATGTTTTGCGTAGGGGGATTTATCTGGTGGTTCTAATATATATACTCGTAACTGTTCACTGTATCGGATTTCAAAATGTCTAAGAGTTTGACCCAAATACACATTTAAGTTTATATATACCATACTTCTTTAATAAAGATATTTTCATTCTAACATTTATCAATTTTATACTCACATTACTTTCTGATTTGAAAGAAATTGTTGTATTTGTTGCTGAAGAGATCATCTTTGGAATATTATTAGAAATAATACCTGCATATGTGATGGTTTTAAATTTTTTTATTTCTTTAGTTTGCTTAGGAAATATTAGTTGTGATTACACTTTTTCATTGATTCATTTATTTATCATATGTAATGGATAACTGTTAGATGTTGCTATTTGTTTAATAGTATTAATTTACATTTGTTCATGGGAACTGCAGATGCTCTATGTATCATTGAATTATATGCCTCTAATTTATGTGACATTGAATAATTGGAACTATATAAAATAGTCAATTTACAGAAATCCGACACACACTGATGTGACTATTCCATATAGTTCCAATTATCCCATGTCACATAAATTAGCAGCATATAATTCAATGATACATAGATCGTTTTCAGTTCCTATGAACAAATGTAATTTTGTTAGAGAAATACAATATCAAGTCGTTAATGAACAGATAAATCTAGGCAGTTCTTCACTTTCAAACTGTCTTCTTAAGTGATAATTGTAAAGATCATCATATATAATTTTCCTGGTTTACTATATCATTCTACAGTTATACTTATTTTAAATGGGAACAGAGATATCCAGGATGTTCCCATAGGGCTAATAATATCTAAGCTTGGATATTTGAAATTTCATATCTTCTTCTATTTTCTGTTAATATATATTAAGTCAATCACAAGGTAGGTTACTTCTTGGACTGGCCAAAAAAATTATAAAGCATCAGGTAGGCATTAAACGGAATGTAACTTCTGTCAATCTGACGACGATATTTAATAGCGAAACAATTGTCAAATTTCATTGAATTTTTAACATTCTATTAATATATTGTGGAATTATCTAGAAACAGTTAGTTTCATTTAAAACAGTAGGGAAACTCAAATTTTTTTATCTAGTTTAATAGGAGTTGGCAGTATCCGGTACTGTACTTTCATCATGTTCTACAAAAATAAAGGTAGTTTTTTCAATATTAGTGTACTTGAAACCTACTATGTTGAACTCGTTTTCTGAAAATTATGTTGAAATCTTGCAAACATATTGAAAAGCTATGGATTTTCTCCGCCCAGAAACTAACTTGACAAGGACAAATGTACCTGTTTTTAGCAAATTTTTAGTAGGTGCTGCGTAATCCACTCCAGTTTCTACATATTCCTCTCTTTTTCCTCTACCACAGCACTTTCGTCTTACCTTTCGCTATCATTTTCTTCAGAACTATTTCTCGTCGCCACGTTTTTTCCCGGTATACCTAATATTCAGTATTTGCCTCTTCCGTCTTATTATTTCCACAATATTATTTGTTCCTTATTTTTTTTCTCGCAGCAGTTCACTTAACGTTCCGGAATATGAGCGATATCTGGCATTTAGTTCAATACCATATGTGTATGAACAATGTTCATTTTCTCTATTGTAGATTTGAGTAATCCAGGAAAAACGCCTTTGACAATTCCAGTAAAAAGGTTTCTGAGTTTATAAGCCTTTAAAATATTTTGCCATGCTACCTTGAAAGGTGTGACAAATGCAACATCGAACAGCTGGCAAATGTGGATACAATGATGCACTCGACAGACAAATGAAATATCCTTTTTCTCACACAAGGCCCGAACCCGTTCATTAAAGTAGTAGCTTAAGTGGTCGTCAATAAATATTTTTTTACCTTCTAGTCACTTGTTGTGCAGAAGAAACGATGAGCACAACCAATCTTCAAACTTCACAGCGTCCATCCACCCATGAGAAGTTCCACTGAATCGACAACCTAGTGAACAACATAAATTGGTAAAATATGGGTACTCACTAATCTCGCCTTCTTTCCATGAGTTATGAGATGTGGAAGTAGTGCTCCATCAGCAACTCCACAAATTATAAGGGATGTGCAGCTCTTCGAATAATTGACTATGTTTTCCGGATATTTGATTCCTCGCCTATATATAAGCTTCCTACTACTGGGGTTTTGACCAACATTGGTTTCGTCATAATTGAATATATTGCTTGAAGCAACATTGTCTAAGGTTTCCTCCAAATTATTAAAATATGTCGTAAAAGTTGTGAGACCAGACGGACAGACAGACAGAGAGACAGGCAGACCATTATCATCGAGATAATACTTGATTAGGAGGCGAGATGCTTCAAAACGCGTATTTCCGCAAAAAAGTAGGAGGTCAATGTTGAGGTCAATGCATGCCCCCCATTTTACTGAGTAATGCGGGTGGTTTAAATGGTCAAAAATGTAAACGGGTCATTCAAGATAGAAACAATTGAAATAAAAGTTATTTATTTTGACCGGATTATCAATTTTATCTATTCACAATTTTGCATTTTGGATGATTTCTACTCCCCATATATAGTGTACGTACGGAAGACTGTACTCAAAAAAAATCAAAATTTGAAACCCATCATTTTAGAGAAAATAATTTGAAACAAAAGTTGTGTAATTTGACTCGCTGAGTAATTTCCTTTTTATACAACCGGAATATTTCGCATATTCCCACTATCCACCCCTATTATAAGACTTAGGCAAATACGCACAGAGCTTATTTAGCAAATTTTTGAATATTTTTATATACATTCAAGAAAAATGCATACAAACACTAGAGTAACTCCCGAGTCAATTTTAATAAGTAAAAAATATACTTTTTAAAAAGGTTTAATTATAATTTATGGTTAGTTACAGTTGGTGAGACAATTATGACTGAACTTCTTTTGAATTAACAAAAAATAAGAAAATGGAATATAATGCTGAATACAGAAAAAAAATGATAATACAATTATAACAATTGTGTAAACAGGATGGTCTCTACGTGTTTGCTGATTAAAGTTAAAAATTATAAATCCAATAATGTGGGAAACATCTTGTCAGCTACTTAACAATAATTTTATATGAATTCATGTGAATTTCTCCATGACACCTACCCTTTTTGGTAAAGGTGCGACCTCAAGGCTTTGGCTTCAATAGGGATTGGGGTAGCTCCATTGGTTCACCCTGGGATTGTTCTGAATTTCAATTTTTATAAAATATTTTCTATACGGGTACAAAAATAGGAGAATTATTAAAATGGAAATTATTATTGTTGTTGTTCCTAAATGGCTTTGATGAAGTTCTATAGGTAGCAAATTTTATTCTTGAAACTGTAGTAGCACCTTGGTTGGATCGTCCACATGTAAATTGATGATGCTGATTTTGTGACGAATTTCTGGGGGTGCTTTGAGGTTGGGCCATTCTTGAGTAAATGTTTTATTGAATCCTATCCAAGTGGGTTTCTTTGAAAAAAATAAATACAATCATTGTTTCCTAGTACGACGTTACATTTTGAGATTTTCAATGATATACAATTTTGTTTGCTGTCTTCTTTGATGGTAGTTACCTTCTTTGAGCAAACTATTGTATTTCCATTAGTTAATTGAGTGAAAAGTCGTTTTCACTTTAGCGTAGTTACATAGTAAAATATCTTCCTAGTTACAAGGGTCTTCGTGTGGTTCTTTTTCGCAATACCAGAACGAAAAGGTCTTGCATTCTTCGTTTGTCCATTTTGTTGATCCTTTGGAATTTAATTTGAAGGCGTATGGGAGTAGATGGATATTATTTTCATTACTGGGAATAGGGATAATTTTGGAAATATACAGTAATTCGACGGCTAATATAGGTATTTTAAGAGTAATATGTAAAGTTTTTAACGTAGACATGAGATTGACTAGTGTTTTTAAATGAAACTCAAGGTCTCTAGTTAATTCCACAATATAATACAAGTTATTGAAAATTCTAAAAAATTGACAATTGTTTCGATAAATCAATATCATCGTCAGAATGACAGAAGTTACATTTCATTTTATGCCTACCTGATGTTTAGTAGTTATATTTGGCTAGACCAAGAAGTAACCTATCTTGTGATTGGCCTAATATATGTTTATAGAAAAAAGACGAAGATGTGATATTACAAATATTGAAGCTTAGATATTATTAGCCCTATGGTGATGTCCTGGATATCATTTTTCCAATTAAGATCAGTATAACTGTGCAATGATATAGAAAACCAGGAAAACTATATCTGCTGATCTTTACAATTATCACTTAAGAAGACAGTTTATTAGTGGAGAATTCCCTAGATTCAACTGTTCATTGACAACTTCATACTGTGGGTTTCTTAAATGTCTTCTAATTTCCAGTTCTTCAAGGAAATCCAGTTTTTGTTTGTTTTCACAAATATATAGTACTTCTAGTTTTGTGTTAGGTGTCAATGAATGATTGGTGTCAAGTAGATGTTTTGCGTAGTGGGATTTATCTGGTTGTTTTAATCTGTATGCTCGTAAGTGCTCACTGTATCGTATTTCAAAATTCCTAATGGTCTGACCCAAATAGACAGCATTACATTCTGGACATTTGAGTTTATATATACCTGACTTCTTTAATAGTGGTATTTTTGTTTTTACATTTAACAATTTTGTACTAACAATACTTTCTGTTTTAAAAAAAAATTGTTGTATTCGTTGCTGAAGATATTATCTTTGGAATATTATTAGAAATATTTCCTGCATATGTGATGGTTTTATAAGTTTTAATTTCATCAGCTTGTTTAGGATATATTAGTTGTAATGCCACTTTTTCCTCTTTTTTACTAATTAGCTTATTTATCATATCTAATGGATAACCGTTAGATGTTGCTATTTGTCTAATTGTATTATTCTCTCTATCAAAATTACATTTGTTCATAGGAACTGAAAAAGCTCTATGTATCATTGAATTATATGCTGCTAGTCTGTGTGACACAGGGTGGTTAGAATTGAATGGAATTGTTACATCAGTTTGTGTTGGTTTTCGGTAAATTGAATAATCAAGTACATTATTAACTCTTTGAATTTTTAAATCAAGAAAATTGATTGAGCTATTTTCTTCAATTTCTAATGTAAATTTAATTTTCGGGTGTAAATTATTGATGTGGTTGAAAAATACATCTAATTGTCGTTCACTACCCATAAAACAAGCTAATATGTCATCTACATATCTATACCAAAATAAAATATTTTTCGGAATATTACTTTCAAAGATCTTTCTTTCTAAATTGTCCATAAAAATGTTTGCTAAAATAGGTGATATAGGGCTTCCCATTTGTAAACCTTCATTTTGAATATATATCTTATTGTCAAAAGTGAAATAATTCTGATTAATGCATACATCAAATAAATTAAGTATATCTGATATTATTCCTGAATTAATATTTTTATCTTCTAGTTATTTTCTTACAAGTATTAGACATTCTTTAGGAGGAATTTTAGTAAACATGTTAGTTACATCGAACGATATGAGTTTATAGTTATCTTGTAAGTGGATTGCTTTCAACTTTTTGATTAGTTCTATTGAATTTCTAATTGACTACTGAGATTCATATCCGTAAGTATTGAGTATATTGTTGAGCTTCTTTGCCAATATATTATTAGGAGCATTAACATAAGAGACTACAGGTCTAATTGGTTTCGTTATTTTATGTAATTTAACTGTTCCATATAATTGTGGAAAATGAGGATTCTTATGTATGATAGACCTCTTTTCGTAATAATTTAAAAGATAATTTGAATTATTAACAATATCCCTTACATTATTAGAAAACTTCTTTGTTAATAATTCAAATTATCTTTTAAATGATTACGAAAAGAGGTCTATCATACATAAGAATCCTCATTGTCCACAATTATATGGAACAGTTAAATTACATAAAATAACGAAACCAATTAGACCTGTAGTCTCTTATGTTAATGCTCATAATAATATATTGGCAAAGAAGCTCAACAATATACTCAATACTTACGGATATGAATCTCAGTACTCAATTAGAAATTCAATAGAACTAATCAAAAAGTTGAAAGCAATCCACTTACAAGATAACTATAAACTCATATCGTTCGATGTAACTAACATGTTTACTAAAATTCCTCCTGGAAAGATTTAGTATTTTTAATCATGTGTTTGTTAATATTTTGAGGTTGTTGAGAAACTAACTTATCGCTTCATTGATTTGTGTCTACTAATATTTTCTTATATTTAGGTGTAATTTCATTTCTTGGTTCCATATCTAAATATACGACATCTGTTTTTGGGATATCGTCTGTTCGTTCATCATTAATTTTATCTAATTGTTCGGTTCTTTTTGTTAATTGTTTTTGATAAAGATCGTCGAAAAATGTGATAATTTCTGTTATTCGATATTTTTTGTAATTTTGGAATACTTGTTTATGGGGATCAGATTCATATTTTCATATGGTCCTTGAAGAAGTGAAAATGGGGGAAAATTTGTTACTGAATGGATTGATTGATTAAATACAAGAATGGCAGTTGTAACTAAGTGGGTATTATTTTCTTTAGATTTTTGTCTTAGGATTCTTAATTTTTCGATTAATGTTGAATGTGCTCTTTTTATCGGGGAATTACCGGTATGAGATTGGGATGTTGTATAATGAATTTTTATATAAAGATTTTCGCTAGTGAATTTTCTTGCATTGTCTTCAGTTATTTGCGAAGGGTTTATGATGAGAAAAATAATGACGGAGTTTATCAAGTATACTGATAGAATTTGAATCACTAACTTCGTATTAGGCTTGAAGGTACCTACAGAATAAATCGAGTATTATTAGGAATTGCTTATTTTCTATAGAGAATACGTCTATGTGAAGATTTTCGGAATGTCTTTAGGAAATAAGTTGGCCGGAAAATGGGATTTTTCTGGGGTTTCTATCATATTTTGAGGTGAGACATAATTCGCAATTATTAACGTGATTCGTTACTAATTCTTGTATTTTCGGAAAATAATACAGGGACTTTATATGTTTCGTAGTTTCTGTGATACCGTTATGAGTTTCTGAATGATAGTCTGAAATTAATCGGACTTGTTCTTCCTTATTAATTATGTCTTTCAGAAAAGTATTCGTTTTAATGATTTTTACGTTTGGTTCCAAGATTTTTGAACATTCTGTAGACGCAATATTAAGTAATGAATCATTGGGGCAGTATATATAGTATGTTTTTGTTGGATCAACTATTTCTAAAAACTCATAACAAAATGGTCGGATCCTTTTCTAAAAGTAAGAATATAGCGATTTTTGCCAAATGGCTTAAAGTAATCTATGTCGTTTCTGTCTCCGTATTTTAGGATTATTTGAAAATGGGCGGAATTTCAGGTTTTTTCTGAAATTGGGAAACCAAAAATTGTATTTTCTTGTGCGGAGTGTCTAGTGTCGCCTGAAGCGGTACTTTGGTTATCGTCGGATATTTTACTTAAAATTTCGTTAGCATCACTTAATGCTAGATTTGGATCGGAATTTGCTCTTGTCATAGATGAAATGGCATCGATATCATCAGGTTTCTATTTGAATTCTTTAGTATTTGTTTTTGAGTTTGGGGGAGTAATAACTATATCACTAATTATATTAATTTTTAGATCACGTTTAGGAAGTTTTTTATCGATTGCATTGAGTTCAATTCTCGATAATGCACCAGCGACGTAATTGATTTTAAAATCGAATTCTTCCAACTTTAGTTTCCATGTAAAATAGCTCAATCAATTTTCTTGGTTTGAAAATTCAAAGCGTTAATAATGTACTTGATTATTCAATTTACCGAAAACCAACACAGACTTATGTGACAATTCCTTTCAATTCTAACCACTACGCAAAACATTTACTTGACACCAATCATTCATTGACACCTAACACAGAACTAGAAGTGCTGCATATTTGTGAAAAGAAACAAGAACTGGATTTCCTTGAAGAACTGGAAATTAGAAGACATTTAAGAAACCCACAATATGAAGTTGTCAATGAACAGTTAAATCTAGGGAATTCTCCACTATTAAACTGTCTTCTTAAGTGATAATTGTAAAGATCAGCAGATATAGTTTTCCTGGTTTTCTATATGATTGCACAGTTATAGTGATCTTAATTGGAAAAATGATATCCAGGATATCACCATAGGGCTAATAATATCTAAGCTTCAATATTTGTAATATCACATCTTCTTTTTTCTATAAACATATATTAAGCCAATCACAAGGTAGGTTACTTCTTGGTCTAGCCAAAAATACCTACTTAACATCAGGTAGGCATAAAATGAAATGTAACTTCTGTCATTCTGACGATGATATTGATTTATGGAAACAATTGTGAATTTTTTAGAATTTTCAATAACTTGTATTATATTGTGGAATTAACTAGAGACCGTGAGTTTCATTTAAAAACACTAATATGAGCATATTTCACGAAGTAAGGGTCGAGACAGTCAATTTCATTATATTTTTCATATCTAGGGATGAGTAGTAAATAGCTAGATCATCTACACGTAAACCTCTACTGGAACAACATCCACTATACCACTAATTGTGTAACGTTAAGAATTAACGTTAAGTATTCCACCTCTAGGTATTTCAAAATTGTTAAAATTTCCTAGCCCGTATTTCGAGTTGTCTATTAGTGTTATCGATAAATGTATATATTAATTATATTCTCATTAGTTACCGTTCGTTTTGAAGGTAGAATTCGAATTTTTAGTCTGATAACCATCGAACAGTTATCAACACCGACAGTTTTTGATTTCCGGTGTGACTGGAAAATGGTACTTCGTGGTTGTTGAAGTGTGCATCTTGCTAGAAATGAAATATTAATAGCCTAGGTCGCTAACCTGTTGGGGGATTTGTTACTCTAGCAAGAAATTATTACAAAGATTTTGAGTGGATTGAATTGTTTGTTTGGATTGCTCGAAAATTCTCTTGTAACCTCTTCATTGAAGGATTCGTGCCGCTTACCGCGTAGTTCCTGCTTCAAATACAAAAACCAGGTATGTCGTTTCTTTTTTTTTGCTTCTCTTATTTGTGTATATTTAGTGAGAGACAGCTAAATAGTTCATGTAGCTTAGTTTAACAAAATAATTGTTAGAGTAGGGTTGTCCTAATTTTTATTATTCTACCCTTAGGAAGAATATTGAGGCCTTAATCACCATATTTGTTGAAGATTTCGCCAGTCTTACGTGACTTACCTCATCACTGAAAGATAACCCAAGGAACCCCTTGGCCAGGGTAAGACTTATACTATTTAATTGGTAATTGTCTATTTTAACAAAGATAACTTTAGAGTTTTGGTGATGGTACATAGTCCATCTCTATACCGTTCGCTCGTCGTAAATTCTTTCGATAACTTATTTCATATTGTTCGTTTTTTTTGCCGTAATTACTTTCGAAAACAAAACAACTATTCCGGTTTAAAAATTATGATTAATGAGTTTCAATTAGTGGCTTTTATATTAATTCGTTCTTATTAAAATTAACGGTAATCAAGCATTTGAAAAATTTATTGAGTTTGGTCTTAAAAATTTATTCATTTCGATGTGTATGAGAAATATAAAGGGATATAAGAAATAAACATTAACTGTTGAGTACTAGAACCCGTTTAATAGGTTAGAGGTTATCTTAATGTAATCAACAAATTGTAAATAGATAATAGATGATTTATTCGATAGTTTGCTTGCATAAAAGCAGATCGAAGGCATAATGGGATTGGTAATCATTGCTTATTTTTTTTAGGGTTCTAATTCTAAGGAGTCACGCAAGTTTGTTTATGCTAGTGATAATCCTTGATATACCTACTTGCTGGATTTAATATTTTTAATAAACGCAGCGACTTATACTTTACTTATACTTTAGATAGGTGTACTATTGAGCCTGGACACGAACTTGTGTTTGTAGACTTAAGCGTCCCAGTGCAACGTTTCGCTTTTGAATTTAGTAACACCTTATTTTAATTTTAGTTTGCTTATCACTTGTTTTACGTAAGATTCATTTTTTTTGTTGATGAGACATAGTAATTAAGTTAGTAGTAATTCTACCGTTGTCGTTAAGCCTACTTTTCTTACTTGTGCGGATATTTTATGTAGTGTGGTAAATGTATTATTTGTAAACTGCGTCTAAGGTTTGGGTTGAGATCAATAGATAATTGGATTGTTCGCGCATGCGCCTGAGCTCAAGCGGTGTGTCTTTTTTTTATTGGATTATTCTACCTACAGCGACTAAACTACGCTTTCCTCACCTTAGCGGTCAGTAAATTAATGAAATCTAGGTAGTGTCTACCATCCACAGAACTGTAGGTGTATTTATCTACATATTGGCAAGTGCCACGGTAGGAACATATAATAATTAAATTTCAGTCTAGAATATTATTCTCGTTTGCCATTTTATATTGATAATACTGTCATTATTAAATAGTTGAATTCGACCTATGAGTAGTTTACTTTTGTATGTACAATAAGACTTCTATAATATCGTAATAAACCTTTTGGTAAGTTGGGGGTTTATATGGAGAACTTGGGGATGCTTGGGACAATTTATCTGGCGCCCATTTGAGATCTTTTATATTTGTGGACCGCACGACCGTCTCCACTAGAGTTCTGCCGCGAGCATCTCAGACTGTCATCGTATTGTTATTTAGTCGATGTACGTCTACATAGGTTTGTAAATACTACGTTACAATTGCTGCAAGGAATAGTAAAACGCTGAAGTTGAGCCTTGAAGTACACCATTTTCTGCAAAATGTGTTCGAGATGACTCATTGTTCACCCGGAATGTTCTATTACATAAGAAGTTTTAAACGAACCGAGGTACGTAACCTCTCAAACCCCATTTGTACAAATTATTCATTATTCCAAATCTCCAGGTTGTATCAAAAGCCTTTTCGATGTCGGAAGAAATGGCAACAGTGTGAGATCTATTTGAAAAGCTGTTTTTAATATAATTGTCCAATAGAACGAGGTAGTCAGTTGTTGACTTTCCTTTTCGAAAACCCATTTGAAAGTCAGAAAGGAGTTTTTTATTCTCCAACTGCCAAAGTAGCCTTATGCTGATCATTTTTTCCAAAAGCTTTCCAATGCAGCAAATTGATGAAATTGGGCGATAATTGGAAGGATATTGTGAGTATTTTCCTATTTTTGGAATTGGAACGATAATGAAATCTTTCCACTGAGTAGGTTACTTTCCTGTTATCCATATTTGGTTTTATATACTAAGTAAGAATATTTTTTTTGTTTTGGGGTAATCTCAAAAGTAGTTCGTAAGAAATTGAGTCATTACCTGGAGTTGAGTTCTTTTTAGCAGTATCTAACGCATGCTCTAGTTCTTCCAATGAAAATAGGTCATTATAAGGTAAATTCGCGTTGGTATGAAAATTGAAGTGTTGTTCTTCAGCATTTTTTTTTGTGTTGTTTGAAAGTATTATCGTAGTTTTCAGAGGAGCCGGTTGATTCAAAGAATTTTGCTAGCTCTTCAGCTATATTTTCGTTGCCTGTTATTTCCATTCCGTCCACTATAAGTAACGGTGACGGCTTTGAGAAATTTTTCCCCTTAATTTTCCGGATTTTGTCGCATACTTCTTCTACCGGAGTCTCGCTGGAGATAGAGCTCACAAATTCCTTCCACGATTCCTTTTTACCCTTTACAATTAGAAATCTTACCTTTGCTCTAAGTCTTTTGAAAATTATCATATTTTCTTTTGTTGGTAATTTTTGGAAAACATTGAAAACCTTTTTCTCATTTTTTATTGCAGTCTCTAGTTCTAAACTCCACCATGGCACCCTTTTTTAGTTAGTGTACCTTTTGTTTTTGGGATAGATAATTCAACAGAATTTTGGATTGCTTTGTTGAAATTTTCCACTTGCTCTTCTATAGTTACTCCTGTCATATTCTTTACAGTCGGCATATTGAAATAATCACTTTGGGCGGGGTATACTTAGTTTATCTACTGCTGGTAATTCAATAGAGATTATTATTATTATTACTATTATTATTATTTTCTTCCCTTAGGCTTCGACATCTAGGTCATTAGCCTTATAATTTCAGCAGAGTTTAAATGCCCATTGTGCCCCGAGCTTAGAGTAGCATCAACACATGTGGCAGGGCGAAAAGTATGTGAAGCCTATCGGAGAGCGTTTGACCAGGAAAGAGCTTTTAGAAAGTTAAATCAATTTTAATGAAGGTTCTTCAAATAAACCTTAATAGGAGCAGGACGGTAAGCGCCTTAAAAAAACAAATTGCCCGTGGAAAAGGAGCGGATATTATGCTCATCAGTGAGCCCTACAACTATGAGAACAAGAGAGATGGATGGATCGTGGACCCATCAGATACAGCAGCCATATGGGTGGATAATAGAACTGCAGTACCAATTTAAGCAAAGGGATCAGGCCCATGCTACGCATTGATCCGAAGTAGGGGGACGTTCTACTTTAGCTGTTACTTTACACCCAATGAGGCGATTGCCGACTTTGGGGCGAGATTGGCAGGCATAGAGGATGAAGTCCGAAGTTTAAGGGGGGAAGTGCTGGTTGCTTATGATTTTAATGCCAAGGCTGTCGAATGGGGTGAGCCATCACCTAACGGTAGGGGGCGAAGAGTCACGTAGATGGTTGCGAGACTTGGGTGGGTGATTATCAACAGGGGAGAGGTGCTAACTTTCCGAAGAGCTGTATGCTCAGGCACAATACCGGATATCACGATGAGATCGGTGAGGATCGCAGGTCAGATAAGTGGATGGCAGGTGCTGGAGGAATACTCTGCCAGTATATAGATTATCAGATAAGGGACCCATATTCAAAACAAGTGTCGACCCATCCCCCACGGTGGAAAGTAGAAAAGCGGGATAGGAGTATCTTTGACACTATGATACAGATGGGTAAAGGAACTCTTCGAAGAGTAAAAAGAGGAGAAATGGGGGGAGAGTCTTCAACGCTGCTGGTAACGGCGACCATGAGCCTGATCACCAGGGCATATGAGAGCTCCATGCCAAATAACTCAGCTAGGAAATATAGACTTCCAGCATACTGGTGGCACCTAGAAATAGCCGACCTCAGGAAGAATAGTTTCCGACTCAGATGGCTAGCACAAAGGGCCAAGAAAAATACCGCTGACTTTGATATGAAAACTGATCAGTCCAAAATAGCTAGGCGACCCCTTAGTATGGAGATGGCCAAGAGTAAAGCCAGGAAGTGGAATGAACTCTGTGACGACGTGGAGGGCGACCCTTGGGGACTGGAGTACAAACTAGTGCTTCAGAAACTCAGGGGACTCACTCCACCTCTGAGATGACGACTGAGGTCAAATAGCGTATAGTGGAGGAGCTCTTCCCGATGCATGTCGTGGTGGAACGAGTACCGGTCCATGTATTTATAGGCGAGATACCCCTTTTTACTGAAAAAAAGTTTCGAAAATCATGTATTCAATCAGAAACAAAAAGGCTCCAGGACCGGATAGGATCTCAGTAGAGATTTTGAAGATCGTGGCGCAAACCGACCCGGAGCTACTTCTCGACATGTACAATGCATGCCTGGTGGAAGGAATTTTTCCGGAACAGTGGAAGGTGGCTAACCTCGTACTTATTGGGAAAGGCAAGGGAGACCCAAACACGTAATCAGCCCACAGGCCTTTGCGTATTCTTGATACAGCTGGTGAACTCGACGGGAAGCTTCTTAAGCAAAGAAACCTGGATGCTGTTGCAGAAGCAGGAGGGCTGTCACCAAGACAGTATGGCTTCACCACGGGGAGGTCAACTGTGGATGCGATAAACAAAGTAGTGGAATCAGCAAAGGCAGTGAAGTCTGTGAACCACTGGCCACGGGACCTCTGCATGACAGTCACTCTCGACGTCAAGAATGCGTTTAACTCACCGATATAGAGGGATATTCTGAATAAGCTTAGGGATGATTTTCAAGTACTGGCGTACTTTTATCGAGTCCTGCGGGACTATCTGTCTGAACGGTGGCTCACGTTTGATATCCGAGAAGGAAAATGCAAAAAACGGATAACCTCAGGAGCGGCTCAAGGTTCAGTTCTGGGGGTGGACCTGTGGAACATTAACTACGACGGGATCCTACGCATAGAAATGCCAAACGAGGTGCTTTTGGTGGGATATGCAGATGACGTGGTCGTTGTCACCACTGCACGCACGGTAAAGTTACTTTGGCTCAAGCTGAACCAAGTAATGAGGAGGATATTGGAGTGGATCGAGACCAAATCCCCGTGTCTGGCTGTCCAGAAGACAGAAATCGTACTCCTTACCACAAAGCACATACATACAGACATAACCATGTACGTTGGGGACCAGCTCATTGAAGCGACAGAGGCAATAAGGTACCTGGGAGTTTTGCTTGATGGCAAACTCACCTTCTGGAACCACATCTGCGGAGCAGCAGATAAAGCAGCGAACGTGGTGGCAAACTTGAGCCGACTTATGGCTAATAATAGGAGCCCAAGCGCGGCAAAAAGGAGACTTCTTATGCGAACAGCAGATGCCATTATGCTGTATGGTGCCCAGGTTTGGGCAAAAGCTTTACTGTTCCAAAAATACAGGGCAAGGATGGACACGGAACAAAGGCGAGGGTGCCTAAGGATTTGCAGTGCATATAGGACGGTGACGGGTGCGGCTGCTCAGGTGTTTGGAGAAGTCATCCCGATCGATATACTGGCAGACGAGCGTCAACGAATGTACCTTCGCAGGAGGGAGAATTCACCGCACACCATCAAAAGAGAAGAATGGGATCGAACTCTACAGGACTGGCAGAGAAGATGGACTCAGGAAACCAGAAGAAGATGAACTGCTACCCTGATTAGAAACGTGAGACAATGGATGTAGAGGAAACACGGCGAGTTGCTATTACCTGACACAATTTCTGACAGGACACTGCTACTACCGTTCGTACTTGAAGAAGATAGGGAAGGTAAATGAGGCTTCATGTATTTATTGCCACACTGAGGATGAGGACGCAAGGCACACCTTCTTTGCATGTCCAACATGGGAGCACCTCAGACATGAAGTTACGAAGAATACCGGAGAACTGAGCTCGGGGACAGCCGTTGCCAAGATGCTTCAAACGGGGGAGAACTGGAGTACTGTCACCGCGTAAATCACTCAAGTTCTCAAACAAAAGGAGGTGAACCGAGAATGGGAAAATGAATGAACCAAATTAGGCGATAAACAGGTGCACAATAAAAAAGAAGGCCTCAAAAGGCTAGAAAAGGTCTGTTCCGAAGTAATACCAAAAGGAAGTTCCAGGACAGAACCAAAACAAGAAGAGAGGAAGGGTGTTTTAGTCGGTAAGAGTCCGCCACGAAGGGCAGTCACTGAAGGATTTCCCCTACCTATAAAATTATTATTATTATTATTAGTTCTTTTGTTATTATTTGTATGTTCCTTTTTAGCGATAGTCGGCCTCAGCGGCAAGACTTTCGTTGGGTGTACTTATTCCAGAAAAGATCTCACGATGTTAGTCGCATCTAAGACTACAGATTTTTGCATTGTTCGATATGCTGACTCAGGTTTACCAATGTTTTTGAGGGAACTACTTAGTCTCTTTGGAACTAGTCCCATACAAGACAAAACGATTGGGATGATTTTACCTTTCTCAAGGTTCCACATTTCTTTTATATCTGTTTTTAGCTCAGCATACTTGTTCAATTTTTCATTGTACTTATCTCCTATATTGGAATTATTTGGGACCGATATGTCAATTATCAGAGCTTCCTTGGATTGTTTTTCAATAACTGTGATATCGGGTCTGTTGTGTCTTATTGTTAAGTCCGTCATGATCGTCTTATCCCTGTAGATCTTAACATACTGCTTTTCTATAACTGGCGGAGGTTTGTACTTATAGTATGGCTCGTTATTTTGAGGATTAATAACAAATTTTTCCATTATTTCTAAATAAACTATCGTAGCAACTATGTTGTGTCTGTTGTAGCTAGAATCTCACAGCTAGATAGAATGTGTTCTATGGTTTCTTGATTTTTGTTGCACTTTCTGCATCTATCTGTTGGTATTTCTTCCTTGAGATTGTATTTTTGATAATTTTTTGTTTTTATCACCTGGTCTTGTATACCAATCATAAAACCTTCAGTTTCTGGAACAAGCGTTCTAGTTTAAGCCACTCAACGGATTTAATTTCGTCTACTGAAGTTTTCTGCAGGTCATTAATAAATCTTCCGTGTAATTCTTTTGAACGACAGTTTTCAACTTTCTCATCGTCGGTTTTGGTATTGAACGGTTCAAAATTTTGTACCCTCAAGTTTAGTGGTGTGTATCCCATATCTGCTCTCACCACAGCTTGATGAAGTTCATTATTTTGGTGATGGAAAAAATTTCTTAAGTTTGTAATCTGCTGAGACCAGGCTTCCACGACTTCCCTTATTCCTCTGCCCCCCTTTCCTCTAGGTAGAGTTATTCTTTCTACGGACGCCTTTGGATGGTGCTTTCTGTACTTCGCGAACTGTGTTCTGATCTTTCTCTTTAATGCTTCCAAGTCCGTTTGAGTCCATTTAACTATTCCGAAGGAGTACTGAAGAGCGGATATGGCATATGTACTTATGGCGGTTGTAAAATTCCTTCAGTTAAGCTTGCTTTTCAATATGTTATTAAGGCGTTTTTCAAATTCTTTGATTACAATGACTTTTACTTCTTTGTGTTCTATTTTATGAGTCTGCAGGATTCCTAGGTATTTGTATGGATGATTGGTCATCGCTTCAATCAATTTTCCTGGTTCTAGCTCTATAGTCTCTCCTTCCTTTAGGATTCATTTTTCGAAAGACACAGTTCTACATTTTTCCATGCCAAACGACATTCTTATGTCTGTGCTCCACTGATGTATATGTTTTAATTTTAACTTTAGATGGTTTTTACAGGCGGCGTATATTTTTAGATCATCCATAGAAAATAAATGGCTAATGGTTTTAGGGTTTTCATTTGTTTTGATAGTAGCTCCATATCCGGTGTGAGTTAAGCCGCATGATAGAGAGGTCAAACATAGACAGAACCACAAAGTTGAAAGAGAGTCTCCTTGGAAAATTCCTCTGTTGATGTTTATGAAGTCAGTTTCTACTTCTACTTCATTTAGGTTAATTCTTAGTTTCGTTTTCAATCTACCCATAATACTTTTCAAAAACTCTACCATCACAGGATGCACGTTGTATATTTCCAGGATTTTTATTAATCAACTGTGGGGCACTGGGTCGAAAGCTTTCTTGTAGTCTATATAAGCCATGTACAAGTTACTCTTTTTGTTTCTTATTTGTTCTAGTATTACATGGTCGATTGTAATTTGTTCCTGGCAACCCATGTATTTTCTTTTACACCCTTTCTGCTCCTCAGTGAGAATGTTGTTTGTTTCTAAATATGTGCACTGTTTCTCACATATTGCTGCTGTATAGATTTTGTACAATGTGGGGAGGCATGTGATCGGTCTATATTGTGACGGATCTTGGATTCTATCAGATTTTGCAATAAGATAAGTATTACCGCTTGTAAGAAATTCTGGTAGTTTTTCTGGTTTTCTGAAAGCGATATTGAATTGATTGGCCAGGTGATGGTGAACAGGCGTAAGTTTTTTGAACCAGAAATTTTGGATACCATCGTTCCCTGGAGCTTTCCAGTTGGCCAATTTCTTTATTACCTTTTTTAAATCTTCTTCTGTGAATGTTATTTCTTCCATGTGTAGATGATTGTTGTTCTGTATTTCCGTCCTGATACAAGGCGTACTTTCCTTGTGACTGGTTCCTTGGACCATATACTTTCCCAAAATGTTTGCAAATCTCCTCTTTTTGGTAGTTTCCCTTCTGGATTGTGGTGTTTATTAAGTGGTCTGTAGAAGCTTTTCTGGTGTTTTAAGAAGACGTTGTTTTGCATTTTTCGTTGGTAGCTTTCCTTGTATCTTATTATTATTATCATTATTATTATTATTATTTTTTTTTTATTATATCACACTTGTTAGTGGAGGATTGGCATGTCCAGGCTGGGATTCTCAAGGTTTCAGCAGCCTAGTCATGTGTGAGCACTCGTCGGACGGTTCGGCATGTTCCCAATATAGCTGCTTGTTGGGCGGTAATTATGTTCTTATCAACATTTTCCAATTTCAGTTTCTTTAACTCGTTTTGTAAATGTACTTCAACGAGGCCAGTGGTTGAGATAACCAGCGGATGTATGGTTACGTGTTCTAATTGATAAGCATCCTTTAGTTCGTGCGCTAAGTCAATATATTTGTGTATTTTTTGGGTCCTAGCTTCTTTAATGTTGTGATCGTTAGGTATAGTGATGTCTATTATTTTAGCTGTCCTTCCTTGTTTTTCTAGTACAAGTATATCTGGTTTATTGTGTGCTATTTCCTTATCTGTAATTATCTTTTTGTCCCAGTATACTTTTACATTTTGGTTTTCAAGTTGTTCTTTCGGGGTGTACTTGTAATAGGGCACTTGTTCTGTCAGCAGACCATATTTTATGCAGATTGCCTGGTGGAATACTTTGGCTACATCATCATGTCTTTTCTTGTGGTCCCGAGATACCAAGTAGGAGCATCCTGCCAAGAGGTGTTGAATGGTCTCTGGTTTTTCCTGGCATGATCTGCAACTATCGGATGGGATTTCCTGTCGGATGATGAATCGTCTGTAGTTTCGTGTGCTTATTATTTGATCTTGTATGGCCAGTAGAAAACCCTCCGTTTCGGCCATGAGTGTTCCACTCAACAGGTATAGATTTGATAAGCGTTTATCAACCTCTTGCCCTGCTAAAGCTGCAGCATATCTTCCATACAGTTCTTTACCTTTCCAGATTTGTTCTAGTTCAGCGAAGTAGTTCTTATTTTCTTTTTCAGGTGGATTTTCATTCGCTAACTTTAAGGGTGAGAGAGAGGAGTCAATAGCTGTTATTGCTCTATATGCGGGGTGTGTTACGGACTTCAGATAAGTAAACAGCTTTTCACATTCTTTATTGTGCATTTCTTTCAGATTTATAAGTCCTCTTCCGCCTTTGCTCCTTGGGAGATATAACCTGACTGTAGATGCATTGGGATGATGTAACCTCCTCCTTGTAAGCGATGTTCGAATCAATCTGTCTAGACTTTCCAGATCAGTAGGACTCCATTTGACAATGCCAAAGCTGTATGTTACCACTGGTACCACCCAAGAGTTGATAGCTGAGAATTTTGATCTAGAATAGAGGTGTGATTTGAGGATTGATTGTAATCTCTTTTTCAGTGTGTTTTCAATCTGTTCCTTTGAGTGTTTTTGATCTATGTTAACTGTTTGTTGGATTCCCAAGTATTTGTACATTTCTTCTGGAGGAAGTGGTTCAAATTGGCTTTGATCTATAAGTGTAATATTTTCGGAGTCTTGTACTTTTCCTTTTTTGACGTGGACAAATGCACACTTCTCAAGCCCAAATTCCATCCTTATGGATCCGCTGAAACTAGATACCAGTTCTAGCAGTGAGGTGAGCTGGTCTGAGTTCGACGCATATAGTTTCAGATCGTCCATGTAGAGAAGATGATTGATTTTCACGGATGGCTCCCTGGATATTGTGTAGCCACAGTAGCTGTCTTCAAGTAGACTACTAAGTGGATTTAGAGCCAAGCAGAACCATAGCGGGCTGAGGCTGTCCCCTTGGAAAATGCCCCTCTCTATTCTCACTCCTGCGGTGGTGTAATGAGTTGCTCCCACGTTCACGTTCAGGGAGGTTTCCCACGTCTCCATAACTTTTTCAAGGAACTCAATCAAGTGGTTGTTGATTTTGTAGATGTTTAGTACTCTGAGTAACCACGAGTGCGGGACAGAATCAAATGCCTTTCGATAGTCTATCCAAGCAACCGAAATGTTCCTTTTCCTTTGTTTGGCATGGTTAGTGATCACTGTATCAATAATCAGCCACTCTTTGCTTCCCCGTGCCCTTGCCTTACAGCCGTTCTGTTGCCAAGCTAGCAGTTGGTTTCTTTTTAGGTGGGAACTAATTTTCTGCTCTATGATTGAGGTGAGTATTTTATATGCGATGGGCAAGCAGGTAATCGGTCGGTAATTTTGGGGGTTTTCGACTTTCTCGTTTTTGGGCAGGAGGTAAGTTATACCTTTTGTGAAGAAGGGTGGTATCTTTTGTGGATCTTCCATGGATTCATTTAGTTGGTTGGCGAAGATTTGATGAATCGACGTTAAGCTCTTCCACCAGTATGCGTGAACTTTATCAATTCCTGGTGCTTTCCAATTAGCCAGTTTCTGTGCGGCGTCTTTAACATTTTGGGAGGATATCCGGATATCCTCCATTTCTTGAGTGTGGGCCGTTCTTTCTTCCTCTTTCTTGATCCAGAACGCATTTTCATCATGTTCCACTCTGGTTCCCCACAATTGTGTCCAGTATTTGTGCATGTTTGTTTCATTAGGTGGAGCGTTCGTATATTTTGTTTCTTTCGATCCCAAGTTTCGGTAGAATAGCTTTTGATTTTGTTGGAATATACGATTTTCTTTGTACCGGGCAACCCTCTCTTTGTATCTTCTTATTCTATTTCCCAACATTTTGATTTTTTGTTTTAACTCCTCCATATAAGATGACAGACGTTGATTCCTGTCAGGTGAGTTATATTTGGACTTAAGTTTCTTGTGTATTTTATGTATTATATTTTTTATGCGGGTTGTGGGCTCAGGGCTATTAAGGTAAGCATGAATCTGTCCAATTTCCCTTCTAAATTTTTCTATTTTGTATTGTATTCTTTTAACCCATGGAGGTTCTGTATTTGTTGTGTGTTTCTCTTTAACAGTTTCAGGGTGTCTCAGTGGAGTGCCTAGCAGCTCTAAAACAGTAAGCGCCGAGCAGTACATCAAATGACATGTGTCTTCCAGTGACAAGCAGTCTCTCAGTTTCTCCTTAAGGGCACTGTTGGTTTGCGTAACGATCTCTTTTGCTACCTGCGAGTACCTTAATTTTGGGAGAATCGGACGATTTTGGAACGGTACTCCAGCATACTTTAGTTTGTTTGCTTCTAATGTGTTTTCAATTTCAGCTGGAATATCTTCTGCTGCTACTTCAAAAATGGTTGATCTTCTCTGTACAGCCGCTGGTTCTCCGTTGGTGTTTTGATTTTCCTGGTTATCCTGGCGTCTTGAATGGTTTTTCAGGTATTCTATTTCAGCCTCTGTTAGGACCTTACGTCTGATAATAGATCTTACTTGATCAGATAATTGTTGTGGGTCCCGTAGGAAGTCGGGTCTGGTTTCGGACCAATGTTCGTGTAGTCTGGTTCTATAGTTAGTCTTGTCTTGTCCGGCGTGTGTCACAAAGAAATATGCGCGCATAAGGTCAAGGTTGTCTTGCCTGGTCCAGCGCATACGCCGTCTTTGGACTTCTGGTGAGTGAGCGGGAGTTTCCTGGGATAGGTTTTCCAAGCGTCGCTCGCCATTGCCGCTTTCGGTGTCCTTTGACCTTGGCCTTGTGGTTCCGGTTTGCGGGCGCGTGCCACTTGCTCCACGCCTTCCCGCTAGTGACTGTTATTATTATTATTATTATTATTATTATTATTATTATTATTATTATTATTATTATTAATATTATTATTATTATTATTATTATTATTATTATTATTATTATTATTATTATAATTATTTAGTGTTTCAAATGAAACTCACGGTTTCTAGTGAATTCGACAATATAATAAAAGTTATTGAAAATTCTAGAAAACTGACAATTGTTTCGATAAATTAATATCGTCAGAATGACAGAAGTTACATTTCATTTGGTGCCTACCCGATGTTTAGTAGTTATTTTTGGCTAGACCAAGAAGTGACCTAGCTTGTGATTGGCTTAATATATGTTTATAGAAAAAAGAAGATGTGATGTTACAAATATTGAAGCTTAGATATTATTAGCCCTATTGTGATATCCTGGATATCATTTTTCCAATTAAGATCAGTATAACTGTGCAATGATATAGAAAACCAGGAAAACTATATCTGCGGATCTTTACAATTATCACTTAAGAAGACAGTTTATTAGTGGCCAACTACCTAGATTCAACTGTTCATTGACAACTTCATATTGTGGGTTTCTTAAATGTCTTCTAATTTCATTATTATTTATCTTATTATTATTATTATTATTATTTTCCTTTTTGTGTCACCGGATTTACACCCGGCGTGTTTCAACGACAGTCGGCCTCAACAGCAAGACTTTCGTTGGGTGTCACTATTCTAGAAATGACCTAACAATGTTTGTCGCATCCAGGATTACAGATTTTTGCATTAATCGGTAGGTTGACTCAGGAATATCAATGTCTTTGAGAGAAGTACTTAGTTTCTTGGGAATTAGCCCCATACAGGATAAAACAACTGGAATGATCTTGACTTCTTTAAGATTCCACTATTCTTTTATTTCGGTCCTTAGCTCGGCGTATTTGCTTAGTTTTTCATTGTATTTGCTTTCTGTGTTAGAATTATTTGCGATCGATATGTCAATTAGCAGAGCTTGCTTGGATTGTTTATTAATGACTGTGATGTCCGGCCTGTTGTGTCGTACTGTTACGTCCGTCATGATAGTTTTATCCCAGTAGATCTTAACATACTGATTTTCGATAACTGGAGGGGGCTTATATTTGTAATATGGCTCGTTGTTTTGTGGATCAAGGTTAAGTTTTTTCAGTACTTCTAGGTATACTACTGTGGCAACTTTGTTGTGTCGTTCTAGATATTTAGTTTCAGCTATGCTTTGGCAACTAGAAAGAATGTGTTCAATCGTTTCTTGACTTCTGTTGCACTTTCTGCACCTATCTGTTGGTATTTCTTCCTTCAAGATATACTTTTGGTAATTTCTCGTTTTTATAACCTGATCTTGTATACCAACCATAAAACCTTCAGTTTCTGGGAACAGCGTTCCAGTTTTAAGCCATTCAACCGATTTAGCTTGATCTATCGTGTCTTTCTGTAAATCATTAATGAATCTTCCGTGCAATTCTTTTGAACGCCAATTTCTAATTTTATCTTCCTCATTTCGTGTATTGAAGGGCGTAAAGTTTTCCATGCTTAGGTTTAAAGGTGTATAACCTGTATCTGTTTTCACTATGGCTTTATGAAGTTGACTATTTTGGTGGCGGAAAAAACTCCTCAAGCCTGCAATTTGCTGAGTACAAGCTTCCACAACATATTTTATTCCTCTACCTCCTTTTTCTCTAGGTAAGTTTACCCTTTCGACGGACGCTTTTGGATGGTGTTTTCTATGTTTTGTTAGCTCGGTTCTAATCTTTCTGTTTACTGCTTCCAGGTCCGTTTGAGTCCATTTAATTATTCCGAAGGAGTACTGAAGAGCGGATATGGCGTAGCTATTTATGGCCGTGGTGAGGTTTCTTGAATTTAGCTTACTTTTTAAGAGGTTGAAAAGACGTTTTTCGAATTCGGTGGTTAATATGGCTTTTATTTCTTTATGTTCTATCTTGTGTGTCTGAAGGATTCCTAAGTACTTGTAGGGTTTGTCTGTCATGGCTTCAATATATTTGCCTGGCTCTAGTTCTATAGGTTCTCCTTCTTTCAGCTTTCCCTTTTCAACCGATACAGTTTGGCATTTTTCCATACCAAACGACATTCCGACATCTGTGCTCCACTGGTGCATGAGTTTTAAGTTGGATTCTAGATTATTATTATTATTATTATTATTATTATTATTATTATTATTATTTTTTTTTCTTCCTTTAGGCTTCGACATCTAGGTCATTAGCCTTATAATTTCAGTTCTTATCTGTATTCTCTATCTCCTTTGTGCTATGTGCTTCTATTCTTTATTATGTGTAATATTAGCGGTTTACAGGTCGTCTAGCAATGGGGATTTGTCGATATTTGTAAATATGCTACAAAAGGTCATAAACGAACTATTTCATAAATATAAAACGGTCATTATTATGGGAGACATAAACTTGAACTTGGATGGTAGTGGCGAGTATGCGAAAAGCTTAAGAAATACGTTTTGTGAATATGGTATGCGACATCTGGTTCATATACCAACCTGAATATCGAATACGACTAGTTCATGTCTAGATAACATAGTTACAAATCTTGAAAATGAGAACCTTCATTCGGGCGTATGTGAGCCTTTAGTCGCGGACTATTGTGGTATTTTTTTATTGATAAATATTGATGGACACATTACTGAAGGGAAAAATAGTCGTAACATACGTGTGATAAATGAACAAAATTTATTAAACTATTGTGACCGAATCTCGGCCTATCAGTGGTTGGAGTCGGAGAAATTGAATTCTGATCAGTATGCAAATCTAGTTATTGACGCTCTTTCTGCATGTGCCGATGCCTGCTTTCCTCTTAGAAGTGTATCCCACAGAAAACCGAGAGTGGGGTGGTTTAATGATGAGCTAAGAGAAAAACGTAAAGAAGTCTTTAATTTGAGAAAGAAATTTTTATACACGAAACTACCGGTGGATTGGTATCTATATTGTCAGCGACGAGAAGAATATCGCAAACATATAAAAAATGCAGAAAAGAATGCATGTGAGAAATTGGTCAACGAAGCGGAGAACAAGAGCAAAGTTATATGGGATATTGTAAATCAGGAGAGGAACAAAAAATGTCAAAATAAAATATCAACTACACTTAGCTCGGATGATTTTAATCATGACTTTGCAAACGTAGCCGAGAATTTACTCAACAGTATACAAAATGTCCATTCAAAGATGCTTGATCCGATGTCTTTTCTCACCAGCATGCCTAGTCCACCATCATCCTTTTTTATAACACCAGTTCAAGAAACTGACATTTTGAACGCGGTAACAACTCTAAAAAATAAGCCTGGGCTAAACTTTTATAATCTGAACGCCAAAATGTTAAAAGCTGCTCTTGGTTCATTAGTTACACCGCTAATAAACCTGTTTAATAAATGCATACAGGAGGGGAGCTGGCCGCATGTATTAAAAATATCAAAAATCATACCAGTATATAAAAACGGTGATTTAGATCTTGTCGGTAACTACAGACCCATAGCAATTCTCCCTGTCCTCTCAAAACTCTTTGAAACAATAATCAAAGAAAAATTAATATCATTTTTAGAAGATAAACATATTATCACTACTGCTCAACATGGATTTCAGAGGGGTAAATCTACAATTTCAGCTGTCACAAATGTGATTGAATACATAGTGGAAGGTCTTGACGGGGGTCAAAATACTCATGCTGTTATGTGCGATCTGTCTAAGGCCTTTGACTGTGTTAACCTTGATATTATATTTAAAAAGTTCGAACATTACGACATACGAGGGAATGGATACCTATTACTAAGATCTTATCTAGAAAACAGACAGCAATATGTCAGCTATAACGGACATGACTCTGGGCTTGTACCAGTTAAGCACGGAGTACGTAAGGGTTCGGTGTTAGGACCGATACTCTTCTTACTATATGTAAACGATTTGCACTCATCTGTGATATATAAGACTATTATTTTTGCAGATGACACTACTTTCTTAACAAGAGGGAATGATAATTTGAATGTAGAAATTTTAAGAGTTGCAAAAAATTGGTTTGATGCGAATAACCTAAAGCTAAATTAATCAAAAACTAAAAATATAACATTCAGTTCAGACAAATGCCGCATAAAATCAGAACCGTCCAAGTTATTAGGAATAACACTCGATCCAGGACTAAACTGGACAATTCATATAGAAAATCTCTGTGCTAAGATCGCATCACAGTTGTTTGCGATGAGGCGAATACGTTCATGTATCGGAGGAAATGACGTTATGCGAACAGTTTATTATGGTCTTATTCACAGTCACCTGTCCTATGGCATTGTTGTGTGGGGGAGATCAAGTAGTACTCACAAGGTGTTTGCTCAGCAGAAAACGGCTCTCCGTATCATTGATGGTACCCAAGAACGCGTACACTGTCGGGAGCTGTTCATTAAATACAAAATACTTCCTCTACCATGTGTTTACATCTTTGAGACACTGCTCAGTATACATAAGAGAGATTTGAATATGCCGACCTGTTCTGATTTTCATTATTATAATACTAGAGGAGCTGAACAACTGGTTCTACCTTATTCTCGAATAAGAGTATCAGAAAATAACAAACCAGATATAAAGCTTTATAATAAGTTTGTGGATTTGCATCCTGATCAGAATATTAAACATCTTAACTACGCTAAATTTTACTCACTTGCGAAAACATTTTTATTAGGAAATTGTTTTTATGATATTGCGGAATTTTTGGCAAGTATGTAACATTCTGTGTTACGAGCTTTTAATTGATTTTTTATTGTTGAATTGCGATGAATAGTGTTTTTATGAATGTGTTTTGTAAATATTAATGGGATTTTATTCATTTTATCTATAATTATTTTCGAAGTGTTAATTGAAACACATAAAAATCGATATGTTCTGACTAAACATGCAGATGTTCATAATTATGATACTAGAAATAGTAAAGGCATTGTCATTCTCAAATCTAGACTGAAAACAATAAAAAACAATAAGGTGGATGTTATATTGTATAATTCATTTGTAAAATATTTTGAACATATAAATATAAGTGATATGACGAGAGTTCAATTTAAACATTTTGCTAAGTCTTTTCTTTTAAATTATTGTTTTTATACAGGTGATGAGTTTTTGGAGGAATTGAATACTTGGGCTTAATGCTTATACGTTTGTTTGTTTTGTTTAATTTAATTTTTACTTCCTATTATTTTTTACCTTATTTTATATTTTAAAATTGTCATATTTTCATTAATATTTTTACTTTATGAAATGTGTGTCTGTATTTATGTGAAATTTTTACTTTCTATTATTTTTATTATATTTTAAATTTGTCATATACAACACTATACAATCTTTAATATTTTTAGTTTGTAATAGTATATTACGTAACAAGAGTTGTAAGTAACCCATTACGCACGAAATGAAAAAGTTTATGCACGGCGCAGCGGCGAGTGCATAAATTTCATGAGTGCGTAATGGGCTTACAACTCGTGTAACGTACTATACTTTTTCTACGCCCATTCATTTTCTTCCATTAAATCAAAAACCTCGCAATTATTTAAATTTTATTATAATAGTTGTTAATAACAATTGAGCAATTATTGTAAATCGATTGTGCCTTATTATTTAATGGTGATGAACGGTTATTTATAATTGTATTATATTGTGTTCAAGAAATTGACAATATAAATAACAACATTTATTTTCATAGCATGCTACTTAAGAAAACGTCAAATTTTTAAAGAAATTGCATAATGTGCTGCCTACATTTAGGGGCATCACTCTTTCAATCCTAAATATATCTCGCTACTGCTAAAAGTTTTTATGTTTTTTAATTGACTAAATTTGTGTAAATAGACCAAATAAAGTCTAACATAAATAAAAATTTGATTGTAATTTAATTAAACCAAGAAGTTTAAGTTTTCTTCTCAAAATGCACGTGTATGTTATGGGATCTCATTACGTACATGTTATTGTTAAGTGTCATTTACAAGGAATGTTGACAGTGCGATTTTTGACGTTTACAGACATGGGCGTAGAAAAAATGTATTCATATGTACTACTTTCACTGACTTCTAATGTACTATGTTTGTGAATGGGGTCAATAAACCATCTATCTATCTATTATTTGTTATTGTTTTATCTGTTTATTATTATTATTGTTCCAATTTTTCTCCCATTTCGGAGGAGTATTTTAGTATTTTATAGTGGGATCTCTTGATCAATCACTACAAAAGCTGACTTTAAAATTTATTTTCGGGCAAGTTCAAGGTTTTTCGAACGTTATTTTTTTTTTTATTTAGCAGCTTTCGATTGCGAGGATCATTTAGCTGCCGATATACATTCAAATATTGTTATAGATATTCAAGAGGCCTAGGTATGAAAGAGCCTTTTTGATATTTTCTTCATTACTGAATATATTAGTTATTGCGTGCTCTATTCCGATATTGTGTCTCAGCTGAGAATAAGATGGGCATGAGAAGATATGATTAATAGTTAGTCTGATATTGCAATGATCGCACTGGGGTCGATGGACTCCGGCTAAGAGATAGGCATGTGTGAGCCTCGAGTGTCCGATTCTCAGCCGGCAAGTGATAACTAGTTCTCTTGTATTCAAGGATATTGGATAAGTAAATTTTTTTATTTCCGGTTTTACGGGATTTAACTGGGTGTTTTGCTCCGACCATCGATCTTGCCATGATTTGTTAATTATTTCTTTAATAGCTGTGAGTATGTCCTGATATGGGACAGGGATGCCATCATCTACTGGGGAGAGAGTTGCATGTTTTGCTGCCATGTCTGCCTTCTTATTGCTGCGAATTTTATAGTGACTGGAGGTACATAAGAGAGTACATTTCTTTCCTACTGACGACAAGTGGGAAACTCGCTCCAATATTCTTAAGCTATAAGGGGATTTTGTAAATTTATTTTCTAGTGATTGAATGGCACTCAAAGAGTCTGAACAAATAACACAGGATTTTGAGTAGGAAAAGGAGAAGAATAGAAGAGCTTGCCATATAGCATACAGTTCTGCGGTGAAAATTGAGCAGTAAGGGTTCAAGTTCCAACAATATTCATTTTTCTCTATTACCATTGCTGCACCTAGTCCGTTACTGGTTTTTGATCCATCCGTATAAATGGCAAGGCTGTTTTGGTAAAGGTCTAATTCGGATCTGAACAGAGCTCTGAAGGATGAGGCTGATGTCTCATCCCTTTTCCACACGGATAGGTTGATGTTTATCTGTGGATTGGTGAGTTGCCAAGGAGGAGCTGCAGGAATGTTTTCGCTCATTATTGTGTATTCATCAATTGAGTATTTCTCGCAGGCTTCATGGAAGCGAATTCTTGCTGGTCTGGTCACTGTAGGTCTGTTGTAGAATTAATTATCGACTAAAAAAATTGCATGGTTAATATGTGTTGGACGGGATATAATGTGGGATGCGTAGGTGATAGTTTGGAAATCTCTTTTCAGGTCTAAGGGCAGGATGGAAGTATCGCATAGAACTGCAGTTAGAGGGCTAGTTCGGGAAGCCCCTGTACTTAGTCTGAGAGCTGATAGTTGGAGACTATTTAATTGATTTAGTCTCGAAGGTCTACAGGAATTATATGCGATCGCCCCGTAGTCTAGTCGACTCTGTATGAGTGACCTGTAGAGGTTCAACAGGATCTCCCTGTCTGCTCCCCATCTTATATTTGCCATACATCGGATAATGTTCAGGGCTCTCTGTCATTTTGCCACTAATTGATTGATATGTTCTTTCCAGTGGAGTTTCTTATCAAAAACAACGCCCAGGAATTTGATACAGTCTTTGGCGTTGATTTGGTGTCCATATATGTTAAGTTCAGGTTTTGGATGTTCTAATCTTAGCCTACAGAAGTGGACATAATTGGTTTTTTCCCTTGAGAATAGGAGACCCCGTTGTTTCGATGACTGGGCCAAAGAGTCGATTTCATTATTAAGATTTTCGTTTATCACATCCATAGATTTGTGTCTGGAGAGGACAATCAGGTCGTCCACATAGAGGATTTTCTCAACATGGGTTTCTTTCCGATCAAGAAGGAAATTTATGGCAACTGCAAAAAGAGATACGCTGAGAACAGAGCCTTGTGGTATTCCATTTTCGAGTATTTTAATGGGTGACTCTATGGATCCTAAACGGACAAGGAAAGACCGATCATCTAAAAAATGTTGTAAAAGATTCGGCATTTTACCTCTCAGACCCCAGAGATGTAGTTGTTTCATGATAGAATATCGCCATGTTCTGTCAAAGGCTTTCTGAAGGTCAAAACTAACTACTACCAAATGTTCTCTATTAAGGAAAGCGAGTTGAATTTCATTCTCTAGGTAAACTAGAGCGTCGGTTGTAGAGTGTTTATTCCGACATCCTACTTGCGATTCTGATAACAGGAAGTTAGATTCCATCCACCAGGTCAGTCTATTATTAAACGATCTTCTCTGAAACTTTTCCCATGCAGCTTGTTACTGAAATCGGGCGGAAGTTGTTTGGATCTAAAGCGGATTTTCCTTGTTTTAACACTGGAATGACTGTGGCAATTTTCCATTGTTTCAGATATATTCCTGATTCCCATATAGCGTTGAACAATTTTAAGAGTTCATGTTTCTCTTGCACAAGTAAGTTTTGGAGCATACAATATAATATATTGTTTTGGCCTGCCGCAGCTTCCGAGCTGTTCTCGAGGGCAAATTCCAGCTCGTCTATTGTTATATTGCAATTTTAGTTGAGACTGAGTTGCGTATTGAAATTAAGAGCACAATTTTCCTCATGTCTTTTCGTATTCAAAAATTGGGGGGTCATAATTGCTTGATTTACTTATCTGAGCGAAATGATAGGCGAAAGTTTCGCAGATCTCAACTGGGTCTGTTATCATTCTATCATGTGATAGCTTCTGGAATATCGCAAGTGTTTTTGCCGGCGATTATTCTGATATTTCTCCAAATATCTCCAAAGTCCGATCTCAGGTGTTATTGACGATATGTATTCTTCCCACGAGGCCTGTTTTGATTGGGTGATGAGCCTTCTTGCGAAGGCTCTAGCTTTTTTGAAAATAATCAGGTTGTCAAGAGTTGGATGTTTGTTGAATTTATTGTACGCTTCTTTTCCTTTTTGATATTGCCGCTTTGATGTCGTCGTTCCACCAAGGAACTGGTCGATGAGATTTGGTTGGCTTTGACATGGGAATACTTGCTTTGACAGCACTTATCACTGCGTTGGTGAGAATATCTACAGCAATTTCATTATCATCTGGGAGGTTGGGGATATTTATTAATTTGGAATATTATTCCCAGTTAGCTTTGTTCGGTAGCCATCTCTCTTTTATCTAGTATGTTCTCATGAGACTAGTCGCGTGAATGATGATTGGGAAATGGTCGCTTGAATGGAGATCGTTCAAAGTATCCCATGTTAATCTTGGAGCAAGGTGAGGAGAGTTCAAAAGTATCAAGTTGTTCTCATCTATCACAGATTCCATTCTTCGGCCCCTAATGTCCATTATGCGACCTCCCCAAGAAGGTGAGTGGGCGTTGAAATCTCCCAGGATCAAAAATGGGCGAGGAAGTTGATCGATCATACTCTGGATATCATGGGGGAGCCAATTTCCGTCAGGTAAGTACAGGTTACAGATAGTAACCACTTGAAGTTCTGTGGCTACTCTTACTTTTTTGCAGGTATATTTTCACGGACGAAGGTGGCAACACCTCCTCTGGTTCTATGGATGGGCTGAACATCTTTGCGGAAGCACTGATAACCTCTAAGGTGGAAGGGGGCATTGGGTTTCCGATGGGATTCTTGAAGGGCTAATACGAGGGGGCAGATTTGGTTTTTTATTATTTGTATTTCACTGAGCTTGTGGATGAGGACGTTCCAGTTCCATTGTAGGAATGAATTATATTTGTTGGGTGTGAATTTTAATATGTTAAATAAGTTAATAAAATGTAATATTATGTGAATATAATTGATAGCGAGGGTTAATTGGGTTCGTAGTTCGTGCATGAATAATTGTGTTTCAAACTTCGTAAAACATACCAATCATTCGTAGTTTGAATCGAAATAAATGGTGCTGTTAAATCTGAAATCCTTAAACAACAAATCCAATTTCTAAAAGAAAAGTATGCCTTTGTATCTGAAACACTCAATAAATTACAAAACTCCGCTTTCAGAAAGTTTTGCTCCGGTGGAAACATTTATGAATTCTTGTGAAGGGAACAATTGGAGGACAAATTTTAGGAAAATAGATAATACCATTGACCAAAATGTAGGATTTGCCACACTCCTTCAAGTGGCAATTACTATCCGTGAGAATTTTTAGCAAGAAACTAATATGGACCAACCTGAAATATACCCCTATCATATCGGTCCAGACAATTCTATGCGAATTTACCGTACCTATCAAGTGTACATCTTAATGTAGTTTTAGTGAGGCTTTTATTCTTTTCAATAGCTTTCAATAATAACGAACATCAGTTCTCCTTTTCGTCCATATTTCTGAAATAATTATCTTGAATCTAACTGAATATCTATTTTTCTGGAATTAAATAGATACTTTCTTTTGTACCCTTATACACTTAATAACACGAGCCGCTTTTTTGCATGGTACTATAGTAGATTCCTAGCAACTTGTCAGTTTTTTAGATCCTATCTCATTCTGTTTGCCTATTTGTGAGAATATCTTTCCATTAGGGATATAATCATTATTCCACATATACATGTGGATGGGCCAGGTTAATTGGAGATAATCCTAGTCAACGTCTTCGTACAACACAAACCTTATAGGCGTGGGAGGTAATATAATGCATTCATATTTCCAAAATACAAATTGAAACATTTTGTGAAATTTAGAGAAAGTGCACTGAATTAAAAAACTAATCCCAAAAAAAACACTACCCACTTAACCTCACCTGATAATGCCAGAAGGAACAGCTACTATCATCATTGCTCAGATTATTGATCTTATATGTTATTAGAATTGTCCCTTGTAAAACATGGGTATTTAATCCTAAAAAAAATTCATTAGTCGTCAAATAATTTTCGCTTTTTCCAGTTAAGAGATTACAATTGATGGCAAAACATTTTTATGAAATGGATGTCCAAACTTATTAAATAATGTATGAAATAAAATATATTACGATTATTCTAATAGCAATTTGATAACAGTTCACAATGTGTTAGCAGATGGGACTAACGTTAATAATGGATGGACAATTTTTTTGGTGGTTCTTAGACACATATTCAATGTTTCTTCTACACTTTATAATTGAAGACATGAGTTGATAAAGGTGCTATGTCCACTTTTTTCAAGTAATTAGGTTTTGGTTTATTTGGTTCTCTAATAACCCAATGCAACCCCTGAATAAACCTAGATTGTCAGATTTTCAATACTATGGGATATTTTTATTGATAAAGGTGCTATGTCAGTCACGCATTCGCCATATATTAGTAGATAAATGTGCTATGTCCAATTTGGTGACATAGCACCTCTATCCACTAAACTATTGGAAAGTTCTGTTCACATGTTCGGGTGCTATGTGATATTTTAAGGTTATGTTTATAATTTTTATACTGTTTCTGTGACCAAATCCGGGATTTTTAAAGAAGGTTTTTCAAGGAATACGGTTTTAAAACTACATAATAATAGTTCATCATGAGTTCCAGAACTAAGAGAATGTTGGCATTGGTAACAGATAAGAATTTATGTCTTCCTAGTGAAGGTAAGTAGTTTTAGTTTACTATTATTATTTTTGCTCTCCCCATTTACCATTAAATTTATTCTAAAAAGGTAAACTTGGAATATTTTTAATATTATTCGTTTTTCGGTACTTTTCAGAGGATGAAAGTTATTCGAACTCCTGTCCATGTACAGAGAAAATTGTTGAAGAAAACAATATAATGCAAGACATCGCCCAACAAAAGTCTCTGCAAAATGTGAATAGTGTTGAGCAACCAAGCACTAGCGGACTTCAAAAGCAGTGCAGCTCTGAAACAGGTAAGCATAAAATAACATTTTTCTAATTTTGACATATAATGTGACACTTTTTAAAACTGATTGACGTTATGAAAGGTCTTACTTTGTGTAACTAGTTACACAAAGTAAAATATTATGTAACTGGTTACGAAAAATGGAATATTATGTAACGTCAAACTGACATGAAGTGACAACTGTCAACAGACTTGATTTCTGTTTTCACAATTTTTATCAATAATATTCTATATTTACTATTACTTATTCAAAATTAGAAAAAATCTTGTATGTAATACGTTAATAAATGCAATTTTGTGTAACTTGTGAGATGTTTGCGGAACTCACTGCGTTCGTTCCACAAAAATCTCACGCGTTACACAAAATTAGGCATTTCGTAACTGATTACATAAATAGCTATTGGAAGCTCCCTACTAAATATATGCAATTTTTTCCAGAGTCTATAGAAAATTGTGATGAAGAGAGCGTCACATCAGGCAGCGAATATTTACCTTCCAGTGATTGAGAATATTCTGACTCATTTATTTTCCCCAATAGGCACAAACATGAAAATGTTCATAGAATTATACGTAAAGTGTTTTTTGATGACAAGGAAAATGACAAAGAGGCCGAAAACCTAGACAAAAAAACCATTGGAAATTCAAAAAACGTTGCAAGCTTAGGATTGCTTGACGAAGATATTCTGGAAGTTGAAGGTGATGGAGGAACACAAGACGAAATGCATAACAATAGACAAAAATTTCATGTTACTGCTGATGGGATAAGAAACAGTGCGACGGTTAAACTAAATTTCAAAGTAGCTAAAAAGAGAGCACGGAATCCCGAGAAATGGAAAAGAAACAAAGCTGCAAAGTTAAGACAACAAGGTGAAGCATATGTATCTCAAAAAACTGGTAAAGTCGTGGAAAAAAAAGTAATAAAAGACGGAATATTATGTAAAGAAAGTTGTCGCCTGAAGTGTAGTGAGAGATTTAGCATTCAAAGCAGAGAAAAAATTTTGGAAAATTTTTATAAACTGGATATTAATTGCAAAATGTCTTGATTTTCAAAAGTATCAAAATGTACGAAGTTAATCGTCATCGGTCTCGTAAAAATTTTAAAACCAAATCTTACTCTTTTAAATATACAGTAACATGTGACAAAGAAACCGCACTGGTGTGCAAAAATGCCTTCTGCTCTCTGTACAGAATTGGAAGGAAAAAAGTGTTTTGGGCTCAACAAGAGCTTAAAGCTGGTCAGGTAGCCCCCTCGTCGCATAAGCAGGGTCATCACACAAACCCTAAAAAGATTCCTGAAGATGTAATTACCTGTATTGAAAACCACATCAAGCAGTTTCCTTCTGAAGAATCACATTATTCTAGGAACAAAAATCAATATAAAAAATACATTTCTCCTTTACTTAATATTAATAAACTCCACCAACTTCATATAGAGCAATGCGAAGAGAGAAAATTCGAAAATAAATATATGGTTAAGGCCTCCTTCTATCGGCATATTTTCGAAGCAAATTTTAATTTGTCTTTTGGTGCCCCGAAAAGCGATACTTGCAGTATATGCGATGCTGGGGAAAATACCTCAGAGCACACCGAAAATTTCCAATTTGCCTTCGCCTTGCAGAAAGTTGACCGAGAAGTTACAGTTGTTGATAAAGAAAAATGTTACATTACAATGGACCTCCAACAAACAATGCCACTACCAAAGTTATCAACGTCTAAATCATTTTATTTCAGGCAAATGTGGCTGTACAACTTTGGCATCCACTGTATAACTAGTTCAGGACACAAATCCTATTTTTTCACATGGACTGAAGACATCGCCAATAGAGGCAGCAATGAAATTGCAAGTTGTTTACTTCGATTTTGCAAGTTACTTAAAGAAGAAAATGCAGAGATAGAGCATTTGATAATTTGGTCAGATCAATGTGGGGGACAAAACAAAAACTTTTCTGTTCTAAGCCTCTACGAATACTTGATATTGAATAATGTCTTCAAAATTATCGATCACAAATTTCCTGAGGTTGGCCACAGCTACCTAGATTCAGATAGAGACTTTGGACGAATTGAGAAAGTTCTTCGGAAACACCAAAATATTTATATACCAGACCAATATCGGGAAATAATGAAATCTGCCAGTACCAGACAGAGTTTGTGTTTCAATATGGAACATTTTTTCTATGATTTTGAAACACTTCCAGCCAAACTCCATTTATACAAAAAAGTGACCAATACGCTTAATCAAAAAATATACTTCCGCGATAAGGTCAAATGGATTAGAGTGAATGAATTTGGCAAATACTCTTACAAAACTAATTTAGACCCATTCGGTCCCTTTATGGAAGTCGATTTGCAGAAAAAAAGGGAAACCGTAGTACAAGCTGAAAAAGTAGTTTTACAGAAGTTACCTAAATGCGGTGGTCTCACTAGTGAAAATATATCGAATCTGCAAGATCAACTGAAATTCATCCCAACAGATTACAGATGGTACTTTGATATTGTTTTGGAAAAAACTAAAAAAACCCCTGAGAAAAATCGGAAGACCTATTAGGCTTCAAGTTTCTTCGTGTCAACTTGTGTTTTGTTCAATTTCATAAGAAATAAAAATTTATTTCAATATACCTGAGTGATTTTCCAAGTTATTTCAAATCAAAAGTAACATAGCTCCTCTATCCACTAAAATAAATAGTATAACTCGCTTTAGATGTTAGTTGATCAAAGTGCTATGTCAATCAAAATCAAAATAACTATAAATCATCAAAGTTTATTTGATTATAAAATAACAAGCTAAGTAGTACAAACAAATACCGACCTTATGAAATACTGTTTGTATTGATTGAAAATTTTGTAAAAAAGGTCCGAGTTGAAACGCGTTTTCCTCATTTACTCAAAACTTTAAAAAGTGGACACAGCACCTTAATCAACTCATGTCTTTAATTGAGATTGTATTTATTTATACATAGCGAGCGTAAGGTATGAAAACCTGAAACTATCCAAGTTTTGGTGGTTTTGGTTATGTATAATGTACCAGCGATTTCAAATTTTAATTTTGATGCTGCCAAATGTACGTTTTTGAGATATATGAACAATATGTCTATTTTTAAATGGGACAATCCGTATATTTTCCAACTTCCTGTTATTTTTTTATTTCCGATGCAGCATACCTATAAGCTGTTAATATAAAGAGAAAATAAAATGGGCCACATGTTATATACTATAGAGTTGGAAATAGTCGTCACTGTTTTCGTAGTGATAAACATGATTTGAATATCGATTTCATATCGTTGAATCAAGTTTAACTGCCAATGGGTATACGCAGGGCCGGATTTACTAATTTGCCGCCCATCGGCCCAATTCATTTCGCCGACCCCCCCACCAATCCCAAACGCGACAATTTTCCAGATCCAAAATAATAGTATTTTAGTATTTGAACAACAATATCTTAAAAATAAATTTAAATAACATTATAATGGCATAGCTTTTTACAACCTCACTAACAATGGTCTAGGAATAATGTCAATTAGAACTTTGTTATGTGGAATATTTGCAGAGAATCTATGATTTCCTTTTACACCTCACGATATCGTTTTAACTGTTAAACTTAACATAATTATTATTATCATAATTAAGGAGAAAATATGAATTGAAGGAAATATTACATCTTTCGCCACTTGTTGCCGGCGAGAGTAAAAAAAATCCAGTCGTCCTCCATATTGCTTTTGTGTGTCAATATTGTTTACCAACTATTCAGAAATGAATATTTTTTTACTCAATTTAAAACCGCTTGGCCTATAAACATACACTTAAATAAATCTATGTTTTTTTTCCAAAGTGAAACGTAGTGAAACTTTTCAAAAAGTTCCAACTCATATTTTCATATTTTTTTACGCCCAGCTTTAATATTAGCGAATGTATACAGGGTGTCACGGGACTAATGGGAAAAAAGTCAGGAGCGTGTAATGTGAGCCAAAATATTGTTAGTACTTCATATAAACTTTTTCTATGCAGGCCCTCGTTTTCGAGTTATAGGCCTCCAAAGTTTTAATTTTGAATTTGGGTTTTATTTTGTGTATTAGGTATTTGATCTTTATAAAATTCACGGCAAAGCTATAATGTACCTGTATGTTCATTTTGGAAAGGTAAACAGATTTACAGTAATGCCTTGAAGCCAAGGCCGGACTACTCGCAATGGTTAGTGATCCAAAAATTTTGCAGGGATGGCACACCCTATATGAAATTATCGAAATTGACTTTTTCACACATTAGGCTAACGAAAAGGTACCCTTGTTGGAATTCGATAAAATAAGCCGTTTGGCTAATATTTACAGTTTTATTAATGCACTACGTACCAATTTACCTAACTTATTAATACGATGTCCAAGATTTAGCTACAGTACTACAAAAAAATAATTTAACGATAGCAGAAGATAAAAAACGACTTATTAATTCGCAAGCTGGTAAAAACTTTTTAAAAGTGTAAAGTGTTTCTACCGTTTATCAAGTAACCATAGGATTAGTTGCAAACGTTGTGTAGAATAGTTCGTAGTCAGTACTTGTCAATAAATCATGTCTCTAATTTAACAGTTACAATGGCAGAATTCAATCTTATTGAGTACGCAGATATGCATTTAATATATGAAATGGCTTCTCAAAACTATTTAGAGGCCAGAAGGCTTTATGCAGAACATTTTTCAAACAGAGCATTGTCAGACAGACGAATGTTTGAGCGTATTGATCTCAGGTTACGAGAAACAGGTATGAATAAGTAAATGTAATTTTCCATGTATACAAAACAAAATTTCAAATTTTAGGAAGTTTTTTGCCAAAAAAAGGTGGAGAAGGTCCAGTACGAAGCGTACGTACTGTGGCAGTTGAACAAGACTTGTTAAATGCAGTTGATAATGAACCATCAACGAGTTTACGAAAATCATCAAAAGAACATAACGTCTCGAAATCAGTTGTTCATCGCGTCATAAGAGAACGGAAGTTATATCCTTTTCACATGAAGAAAGTACACAGTATGACAGTGGCTGATTATCCTGCACAAATTGAGTATAGCCAGTGGTTTCTGCGATAACAACAAGCAGACAACACTTTTATTATTAGTAACGTTCTCTTTACGGACGAATCCAGTTTCACCAGAGATGGAGTCAATAATTCTCATAATATGCATTTAAGGGATGATGTGAATCCACATGGCATTATCCAAACTAGGAACCAGCATAGATTCGTCAATGTTTGGGCAGGAATAGTTTGCATTCATTTGATAGGGTCATACTTTATTGACGGTACTTGGACAGGTCAGAGATATTTGGAGTTTTTGCAAAATAGTTATGGAACCTGTTTGATGATGTGCTACTACAAACTCGTAGGAATTTATGGTTCCTGCATGATGGGGCCCCTCCTCATTTCAGTTTAGATGTACGATAGCATTTACACACAAGGTTTCCTAATAGATGGATTGGTCGTGGAGGCCCTTTTCAATGGCCACCGCGAACAGGAGACGTTAATTCTATGGATTTCTTTCTCTGGGGTTATCTCAAAAGTAAGGTATATGCAACACCTGTGCAAAAAAGGCAAGATTCAATAGACATAATTGTGTTACACTGCAATGTTATTAGAAATAATATGGGATTACTCTTTCAAGTGCAAAGAAACAACCTTCGTAGAATTAGGATGTGCGTGGAAGTGGGAGGAGCTCATATTGAAAATTTTTTAGAATAACGTTAGTTTTTGTTGTTGTTTAGGAACTAGTTTTAGACTAATGTTTTATAACTTGTGATTTTTGGCGTTTTCTTGATGGTTTAATAATGTTGTGTTCGTAATTTTGATTAAAAGCAACTAATTACGTTGTTTGCGTACCTATTTAATTCCCATTAAATACGTTCTTAATGCTTCTATCATCTGCTATCATCAAATTGTTTTTTTGTAGTACTATAGGTGAATCATGGACATCGTATTAATAAGTTAGTTAGGTAAATTGGTACGTAGGGCATTAATAAAACTGTATATATTAGCCAAACGGCTTATTTTATCGAATTCCAACAAGAGTAACTTTTCGTTATCTTAATGTGTGGGGAAGTCCATTTCGATAATTTCATATAGGGTGTGCCATCCCTGCAAAATTTTTGGATCACTAACCATTGCGAGTAGTCCGTCCGTGGCTTCAAGGCATTACTGTAAATCTGTTTACCTTTCCAAAATAAACATACACGTACATTATAGCTTTGCCGTAAATTTTATAAAGATCAAATAACTAGTACAAAAAATAAAAATGAAAATCAAATTCAAAATTAAAACTTTGGAGGCCTATAACTCGAAAACGAGGGCCTGCATAGAAAAAGTTTATATGAAGTACTAACATTATTTTGGCTCAGATTATACGCTCCTGACTTTGTTCCCATTAGTACCGGGACATCCTGTATATCGATGACATCACTAAAGTTAAGTCTTTTTCTATTGCTAAAACAGCTAAGTTAGCTAACCTTTTCTGGCAAACAGTTGATCTTAAATAATTCTTTACCCATGAAAGAGTAGAAAATGAACGACTGCTACACAGTTGCTGGATGGTGTACACAAAACCATCTTAACCCTGGTACATCACACTTATTTTTTGAGACAAGAACTTCACACTCGGGTCTCAGAAACCCAAAAATTTAAATATTATATGGTTTCGGGAGAATAACTAAATTTCGTAGTTTGCGTAGAAAAAAAATATAATCATGGTGTTTTATTTCACAAAGAGATATATTTGTTGAAAGTGAAAAAAAAACAAAATAACATCCAAACATAAAACATTTTTTTGAAAAAAAATAACATGAAATTCAGTAGGCATGTGACACGCAGAACACGCAAAATTAGTTTTTCTATCTTTCTCTTTCGGACAGAAGAAGCATCTAACTGTTTTTGCTAAATGAACATCATGTTGTGGTGGGGGGACTTCAATTCCGAGAATTCAAGAAATTTTTTGTATAGAATATATATTATATAGTATAACCCCCTCCCTCGAGGTAATCCCACAGAGAGAATTCCTGGTTCTACAATTTTTTTTTGTGCCGCAAGGCACGGGTGACAGCACGCTGCAACGATCTTGGAAGGAGAAAAAAGGAAAAAAAAATATAATAAATAAACGAATTCTCTACACTGTCTGACAGCGGTGACCAAACGAAATTTTAGCACAAAGGAAATACCAGATTATTAGGCTGGTGAGAACGGCTAGCAAAGTTACAAGTCATTACAGCATCATCGGCTGAGTTGATCACTGCTTCATCATAGGAATGTAAATAATAGAGAGATAATACCGATCCTAATCATTTCATTACAAGTAATTACACTGGTGACAGCGGTGGGATCACAAGTCATTACACTGGTAACAGCGGTGGGATTTATTATTCTGGTGAGAACGGTTTCCAAATTTACCATTCATTACATTGTAAAGAGAACAAAGTTATTACATCAGGTACAAGAGTTGTATGTATTCTTTTTGGTTTCAACTCAAAGAAAAAAACACATTTCAACACTAACGGTAAAGAGTGTAAGCGATACAAGATGGAGAAGCCGTATCGAAGCTGTTAAGCCATTAAGGTACCAACTTGATCAAATGGATGATTCATTAGTTGAAATTTCTCCAGATGAACAACAAAACGCTGATACCAAGAACAAAGGTAGATCATTAGCGTCCATAATTTCTAGTTATAAGTTTATTTGTAGTACTATAATTTGGTATGATGAATAAAATAAATTTGGGATCAAAATTGTTGCAAAGTCCAAAAATGGTGTTAAATGAAACTACCGCTATTCTAAAAAATATAACTCCATTTTTAAAAGAGTTTCGTTTGAATGGTTTTAATCAAATGTTATGCACGGCCTAGAGAAATTGCTGAAGATATGGAGATCACGCCAGAATTTACATGTACTGGACCTCTTCCTTTCAGAATTCGGCGCAAGACGAAACTCTTTGATCACTCAGTGAGAAGATGATCCTATAGAAAATCCACTAAAACAATTTGAAGATCGTTTTTTAACTGCTTAGTGGATATCGCCATTAATTCTGTTGAGCAGAGATTCAATCAGTTGAAATCCCATAGTTCACTTTTCGAATTTTTATATGATATTTCTTTCCTGAAACAGATGGACTCACAAAATGTTTTAAGAAGGTGTCAGGATTTACTCATTGAGCTAACTGATGACATAGATCCAAATGAATTGCTTAATGAGCTTTTATTTTTGAGCGAAATAATGCAGGATAATAAATGCACAAAGCCTTCAGAAGTTTTAAACTATCTGTACAAAAACAGTTTGACCGAAAACTTTCCCAATGTAGCTGTGTCCTTTTCTGAACTTAAATTTATAAAAAAATATTTACGTTCAACAATGACGCAGGACAGATTAACAGATCTCGCCATACTTACCTTTGACAACGATATACACTGTTTTATTTATAAAATGCGACATAGGGTTTCCTGTACAAAACTGTCAAACGCGAGCTAACTTTTTTACCACATAGCGTTCGTGAAAAATAATAACAGATTTGAAAAGGTCGTTAAAAAATAAATTCAAATGCACTTTTAATTTTCTTAAATTCGGTCTGGTTCACTAAGAAAATGCATAATTTTGTTTTTAAAAGTCGTACGCCATTTTAATAAAACTTTGGAATACTAAGGACTGGTGCCGATATGGCCGAGTTGGTACTTGATACTCAAAATTTAAAAATGAACGTAAAGGGTCGCAGTTCTCTCCCGCAGTGTGTCCGAAATGTTTTTTTCATAATTTTTGTCCAAAAAGAAATTTTAAGTAGAGATATATAAAATAAGACAATTTTTTAGGTTACAAATTTATTTATTTAATCAAATGCTTAAATTGTTGCCCTTTGCTGCTAAACACTGTCCCAAACGATCATAAAAATTCCGCCGTACATTATTAATAACAGTTCTACTAATTTTCCGACATTCAATGATAATAATATTTTTCAATTCGTCTTCTGTCTCCGGTTCATATTCTGCTACCTTATTTTTTGGGAAACCCCATAAAAATAAATCGGGGGTGCTAAATCTGGAGATCTTGCCGGCCAATTTATTGTACCCCCTCGACCTATCCACGAATTTGGGAAAATAGTATCAAGGTATTCCCGTACTTCCCTACTGGAATTAGCCAGGCAACCATCATGTTGATACCATACTGAAACATTTCTAGGTGTGGCATTTGCAATTTGGGTTCCAATTTCATTTTGGAAAAGATTCAAATATTCTTGGCCAGTGAAGTTATTACTTAGGAAGAAAGGACCAACTATTCTATCACAAAATATGCCGGCCCATACGTTTACTTTTTTCTGGTATTGGGTATGAGACACATTTATTTTACATGGATTTACTGTATCCCAATACCTTTAATTTTGAACGATGAAATAAAACAATATATTTTGTTTAAATCTTCATATATTTGAACTAATGTTCAATTTAAACTTGTTGACACGTTTCACTAACACAGTAGCTTTGTCAAAACGAATGAAGGTAAAATATAAAAATGTCTTAATACATACAGTGCTAAATCTATTTACTAAGGTTAACAATGGTATTAAAAGATATTACCTGGAAATTCATTCAGTACAAACATTCCTAAGCTATCTTCTAGGTAAAGAGGTTCAATAAAGGAGACTGATTGATATATATTTGGTCGTTAAGGAGATTACCTGAATATTTATTTTTGTTAATCTCTAGGGCTTCTAATAAATTTAAACTAAATGATTTATCGACTACATGGAGAATTTCAAAATTTGGGTCGAAAATGTGTTGGTTTTCTAATAAATGATTTGAATAGTTAGAATCTAATTTTTTGTTGTCATAGCTACGTTTGTGTTCCGAAATTCTAGTTTTAAAATTTCTAAAAGTTCTACCGATATAAATTTTATCACAATTGTCATTACCACATTTTAATTTATAAACTCCTGATTTGTTTAATTTTGAAGATTTATATTAATTATTTTTAATGAATTTGGATAAATTGTGATCAGTTTTAAAGGAAATATTCATGTCTAAAGTTTCTAAAAATGATTTAATTTTTAAGGATGGTGTTCCAAAGTATGTTAAGCTTTTAAATTGTCTATTATTTTTATCCGAAGGGAATACTTGTTCTAAAGTCTGTTTTATTATCTTTTTATTTATGATATTGTCAATTAAATTTGGATCGTAATTATTATTAACTGCTATTTGTTTTATGATATTTAATTCTTTGGTATAATTATTAATATTTAATGGGACTGTTAAAAGTCTGTGTATCATACTATTGAAAGCTGCTAGTTTAAGACTGAATGGGTGGACCGAACTATTATGAATTGTAATATCTGTATATGATGGTTTATGAAATATACAAAAATCATGTTTATTATTTATATTTGGAATTGTAAGGTCTAGAAAGTTTATAGACTTATTTTGTTCAAGTTCTACGGTAAATTTGATATTATTGTGAATCGAGTTTATGTAAGTAATGAAGCTCTCTAATTGTCTATTTGTACTGATGAAGCTAGCTAAAATATCGTCCACATATCGGTGCCAGTACATAAATTTTTTACTAAGGGGGTGTTCATGAATTATTTTTTCTATATTATCCATGAATATTCCCGCTAGTAGGGGGCTGAGAGGGCTGCCCATAATCAAACCATCTTTACTGCTATAAACCTCTCCATTGAAATGAAAATAATTTTGATTCAAACACACTTTTGATAAAGTAATGATATCAGAGTGGATTATAGGATTAACATTATTGTATGTGAGCAAGTTATCAACAAGAGTTATAGTTTCTTTAGGAGGTATACTAGGGAATAGATTTGTTACATCAAACGATATGAATTTAGAATTATGGGGTAGTATTATATCTTGAATATTATTAATTCCGTTGAGTTTTTAACTGAAAATCGAGGTATGAATGAACAATATTTAGAAATGACATCTATGAGAATCTTTGAAATTTTGAATGAAGGTGCTGTGAAATAAGAAACAACTGGCCTGATAGGGTACCCCTCTTTATGGAGTTTAATTAATGAAAAAAGTTCAGGGTGTTGCGGATTGGGTAAAAATTATTTTTCTTTATCGTTAATTATTGATTTAACGTTATCTACTGCTAATTTCATTTCTCTCTGAAATTTATTAGTTGGGTCTTTTTTAAGGGTCTCAAAATTGCTTGCCTGAATAAAATTGTTGGTTTTTAATGAATAATCTTCTTTAGGTAATGCTATTATCGTATTTCCTTTATCTGCTTTTGTGAAAATAAGACTATTTGACTTTGATTTTTGTTGAATTGATTTGGCGGCTGATAATTCAAAATTGGGTTTGTTAAACTCGACGAATTCTTTTTTAATAATTTCTGAAGCTTTGTGTTTTAGATTAGAATTATTTGGAATATTATACAAGTTAATTTCTGTTTCTGTACCTAGTTTGTTGAAGTTATCCAATGAACATGTGGGTTGAATATTATGTTTAAAACCTTTTTGTAATAATTGAATTTCTTTATCTGAAAAAATTGTATTTGAAAGATTGACGAATCTATAGCAGTAAAGATGGTTTGATTATGGGCAACCCTCTCAGCCCCCTACTAGCAGAAATATTCATGGATAATATAGAAAAAATAATTCATGAACACCCCCTTAGTAAAAAATTTATGTACTGGCACCGATATGTGGACGACATTTAAGCTAGCTTCATCGGTACAAATAGACAATTAGAGAGCTTCATTACTTACATAAACTCGATTCACAATAATATCAAATTTACCGTAGAACTTGAACAAAATAAGTCTATAAACTTTCTAGACCTTACAATTTCGAATATAAATAATAAACATTATTTTTCTATATTTCATAAACCATCACATACAGATATTACAATTCATAATAGTTCGGTCCACCCATTCAGTCATAAACTAGCAGCTTTCAATAGTATGATACACAGACTCTTAACAGTCCCATTTAATATTAATAATTACAGCAAAGAATTAAATATCATAAAACAAATAGCAGTTAATAATAATTACGATCCAAATTTAATTGACAATATCATAAATAAAAAGATAAAAAAACAGACTTTAGAACAAGTATTCCCTTCAGATAAAAATAATAGACAATTTAAAAGCTTAACATACTTTGGAACACCATCCTTAAAAATTAAGTCATTTTTAGGAACTTTAGACATGAATATTTCCTTTATAACTGATCACAATTTATCCAAAATCATTAAAAATAATAAATCTTAATCTTCAAAATTAAACAAATCAGGAGTTTATAAATTAAAATGTGGTAATGACAATTGTGATAAAATTTATATCGGTAGAACTTTTAGAAATTTTAAAACTAGAATTTCGGAACACAAACGTAGCTATGACAACAAAAAATTAGATTCTAACTATTCAAATCATTTATTAGAAAACCAACACATTTTCGACCCAAATTTTGAAATTCTCCATGTAGTCGATAAATCATTTAGTTTAAATTTATTAGAAGCCCTAGAGATTAACAAAAATAAATATTCAGGTAATCTCCTTAACGACCAAATAGATATCAATCAGTCTCCTTTATTGAACCTCTTTACCTAGAAGATAGCTGAGGAATGTTTGTAGTGAATGAATTTCCAGGTAATATCTTTTAATACCATTGTAAACCTTAGTAAATAGATTTAGCACTGTATGTATTAAGACATTTTTATATTTTACCTTCATCCGTTTTGACAAAGCTACTGTGTTAGTGAAACGCGTCAACATGTTTAAATTGAACATTAGTTCAAATATATGAAGATTTAAACAAAATATATTGTTTTATTTCATCGTTCAGTATAGATCTTCATCAAGTAAAAGCCTCATCTATTCAACCTTCAATTTTATTAGTTTTTCTCTTTAAAACAAAACTAGATTCGTCGGTAAAACAGATGCATCTTAAAAAATTCCTGTTTCGGTTGGCTTTGTCTATCATAATTTTGCAGAAAAATTGTCTACTAAAATAGTCTTGCTCAAAAAGTACTTGCACATCATGAAGTTTGTAAGCTTTGAAGCCGTTTTTTCCAAGAACACTGTGTACTTTAAAAATACTAACATTTAAATCTCGTGCCACACGTCTAATGGTATTCCTAGGGTTTTCGAAGAAAGCCAACAAAATCGACAGGTCAACCTCAATTAATGTTGTTCGATTTCCTCGTCCGTGTTCCGGTTTTAGGCACAACGTCGTTTCAAATTGTTCAATAATTTGATGTATCCTGTGATGCGGTACATCAGTCTGACCATTGGACATATTAAATAAAAATTGTTTAATATCGCGACCACTGTGACCGCTATAATACATCGAACAATTTGCACAGTTTATTCACGAGTAAGCATTTTAAAACGAGAAGAAAATTAAATAATAACTAACTGATAAGAATTAAAAACTACCAAAAATATAAACAATGTAAAATAAATTAAATAATGGGAAAACACGAACAATTTTGAATAAAATTATAACTATTATAATAAATTAAAAATAATTAAAAAATGAATCTAAACTTGAAACAACAAATGAACTTACAAAAATATCGACAAACGAAACAAGAAATTACTCACAAGTACACTAAAACAACAAATTTAATCGCTTCAAAAATACTTATTCCCTCCAAAGATTACAAATTGTCAAGAATGAAAATGACATTATTTGGAACGCTACCTACTAGATTTTGCTTTTTAAAATTGATACTAAATTGTTTGAACTTTTCTTTAAATAAATAAATTTTATAAACGAATTACTTTGCTTTATTTTAAAATTGATGGTTTCTATATAAAAATTGTGAAAAAAAAACTAAAAACAAAAAACTTCGGCATAGCGTGGGATCGAACTGTCCATCCTCCACATTCAACTTTCAAATTTCGCGTTCCAAATACCAACTCGGTCAATGTTTGTTTTTATTCGAAAGTGACTTATTATTATTTTCCTATTAAAACAGAACGAATTCAAGAAAATTAAAATTGCACTTGAATTTATTTGTTAACGACCTTTTCAAATCTGTTATTATTTTTCACGAGCGCTATTTGGTAAAAAAGTTAGCTCGCGTTTGACAGTTTTGTACAGGAAACCCTATGTCGTATTTTATAAATAACATAGTGTATATGTAAATATAGAATACGACGATATTATTATTTTATGTTTTATTTTCATTTATCAATACCTGGTTCTTGGGAATCTGTATATTTTAGTATAATAAATTATCATTTTATTGAATTCTATTTTAATTTCTTTTCAAAGGGCAGCGGCAACATTGTGTTTTGCTTCAGGCGCCAATTATGCATGGGCCGGCCCTGGTAGTTGGCCAAGGAGAGCTGTATTTTTGTTGCTACAATTGATTTGGCAAGATTCGTGGGTCATGGCCTGGATCAAGAATTTCAGGTTTTGGCTTAGTTGGATTTCAATCGAAGTGATAACGTGATAACGAGGTAGACAGCTTCCGTTGCATGTTGGTCAGCAGTTACATTGTCATTAAGGGCGATGTGTAATGGAAGCTAAATAAGCGATACGTTTGTATCTCGAACATGAAGGGATTAGTATAAGTCATGTACGTTTTGAGCTAGTGGATAGTCAGTGAATCTAGATTTTAAAAAATTGATGAAGGAGTCAGTGCAGATAGCGACGTGTTCAATTCAGGAAGATATATATTCCGCAACCTGAGGAATACTAAAAAAAAAAATTAAAACTCAACATAGAATATTGTAAGCAAATATTAGATTTAACATTTCATGTTGAGAATTACGTAATTCAGCTTCAATTCATTTTTGCATGGACATTTTCATTTGGTTGATAATATTTCGCAGTGAAACTCTAATAAGAGAATTATCTCTGCAATCAGTTTCTATTCTATACCTGAGTTACCCTACCGTTTTGTCTTGTGTCTAATAAAATTTTTAGATATTTCCCATACGACATAATCCATTGGATTACATTTAGACCTAGTGTCTCATTGCAATAGATCGTGAATTTTTATCAAACTGGAGTGAGAATTTGACAAATAGTGTCATTTATATAGGAAATTTAGTAGAGATTTGCGGACAAAAGCTATTACACAAAAATACAGTGTGTTTCAAGAATATGGTAAAAAAAGTTTACGAACCCCTTGTAGCATACTTAGCTTATTATAATTAATTTGCAAAACTGTTATTGTTGATATGTTTTGAATTACTAAAACCTATGAAAAGTTCAAACTTATATTTCTGTCTACGAGAAAATATGCAATAAAATTATTGTTTCCTTTGGGCTCTCCATCTCGCAAACTAATAATGTCGGGCATTTTAAATATTTCTTAACGTTAGCCCATTCTGCTCACTCACTAGAAATAATGGAGATAGAAAATTGAAGTGTTGAAGTTTCGTCATTTCGGTCTTCATGAAAGAACATGGAACAAAATTAACTTCATTAGATGGACAACTCTTAAGATGTGCAGTTTTCCTGATTTCTTTTTTTGTGCCTTCATAATTCTATCTATTCATATATGATTCAAAGAATCATTGTTATGAGCAGTATCTTGCAATGAACCACATTCATAGTTTGTTATGAACCTAATTATAGTCCTTCGAATGTACAGATTTTTTGGAAAAACTTGAGAAATGGTCAGTTAATTATGAGGTATTGATAATATTTGTTGGGAGCAAAACAAGAGAAATTAATAATTATATACTCACCATCTAATATAATTCCCAAAATTTTACTGGTCTGGATAGCTTTGTTCAATGCACCAGTGAAAAAATTATTGAAAAAATGTATAGTTACTATTAAGTATACAGGATTTTCATTCGAAACGATCTGCTGGATTAGTTTATCACTGAATGTTATGATTATTTCCATGTTTTGCATTGAAATTACATCTATCTGAGATTGATTCACCAAAAAACTTATTTTGCAAGTAGTATCTATACATTCATCTAGCTTAAGACCCGTTATGTTGCTTGTTTTGAAATCTATTTTTAACACTGTGAAGTTATCATAAATAATTGGTTCAATAAATTTATCCTGACATCGTCTTATTATTTCATCGACGGTGTATAATATCCTGTCTGTGGCAGAGTAAACTACTTGCGCTTTAGTCAAAATTTGTTTGTTCACAGTAAATAAATAGCTCACTATCGAAGAAGTAAGATCAACATGTTCTTTGGCAATGCTTGTCCTTCGTAGCATCTTTTCTGTAAAAAATGTATAATATAGTTATTTCTCCTCAAAGTAAACGGAAAACATTAATTCTAAAATTTTGATTTACTTAAAGTTTTCAGTAATTTTAACAAGTTTTATCATTTGAAGTAGATCTATCCGGCAGCAATAGCTTGTAGGTCATCTTCGAGCTATAACACAATTTAATTTGGAGATTTAATGATTCAGAGAGAATTTGGATATTCCAAGAAGCGAAAAATCTCCAATGAATAAATTTTCATGATATCTCAGCTAACGAGATCATAAATTGAGATTGAGACAACTTCTATACTTTGATATCAATTTATAAATCGTACAAATCGACATCGGAAGCAAGGATATTGTGTAACTGCAAAGTATTACAGGGCACTAGAATAGTTTGCTTGCAATGTATTCTCTTCAGAAGTATTCAATTAAAATGTATCATGTGTTCCCTAGACGACCTATGTTTCACACATTTCCGCTAATCTTTGAATAGCGGCTCTTTACTTGGAATTTCTGAAGAAATCTACGAATCAACCCACCTTTTTCAGTCACTCGCTTTCCAAATACTATGAACAGCACAATCGTGTTTAACGTCCATTAAGCTAGCCTTGTCAACACAGTGGAATCAAATCTAAAATAGGTAGTAATTTGATGATTTTCTTATGCTAATTTGTTGCAGTAAAACGAATTTTGCTGCTCAAACGTTTTGTAGAAAACAAGGACTAACATCTTGCTGACATTTTCATATTATTGTTCATTAGGAGAAATAATAGAATGAAGTCAAACATTAGTTTTAGAATTATTGGGAATTTAAAACAAATATTCCGATGTGAATGCTGCAAATACTTCGAACGCTTATATATTTTGAATCGAGGATTGAAGAATAATTGTAAAAACAGCTATCAGAATTGACAAATTATTTTTTATCCTACACTATTCCAAAACCCACTTTCCGTGGCTCTATCCGGGAACGGTAGGTATTTGCACGTCTAGGCGAGAAAAATGGCAAATAATGGTTAGACAGGGAAAACAACTTGACAAAAATAACACTAGATGGCACCCTGTTATAAATTACGACGCGGCTGTCACTTTTAAATTTCAAATTGTGGCTTAAATCTTTATTCACAATGCAATGGTTGAGAATATTAATGATAAATATGACTTCTAACCTCACAAAATGAGGTACCTTTGATTATAATTACTAATATGTTCAATTATGAATGCTGAACTACAATGAGAGCTTACAAGGTTCTACGACTAATTGTAATTACTAATTGGTAACTTGTTGATTGTGACTGTACCTTTAGAATTTTGTTGACATTAAAACTGAGATTGAAAATAGTATGTTACATAATCGGGACGCATCCGACGGCAGCTATTCAACACCAGAAGGGATTATGCATAAAGCAAGATAGTTTGCACTAAATTTGCTACTTGAAAAGTCAAAAGAAAACTTGTTGTAATTCAAACCCTCTTATTTGATTATGCAAGCATGCCACTTATTTTAAAATCTTCCAGAATCTTCTAACCTGGTTGGCTTATCCCCAGTTAGCGACTGCGCATGCATGCACCCGTTTTGCAAGCGAAAATGCCCCACGCGAAGGGAGAAGTACCGTACCCTTCCTAAAGTGATGAATTAACAAGTCCCTTCTCTTCACGTGTTCTTGTAATAAAATACGAATACCTAAAAGATAATTTTATGGTAGAAAATTTCAGAACACACGGTAAAACATATTTTATTTTTCATTTAATAATAACTGGAACGCGACACACATAATGTTTAATAAAACAACTACGAAGCCAAAACAGAATAGAGAAATAAAAAACATCTTACTGGGTCAAAGCGAAATAATTGTTTTGAATACAATTATTTCAATAACAAAAAACTAGCACGATTCAAAAAACAAAAGCTGTTTTTTGCAACTCGACGAAAACCCCACAACCGAAGTCGGGGGAAAACAAAAAAAGGAGTGTACACAGACCAGCAGCGGCAGTGAGTGTGTACCGGGGGTCGATCACGCGAAGGGAAAGGTTTTTTCCCCTGCCACGGTGAACGGTACTAGTGCTTTTTAGTGTTAGCGGTACGAGTGGTAAAAACTTACCCTCTACGCTAATTGCCTTTCGACATAGCACGATTCCGTTTATTGGCACGACTCGCGGTGAACAAGCAGATAGTAAGAAAAGTCAAGAAAATTCCTCGCGAGACGGAGGGCGTTTATCAAGCAGTAAGTTTTTGAATTAAATTCAGATTGGGATAATTTTTACTAGTGATATATTTACTCGTTATTGGTCGAGCTGGATCCTAAACTTGGGTGTACAGGTCAATTGCTATATACAAGATGTAGCGATAGCAAATATATTTATTAGATTTTTTTTGTTTGATTGTTGATTTTCAAAGAGACGGGACATAGCTGTTCACTCTTCAGATTGAGTTTATCGTCCTGACAAATATATAATTTACCGGGTGTACTGGAATAATTTAGATTTTGCCGAGAGGCCGGAGCGTATGTTTTCCATATTTTCACGGGTTTCAGCGGAATTGCGCTGATAAGTCAATCTATTGTAGAGAAATATTGTTATCAGTCTTTTGTTCAGCCGTAAATTATAAATTAAAACTCTTTATTATTTTGCCAGCGTAAACGCATAAATTTAACGTAGACTTTCGCAACTTGTAACGCCAGTGTCGATAAATAATTTAAATTGTTCTACTTAGCTCATCAGAATTTTTCTTTATAGAACAAAAATTTCACTTTCGTTCCCTGAAGGTCAATGACGACCGGAACGACGTAAAATGGGTCATTGTTGCATATAAAGGTATTTACACGTAATAGTTATTTATTTTTTCTCGACACCGGAGAATAGAAGGATTGAGAAACGAATATATAAAATATACGTCTTTCACGCATTTTTTTTGAGTAACAAGACCAAGCCGAAAAAAGGGCTAGTTTTGCCGCACCACCGAACAAACGAGAATTCTGTTCATAAATTTGATTTTGTTTTTATAATTGCAGTATATACAGGAGTAGGTTTGATAATAAACCAATTTTAGATAAATATGTATAGGTAGAGTTACACCAGGGAATTGGGATTAATTTAATCATACGGAATTGTAGTTTAATTTTAAATATATATGTATAGCTGTATAGGAGGATTTGGAGAGATTATTTTATTATATATATTTTTTTGTATAACGTGGAGGTTCTACATTATTTTTCCTATCACCCCTACTCCAAAAATTTCCCCCTCTGGAAGTGTAACAAACGTGGACGTGTGACGGAGACGAGGAGGACAAACCCTGTCCTGGAAAAGGAAGTTTCATCCGTTTTAAGACCAGGCGAACCTAGCAAAAACCAATCGGACTGGATTGCCTTACACGCTCAGCCGCGCACGGGAAGCAGAATTTGGTGATAGATTTTATCAGAGTGGTGACAGCAGATTTAATTAGGGGTATACAAGTTATAACACTTTGATTAAGATTTAAAGTACAACGAAGTATAGAGTTACTATTTCGTTACACTGATGACAGTTATTTAACCTACACTTTAATTTAGACATTATTACATTCTGTTTTGTTCCGTGAGGGCTGTTAATATATTTTTCCAAACCACGAGGTGGTTCAAACTTCCTGTCCTGTAGTACCTATATCCATATTTCCAACAGAAAGACATAATAGCACTTGTAGTGAAAAGAAATGCGATTAAGTGCGTATTACAGTGTTTTTGTGCATTCTTTTGTTGGAATTTAAGGTAACATTTATCTTTATTGTATAATTGATGGATGAAATATAGAATTACAACACCACCCACCAACTATTTGTTGCTCAGTGTGGAAACTACTGAGTCTCCGGTCTTTCGCAAACTTAAATGAGAAATATATTCGTTATTTTTATCAAAAAGTGGTATCTATTGAAGCACCTTTCCTTACATCGATTGGAATCAGAGGCCAGCTGTATTATCCAAGCATTGCTGTTTCACATATAGATATAATTAGCTTCATACAAAAATATAACCAAAAATATAAACACTGTATGTATTGGTGTTTATTGTATTGCAAGGTACAGCGAAAATATTATTTTCAACAAATCGTTTGCCATTTTTTATGACTCTTTCATCTCATAAGATTAAACGGTACAGTCAAAATATTTCCCACCTTTCTTTTTGTCATTTCAGAATCTAACCATTTCAATCATAAGATAAAAACTATTGTACGTTCCACGTCGGGAAAGTGGTTCTCCAGGCCTCCAGAGGTGGCAAGCTCGGCTACACCTCTTGCCTTGCCATTTCTTCTGTCGGCCCGGAAAACTAGCACTCTCGCGCCTAGGTACACAGATAGCTATTATTGCTGACAACAAACATCAAATATTTCCAAGTACAGCAATGCCAATGCCACTAGTATATCTATTGAACATTGTCATGATAATAATTGTATATAACTATCAAAACAGCTGATATAACTCACAAATTAATTTATTGCTGTCAACAAACAGCAAATATTTGCCATTGCTTATATCTATTGAGAATTGTCGTTGTTATATTAAACCATAGAACTAGCATTATAATTACATTTAACCATAGGACTAGAATTTGCATGTCTGGGGACATCAGGGACATCAACTGAAATGTAATCCTTATACTCTATTTGAAAAACACAAAGAGCAATAAACCCTTGTAAATTGGCTTGTGATTCAAGAAATCTCAATAATTGTCAATTTTATATTCAATCAATAATTATAAGTACATTCGTTCTACTTTGATAATGAAATTCCGACCTCAAATAAAAAAATTTCTACTTCCGTTACTAAAACCGCATTTAAAACACAGATGACATGCGCAAAACTAGTCTTTAAATACTAGTTTTCAAAATGCGAAAAGTCACATCTCGTTTATCTTCTGTTTTTTAAACGTCACGTCAAGTGTATCTCTTGTATGTTAAATTTCATGTTCCGTGATAATTTTTTTGTTCTGTGTCATTTGAATTATCAGTCAGCCGTCAGCCATCGTTTGTTATGTTATGAATATAATTAAAATATAATCATTTTTTCATTTCTGCGGCGAAAAAAAAGTATAGTAAGCACCTCGTGTTAAAAACGTCTTTAGTCACTCGTTTCACGAGCCCCTCGTTCCGCTTCGCTCCACTCGTGTGTAGTAAATCTCGTGACTAAAGTAACCTTTTTAACACTTGGTACTTAATATACTATTATGATCATTGAGAGACGATAAAACAATTTCTGAAATTGGAATAGGTAAATTGTGGTAAATTGTTGGAGAGATGAATTTAGATGAGAGAAAGTAGACGGAAAGTCGGTTTCAATCAAAAAAGATTAAATTTTATGTTGGAGACGGGATTATTTGCGATCAATGAGGGATTTTTGCAATTAAAATAGAAAAATCTACCATTTGGACGAGACATGGCTAAACGAAGGTTACACCGTCGGAAAAATATGGCAAGATAAGAAAGGTAACATCTTCCCGTCAAGCGTTTTTGGGTGGTTTACATGTAGGAATGAAAGCACCCTGTGGAAAAGAGAACGACTGATAATTACGCATATTTCTCAGTCAGAAAAAAATCGGAGGGGTTGCAAAAAGGGTTCACATCTGGTACACGGTTTGAACAGAACGCCCTTGTAGGTAGGTAGTATTTTCTCTGTGTTTTATTATTTAATATTAACTTGTATCAAGTTATATAATGACGAAAAATTGAGAGGATGCTATTAGATATAGTATGTACAAAAAGTACGAGGAGTAATAAACCCTAATTAAGTATGCAAAACCTTTACAGGGAGCACTATGAAACTTTTGATAGATCTCTTACTTTAAATTACAATTCTTCCGTAAATCTAAAAACCAGGTAGATCGATCCCGTATTTGTTTCAGTTATAGCAAAGTTTAGGATTTATTCATTGTTAAAGGATTAGCAGATGAGCAATAACGCAATGCAGTGGTGTGTATTTTGGGAAAAAAATACGTTTTAAATTATAATATAATAAAAAATGAAAAGAAATAATTATTGGAATACATTCATTACTTACATTTTATTCTATAACCGACTCGGAAGAGGAAGAATCGTTGTTGACATTAATAATAATAGGGTCGATTAAATCATCACAAATATTGTAAATTTTCCACATATTTGCCTCTACTTTGATAACATGCTCGATACAGTTTGCCCAATTTTCCTTACTCACATGACTTACAGCACTCTCAACAATTTCACAACATCGTTTATTTTGAAAGTAGTATTTTTTTCCCAATTTCCCCCTTTACCTGAGCCCATAATAATTCTATGGGATTAAGTTCACAATGATAAGGGGGAAGTCGAAGAACTGATATACCACGAGAAGAAGCCATTTCTTCTACAATGTAGGTTTTGTATTTATTCTTGTTAATTTTTGCAATTCTGTAAAGTTCTTTCCTCGGTGGATGTTTTGAAAACTTAATATTTTTCGAAATAAGCCACTCCAAAAGCTCTGCTTTACGCCAACGACTTGTGGGCAATGCTTCTCGTAACCGTGAATGGTAACTTGCGTTGTCCATAACAATAACAGCCCCTTTTGGAATCAGATCCAACATTTGAACAAACCATTCCTCGAAGACATCCCCATACATATCTTCGTGATAGTCCCCCGTGCGTTTTGAAATAAAAGTTAATAATCCACCATCAACAAAACCTCCAGAGCTTCCAACATGGACAATGATAAGTCTTTTTCCTTTTCCAGATGGTGGCTGCAAACCTAACGACAAACCTTCCACGAATGCCTGCCTTCCGCTTTTAATGTTTTCATCTTGCCAAGATTTGGAAACTGTTTATCCAGCATTTATCCATGTTTCGTCTAAGTAGAAGATTTTCAAATTTTGTTCTCTGGCATGTCGAATGCTTCTTAAATAATCTCTTCTCCAAAAAACTATTTCCGGTTTATCTATCAAGAGAGATTTTCTATTATGTTTTGAATATCTGAAACCCACATCTTTCAAAAGTTTGCATAATGTCATTCTGGAGAATTTTGGATAGTCCGTATCTTCTTGCACTGATGTCATAATTTTGTCAAGTGTTGAAATTTTCTTTCGTAAGTGAAATACATGGACTTTTCGCCTTAGTCTTTGTTTTAATGACTCATCGATCTCAATTGGTTTTCGGCCTGAAGGAGTTTCAGGGGGTTGAAGAGTTCCATTCTTGCTTTCTTTTAGTTATCTATAAATTGTTGATTTAGCAACACACAACATAGCAGCCGTTAATTCCACAATATCATCAACACTTGCACTTGGATCCTTTTTTTTCAATGATAAATAACAATTCAATATCCAGAGTTTTTTCATTTGAAGATAATGGACCTGTTTTTGGTCGTTTAGATGGTCCTTGGCTTATCGACATTGTTTGGTACTTGCACAATTAACATTCAACAAATGTTTTAAATATATTCCAACTGTTTACAATATTATGACAACCATACAACTTCATACAACTTTACTCAAAGAACTAATACTAAGTACTGATTTAATGTACCTACTTTCTTTTAAAATAATATTCCCGATAATGTTTCTAAGAAAACTGGGTTGTTTGGAAAATCCCTCTCAATAATCGAATAATCTGTAAATAGGTGTAATCGTATTAAGCCGATTACAGTAGGCCACTTGCCATTTAAAAATTCTGAGAAAAATTCCCCAAACACTACATATAGGAGTAATACAAATAAAAAATATTATGAATAAACGGGCATATCCGAACTCTGCCACAAAATAAAATTTTACCTGACTTGTATCAATTTGAGGATTACTGAAATGTTCGAACTGTGCCGCAACCATTTAGTTTAATCCTATTAGAGTCATTAGGGTTTATAATAGATAAAATCGGAGGCCCATAGAATTATGTATATTTCTGAAAGGTTTCAAAGATTTCTTGAATTAAATATTTTGAAGAAATCTTGATTGTTGTGATCGATATTTAGGGGATTAGGGGAAGGATGTTGATGCACTTACACTATTGCCTAGAAATCAGGAAGAAGTATTTAATAGTGTTCGTGAATTACAATTACGAACGAACCGAGAAGAGGAATTTCTATTAACAGCAGACCAGGTATTTAAAATTATTGTGTTCTCCTGTTTTTCCAACCTTAATTTTTTATGTAATTCGGATTGTATTTTGATGGATGGGACTTTTAAAAACTGTTCAACTTTTTTTTACCAAATGTTTACCATTCATGGTTTTAAAAACGGCTATTACGTACCTCTTGTTTTTTTTTTGCTGCCGGACAAATCAAGTCAAACATATTCAAATTTGTTTTTTAATTTTAAGACAAAAATGTAAAGAAGTAGGCTTAAATTTTCAACCTAAAGAAGTCGTAGTAGATTTTGAACTAAGCATTCATAACGCTATATATGAATGTTTTGGCAGAGATCAAATTCTTTTTGGTTGTAAACTTCATCTCTGTCAAGCTTGGTTTCGTAAGATTCAGGAGTTTCATTTCGTACAAGAGTACAGACAGAAAGGTTCTGTAATTGGCGAATACTTAAAAGTACATTTCGGTATGATGTATCTTAGTCCTGAGGAAGTTGTAGAATTTTTTTATAATGAACTACATTTTTTGCTTCCAAATGACCTCTACCTCTATCACTTTTTTTTATTAAAATTAGTACATCCCGTTACCTCTGACCTAAATCGTATATTCTTTAGCATAGCTGCAACTCATTCGTTCAATACAAAATGTACCTTACGGTATACCCTCTTAAAATATATTTTGGTACGTCTATGAAATCTACTTAAATGAATGATTTATTACTCCTTGTCGTTTCTATATAGACTATAGATAGTACCGTTTTTGAACCCAAGTATCTCATTTTGGAAAAAAATTTGTTTGATCTACAATTATTCGACTACCTAATAATCAGTACATACTTCCTTGCTTATGGCATATTTTTCCAGTTTATAAAAATAATCAAATACTCATATGAAATTATTAATCTCTTCTGCATTTGTAAATAGAAAAACTTAGATAATTTATATGACCGTAATATAATATTACCGTAATATAAACAGTTATCTGTTTTGTCAGCTATGCTAATGATCAATTTTCTCAAATAATTTCCTATGTGGTTATTGGTATTTCCATTAAAATTTATCAATATAAATTAACTAGATTTGCCATCAAATTTGGCTAGGTGAATCATCTCTGTAGATTTGTCATATGAAAGTTTTTCATAAATCCTATTGATGATATTTGAGATTTATCTATTATTAACTACAACTTGTTTAATTATGTTATATATTTTTAAGCCATTCTCATTTTTATTGAGGAGCACAGTAAATGAACCTAATGATCATACTATGGAACGTTTGTGAATAGCTATGTCTGATGTGTAGGTTTATGAAAATTTGAAGCTATCTAATGTCTAAACCAAGTGAATTGACTAAATTCTTAATTTCAATTTCTATTATAAATTTTATGTTCTTATCTAAGGCGATATATTTATATATATATATATATATATATATATATATATATATATATATTAAGATTGTTTGTGTGTGAGGAATTTTTTTATTGTTATAGTATTAATTTAATATATTTAATTTTAGTGTAGCTAGCTCGTTAATAGAAATAAAGAATTTTTTTATATATTTATTTATTTAGGTAGAGAGAATGAGAAACTCTTACTACTTTTTGGGTTCCGGAAGTGATTTTAACTCTTTATCTCCAACATTTTATATATGAATCATTCAAATAACTTTTACTATATTTTATTTTATATTATTTGGTGCGCATATGGATAGAAAATTTCAATATAGCAATCGATTCCAAATCTCACAGTAAGAATAGATGATTAGAAGTATTCAGTAGAATAATCGATTCCGAATGTCACTCATATCAGTTGAAGTAATATATACATGAAAACAATGATTTCATGAATACATTTATTACTACACATATATTATATGAGTCAAGAAATATGTATTATCAATTTAAACAAAGTGATGAAATATCTTATATACTAATATAAAATTATTAAGTCGAAAAATGAAAATTGTTCAATAGAAATGAAAGTACTTAAGTTTCTGTTATCAGTTTTATCAGAACCTTTTTTTTAAATTTTAATAGTTTCAGATTCTATTTCTTTTAACTTTTACCATAGATGTACATCTCTAACCTAAATGTTGGTACCAACAAAGACAAATTAAACACTAACCTGATTCACAATCCACTCATCTTCCTTTCTTGAAGAGTTATCTCCCCAAAAACAAGCTGTGTACAGGTCCGCCGACCTTATAATGCTTCTGCACAGGATTTCTTATTTCAGGAAACAAATATTTGTGATTTCTATTAGTTTCTAGCTTCTTAGATTTAATTGCTCTATAATGTTTATTTCAGGAACTTTCCATTAAGTATCATCTTCAATTGAATCGATTAAATTTTAAATATTCATTTTATTCTGACATCACCTCCAATACCTTGTATGTCTTTTTTCATCTATTATATGTAGCTTCTTATATCTTTACTTGCTTTAAAGAAGTTTATTAGCTACTTCTAATATAAATTGTGGACCTTTTTAGTACAAATTTCTTAGTTTTTATCTAAATTTCTTATAATTTTATCTCCAATACTCTATTCCATCTCAGCATCTCAAAATTCTTTTTCAACAACCACCCTCCTTTTTTTTCCGTTGCAATCCAAATTCATATCTGTCCTGATTTCAGATTCATCTCCTAATTCTTACGTTCAAATATTTGATAAAGTGTCTGTATCTAAAATCACTTATATTTCTAAATGTAATTATTATTATTGTTTTACATAAACTATCCTTCATTTCTATATTCTAATTTCTAAGTAATATTGTTATTTATTGAACAACAACAAAATTCATATATTTCTTGACTCAAAATAAATATAAAGTTCTATGGATTCTGCTTCTTTTTCCATTTGTAACATTATTCCAGTCCATTGATATTTTTTTGACATCTACGTCAGACATTTAACCAAACAAATCTGAGTGTTGAATCATAAAATTTACTTATTATTTGTTTACTAATACTAATGTTCAATTAATATTTCAGAATATGGATTACTTGACTCTTTTATTTAAGGAATTTTGATTCATAATGTGGTACTTATTCACAAATCATTGCATAAATGATTCCTAAATAAGCTGTATTTGAAGGTAAGTCCTTTCCTTTTTTGTTCAAATTTCTAGTTAACAATTGCATGAATATTGTATTCTATTATACCCAGATTACTTTATCGATAAATTCACTTGATACCATACAGTTAGATGCTTTAAACTTTAGTATATTTGTGAAAGTGAGATTTACAAATATACCTCTATCTGAGCAATTAAAAAAACTATATCTTTTATATTTCCCTATTTACTCTTTAATTTCATATTATTTTGAATTCATTATTATTATTATTTATTTACAATTCGTCATCGTTTTTTCTTTCAGTAAATGATTTTGAATTATTGATCTTATCCATTGTATCTCTTCATATTGGTGCTTTATATAGTATAGTATAATTCATTAATCTGGCATGTTTACATATTTATCTTTCTACGTCAAAACTAATGGATTTATATTCTATATACAAGTTTTCCTTATAATTCCTCCTTTCAGTAACTTTCATACTAACATTATCTCCCATTTTATTACATAATGGATACATTATTTGACTCAAAATATTCTATTCCTTTCACTTTCATTCCATGCATATAATTTTGGTACTCTCTCAATTCCCTCGATACTATTTTCTTATTCCTATTAATTCAATTATTTATAATTATATAATATTTATCCTCATCATCTATAATTCCACTCAATTTCTCTTCTTCTTCATAATAATTATTTTATTTATTTTTAATTTTATTTCCTTCCATTATACTTAACATTAACCTTTTTTCTTCTTCTTCCACCATGTCTTTATTTTCAAAGTCTATCCATCATCCATTCAATTTCACTTTCTCTTCATAATATTATTACATTCTATCTGCTTTGATAATACCATTAGTTGTATCTCTATCACTGCCATATATATATATATATATATATATATATATATTGAAACAAACTTAAGAAAACGGAAAATAAACTAAAGTAACTTATGTTGGTACAAGAAGAAATAAAATAATCCATTTTATTTCTTCTTGTACCAACATAAGTTACTTTAGTTTATTTTCCGTTTTCTTAAGTTTGTTTCAATATATATATATATATATATATATATATATATATATATACATATATATATATATATATATATATATATATATATATATATATATATTAACATAGAGTGAAACATGCAACACTCTGTATACAGAATTATGAAATAATAGACTACACTACATACTTCAAGTAATTAAAATTTTTTTGGAATTTGAATTTTTTTTAAAATGATCTAAGAAGCAGACAATCTGTACTATTTACTATTCAATAGAGAAAGCATATCAAGGATCTAACCGTATGATTATAGAGAAGAATTCAAATAAGCTTTATAAGAATATAGGTGAAATAAAGACAACAAAATTTCCATATTTAAAAGAGAGAATTTTAGAACGTTTGTTACATATAAATGAAAATAATAACCCATTGTTCTTATTGTTAAAGTAAATTAATATTGTGATTCGTTTTAAAGAAGTGAATATTAGGGTTTGAAGGAAGTTTTCAATAAGATTATATAAGTATTTAAAATATGTGAATGTAGGAAGTAAAATGAAAACATTAACTCTATGGAATATGACATTTGTTGAACTATTTGACATTCTGAATAAATACTTTAGAAAATAAGAACTGTCATTTAGTAAATTTATCGAAATACAATTTAAGGGAGAAATATATGGGTTATGATCGTTTAAGAGGCTCAAAACAGAATGTTTTAAAATGATGGATGGACAATCCACTATTTGAAATGAAATCTTTCAAATAAGAATTTTTATAACTAATTTTGATTGGTGGAATGCATTTAAGATAATTTTTATCAGCGACAAGTAGATTGCTAATAATAAAAAAATTGAATGGGAACAGTTTGTTGATTATACAGTCTATTGACTAGGTACTTTTCTTTTTGGGTAGAAATTTTGAAGAATCAAAATCTATTGAGAAAAATTTTTTTTAAACTTTTGAAAAAACAACATTTTGGCATTAACAATTAAAGAAAGGAATACATTATACTTGAAGACTAGTCAGTAATATATTTAAGCAAGCACAAGTACACATTATAAGAGGAAAATTGGTAATTATATTTGAATACTAACCATAAAACTTATAGATGTAATTAAGTTAAATATTGTATGGTGGAACGGTGTCTCCACCATACCTTTTAGAAAGCTTTGGATTATGTGATTTGATTAAAAGGTATTGATGTGGACGAAATGTAGCACCGTTTCTGGATATTATGCAAGCTGGACGAATTGTATGGTATTCTCCAAGAGGTAACCTAAAACAAAATAAGAACCATTTATTGATGTGAATTAATTGAACTATACCGTGAAAAAAGGTATTTAAAACTATTTTAATTATATATAAAGAAGGTAGAGTAAACTTACCGATTTAGTGCAAAGAATTGAACTTTGATATTAAACAAACGCTTATGAGTTTTATCTTCCGCCATCTTTCTATCATAGACGTTTATATAACGGATTTCGTGTTATAAGATTTGTGTTAAAAGTTGCCTATTTTGAATTATATATAGAAATTGTTCTTCATTCGAGTGGATGACTTTATTTGAATGAATGATCATAATAGATAATAGGTTTTCACTAATTTATGTCCTGTAAAAGAATAATGTATTTGTTTCTACAGCATTAAATAACGTTTTTTCTATTTGAAGAACATTGTGAAATTATTTTCTTGAGATTTTTCATTTCTCTATGGTGATTGCTCCATCTAGTTTAAACATTTGATAGATTTAAACTGACATCTATGAATCGTGGAGAAGTTCAACATTTAACACAGGACCGTTTTTATTGTTTATTTGGAAGTAATGATAAAGCAAGTATATTTTGATTAACAAATTTTTATTGGAAGATAGGAATATGGGCGCTCATATTAGAAATTGAAATTGTTTTGTTTTTCTACATCTGAACCCTACTCTGAGATCAGAGAGTTTCTCATGCAAAGGAATAATTATTCTACAAATAAATTTTAAATATTACAATATACCGGGCAAACAAAAACTAAATATCAACTAAACTAAACTAAACAATAATTTTAATATTCTCTCACCCTATTCTATCCAGTATAACATGTCGGCCCAACGTAGGGCAAATTAGAAAAAATATATTTATGCATATTTGAACATTAAAATTTCTCTCACCTATTCTCTTATACCATTTATACAAATCACAATAAAATATGTGTGTGTGTGTGTGTGTGTGTGTGTGTGTGTGTGTTTCTGTGTTTGTTCAAAACATTTGTAATCATTCAATAAAATCAGCTGTTCATCCAAAAAAAGGTAAAGTTCCAATTATTATTCATCATACTTAATACTACATATAAGATAAATTTCATCAATTAATGAATTCTTTAGGAACTTGACACATTGTATATAAATCTGAGATAACATAACCACAATAAATAAATATTTCATATGTCAAAACTTGAATCACTCTATACATATATAAATTTACAGGAAACAGGAAAAAGGAAATTTAGTAATAAAATGGTGATTGTAAAAATGTCATTAGAAAGTCAATACAAAATAAATAGTTTGATGAAATAAACAAATTAGACAGACTTTATGTAGAAGGAATTATTCTATAAGTCTCAGATGTTATTTAAAAAGAATTACACATATAAAAATGTCAATTCATGTTGTAGTTTAAATTTTATAGCCATAAATGTAATCCATTGTTAAAGACTCATTTCATCAAAATGAGAAAAGAAAAGACTTTTGTTAAGTGAATATTATGAACTATATGCGTATGAATATCGCGGGATATGTAAACAACAACAAGAAAGAGATTTATGGGTAATTCACGCAAAAACAAAAAAGGCCTACTGAAAGAGGGTGGTAACCGCGGACACGCATGTTTCTTGCTCATTTTCCGTCTTCAGGAAATTATAGCCAAATAAGGATGTGAAATTTGGGAGCAAAGATGTTAATCGAAACATGGGAAAACACAAAACAACGGATTTCAACAGGGAAAACAAACGCTCATTTGCGCCTTCAATTAGAAGATCCCGAGTTTTCGGGACAACCATCAAGATCGACACGGGGGCGCATATATCCCCCCTGCCTGAACCTCCCTGAAATCCGTTGTTTTTTGTTTTCACATGTTCCGATTAACATCATTGCTCCCAAATTTCACATCCTTATTTGGTTATACCGTGCTGAAGAGGCAAATGAGCCAGAAACATACATGTCCGCGGTTACCACTCTGTTTCAGTAGCCCTTTATTTTGCGTTATTTTGCGTGAATTACCCATGAATCTCTTTGTTGTAATTGTTAATGTATCACGCGATATTCCTACATCTTCTTCTATATATATATATATATATATATATATAAATATATATATATATACATATATATATATATATATATATATATATATATTATAATGGATTGTTAAAGTTGTATACTTTGCCGACAATACCACTATAATTGTTATATTATCAATTTAATATATTCAACTCTAGTATAGCTAGCTCAGTAATGAAGTAAAGAAATTTTTTTATGTATTTATATATTTATGTGGAGAGCACGAGAAACTCTAACTACTCTTTGGGATCCGGAAGTGATTTTAACTCTATATCTACAATATTTTACATATATATGAATCATTCAAATAACTGATATTATATTTTTTATATTAATTGGTGCGCCTATATATAGAAACTTTCAATATAGCAATCGATTTTGTCTCACAATTAAAATAGATGGAAATTATCAGTAGAATAATCGATTCCAACTGTCACTCATATCAGTTGAAGTAATATCTATCTGAACATAAACAATAGTTTCAAGAATACCTTTAATACAACAACTATATTATATTGATCAAGAATTATGTATTATAAATTTAAAGTAAGTGATGAACTATCTTAAATACTAATATAATATTGAAATGTCAAACAATAAAATATTTGTTAAATATAAATGGTAAGTACTCAAGTCAATGTTATTACCTTTCTTTTTTTTATTATGAATGTACATCTCTAACCCGAATGTTGGTACCAACAAAGATAAAAAGAAACACTAACCTCTCAACCACTAATATTCCTTTCTTGAAATTCTGTCTGTTAAAAAACCATGTCATGCATAAATATGTCGTCCAGATGGAGATGTTTTTTCTTACTAGATTTCTTGTTACAGGTAACACGTGTTTGTAATTTCTATTATTCTCCAGCTTCGAATTCCCAATCAATACTTAATATCTTATTCAGGAACTTTACATTACGATTCCGTACCACATCAACTGATTATTTAATTTGAAATGACTCTTTCATTTGTACCATAGCCTCCAATAACATGTATTTTTGTTATATATTGTATATATCTTCGTAGAAATTATTATTTTAATAGCCTTATACTAGCTATTTCGAATTAATATATGGATTAACTCACTTCTTTGTACAATAACTTAATTCTCTCTTTTAAATTCTTTAACCATTTTAGTTTTCTAATCTCCGACTTCCATCATTATTCAAAAATCAACAACCAACCCACCTTTTTATTTTTCGTTGCTATCCGAAATCATAAATATCTTGATTTCAAATTCATTTTCTAATTCCTAATATATAATTACAAACCATAAAATTCACATCTTTCTTGACTCAATAAATATAGATTTCTATGGTTCTGCTTCTTTTTCAATTTATAACCTTATTCCAGTCAATCTATAAAATGATTTTTTTGACATTTCTGACATTATTTGATATATATAACCAAAACTCTCTAAATGTTAAATAATTAAATTATTACATGTTTATTTACTATAACTATTATTAATGTTCAATGAATATTTTTAGAATATGAATTACATGTTTCTTTTAATTAAGGAATTTTGATTTATTACTTACAATGGATTTTCGATATGCTTCTTAAATGAACTACTGTGTTCAAAGGTAAGTCTTATCCTTTTTATTCAAATTTCTTATTACTATTGCTCTTATATTGTATTCCATTATGAAAAGCTTATTTCATCAATAAATTCTTTTGGTATCATATTAAAGATATTCAATCAAATGTTCCAAACTTCAATATATTTGTGAGAGTGAGAATTTCAATTATACTTCCATCTAAATAGTGAAGAACTATCTCTCCTATATATATATATATATATATATATATATATATATATATATATATATTACTTTTATAAGGTAATAGATACTATGTATCCTGATAAAAATAGGTGCTAATAATTCTCTAACACTTAACAGATGATGTATATATGCTCCAGAATATTTCGTACATGTAAGACATATACAGTTTTTTTTAAATACTGCATTAAATCTTCTGTATATTGGAAATATTTTCATTAACCGATACTGGTTTATATAATTCTGTGTAGTATGCTGATATGAGTTATATTATTTTAGTTTCTGTGTTCTTGAATTATGTTCAATATATATATATATATATATATATATATATATATAAAATTTTTTTTTTTATATAACGACTGAAAAATGCTATATAGGTGGGGATAACGGGGATTTCAGTCCACTTCTATTAAGGTCAAAATATAAGAAATTATTTGTCAAAGTCATTTTCACAGGTTATAATCTAACCTTATTTCCTTTTCTATTAACGTCAAAAACAAATTATCTGTCAAAGTCATTTTATAAGGTTATAATCTAACCTCAAATTCAAACTTCATTAAATAATTATAAAGTAACCTAAAAAAATTAAAATAACTAAGTAACGAACAAACAAATTATGTATCGATTTGTCTTATGTGAAATATGACATCAAGTATATTATAATTATATTTATTTTTACATTTACAAATTTTTTAATGATTATTTATATTGAGTTTACTCAAAATATTTTACATGTAAGTACTCATATTTATTTCTCTATTTTTAAATCATATTTATATTTGTATATGTATTATAGTGCCCTGAAGAAAGGACACGAAAGCTTGGCGGCATTTTGTAAATAAAAGATCTTGGCGTTGATTCTTTGGACTGAAATCCCCGTTATCCCCACCTATATATATATTATCGTAGTTTACTTTATATGAATTCAATTTGCCCAGTATATTTAAGAAAATTATTATTTATGTTCAATAATGCCACATAGTGCCAAATCAAAATATTGAATTTGATAAAAAAATTTGTGATCTAAAATATATATATTCAATAAATTTTTACAAACCGGTGCTGCAAATTCTATTCCAAACCCCCTCTCCAGTTACAATACGCTCCATCAATACTGCCAACTGATAAATCAAACACTAAGAAATGCAGTCGACAGACAATATAATTTGTTCTTCCAAATGGGAAGACTTGTTGATTTATATATAAAAAATACATTTCTATCATTAATTAAAAAAAAAAGAACTTATCTACAATGAACTTTCACACGATACACATTCACACTAATGATATTATGCTAAATACATGCAAGTATGCAACTTGTTATACGTTATATACAATAGAACCCAACTTTATATTCATAAAAAAATTCTCGTTACTCGTGAGAAGATGGAGGAATGTCAGAAAACACACGTTGTCAGTACAGTTTCAATATCTAATACCCACACGGTAAGTTTTATTTAAAATGAAACAGTTTTTAAATACCTTTATCATCCGCTGATTATCAATAGATTTGTCAGTTTATTCTACTCTCTCTTCTTTATAGGCTGCTTCGAAAATGTCGGGATTGATTCAAGAATCCATTCGAATCAATTTAATTTCGAAGGCTTTCCATGCATAGATTCTCTTCAAAGGTCGTGGAAATTATTGTTCCCACGATACGGGATATATAGACTTTTCAGGATAGTGAAAGCCAATATTCTCTTCAGGAATGCTTTTTGAAGGTTAGTATCACTGCTTTTTATCTTATTTTACTTCAATTTTAATTATTCCTATATTATTTCTAAAGAACAATGTACTTCTTTTTGATTTTTCAATACTACTCGTCAACACTTTTTCTTTTTTTTTTCTAATCAACAACTTTTTTCTATACGAAAAACCTCATTTTTCATTAGCCCTCTGTTTATTGAAATCATAAAAATATTTGTAACCAATCAAAATAACTTATAGTGGTTCATTCAAAAGATTTCATTATATTATTCAAGATATTAACTTTTTAATTATAAAACATACTTTTCAACAATTCTAAACAAATAGTTCATATATATATATATATATATATATATATATATATATATATAATATATATATATATATATATATATATATATATATATATATATATATATATATATATATATATATATATTAATATATATATATATATATATATATATATATCTTTTGCATTTTATTAATTCTTAAAATTTTTTCAGCTGTCATCGACTTTGCTCTACCCAGCTGACACATACTTCCAACAGATGTCAAAGATTTTATAACCTTCATGTTTTAATTTGGAATTTCAACTTTGAATATAATACAAGAAACATTTCTAGGGCTTCTAAATAGTTTAATGGTATCTAATAAGAATTTAAGATAATGCATAAATATTTAACGATTTCATTTGAAGAGTGCACTCATTCATTTCATAACAGTTTGAATTATTTAGTTTGATTTGTTAAAATTTGACTCTCGAATAGTTTTCCTTTCAATAATCTTATACTCGTTAATATCTTAAGTTGTAATTGATTTGTGTTAGATAAATACAGTGTGTAGCATTATGTTTTTTCCATATTAATATATATATATATATATATATATATATATAGCTGAAAAGCGAAAAACGCCGTGATCGTTGCTGATCAATTAGAATACAAACTGAGAAATATCTTATTGGGGATTGCAGCATAAGAGGAAAAAATACACTCTATTCAATTCTCCAAGCTTTCGTAAATCTTTATTTACATCATCAGGGAACTACAATAAGGAAAGAAAAACATAAATTATAAAAAGTGTTCATAAAAACATTTCTACAACTTACATTGATCGAGATTGCATCATTGATCTTGAACACAGGAAAAGTGCACAACAGAAAATCATTGAAGAAATAGGTCCAGTCGGCAATACATTTGCCAATTACTGGTAAACATTTTTATTAAAACATTATAAAAAAGTAAAAAGTTTAAAAAACATTCAAAATCGAGAATCCACACACCCACGCGGACTTGTGAGAATAATGGCGGAAACTAAAAATGTCAGGTTAAGTACACCAGTCATCATTATTAAATGAATGAAAAGAATCGATCTTTGCAATGACGCGAGACACTGAAACAATCGAATTGAAACTTTAAAGAGAATACAAGGGTGGTACCAAAATTATGGAAATGTATTTGAGTAATAATTCCAATGAAAAAATTATTTTAATCACGAAAATTAGTATGTGATTATTAATGTTGTTAATTATTATTATAAATATTATTATGGAGCTAATATTAATGGGGGAACAACTACAAAAAGGGAACACCTACAAAAAAGGGGGAACACCTACCATGATGCCACAAGTAAGAAACTAGTGAGAATTATTCATATTCTCATTATTAATATTATTGTCATTAATATGGAGACAATTGTGCTTATCAAGCGTTAGAAGGAGGGAGTAGAGATTACTCAAATTTTGAATGTCAGTCTTCTTATTCATACAACCTTCTTCCTGGAAGATGAAAGCCATTTCCAAAAACAGTCTTTTATTATAACTTCTCTCACGAGAAAGGATTTTAACTCCCTCAAAATCAATGACATGATCCAAAGAGGAGACATGATTAGCCAGAGAACATCTTTCAGGATGTAACCTTATATCACACACATCACCACAACTGTTACAACAAAGCTTATAAACAACATTACTACAATCCACAACAGGTATCTTGTCCTTCAAAGGACTATAAATTGACTTAACAATCAAGGAACTCCTGGAGGCAAACCTAACATTTTGTAAGTATTGTGAAAAAATTCTAGCAAGTCTAGGAGTAATTTCCTTTATATAAGGCAGAGAAACCGTTAAATCGGAAGGAATCGTTCTGGAGGATGAGAGAGGATCCAACTCAGTTGCACCTGCTGCGTCAATTGAATGTATTGAGGTTTGTGACAAAACAGAAGACGTATTGAAGATGATCTTTCTCAGTAACTGTTTTGGATAGGAATTGTCAAGGAACAAATTAAAGAGAATATTACGATTCTTATTTCTAAATACAGGGTCTGAGAGGTTCATAACTCTAGCTGTCATTTGTTTAACCAAGTTAACCTTTATGCTAAATTTATGGTAAGAATTGTAGTTGAGATATCTCCCAGAGCTACTTTGTTTTCTATACCAATCAATTATAATCACATTATCAGGAGACCTAGTCCATAAAGTATCTAAACAGGGGACAGCCATGTTAGAGTTTTCTGTTTCGATAGTAAACTGAATGTAAGGATCATAACTGTTAAAGGTGAAAAAGAGATCTTCAGTGGAGTCCACAGGGCAAGCTAGGATTATATCATCTACATATTTCTTGATGAAAGGCACATTGAAAGGAAGTACCGGAAGGACCACGTCCAACAGATCATCCATTACATAGCACGCTAATATCGGAGAAATACTAGCACCCATAGGAGTACCAAAAGTCTGTTTGTAAAATTTATTATTAAAAGAAAAGCAGGTAGAACTGAACAGGAATTCAATCAACTCAGTGAACATGTCAATATCAATATTACACACTGTACTAATGGATGGCCAGTGTTTGTGAACTGAACGTATAACTGCTTGTAAATAAACATTGCTAAAAAGTGAAACCACATCCAGACTGACTAAAACATAGTTTTGTGGAAGAGTTCTTCTGTTAAATAATTCAAAAACCTGGAAGGAGTCCTTAATGAAATACTCATTATCATTATTGTATGCCTTGGTCAAGATATCTGTGAGGAAAGAAGCAATAAACTCAGTAGGAGAGTTAATAGAAGCGACAATAGGTCTCATTGTCAAGGTAGGCTTATGAATTTTAGGAAGAGTGTAGAATTTTGCTATGACAGAGTTATAAGAAGTTAATTTTTTCCTTGTGATCTCATCAATCTGTCTCTTATTATACAGTCTCTTAACAAAAGCGTTAGATTTGGATTGAATCGTCCTACTGGGATCTCTCGAGAGGAGAACATAGGAAGAATCGTTATCGATTATCTCCTGAGATAACTTGAGGTAATCCTCCTTTAACATAACAACAGTCACATTACCCTTATCAGACTTGGTAACAATTAACTCAGGGTGCATTTTCAGGAAACATCTTGCCTCAACCAACAAATTTCGAAAAAGAGAAGGATGGCAATCATCTTTATGAGCATGATTAGTAATAACATTAATGGACCTAGCAATAGCAAGACTTCTATTATCAACATCAGGAATTAGAGAAGAAATATAATCGATATCAGAGAGGATGGATTTAATTGGTATATCTATACCTAATTGAGGTTCCACACTGAATTTGGGGCCCAACGAAAGAAACTTCTCAACATTAGGGGGGATATTCACATTGGAAAGGTTTTTTATCCAAGAGGGCTTTGTCTTAAGAAAAGTACCATACCACTCGTCTCTTAAATTATTAAATTTATTTATGTTTTTTCTTTTAATATCATGAAAAGATCTATTATAATGTCTCAACTGTTTATGAATGAAATTATTGCAAATGAATTCATTTGTGTTATTAATTATATCAATTCTCAAACTCGAGAGATTGTTTTCAAGAGTAACAATCAACTTTTGATTAATATTAATTTCAATATTTAACAATTTGTATCCTAACCTGGTAAGTAAACTCCTAGTCACGTGTGTGTGTGTGTATCTTGTCTATAAATTAAATTTTCAATAGGAATGGTTGAATGTATGATATGACTCGGTAAAACGCCTGCTTTTCTACATTTTAGCAGGAAAATCCTTCTATTACGTTCCTTTGCCAACTTCATCTTAGTTTTAGACCATCTCTTCAACAAACCAACTGCATATATCCCATAGGTGGACTGAATATCATTGAAAAACCCCATCTTGCATGAAGCTGAAAAGCGAAAAACGCCGTGATCGTTGCTGATCAATTAGAATACAAACTGAAAAATATCTTATTGGGGATTGCAGCATAAGAGGAAAAAATACACTCTATTCAATTCTCCAAGCTTTCGTAAATCTTTATTTACATCATCAGGGAACTACAATAAGGAAAGAAAAACATAAATTATAAAAAGTGTTCATAAAAACATTTCTACAACTTACATTGATCGAGATTGCATCATTGATCTTGAACACAGGAAAAGTGCACAACAGAAAATCATTGAAGAAATAGGTCCAGTCGGCAATACATTTGCCAATTACTGGTAAACATTTTTATTAAAACATTATTAAAAAGTAAAAAGTTTAAAAAACATTCAAAATCGAGAATCCACACACCCACGCGGACTTGTGAGAATAATGGCGGAAACTAAAAATGTCAGGTTAAGTACACCAGTCATCATTACTAAATGAATGAAAAGAATCGATCTTTGCAATGACGCGAGACACTGAAACAATCGAATTGAAACTTTAAAGAGAATACAAGGGTGGTACCAAAATTATGGAAATGTATTTGAGTAATAATTCCAATGAAAAAATTATTTTAATCACGAAAATTAGTATGTGATTATTAATGTTGTTAATTATTATTATAAATATTATTATGGAGCTAATATTAATGGGGGAACAACTACAAAAAGGGAACACCTACAAAAAAGGGGGAACACCTACCATGATGCCACAAGTAAGAAACTAGTGAGAATTATTCATATTCTCATTATTAATATTATTGTCATTAATATGGAGACAATTGTGCTTATCAAGCGTTAGAAGGAGGGAGTAGAGATTACTCAAATTTTGAATGTCAGTCTTCTTATTCATACAACCTTCTTCCTGGAAGATGAAAGCCATTTCCAAAAACAGTCTTTTATTATAACTTCTCTCACGAGAAAGGATTTTAACTCCCTCAAAATCAATGACATGATCCAAAGAGGAGACATGATTAGCCAGAGAACATCTTTCAGGATGTAACCTTATATCACTCTTATGGAGGGATACACGGCTTGAAATTTTTTGGGAAGTTTGACCAATATATGATAGACCACAACTGTTACAACAAAGCTTATAAACAACATTACTACAATCCACAACAGGTATCTTGTCCTTCAAAGGACTATAAATTGACTTAACAATCAAGGAACTCCTGGAGGCAAACCTAACATTTTGTAAGTATTGTGAAAAAATTCTAGCAAGTCTAGGAGTAATTTCCTTTATATAAGGCAGAGAAACCGTTAAATCGGAAGGAATCGTTCTGGAGGATGAGAGAGGATCCAACTCAGTTGCACCTGCTGCGTCAATTGAATGTATTGAGGTTTGTGACAAAACAGAAGACGTATTGAAGATGATCTTTCTCAGTAACTGTTTTGGATAGGAATTGTCAAGGAACAAATTGAAGAGAATATTACGATTCTTATTTCTAAATACAGGGTCTGAGAGGTTCATAACTCTAGCTGTCATTTGTTTAACCAAGTTAACCTTTATGCTAAATTTATGGTAAGAATTGTAGTTGAGATATCTCCCAGAGCTACTTTGCTTTCTATACCAATCAATTATAATCACATTATCAGGAGACCTAGTCCATAAAGTATCTAAAAAGGGGACAGCCATGTTAGAGTTTTCTGTTTCGATAGTAAACTGAATGTAAGGATCATAACTGTTAAAGGTGAAAAGGAGATCTTCAGTGGAGTCCACAGGGCAAGCTAGGATTATATCATCTACATATTTCTTGATGAAAGGCACATTGAAAGGAAGTACCGGAAGGACCACGTCCAACAGATCATCCATTACATAGCACGCTAATATCGGAGAAATACTAGCACCCATAGGAGTACCAAAAGTCTGTTTGTAAAATTTATTATTAAAAGAAAAGCAGGTAGAACTGAACAGGAATTCAATCAACTCAGTGAACATGTCAATATCAATATTACACACTGTACTAATGGATGGCCAGTGTTTGTGAACTGAACGTATAACTGCTTGTAAATAAACATTGCTAAAAAGTGAAACCACATCCAGACTGACTAAAACATAGTTTTGTGGAAGAGTTCTTCTGTTAAATAATTCAATAACCTGGAAGGAGTCCTTAATGAAATACTCATTATCATTATTGTATGCCTTGGTCAAGATATCTGTGAGGAAAGAAGCAATAAACTCAGTAGGAGAGTTAATAGAAGCGACAATAGGTCTCATTGTCAAGGTAGGCTTATGAATTTTAGGAAGAGTGTAGAATTTTGCTATGACAGAGTTATAAGAAGTTAATTTTTTCCTTGTGATCTCATCAATCTGTCTCTTATTATACAGTCTCTGAACAAGAGCGTTAGATTTGGATTGAATCGTCCTACTGGGATCTCTCGAGAGGGGAACATAGGAAGAATCGTTATCGATTATCTCCTGAGATAACTTGAGGTAATCCTCCTTTAACATAACAACAGTCACATTACCCTTATCAGACTTGGTAACAATTAACTCAGGGTGCATTTTCAGGAAACATCTTGCCTCAACCAACAAATTTCGAAAAAGAGAAGGATGGCAATCATCTTTATGAGCATGATTAGTAATAACATTAATGGACCTAGCAATAGCAAGACTTCTATTATCAACATCAGGAATTAGAGAAGAAATATAATCGATATCAGAGAGGATGGATTTAATTGGTATATCTATACCTAATTGAGGTTCCACACTGAATTTGGGGCCCAACGAAAGAAACTTCTCAACATTAGGGGGGATATTCACATTGGAAAGGTTTTTTATCCAAGAGGGCTTTGTCTTAAGAAAAGTACCATACCACTCGTCTCTTAAATTATTAAATTTATTTATGTTTTTTCTTTTAATATCATGAAAAGATCTATTATAATGTCTCAACTGTTTATGAATGAAATTATTGCAAATGAATTCATTTGTGTTATTAATTATATCAATTCTCAAACTCGAGAGATTGTTTTCAAGAGTAACAATCAACTTTTGATTAATATTAATTTCAATATTTAACAATGTGTATCCTAACCTGGTAAGTAAACTCCTAGTCACGTGTGTGTGTGTGTATCTTGTCTATAAATTAAATTTTCAATAGGAATGGTTGAATGTATGATATGACTCGGTAAAACGCCTGCTTTTCTACATTTTAGCAGGAAAATCCTTCTATTACGTTCCTTTGCCAACTTCATCTTAGTTTTAGACCATCTCTTCAACAAACCAACTGCATATATCCCATAGGTGGACTGAATATCATTGAAAAACCCCATCTTGCATAAAGCTGAAAAGCGAAAAACGCCGTGATCGTTGCTGATCAATTAGAATACAAACTGAAAAATATCTTATTGGGGATTGCAGCATAAGAGGAAAAAATACACTCTATTCAATTCTCCAAGCTTTCGTAAATCTTTATTTACATCATCAGGGAACTACAATAAGGAAAGAAAAACAAAAATTATAAAAAATGTTCATAAAAACATTTCTACAACTTACATTGATCGAGATTGCATCATTGATCTTGAACACAGGAAAAGTGCACAACAGAAAATCATTGAAGAAATAGGTCCAGTCGGCAATACATTTGCCAATTACTGGTAAACATTTTTATTAAAACATTATAAAAAAGTAAAAAGTTTAAAAAACATTCAAAATCGAGAATCCACACACCCACGCGGACTTGTGAGAATAATGGCGGAAACTAAAAATGTCAGGTTAAGTACACCAGTCATCATTACTAAATGAATGAAAAGAATCGATCTTTGCAATGACGCGAGACACTGAAACAATCGAATTGAAACTTTAAAGAGAATACAAGGGTGGTACCAAAATTATGGAAATGTATTTGAGTAATAATTCCAATGAAAAAATTATTTTAATCACGAAAATTAGTATGTGATTATTAATGTTGTTAATTATTATTATAAATATTATTATGGAGCTAATATTAATGGGGGAACAACTACAAAAAGGGAACACCTACAAAAAAGGGGGAACACCTACCATGATGCCACAAGTAAGAAACTAGTGAGAATTATTCATATTCTCATTATTAATATTATTGTCATTAATATGGAGACAATTGTGCTTATCAAGCGTTAGAAGGAGGGAGTAGAGATTACTCAAATTTTGAATGTCAGTCTTCTTATTCATACAACCTTCTTCCTGGAAGATGAAAGCCATTTCCAAAAACAGTCTTTTATTATAACTTCTCTCACGAGAAAGGATTTTAACTCCCTCAAAATCAATGACATGATCCAAAGAGGAGACATGATTAGCCAGAGAACATCTTTCAGGATGTAACCTTATATCACTCTTATGGAGGGATACACGGCTTGAAATTTTTTGGGGAGTTTGACCAATATATGATATACCACAACTGTTACAACAAAGCTTATAAACAACATTACTACAATCCACAACAGGTATCTTGTCCTTCAAAGGACTATAAATTGACTTAACAATCAAGGAACTCCTGGAGGCAAACCTAACATTTTGTAAGTATTGTGAAAAAATTCTATCAAGTCTAGGAGTAATTTCCTTTATATAAGGCAGAGAAACCGTTAAATCGGAAGGAATCGTTCTGGAGGATGAGAGAGGATCCAACTCAGTTGCACCTGCTGCGTCAATTGAATGTATTGAGGTTTGTGACAAAACAGAAGACGTATTGAAGATGATCTTTCTCAGTAACTGTTTTGGATAGGAATTGTCAAGGAACAAATTAAAGAGAATATTACGATTCTTATTTCTAAATACAGGGTCTGAGAGGTTCATAACTCTAGCTGTCATTTGTTTAACCAAGTTAACCTTTATGCTAAATTTATGGTAAGAATTGTAGTTGAGATATCTCCCAGAGCTACTTTGTTTTCTATACCAATCAATTATAATCACATTATCAGGAGACCTAGTCCATAAAGTATCTAAAAAGGGGACAGCCATGTTAGAGTTTTCTGTTTCGATAGTAAACTGAATGTAAGGATCATAACTGTTAAAGGTGAAAAGGAGATCTTCAGTGGAGTCCACAGGGCAAGCTAGGATTATATCATCTACATATTTCTTGATGAAAGGCACATTGAAAGGAAGTACCGGAAGGACCACGTCCAACAGATCATCCATTACATAGCACGCTAATATCGGAGAAATACTAGCACCCATAGGAGTACCAAAAGTCTGTTTGTAAAATTTATTATTAAAAGAAAAGCAGGTAGAACTGAACAGGAATTCAATCAACTCAGTGAACATGTCAATATCAATATTACACACTGTACTAATGGATGGCCAGTGTTTGTGAACTGAACGTATAACTGCTTGTAAATAAACATTGCTAAAAAGTGAAACCACATCCAGACTGACTAAAACATAGTTTTGTGGAAGAGTTCTTCTGTTAAATAATGCAAAAACCTGGAAGGAGTCCTTAATGAAATACTCATTATCATTATTGTATGCCTTGGTCAAGATATCTGTGAGGAAAGAAGCAATAAACTCAGTAGGAGAGTTAATAGAAGCGACAATAGGTCTCATTGTCAAGGTAGGCTTATGAATTTTAGGAAGAGTGTAGAATTTTGCTATGACAGAGTTATAAGAAGTTAATTTTTTCCTTGTGATCTCATCAATCTGTCTCTTATTATACAGTCTCTTAACAAGAGCGTTAGATTTGGATTGAATCGTCCTACTGGGATCTCTCGAGAGGGGAACATAGGAAGAATCGTTATCGATTATCTCCTGAGATAACTTGAGGTAATCCTCCTTTAACATAACAACAGTCACATTACCCTTATCAGACTTGGTAACAATTAACTCAGGGTGCATTTTCAGGAAACATCTTGCCTCAACCAACAAATTTCGAAAAAGAGAAGGATGGCAATCATCTTTATGAGCATGATTAGTAATAACATTAATGGACCTAGCAATAGCAAGACTTCTATTATCAACATCAGGAATTAGAGAAGAAATATAATCGATATCAGAGAGGATGGATTTAATTGGTATATCTATACCTAATTGAGGTTCCACACTGAATTTGGGGCCCAACGAAAGAAACTTCTCAACATTAGGGGGGATATTCACATTGGAAAGGTTTTTTATCCAAGAGGGCTTTGTCTTAAGAAAAGTACCATACCACTCGTCTCTTAAATTATTAAATTTATTTATGTTTTTTCTTTTAATATCATGAAAAGATCTATTATAATGTCTCAACTGTTTATGAATGAAATTATGGCAAATGAATTCATTTGTGTTATTAATTATATCAATTCTCAAACTCGAGAGATTGTTTTCAAGAGTAACAATCAACTTTTGATTAATATTAATTTCAATATTTAACAATTTGTATCCTAACCTGGTAAGTAAACTCCTAGTCACGTGTGTGTGTGTATCTTGTCTATAAATTAAATTTTCAATAGGAATGGTTGAATGTATGATATGACTCGGTAAAACGCCTGCTTTTCTACATTTTAGCAGGAAAATCCTTCTATTACGTTCCTTTGCCAACTTCATCTTAGTTTTAGACCATCTCTTCAACAAACCAACTGCATATATCCCATAGGTGGACTGAATATCATTGAAAAACCCCATCTTGCATAAAGCTGAAAAGCGAAAAACGCCGTGATCGTTGCTGATCAATTAGAATACAAACTGAAAAATATCTTATTGGGGATTGCAGCATAAGAGGAAAAAATACACTCTATTCAATTCTCCAAGCTTTCGTAAATCTTTATTTACATCATCAGGGAACTACAATAAGGAAAGAAAAACATAAATTATAAAAAGTGTTCATAAAAACATTTCTACAACTTACATTGATCGAGATTGCATCATTGATCTTGAACACAGGAAAAGTGCACAACAGAAAATCATTGAAGAAATAGGTCCAGTCGGCAATACATTTGCCAATTACTGGTAAACATTTTTATTAAAACATTATAAAAAAGTAAAAAGTTTAAAAAACATTCAAAATCGAGAATCCACACACCCACGCGGACTTGTGAGAATAATGGCGGAAAATAAAAATGTCAGGTTAAGTACACCAGTCATCATTACTAAATGAATGAAAAGAATCGATCTTTGCAATGACGCGAGACACTGAAACAATCGAATTGAAACTTTAAAGAGAATACAAGGGTGGTACCAAAATTATGGAGATGTATTTGAGTAATAATTCCAATGAAAAAATTATTTTAATCACGAAAATTAGTATGTGATTATTAATGTTGTTAATTATTATTATAAATATTATTATGGAGCTAATATTAATGGGGGAACAACTACAAAAAGGGAACACCTACAAAAAAGGGGGAACACCTACCATGATGCCACAAGTAAGAAACTAGTGAGAATTATTCATATTCTCATTATTAATATTATTGTCATTAATATGGAGACAATTGTGCTTATCAAGCGTTAGAAGGAGGGAGTAGAGATTACTCAAATTTTGAATGTCAGTCTTCTTATTCATACAACCTTCTTCCTGGAAGATGAAAGCCATTTCCAAAAACAGTCTTTTATTATAACTTCTCTCACGAGAAAGGATTTTAACTCCCTCAAAATCAATGACATGATCCAAAGAGGAGACATGATTAGCCAGAGAACATCTTTCAGGATGTAACCTTATATCACTCTTATGGAGGGATACACGGCTTGAAATTTTTTGGGAAGTTTGACCAATATATGATAGACCACAACTGTTACAACAAAGCTTATAAACAACATTACTACAATCCACAACAGGTATCTTGTCCTTCAAAGGACTATAAATTGACTTAACAATCAAGGAACTCCTGGAGGCAAACCTAACATTTTGTAAGTATTGTGAAAAAATTCTAGCAAGTCTAGGAGTAATTTCCTTTATATAAGGCAGAGAAACCGTTAAATCGGAAGGAATCGTTCTGGAGGATGAGAGAGGATCCAACTCAGTTGCACCTGCTGCGTCAATTGAATGTATTGAGGTTTGTGACAAAACAGAAGACGTATTGAAAATGATCTTTCTCAGTAACTGTTTTGGATAGGAATTGTCAAGGAACAAATTAAAGAGAATATTACGATTCTTATTTCTAAATACAGGGTCTGAGAGGTTCATAACTCTAGCTGTCATTTGTTTAACCAAGTTAACCTTTATGCTAAATTTATGGTAAGAATTGTAGTTGAGATATCTCCCAGAGCTACTTTGTTTTCTATACCAATCAATTATAATCACATTATCAGGAGACCTAGTCCATAAAGTATCTAAAAAGGGGACAGCCATGTTAGAGTTTTCTGTTTCGATAGTAAACTGAATGTAAGGATCATAACTGTTAAAGGTGAAAAGGAGATCTTCAGTGGAGTCCACAGGGCAAGCTAGGATTATATCATCTACATATTTCTTGATGAAAGGCACATTGAAAGGAAGTACCGGAAGGACCACGTCCAACAGATCATCCATTACATAGCACGCTAATATCGGAGAAATACTAGCACCCATAGGAGTACCAAAAGTCTGTTTGTAAAATTTATTATTAAAAGAAAAGCAGGTAGAACTGAACAGGAATTCAATCAACTCAGTGAACATGTCAATATCAATATTACACACTGTACTAATGGATGGCCAGTGTTTGTGAACTGAACGTATAACTGCTTGTAAATAAACATTGCTAAAAAGTGAAACCACATCCAGACTGACTAAAACATAGTTTTGTGGAAGAGTTCTTCTGTTAAATAATTCAAAAACCTGGAAGGAGTCCTTAATGAAATACTCATTATCATTATTGTATGCCTTGGTCAAGATATCTGTGAGGAAAGAAGCAATAAACTCAGTAGGAGAGTTAATAGAAGCGACAATAGGTCTCATTGTCAAGGTAGGCTTATGAATTTTAGGAAGAGTGTAGAATTTTGCTATGACAGAGTTATAAGAAGTTAATTTTTTCCTTGTGATCTCATCAATCTGTCTCTTATTATACAGTCTCTTAACAAGAGCGTTAGATTGGGATTGAATCGTCCTACTGGGATCTCTCGAGAGGGGAACATAGGAAGAATCGTTATCGATTATCTCCTGAGATAACTTGAGGTAATCCTCCTTTAACATAACAACAGTCACATTACCCTTATCAGACTTGGTAACAATTAACTCAGGGTGCATTTTCAGGAAACATCTTGCCTCAACCAACAAATTTCGAAAAATAGAAGGATGGCAATCATCTTTATGAGCATGATTAGTAATAACATTAATGGACCTAGCAATAGCAAGACTTCTATTATCAACATCAGGAATTAGAGAAGAAATATAATCGATATCAGAGAGGATGGATTTAATTGGTATATCTATACCTAATTGAGGTTCCACACTGAATTTGGGGCCCAACGAAAGAAACTTCTCAACATTAGGGGGGATATTCACATTGGAAAGGTTTTTTATCCAAGAGGGCTTTGTCTTAAGAAAAGTACCATACCACTCGTCTCTTAAATTATTAAATTTATTTATGATTTTTCTTTTAATATCATGAAAAGATCTATTATAATGTCTCAACTGTTTATGAATGAAATTATTGCAAATGAATTCATTTGTGTTATTAATTATATCAATTCTCAAACTCGAGAGATTGTTTTCAAGAGTAACAATCAACTTTTGATTAATATTAATTTCAATATTTAACAATTTGTATCCTAACCTGGTAAGTAAACTCCTAGTCACGTGTGTGTGTGTATCTTGTCTATAAATTAAATTTTCAATAGGAATGGTTGAATGTATGATATGACTCGGTAAAACGCCTGCTTTTCTACATTTTAGCAGGAAAATCCTTCTATTACGTTCCTTTGCCAACTTCATCTTAGTTTTAGACCATCTCTTCAACAAACCAACTGCATATATCCCATAGGTGGACTGAATATCATTGAAAAACCCCATCTTGCATAAAGCTGAAAAGCGAAAAACGCCGTGATCGTTGCTGATCAATTAGAATACAAACTGAAAAATATCTTATTGGGGATTGCAGCATAAGAGGAAAAAATACACTCTATTCAATTCTCCAAGCTTTCGTAAATCTTTATTTACATCATCAGGGAACTACAATAAGGAAAGAAAAACATAAATTATAAAAAGTGTTCATAAAAACATTTCTACAACTTACATTGATCGAGATTGCATCATTGATCTTGAACACAGGAAAAGTGCACAACAGAAAATCATTGAAGAAATAGGTCCAGTCGGCAATACATTTGCCAATTACTGGTAAACATTTTTATTAAAACATTATAAAAAAGTAAAAAGTTTAAAAAACATTCAAAATCGAGAATCCACACACCCACGCGGACTTGTGAGAATAATGGCGGAAACTAAAAATGTCAGGTTAAGTACACCAGTCATCATTACTAAATGAATGAAAAGAATCGATCTTTGCAATGACGCGAGACACTGAAACAATCGAATTGAAACTTTAAAGAGAATACAAGGGTGGTACCAAAATTATGGAAATGTATTTGAGTAATAATTCCAATGAAAAAATTATTTTAATCACGAAAATTAGTATGTGATTATTAATGTTGTTAATTATTATTATAAATATTATTATGGAGCTAATATTAATGGGGGAACAACTACAAAAAGGGAACACCTACAAAAAAGGGGGAACACCTACCATGATGCCACAAGTAAGAAACTAGTGAGAATTATTCATATTATTGTCATTAATATGGAGACAATTGTGCTTATCAAGCGTTAGAAGGAGGGAGTAGAGATTACTCAAATTTTGAATGTCAGTCTTCTTATTCATACAACCTTCTTCCTGGAAGATGAAAGCCATTTCCAAAAACAGTCTTTTATTATAACTTCTCTCACGAGAAAGGATTTTAACTCCCTCAAAATCAATGACATGATCCAAAGAGGAGACATGATTAGCCAGAGAACATCTTTCAGGATGTAACCTTATATCACTCTTATGGAGGGATACACGGCTTGAAATTTTTTTGGGAAGTTTGACCAATATATGATAGACCACAACTGTTACAACAAAGCTTATAAACAACATTACTACAATCCACAACAGGTATCTTGTCCTTCAAAGGACTATAAATTGACTTAACAATCAAGGAACTCCTGGAGGCAAACCTAACATTTTGTAAGTATTGTGAAAAAATTCTAGCAAGTCTAGGAGTAATTTCCTTTATATAAGGCAGAGAAACCGTTAAATCGGAAGGAATCGTTCTGGAGGATGAGAGAGGATCCAACTCAGTTGCACCTGCTGCGTCAATTGAATGTATTGAGGTTTGTGACAAAACAGAAGACGTATTGAAGATGATCTTTCTCAGTAACTGTTTTGGATAGGAATTGTCAAGGAACAAATTAAAGAGAATATTACGATTCTTATTTCTAAATACAGGGTCTGAGAGGTTCATAACTCTAGCTGTCATTTGTTTAACCAAGTTAACCTTTATGCTAAATTTATGGTAAGAATTGTAGTTGAGATATCTCCCAGAGCTACTTTGTTTTCTATACCAATCAATTATAATCACATTATCAGGAGACCTAGTCCATAAAGTATCTAAAAAGGGGACAGCCATGTTAGAGTTTTCTGTTTCGATAGTAAACTGAATGTAAGGATCATAACTGTTAAAGGTGAAAAGGAGATCTTCAGTGGAGTCCACAGGGCAAGCTAGGATTATATCATCTACATATTTCTTGATGAAAGGCACATTGAAAGGAAGTACCGGAAGGACCACGTCCAACAGATCATCCATTACATAGCACGCTAATATCGGAGAAATACTAGCACCCATAGGAGTACCAAAAGTCTGTTTGTAAAATTTATTATTAAAAGAAAAGCAGGTAGAACTGAACAGGAATTCAATCAACTCAGTGAACATGTCAATATCAATATTACACACTGTACTAATGGATGGCCAGTGTTTGTGAACTGAACGTATAACTGCTTGTAAATAAACATTGCTAAAAAGTGAAACCACATCCAGACTGACTAAAACATAGTTTTGTGGAAGAGTTCTTCTGTTAAATAATTCAAAAACCTGGAAGGAGTCCTTAATGAAATACTCATTATCATTATTGTATGCCTTGGTCAAGATATTTGTGAGGAAAGAAGCAATAAACTCAGTAGGAGAGTTAATAGAAGCGACAATAGGTCTCATTGTCAAGGTAGGCTTATGAATTTTAGGAAGAGTGTAGAATTTTGCTATGACAGAGTTATAAGAAGTTAATTTTTTCCTTGTGATCTCATCAATCTGTCTCTTATTATACAGTCTCTTAACAAGAGCGTTAGATTTGGATTGAATCGTCCTACTGGGATCTCTCGAGAGGGGAACATAGGAAGAATCGTTATCGATTATCTCCTGAGATAACTTGAGGTAATCCTCCTTTAACATAACAACAGTCACATTACCCTTATCAGACTTGGTAACAATTAACTCAGGGTGCATTTTCAGGAAACATCTTGCCTCAACCAACAATTTTCGAAAAAGAGAAGGATGGCAATCATCTTTATGAGCATGATTAGTAATAACATTAATGGACCTAGCAATAGCAAGACTTCTATTATCAACATCAGGAATTAGAGAAGAAATATAATCGATATCAGAGAGGATGGATTTAATTGGTATATCTATACCTAATTGAGGTTCCACACTGAATTTGGGGCCCAACGAAAGAAACTTCTCAACATTAGGGGGGATATTCACATTGGAAAGGTTTTTTATCCAAGAGGGCTTTGTCTTAAGAAAAGTACCATACCACTCGTCTCTTAAATTATTAAATTTATTTATGTTTTTTCTTTTAATATCATGAAAAGATCTATTATAATGTCTCAACTGTTTATGAATGAAATTATTGCAAATGAATTCATTTGTGTTATTAATTATATCAATTCTCAAACTCGAGAGATTGTTTTCAAGAGTAACAATCAACTTTTGATTAATATTAATTTCAATATTTAACAATTTGTATCCTAACCTGGTAAGTAATGTTGTATGAATAAGAAGACTGACATTCAAAATTTGAGTAATCTCTACTCCCTCCTTCTAACGCTTGATAAGCACAATTGTCTCCATATTAATGACAATAATATTAATAATGAGAATATGAATAATTCTCACTAGTTTCTTACTTGTGGCATCATGGTAGGTGTTCCCCCTTTTTTGTAGGTGTTCCCCCATTAATATTAGCTTCATAATAATATTTATAATAATAATTAACAACATTAATAATCACATACTAATTTTCGTGATTAAAATAATTTTTTCATTGGAATTATTACTCAAATACATTTCCATAATTTTGGTACCACCCTTGTATTTTCTTTAAAGTTTCAATTCGATTGTTTCAGTGTCTCGCGTCATTGCAAAGATCGATTCTTTTCATTCATTTAGTAATGATGACTGGTGTACTTAACCTGACATTTTTAGTTTCCGCCATTATTCTCACAAGTCCGCGTGGGTGTGTGGATTCTCGATTTCGAATGTTTTTTAAACTTTTTACTTTTTTATAATGTTTTAATAAAAATGTTTACCAGTAATTGGCAAATGTATTGCCGACTGGACCTATTTCTTCAATGATTTTCTGTTGTGCACTTTTCCTGTGTTCAAGATCAATGATGCAATCTCGATCAATGTAAGTTGTAGAAATGTTTTTATGAACACTTTTTATAATTTATGTTTTTCTTTCCTTATTGTAGTTCCCTGATGATGTAAATAAAGATTTACGAAAGCTTGGAGAATTGAATAGAGTGTATTTTTTCCTCTTATGCTGCAATCCCCAATAAGATATTTTTCAGTTTGTATTCTAATTGGTCAGCAACGATCACGGCGTTTTTCGCTTTTCAGCTTCATGCAAGATGGGGTTTTTCAATGATATTCAGTCCACCTATGGGATATATGCAGTTGGTTTGTTGAAGAGATGGTCTAAAACTAAGATGAAGTTGGCAAAGGAACGTAATAGAAGGATTTTCCTGCTAAAATGTAGAAAAGCAGGCGTTTTACCGAGTCATATCATACATTCAACCATTCCTATTGAAAATTTAATTTATAGACAAGATACACACACACACACGTGACTAGGAGTTTACTTACCAGGTTAGGATACAAATTGTTAAATATTGAAATTAATATTAATCAAAAGTTGATTGTTACTCTTGAAAACAATCTCTCGAGTTTGAGAATTGATATAATTAATAACACAAATGAATTCATTTGCAATAATTTCATTCATAAACAGTTGAGACATTATAATAGATCTTTTCATGATATTAAAAGAAAAAACATAAATAAATTTAATAATTTAAGAGACGAGTGGTATGGTACTTTTCTTAAGACAAAGCCCTCTTGGATAAAAAACCTTTCCAATGTGAATATCCCCCCTAATGTTGAGAAGTTTCTTTCGTTGGGCCCCAAATTCAGTGTGGAACCTCAATTAGGTATAGATATACCAATTAAATCCATCCTCTCTGATATCGATTATATTTCTTCTCTAATTCCTGATGTTGATAATAGAAGTCTTGCTATTGCTAGGTCCATTAATGTTATTACTAATCATGCTCATAAAGATGATTGCCATCCTTCTCTTTTTCGAAATTTTTTGGTTGAGGCAAGATGTTTCCTGAAAATGCACCCTGAGTTAATTGTTACCAAGTCTGATAAGGGTAATGTGACTGTTGTTATGTTAAAGGAGGATTACCTCAAGTTATCTCAGGAGATAATCGATAACGATTCTTCCTATGTTCCCCTCTCGAGAGATCCCAGTAGGACGATTCAATCCAAATCTAACGCTCTTGTTAAGAGACTGTATAATAAGAGACAGATTGATGAGATCACAAGGAAAAAATTAACTTCTTATAACTCTGTCATAGCAAAATTCTACACTCTTCCTAAAATTCATAAGCCTACCTTGACAATGAGACCTATTGTCGCTTCTATTAACTCTCCTACTGAGTTTATTGCTTCTTTCCTCACAGATATCTTGACCAAGGCATACAATAATGATAATGAGTATTTCATTAAGGACTCCTTCCAGGTTTTTGAATTATTTAACAGAAGAACTCTTCCACAAAACTATGTTTCAGTCAGTCTGGATGTGGTTTCACTTTTTAGCAATGTTTATTTACAAGCAGTTATACGTTCAGTTCACAAACACTGGCCATCCATTAGTACAGTGTGTAATATTGATATTGACATGTTCACTGAGTTGATTGAATTCCTGTTCAGTTCTACCTGCTTTTCTTTTAATAATAAATTTTACAAACAGACTTTTGGTACTCCTATGGGTGCTAGTATTTCTCCGATATTAGCGTGCTATGTAATGGATGATCTGTTGGACGTGGTCCTTCCGGTACTTCCTTTCAATGTGCCTTTCATCAAGAAATATGTAGATGATATAATCCTAGCTTGCCCTGTGGACTCCACTGAAGATCTCCTTTTCACCTTTAACAGTTATGATCCTTACATTCAGTTTACTATCGAAACAGAAAACTCTAACATGGCTGTCCCCTTTTTAGATACTTTATGGACTAGGTCTCCTGATAATGTGATTATAATTGATTGGTATAGAAAACAAAGTAGCTCTGGGAGATATCTCAACTACAATTCTTACCATAAATTTAGCATAAAGGTTAACTTGGTTAAACAAATGACAGCTAGAGTTATGAACCTCTCAGACCCTGTATTCAGAAATAAGAATCGTAATATTCTCTTTAATTTGTTCCTTGACAATTCCTATCCAAAACAGTTACTGAGAAAGATCATCTTCAATACGTCTTCTGTTTTGTCACAAACCTCAATACATTCAATTGACGCAGCAGGTGCAACTGAGTTGGATCCTCTCTCATCCTCCAGAACGATTCCTTCCGATTTAACGGTTTCTCTGCCTTATATAAAGGAAATTACTCCTAGACTTGCTAGAATTTTTTCACAATACTTACAAAATGTTAGGTTTGCCTCCAGGAGTTCCTTGATTGTTAAGTCAATTTATAGTCCTTTGAAGGACAAGATACCTGTTGTGGATTGTAGTAATGTTGTTTATAAGCTTTGTTGTAACAGTTGTGGTCTATCATATATTGGTCAAACTTCCCAAAAAATTTCAAGCCGTGTATCCCTCCATAAGAGTGATATAAGGTTACATCCTGAAAGATGTTCTCTGGCTAATCATGTCTCCTCTTTGGATCATGTCATTGATTTTGAGGGAGTTAAAATCCTTTCTCGTGAGAGAAGTTATAATAAAAGACTGTTTTTGGAAATGGCTTTCATCTTCCAGGAAGAAGGTTGTATGAATAAGAAGACTGACATTCAAAATTTGAGTAATCTCTACTCCCTCCTTCTAACGCTTGATAAGCACAATTGTCTCCATATTAATGACAATAATATTAATAATGAGAATATGAATAATTCTCACTAGTTTCTTACTTGTGGCATCATGGTAGGTGTTCCCCCTTTTTTGTAGGTGTTCCCTTTTTGTAGTTGTTCCCCCATTAATATTAGCTCCATAATAATATTTATAATAATAATTAACAACATTAATAATCACATACTAATTTTCGTGATTAAAATAATTTTTTCATTGGAATTATTACTCAAATACATTTCCATAATTTTGGTACCACCCTTGTATTCTCTTTAAAGTTTCAATTCGATTGTTTCAAAGTCTCGCGTCATTGCAAAGATCGATTCTTTTCATTCATTTAGTAATGATGACTGGTGTACTTAACCTGACATTTTTAGTTTCCGCCATTATTCTCACAAGTCCGCGTGGGTGTGTGGATTCTCGATTTTGAATGTTTTTTAAACTTTTTACTTTTTTATAATGTTTTAATAAAAATGTTTACCAGTAATTGGCAAATGTATTGCCGACTGGACCTATTTCTTCAATGATTTTCTGTTGTGCACTTTTCCTGTGTTCAAGATCAATGATGCAATCTCGATCAATGTAAGTTGTAGAAATGTTTTTATGAACACTCCTTATAATTTATGTTTTTCTTTCCTTATTGTAGTTCCCTGATGATGTAAATAAAGATTTACGAAAGCTTGGAGAATTGAATAGAGTGTATTTTTTCCTCTTATGCTGCAATCCCCAATAAGATATTTTTCAGTTTGTATTCTAATTGATCAGCAACGATCACGGCATTTTTCGCTTTTCAGCTTTATGCAAGATGGGGTTTTTCAATGATATTCAGTCCACCTATGGGATATATGCAGTTGGTTTGTTGAAGAGATGGTCTAAAACTAAGATGAAGTTGGCAAAGGAACGTAATAGAAGGATTTTCCTGCTAAAATGTAGAAAAGCAGGCGTTTTACCGAGTCATATCATACATTCAACCATTCCTATTGAAAATTTAATTTATAGACAAGATACACACACACACGTGACTAGGAGTTTACTTACCAGGTTAGGATACAAATTGTTAAATATTGAAATTAATATTAATCAAAAGTTGATTGTTACTCTTGAAAACAATCTCTCGAGTTTGAGAATTGATATAATTAATAACACAAATGAATTCATTTGCAATAATTTCATTCATAAACAGTTGAGACATTATAATAGATCTTTTCATGATATTAAAAGAAAAAACATAAATAAATTTAATAATTTAAGAGACGAGTGGTATGGTACTTTTCTTAAGACAAAGCCCTCTTGGATAAAAAACCTTTCCAATGTGAATATCCCCCCTAATGTTGAGAAGTTTCTTTCGTTGGGCCCCAAATTCAGTGTGGAACCTCAATTAGGTATAGATATACCAATTAAATCCATCCTCTCTGATATCGATTATATTTCTTCTCTAATTCCTGATGTTGATAATAGAAGTCTTGCTATTGCTAGGTCCATTAATGTTATTACTAATCATGCTCATAAAGATGATTGCCATCCTTCTCTTTTTCGAAATTTGTTGGTTGAGGCAAGATGTTTCCTGAAAATGCACCCTGAGTTAATTGTTACCAAGTCTGATAAGGGTAATGTGACTGTTGTTATGTTAAAGGAGGATTACCTCAAGTTATCTCAGGAGATAATCGATAACGATTCTTCCTATGTTCCCCTCTCGAGAGATCCCAGTAGGACGATTCAATCCAAATCTAACGCTCTTGTTAAGAGACTGTATAATAAGAGACAGATTGATGAGATCACAAGGAAAAAATTAACTTCTTATAACTCTGTCATAGCAAAATTCTACACTCTTCCTAAAATTCATAAGCCTACCTTGACAATGAGACCTATTGTCGCTTCTATTAACTCTCCTACTGAGTTTATTGCTTCTTTCCTCACAGATATCTTGACCAAGGCATACAATAATGATAATGAGTATTTCATTAAGGACTCCTTCCAGGTTTTTGAATTATTTAACAGAAGAACTCTTCCACAAAACTATGTTTTAGTCAGTCTGGATGTGGTTTCACTTTTTAGCAATGTTTATTTACAAGCAGTTATACGTTCAGTTCACAAACACTGGCCATCCATTAGTACAGTGTGTAATATTGATATTGACATGTTCACTGAGTTGATTGAATTCCTGTTCAGTTCTACCTGCTTTTCTTTTAATAATAAATTTTACAAACAGACTTTTGGTACTCCCATGGGTGCTAGTATTTCTCCAATATTAGCGTGCTATGTAATGGATGATCTGTTGGACGTGGTCCTTCCGGTACTTCCTTTCAATGTGCCTTTCATCAAGAAATATGTAGATGATATAATCCTAGCTTGCCCTGTGGACTCCACTGAAGATCTCCTTTTCACCTTTAATAGTTATGATCCTTACATTCAGTTTACTATCGAAACAGAAAACTCTAACATGGCTGTCCCCTTTTTAGATACTTTATGGACTAGGTCTCCTGATAATGTGATTATAATTGATTGGTATAGAAAACAAAGTAGCTCTGGGAGATATCTCAACTACAATTCTTACCATAAATTTAGCATAAAGGTTAACTTGGTTAAACAAATGACAGCTAGAGTTATGAACCTCTCAGACCCTGTATTTAGAAATAAGAATCGTAATATTCTCTTTAATTTGTTCCTTGACAATTCCTATCCAAAACAGTTACTGAGAAAGATCATCTTCAATACGTCTTCTGTTTTGTCACAAACCTCAATACATTCAATTGACGCAGCAGGTGCAACTGAGTTGGATCCTCTCTCATCCTCCAGAACGATTCCTTCCGATTTAACGGTTTCTCTGCCTTATATAAAGGAAATTACTCCTAGACTTGCTAGAATTTTTTCACAATACTTACAAAATGTTAGGTTTGCCTCCAGGAGTTCCTTGATTGTTAAGTCAATTTATAGTCCTTTGAAGGACAAGATACCTGTTGTGGATTGTAGTAATGTTGTTTATAAGCTTTGTTGTAACAGTTGTGGTCTATCATATATTGGTCAAACTTCCCAAAAAATTTCAAGCCGTGTATCCCTCCATAAGAGTGATATAAGGTTACATCCTGAAAGATGTTCTCTGGCTAATCATGTCTCCTCTTTGGATCATGTCATTGATTTTGAGGGAGTTAAAATCCTTTCTCGTGAGAGAAGTTATAATAAAAGACTGTTTTTGGAAATGGCTTTCATCTTCCAGGAAGAAGGTTGTATGAATAAGAAGACTGACATTCAAAATTTGAGTAATCTCTACTCCCTCCTTCTAACGCTTGATAAGCACAATTGTCTCCATATTAATGACAATAATATTAATAATGAGAATATGAATAATTCTCACTAGTTTCTTACTTGTGGCATCATGGTAGGTGTTCCCCCTTTTTTGTAGGTGTTCCCTTTTTGTAGTTGTTCCCCCATTAATATTAGCTCCATAATAATATTTATAATAATAATTAACAACATTAATAATCACATACTAATTTTCGTGATTAAAATAATTTTTTCATTGGAATTATTACTCAAATACATTTCCATAATTTTGGTACCACCCTTGTATTCTCTTTAAAGTTTCAATTCGATTGTTTCAGTGTCTCGCGTCATTGCAAAGATCGATTCTTTTCATTCATTTAGTAATGATGACTGGTGTACTTAACCTGACATTTTTAGTTTCCGCCATTATTCTCACAAGTCCGCGTGGGTGTGTGGATTCTCGATTTTGAATGTTTTTTAAACTTTTTACTTTTTTATAATGTTTTAATAAAAATGTTTACCAGTAATTGGCAAATGTATTGCCGACTGGACCTATTTCTTCAATGATTTTCTGTTGTGCACTTTTCCTGTGTTCAAGATCAATGATGCAATCTCGATCAATGTAAGTTGTAGAAATGTTTTTATGAACACTTTTTATAATTTATGTTTTTCTTTCCTTATTGTAGTTCCCTGATGATGTAAATAAAGATTTACGAAAGCTTGGAGAATTGAATAGAGTGTATTTTTTCCTCTTATGCTGCAATCCCCAATAAGATATTTTTCAGTTTGTATTCTAATTGATCAGCAACGATCACGGCGTTTTTCGCTTTTCAGCTTTATGCAAGATGGGGTTTTTCAATGATATTCAGTCCACCTATGGGATATATGCAGTTGGTTTGTTGAAGAGATGGTCTAAAACTAAGATGAAGTTGGCAAAGGAACGTAATAGAAGGATTTTCCTGCTAAAATGTAGAAAAGCAGGCGTTTTACCGAGTCATATCATACATTCAACCATTCCTATTGAAAATTTAATTTATAGACAAGATACACACACACACGTGACTAGGAGTTTACTTACCAGGTTAGGATACAAATTGTTAAATATTGAAATTAATATTAATCAAAAGTTGATTGTTACTCTTGAAAACAATCTCTCGAGTTTGAGAATTGATATAATTAATAACACAAATGAATTCATTTGCAATAATTTCATTCATAAACAGTTGAGACATTATAATAGATCTTTTCATGATATTAAAAGAAAAAACATAAATAAATTTAATAATTTAAGAGACGAGTGGTATGGTACTTTTCTTAAGACAAAGCCCTCTTGGATAAAAAACCTTTCCAATGTGAATATCCCCCCTAATGTTGAGAAGTTTCTTTCGTTGGGCCCCAAATTCAGTGTGGAACCTCAATTAGGTATAGATATACCAATTAAATCCATCCTCTCTGATATCGATTATATTTCTTCTCTAATTCCTGATGTTGATAATAGAAGTCTTGCTATTGCTAGGTCCATTAATGTTATTACTAATCATGCTCATAAAGATGATTGCCATCCTTCTCTTTTTCGAAATTTGTTGGTTGAGGCAAGATGTTTCCTGAAAATGCACCCTGAGTTAATTGTTACCAAGTCTGATAAGGGTAATGTGACTGTTGTTATGTTAAAGGAGGATTACCTCAAGTTATCTCAGGAGATAATCGATAACGATTCTTCCTATGTTCCCCTCTCGAGAGATCCCAGTAGGACGATTCAATCCAAATCTAACGCTCTTGTTAAGAGACTGTATAATAAGAGACAGATTGATGAGATCACAAGGAAAAAATTAACTTCCTATAACTCTGTCATAGCAAAATTCTACACTCTTCCTAAAATTCATAAGCCTACCTTGACAATGAGACCTATTGTCGCTTCTATTAACTCTCCTACTGAGTTTATTGCTTCTTTCCTCACAGATATCTTGACCAAGGCATACAATAATGATAATGAGTATTTCATTAAGGACTCCTTCCAGGTTTTTGAATTATTTAACAGAAGAACTCTTCCACAAAACTATGTTTTAGTCAGTCTGGATGTGGTTTCACTTTTTAGCAATGTTTATTTACAAGCAGTTATACGTTCAGTTCACAAACACTGGCCATCCATTAGTACAGTGTGTAATATTGATATTGACATGTTCACTGAGTTGATTGAATTCCTGTTCAGTTCTACCTGCTTTTCTTTTAATAATAAATTTTACAAACAGACTTTTGGTACTCCTATGGGTGCTAGTATTTCTCCGATATAAGCGTGCTATGTAATGGATGATCTGTTGGACGTGGTCCTTCCGGTACTTCCTTTCAATGTGCCTTTCATCAAGAAATATGTAGATGATATAATCCTAGCTTGCCCTGTGGACTCCACTGAAGATCTCCTTTTCACCTTTAACAGTTATGATCCTTACATTCAGTTTACTATCGAAACAGAAAACTCTAACATGGCTGTCCCCTTTTTAGATACTTTATGGACTAGGTCTCCTGATAATGTGATTATAATTGATTGGTATAGAAAACAAAGTAGCTCTGGGAGATATCTCAACTACAATTCTTACCATAAATTTAGCATAAAGGTTAACTTGGTTAAACAAATGACAGCTAGAGTTATGAACCTCTCAGACCCTGTATTTAGAAATAAGAATCGTAATATTCTCTTTAATTCGTTCCTTGACAATTCCTATCCAAAACAGTTACTGAGAAAGATCATCTTCAATACGTCTTCTGTTTTGTCACAAACCTCAATACATTCAATTGACGCAGCAGGTGCAACTGAGTTGGATCCTCTCTCATCCTCCAGAACGATTCCTTCCGATTTAACGGTTTCTCTGCCTTATATAAAGGAAATTACTCCTAGACTTGCTAGAATTTTTTCACAATACTTACAAAATGTTAGGTTTGCCTCCAGGAGTTCCTTGATTGTTAAGTCAATTTATAGTCCTTTGAAGGACAAGATACCTGTTGTGGATTGTAGTAATGTTGTTTATAAGCTTTGTTGTAACAGTTGTGGTCTATCATATATTGGTCAAACTTCCCAAAAAATTTCAAGCCGTGTATCCCTCCATAAGAGTGATATAAGGTTACATCCTGAAAGATGTTCTCTGGCTAATCATGTCTCCTCTTTGGATCATGTCATTGATTTTGAGGGAGTTAAAATCCTTTCTCGTGAGAGAAGTTATAATAAAAGACTGTTTTTGGAAATGGCTTTCATCTTCCAGGAAGAAGGTTGTATGAATAAGAAGACTGACATTCAAAATTTGAGTAATCTCTACTCCCTCCTTCTAACGCTTGATAAGCACAATTGTCTCCATATTAATGACAATAATATTAATAATGAGAATATGAATAATTCTCACTAGTTTCTTACTTGTGGCATCATGGTAGGTGTTCCCCCTTTTTTGTAGGTGTTCCCTTTTTGTAGTTGTTCCCCCATTAATATTAGCTCCATAATAATATTTATAATAATAATTAACAACATTAATAATCACATACTAATTTTCGTGATTAAAATAATTTTTTCATTGGAATTATTACTCAAATACATTTCCATAATTTTGGTACCACCCTTGTATTCTCTTTAAAGTTTCAATTCGATTGTTTCAGTGTCTCGCGTCATTGCAAAGATCGATTCTTTTCATTCATTTAGTAATGATGACTGGTGTACTTAACCTGACATTTTTAGTTTCCGCCATTATTCTCACAAGTCCGCGTGGGTGTGTGGATTCTCGATTTTGAATGTTTTTTAAACTTTTTACTTTTTTATAATGTTTTAATAAAAATGTTTACCAGTAATTGGCAAATGTATTGCCGACTGGACCTATTTCTTCAATGATTTTCTGTTGTGCACTTTTCCTGTGTTCAAGATCAATGATGCAATCTCGATCAATGTAAGTTGTAGAAATGTTTTTATGAACACTTTTTATAATTTATGTTTTTCTTTCCTTATTGTAGTTCCCTGATGATGTAAATAAAGATTTACGAAAGCTTGGAGAATTGAATAGAGTGTATTTTTTCCTCTTATGCTGCAATCCCCAATAAGATATTTTTCAGTTTGTATATATATATATATATATATATGTATATATATATATATATATATATATATATGTATATATATATATATATGTATATATATATATATATATATATATATATATATATATATATATATATATATATATATATGTATATAATTTTTTTATATTACGACTGAAAAATGCTATATAGGTGGGGATAACGGGGATTTCAGTCCAAAGAATCAACGCCAAGATCTTTTATTTACAAAATGCCGCCAAGCTTTCGTGTCCTTTTGACACTTCTTCAGGGCACTATAATACATATACAAATATAAATATGATTTAAAAATAGAGAAATAAATATAAGTACTTACATGTAAAATATTTTAAGTAAATTCAATATAAATGATCATTAAAAAATTTGTAAATGTAAAAATAAATATAATTATAATATACTTGATGTCATATTTCACATAAGACAAATCGATACATAATTTGTTTGTTCGTTACTTAGTTATTTTAATTTTTTTAGGTTACTTTATAATTATTAAATGAAGATTGAATTTGAGGTTAGATTATAACCTTATAAAATGACTTTGACAGATAATTTGTTTTTGACGTTAATAGGAAAGGAAATAAGGTTAGATTATAACCTGTGAAAATGACTTTGACAAATAATTTCTTATATTTTGACCTTAATAGAAGTGAATTTAATTTTCATGAAATGATCATATAAATAATGAAAAATTATCTAATTTGTTCAATATTCAAAAGGTAGCTATAAATATTACTAAGATTTTCAATGTCACTTTTCTTATTCATACTATTATTTGCCTTGTTGATTTCAACCATTTCAAGAAAATATCTTTTAGACATATTTTGTTCAGTATGTAGAACTTTAGCTTCATTAAATAACATTTTATGGCCTGTTTCGATGGAATGCTGTGTTAATGCACATGATTTTTTGTTAAGTTTTATATCACTTTTATGAGATGTGATGCGATTAGTCAAATTTCTAGAGCTGGTACCGATGTAGTTAAGATCACAGTTATTGCATTTTATTTCATAGACTACATTTGATGTTTTTAAGTCAGGTGTAGAATCTTTCAATTTAATATTTAAATTTCCAATCGTTTTTATATTTTTCTGTGTTATCTTCATATTAGTTTCATTTTTGAAAAGTTTTATTATGTTCTTTGATAAATTTTCAATATTTGGAATTGATAGGTAATTAATATTTTCTACATTTGTATTCCTATCTGTTTCATTGCTAGAGATATTATCATGAATAGTTCTATCAGAAATAGTGTTGAAAAGAATTCTATTTAGAAGTGATTTAGGATAAGAATTTTCTAATAAGATATCACGTGAAATTCTTGAATTTTTTTGTTTTAAAGAAGGGTGAACTAGTTTTTCAATTCTTTTTTTTAAACAAATAATGAGATTAATTTTCATTTTCTTCGTATGAAAAGAAATATTCAAAAATTGATATGGACATAACTTAAATTGAATTCATGTTGTAGTTTTATAAATATAAGTAGTTTTAGATAAAATGTTTATATTGAATATATAAACAATTTAGACCATTTATAGGATTATAAAAATACTCAAATAATATTTATAAATAATAAAGCTTACGATGGATAGGAAATATCATTAAAAGAATGTAGAAATAGACACTAAATAAAATTAAAAACTTAAGAATTCGATAGTAAATAGGAAATCAGCATACACATGAATTTATATAGCAACCAGAAAAAAGACAAAAGGAAGTTGTTGATTGAGGAAGCGTTAGTAGATGTTTGGTGATTAACGAGAGAGGATATATTACTATAATTATAACAAAATTTAGATGAAATTAGCAAAATTATGTTTTAAAAACTCCTAAAACAGAAATGGAAGTAGCAAATGAAGTTCTAACTATCCAGTGAATAGTAAGAAATTACATATAAACTACAAAATAAGATATATAATAAGTTATTATAAAAGAACAGAAACTGGATACAATATCCAAATCAAATATTAAGTTAACTTGGAACTAAACTTAATTAAAAACTTGCTAGAAGAATTATTAAGATTGCAAGAAATCTAATTATGAGAAAATAATCAAATATGCAGTATACATCAAGAATTGGCTCCTAGAAGAGAAACAGCGTCGCCTGGACGAAAAATCTGCAAGGCAGGTTTTTTTTGAAGACAGCATTTCAAGAAGGAAACTAGTGGGGTTTTAAAAGGTTAGTGTGGTTTTTTCGTATTGTTGGTACCAACTTTAACATTACATTTATTTGTACATATGATATATTATGAAAAGTATTAAAAAACATCTAAACTAATTTAAAGCTTAAAATACAGATCTGATAAAAAGTAAATCAAACTATAGTACTTACCTTTGTTTTTTCGAATGAAGTTTTTCATTTCTTTTCCCAATTGTATATTTGTATATAAGCATTTCATTAATTAATTATTCTGTTCAATGTCATACACATATTTTCTGATCAATACTATTTATTATGTTATTAGAGCTGTTCACTAAAAGAATGTTTCTACTTACTTCTTTTTCAACTGATATGCATAACATCTGTTCTCACAGTGAGATGCAAGGTAGACTATCTTATTGAGAATTTTATCCATAAGCGCATCAGATAAAGACTCCAGATAAAATATTGAAGGTCACTATTATATATAAAAAAAACCATAGATAAAATATATGAGATAAGAGTTAAAATTTCTGCCAGAATCCAAAGGGTGTACAGAGTACCTCATGCTCACCGAAGAAATACAATAACAAAAATAAAACAATATCATTATAATAAATTTTTCTATGCATTAATAATAACATAAATACTAATAACCTATATGCATATACATATATAAATTATAAATATGACATCCTAACGTACTGAATATACATATGTAATATGTTAGATGATACGGGAGTAAATAACACACAATTTGATTGATCTAAAAATAGAAAAATCGACAATTAAAGGTTTTTTACTTCCAATATTTTAGTAGGTCGACACTGTATTACTTTTATGAAGTTTGCTATTAGATTCTTCAAATAAATCACTTCACGAGCAGGTTTAAATTATGTATCGCCAATGTGCTATCTGTCACTGTCACCCTTCGTGTGCTACGTCATACTTGTTAGGCGGCGTTCATATACTCGTTTATTGGGCTACGTACACCATACAGTATACAAAGCTTACATCTCCCCCCCTCAAAGGTGCAAATTGGCTGGGGTAAATTTGACTAATCAAACTGGGGAATGAGCTTTGTCACATGGTACAATCCCAAGGACTTTTTATTCTTTCCAGTGTCGATTCTACATAGTGAATCTGATATCATTTCTTCTATCTCAAAAGGACCAATTCTAATTTCATCCATTTTAGATCTGTTCAACTTATTACAGTCCATTATGTAAACCATATCACCTTTTTGAAACTTGTAATCTATTCTATTTTTGTCATAAATGGCCTTGTTCAATTCATGTGATTTTTTTGTATCCTGAAATTGATCAATCTCCAACATCAAGTTTTTGCAGTGTTTAACACTGTCATTACTGTTCTTGTCTTCTTTGAACCAGCACAAATCTTCAGAGTGAAATCTGTTTTTCTTTCCCATCTTGTAACATATTTGACATGATGTTTTTTTTCTACATTCTGATTTAGTGGAGCTATTCTTCTCAGTAAAATGGTTTTGTACGTTTTTATTGTGATTTTCCGTAGGACACTAAACAGAAGAGTTGGGTCTGTCACCTCTTGTCTATCTAGTTTACTTGTAATATAAGTTGGCAATCCTGCGACAATTAAGTCAGTAAGAGTCCTGGTATCTATATCACCATTATATTCTAATAACAATTTCTGCTTTTTCAATGCATATTCCAGCAGAGAGCCATTTAAATGTTTGAAACTCAGTGCATACATTACAGAGGACCAGCTTTTATCTGCAAACGTGTTTAGAAAACTCGCTTGCCATATTTTCCACAGCGAGTTTAAACTGTGTTCAATCAACATAGACTCATACCAGTCACCTTCTGAATCATTCAAAAATAATCTCAAAGCACTAATTTTGTCTGTATCACCATTTAAATCAAATCTTGCACATTCACTTTCAAAACTTTGTAACCATTGTTTGGCATTAGTGATCTTGTTATCAAACTTCTTTAAAACAAATTTTTCATTTAATTTGCTTAAATTGTTACGTTTTTCGTTGTTTACATTGGATTTTTCGCTCAATTTCTCTAAAATTTCCAATAATTTTCCCTCTGTAATAGATTGGCTTGTGACTTGAGTCATTTCTTGTAATAAATAATCATTAAACACCATATTACCAGCATCATCTTCGTATAATGCTAAAACATCGCTTGGCATGGACATCCATACCTTTCTATTATGACCTCTTCTCTGTAATGTTTTTTTTATTTTCAAAAATTCTGGTAACTTTATTAATTGAAGGTGGTGTTTCGCTGCTTGGAAACATGGCGGTATGAGATATGTTATTCCATCCTCTTTTGTTATTGATTTTATAATTATGATGTTATTCCTCGGATCTTCATCTGCTGCCAGCTCAACTTCAAATTGTAATCTTGCCATGATCTACTATTATCCAATCAAACTCTGACAATTGTCGATTTGTAATATGTTAGATGATACGGGAGTAAATAACACACAATTTGATTGATCTAAAAATAGAAAAATCGACAATTAAAGGTTTTTTACTTCCAATATTTTAGTAGGTCGACACTGTATTACTTTTATGAAGTTTGCTATTAGATTCTTCAAATAAATCACTTCACGAGCAGGTTTAAATTATGTATCGCCAATGTGCTATCTGTCACTGTCACCCTTCGTGTGCTACGTCATACTTGTTAGGCGGCGTTCATATACTCGTTTATTGGGCTACGTACACCATACAGTATACAAAGCTTACACATATATATGTCACAATATATATATATATATATATATATATATATATACACAAAATATGTTCATCAAGAACTGGGTGTAGCAGTCAACAGTGGGGCTGGTGAGAAATCAAACAATTTTATTATTCATCAAGATTTCAACCCTTGTTTGGGGTCTTCCTCAGGATGACTACAAATATTATATATTTAAAAACAATACGTTATATATATATATATATATATATATATATATATATATATATATATATATATGTTAAACAAGGTTGTAAAGTTATTTTAATTTATTTAGAAAGATATATTTTTATTTATTTGAATTGTGTGGCTAGCTCAGTTATTGATTAATTATATGATATTGTTCGGGAGTGTGTGACTCATTCTACCCTCCGAGTTCTGGCTTTTTTTGATTTATTTTGCTTACGTAAATGAAAAGAAACCCATTACTTTCAACGATTTAATTTGAAAAAAAAATTTATTCAAATATATATAAAACAGATACGCCTATGACATTACAAAAACCATAGTCATAAATGATAACATACACCATCCTATGCGCATGCTCAGATAAATGTGAATGGATACGAGAAAAACCGAATGTTCCTTAGAGACGCTTTGCATCTGCGTGGATATCATACACATAAAGTTCGATTACTTCATGATGCTGGTGATGGAATTTGTATAAAAGAATTCAGGTTTGGAAATTATATACATACAAATGATAAAAACCTTCTTTGCGTGTTCCAGGTGGACAAACGAAAGAGGGCGAGCAGAAACAGAAGCGAATACCGACTTAACTCCAGAAAATATATAAGAAACCATGCTACTGTCCCTAAAATGTTGAATGTGATCCCCATCATGGCGACAAACATCGTAAATGAAAAAGAAGGAAACGAAAAGCGAAGTGCTACGAAAAACAACTGGAGAAGATAGAAAGAGATATGGCGTCCTAATAAAGTTATACCGTCAGTTGGTCCCATCGAGATTCCGGACCGGGGAGATATTTTTTTGTGGGTAAAAATCCCACACTACCTCCTGCTAAAGATCACTAAGGAGGTGTCTTCTTGAAGATTTGTATTCAACCTCCCCTCCCCCGCACAAAAAAAATCATATAAATATTTACCTATTCAAATCGAATAAAAATCAAACTATTACAGAAGATTCATGTATATCGTCAATCTCAGCACATTGATGTAAGTTATCAAATACTGAAATTTTATAGTCTTCTGATGTATAGTTTAGAAATTATGTCTTAACACAAGTTTTTATTTCGATGCATTATACACCTACGAGTATAATCCCGAAAAATGAAGGCTCGTATGACAAACATTCATTTGAACTTCTGATATTAGTTGAAACGCTTCTACTTCCTCCTAAATTTTTGTCATTAAGTTTCTGGACACCCTGTGTATTGAAAATGGATAGATTCTATAATCATCTCTGATTGTTTTGGCGCATTTTAAAAACCTATTCAATGGTTTTGTATGTGACAGCTGAAAGTATTTTGTGCCGATCAGAATAAATTACGAAGCTACAAAAATGCTAGTAAATCCCAATTGTTCCACAGTGACATTCACTTAAGATGTACATAAATGAGAATACATTTGGTGTATGAACTAAAAGCAAACCTTGCCCGTACAAATTGACAATATTATGTTAACATAATCAACAATTTCCTCGAATAGAGATGTTATTGTTTAATTATAACTAGAACGTTTATTAGAAATTAATTGGGAACTGATTATCCAGTTTTTTTTCGAAACAAGAATTTTTCCAAACCCAAGAGTTCGAATAATTGTATCTCACCTAGTATTTTTGCTATAAGATGGATATCAACTGGTTTGAGGTCTCCTGAATTCTCGGAAATAATGTCTATAACTTCAAGTAGCTGATCTTCCGTTGAACTATTAGACTGGAAAATATCTTCCAATTTATCGGTAACATTATAGCTCTCTAACACAGCAAAATACTTAATGCCCTTTCTGCTTTCACAAAGACTTTGGTTGACTGTATCCCAATACCAGGTTTGAACATTTGTATCAATTATTTGATGGTTCCAGTAGGCACAGACATTTGTGTCATGTTGATAGTTGTGGAAATATATCCTAAACGTAAAAAAAATCGAATAGTAAAAATCAGTCATCATATACAGGGTGTCCCAAATAAGAGTGACTGATTTTAAACATAAATGCCCAGCTTATTAATAGCTCCAAAGAGATGAGGTTTTCACTAATTTCACTAGCTTATCAAAGAGATTTTTTTAGGCTGGGCTGGCATTTCAGCTCATCAACACAGGGTGTTTTACTAATGTTGGTCAAAGTCAAAGGGGAAAATATGTATTATTTTAAATAGAACAACCTATAATTTTTGATCTCATTCGAAAGAGCAATCATTCTCCTTTCCCAAAATGTTTGGTTTTCTATCTTTTGTTTCAATAACAACAAAGATATTCGAGGTTTCGTGTAGCAGTACATTTTTAATTAGTAGTTTTATATGAACGTATTTTGATGCCTAAAATCAATTCATGCTGTGACCGTTTGACGCATAACAACAAAATCGGCAATTTTGACAATAGTAATTTTGTTAAGTCATAAGTCGGCTTCGAAATGATCTATACAGTGAGTGAAAAAGCTCAAACTGTAATAATTTATGCAGAAACGAAATCAATAATTTAAACAAGGATGATATTCAGAAGGAAATTCATGAAAAATCCGCCGTCAGTGAATTTTATTAAAAAATGGTATGTACAATTTATCGAAACTGGTTGCATTGCACACTTGAAAAAACCAAGAAATAATGATGGTCTTTTAAACAAGTTGATGTCAATTAATGAAGTGCTACATGATAACGATCATAAAATTTCAATTAGAAAAATTGCTGGAATTTTAGAGCTTAGCAAGAGTGACGTTCAAAGATGTCTAAAAATTTTAAAACTAACTCCATACAAAATTCATACTTATCAAAAATTGAACGAGTCAGATTACGAAAAACGTGTAATGGTATGTGAGACTTTACTTGACTTATTAAGAAACGAACCCAATTCATTATTAATTATGTCTGATGAAGCAACGTTTCACATTAATGGCATGTGTAACAAACATAATTGTAGAATATGGGGATCTCAAAAACCAATTTCTTTTAATGAATTTCAGAGAGATAGTCCACAAGTAAACGTTTGGTGTGCATTATCCCGGCGAAAAATCTATGGTCCTTTTTTCTTTTCGGAACCAACAGTGACGGGTACTAATTACACGGATATGTTGGAAACATTTTTTTATCCGCAACTAGTTCAAGATGGAATTAGCGACGACGTTTACTTTCAACAAGACGGTGCACCGCCGCATTATTCGTTAATAGCACGAGATTTATTAAAAACGTTTTTTAATGATAAGTGGATAGGTCGAGCTGGACCGATTGAATGGGCACCGCGGTCTCCTGAATTAACTGTCCCAGATTTTTTTCTCTGGGGATATGTGAAGGATAGGTGCTACAATCCTAACCCTAACAATTCAGCAGAACTAAAAAATAATATCAGGAACATTATTGAAAACATTCCGCAAGAAACGTTAGAAAATACATTTGAAAATTTAAAATTTCGCTTACAGTTATGCATAAACGAAGAGGGTAGGCATATGCAGCATTTATTGTAACTTTTTTGTTCTTCGTTCTGTATATGTATTGAATAATGTTATGTTTTTTCTTACTAAATAGACTGTTTGTCAGATTTGTTGGCAATTATTTACGTAATTAAAAATGCATACTACATGAAAACAACTTAAATGATTTTGTTACGCGTTAAACGGTCACAGCATGAGTTGATTTTAGGCATCAAAATACGTTCATATAAAATTACTAATTAAAAATGAACTACTACATGAAACCTCGAATATCTTTGTTGTTAATGAAACAAAAGATGAAAAACTATACATTTTTGGAAAGGAGAATGATTGCTCGTTCGAATGAGATCAAAAATTATAGGGTGTTCCATTTAAAATAATTCATACGTTCCCCTTTGAATTTGACCAACATTAGTAAAGCATCCTGTGTTGATGAGATGAAATGTCAGCCAAGCCTAAAAAAATCTCTATAATAAACTAGTGGAACTAGTGAAAACCCCATCTCTTTGGAGCAATTAATAAGCTGGGCATTTATGTTTAAAATCAGTCACTCTTATTTGGGACACCCTGTATAACAATTATCATTTTAATAGGAACTATGGTGTGAACTAACATTTGGTCGAGCCTAAAAGTATCGGTATATTGATGGAATAGGGATGTTGACTGTATCCAAATAAAAAAAAATATTTTAACGTAAGGTGGTAGTGTTTATTATAGAAATACTGAAAAACATAATAGTTCCCCTTATTTTTTAGCCAGCTAATTGATATTTAAAAAATAAAACTTATAAAAATCTGTCTCAAATCATGTGACATTAAACACCAATCAGAGTTTATGACGTCAGCTATTCCAAAACATCATCTGGCGCTGTTGAAAATCTTTTTTGTTTGGTTGATGTCTTCATTTGTTTCTAGGTAATTTAATAAAAATTAGCTTGGTTCATGTTTGAAAACTTATATACCCATAATGGACAGTGGTTTTATTCAGAAAAACAATTCGAATTTGCCGTGAATTGACTGTTTTACAGTGGCAAATTTCTTTTTTACGTACTGTAATTACTCCCCTGCTGAATTCAGAAATGTGAAGACCTCCATGTGAGTAATATACTAATAATTGCTATTTCTGTATCCAATAATCATCAATAATATCATTCGGCAACTTGAATAAAACGGGTACAAACATTAACTATCTTAATTTTCATCTTTAAAATTCGAGTTTCTTTGAAAACTTGATAAAATTTAACTTATATAAGAATAATAAACTAATATTATTACTAGAACTTAGATCGAAATAATCTTCATACATTTTAGATAGTATAATAACAAGTTCCGGCTCACTGTCAGCAAGTTGGAGCCACATTTTCCTTTAATTTTTCGAACGTGGGACTTAAATGAATAGCTTCTCATGTGTTTTCATTGTATTACTCGCGCAATATTTATAAAACTTTGAATTCATCTTTTATAACAACTAGGTAACGAATTGACATCTCACTGATGCTGTGGAAATAATAAGGTCACAGTGGTGACGTGGAAAATATTGGTATTTCCGCTCGAAATTTGAAACGTTACTTAAAATACATGATTTTTAAGGCTTTAGTCATATTTAAAAAAATCTCAATTGCACAGGCTTATTTTAGTAACATTTTTGCATAACACCCAAAATAAAAAAAATACAAAAGTAATAGAATGTTTTAGATGTACAAAAAACCAAAGTAACATTTTGGCATCAAATCAAAAACAAAAAAATAAACTTGACTGTCTCGACCCTTACTTCGTGGAATATGCTCATATTAGTGTTTTTAAATGAAACTCAAGGTCTCTAGTTAATTCCACAATATAATACAAGTTATTGAAAATTCTAAAAAATTGATAATTGTTTCGATAAATCAATATCATCGATGATATTGATTTATCGAAACAATTGTCAATTTTTTAGAATTTTCAATAACTTGTATTATATTGTGGAATTAACTAGAGACCTTGAGTTTCATTTAAAAACACTAAAAAAATGAACTGTGAAATGAACTTAACAGATAAGTACCATTTTTGGACACAAATTTAAGGACCAATGAAGGCAGGGTGATACTTGACTGGTACGTGAAACCTACCAGTTCGGGTAGATACCTCAACTTTAAGTCCAATCACCCCTACAAAATGAAGGTTAACTTAGTGTTAGGGATAAAGAACAGAATTGAAAAAATATCAAATCCAACATTACTTAATAAAAACCTTAAAATATTGATTGATACGCTTTAAAAAATAGTTATCCTATCAAACTTCTCAAAAGGTTGATTTACAACACTCCCGGCGAGCATACGGTCGGTCATATTAATAGTAATGAAAATGAACAGGATGCTGATTTCAATAATACACAACAAGTTACATTTGGATAATTTCCTTATATTAAAGATCTGTCAGAAAAAATAATCAAAGAATTCAAGGGGACCAATGTAAAAATTGCTCAAAGAACAGCCAAACCTCCGCAGTCTCTTTTTACTAAGTTAAATCAACCGGATAATTCCCTGATGAAAACTAACGTAATATATAGTATCCCTTGTAAAAATTGTAACAAAAAGTATGTAGGAATGACATCGCAGAACTTGAAATCACGTTGTGCTCAACATAAAAGCGATGCAAGGTTAAAAAAGCGGAAATGTGCATTATCAGAACATGTTGTAGATGAGTTCCACCATATAGATTTTGATAAAGTAAAGATTCTTGATGTAGAAAGAAACTCTAACAAAAGGAAGTTTTTAGAAATGTATCATATTAATAACATTGAGGAACCAATGAATAGAAGGTCTGACATTGAGTCACTTAGTAAGATTTATACATATTTGTTACATTTTAATAATGTCCACTCCGGTAGGGAGGAGATTGATTCCCAAATTAGTGTTTTGAGTTGATGGTTGACTGAGGTGACAGGTCAGTCGAGTGTTGACAATACAAACGTTATTTAATATTTCAGTTTAAAAGAATTTTTTACATTATGGCTAGCACAGCTCAGTTGCGAATACAGATGATTTCCAAACAGTCGGGCCTTAACGTGAGAGGATAGGTGTTTTCCATGTGTTATAAGTTACAGATCTTACATCACTTTTCCTAACCGATATTATTATCATTAGGGTAATGTTATAGAATTGGTATTGCTCTTCATGGAAATACACATCAGACGAAAGTGGAGATCATCAGTATTTGCGGGTGGGTTTTGTTTGGCTTTTTTATCTAACAATAGTTAATGCTGGAATGGGTTGACAGTTTGAGAATACCGAATGTGAGAAGTTTGAGTGTTCACTGACTGTTGACTTATTTCGTTATCCCAATTTTTCACATTTTGCAAAAGACAGGTGGCAGCTGTTTGACAATAGTATGGTTAAATTTGATAGTGTAATTTTTCAATCTTATCGTGATAGCAGGTGTGAACAAGGATCTATTATTGTTTTTATTTGAAGTTTTCACCAAGCAACCAAAAAAACATAACAGTATTTCTTAGAAATTAAGATTTTTATTAAGCATTTTTACTTCAACCTTTCAATTGCCCCCCGTAACACTACCTCTCGACAGCAAACGATTTCACGTAGAAATATATATTCAACAAAATCAGTTCATTTCTTCTTGTACGCCATTTGGTTTTAAAAAACAACAAAAAAATCCTGGCTCTCATTATTATATGTAGGTGAGAAACTAGATTTAGTCGACATTTTTGTCTTTAGTGTATGAAGGTATTCCTGCAATTTGTGCAATGTGAGTTTGATTTTAAATCAACACTACAAGTAAGTCGAAATGATTTCAAAAATAATTTTCATTATTAAATTAACCGGTTTTTTCTTTCTGGTTTATTATAGCCTGTGAAAATGGAGACAATTCTCTTCGAAAGCTTATGTAACGTACTAATTGATTCACTTCATCTCTAACCTGTAGAGTTTTTTTGGCTGCTATCCCCACGAGTTTGAAGTTTTTTCAACAAAGACCACTCTTTGAAGTTTTATTTTTTAACTAGTCAGCCGTGACTAACTGCCAACTTTTGGTTGTTGGTTATATATATATATATATATATATATATATATATATATATATACAATGCTGGGTCAGACTCTTCTTGTAGATGGTTCACCTCTTCCTCTTTGTCATGGTTTCTTTCGAATGCCGCTAGTAGGTTTTGGTGGTATATTCTCGGTTTTCCATTGGGGATCTTGCTAATACGATAGATGATGTCGTCGCTCTTCTTCTTGATTAAGTATGAACCTTTCCATGATTTGTGTAATTTTCGAAAAAATCCTTTTCTCCTTGTCTTCTTCACTCCCAGCTTGTCATAAATTTCCTAGAATACCTGGCTCTCAAAATTTCTTCCTTGATGGCTGTGACGCTTAGACGAACTGTGCACATTTTCTAGTTCGCCACAATTACAGCACCTAATCTTTTTTGGCTTCTTGTCGACCATATCTTTCAATAAGTTGACGATCTGGCCAAGTCTGTCATCGTCAACTTCTTCCTGCATGGTCCTACCTTTGTTGTATCCCGAAGCCATCATGACTGCTTCATATTCAAGCGCATCGGTCTATACATCTACCATGGTTTTGGGATGGGCAAAACGAAGCGTCCTCTCCATATCGTGGTGACATAAGCCATGAATAAAGGCCTGAATGCCCAAACATTCCATCATGCAAAACGAACTAGTCGGTCAATATCCAGTTCATACTCTTGAAGAGTTTCGTCACGTTTCCGCCTTCGGATTTTCAGCTGAAATCGGTACAAATGTTCTAGATGTGCGTGACCATATCGTGACCTCGTCTTCAGCTGCTCGAAGTCATCCGTTTTCTCCAGAGGTATCGTCTGAAGTATATCCAAGACATCTCCCCGAAGCGCGATGGTTAAATTTACTGCCTTGTCCCTGTAGGACCAATTATTCACTCTAGCGGCTGCTTCAAACTGTTTTGCATAATTGGTTCACGATATTTTTCCATCGAACGTTGGGGCCTTGACTATGGTAAAACTGCCAATGTCTTGTAACTTAGGTCGTGTTTCTGACTTGCAGGGTTTTGCTTGCTCGGTCTTTTTTTCTTCCACTGACGTGTCTTGAGTTCTTGAATCTGTCATCTTTCTTTCTAACGAATTTTATTTTCGACGTCAGCGGCAATGTTGTTTTTCATTGATATCGGCAGAAATCTTGTCCATGTTAGCGGAAATATTGTTCTTAATGGTTGAAATCTTCTCGTCCATATTAGTAGAAATCTTCTGTTCCATGGCAGAAATTGACGAGATTAAGGTGGAAGCCTCGTCATTGAATAAAAATGTAATTTAAAGCGCCATTTTTAGTCTTTCTATTAATTCACTATTCTCACCGGTAGTCTCCAGCTTGCGATTTTCCAGTTCTGCCTTTAGTTCAGCCACTTTCAGGTCACTTAGTATCTTGGCCATTTTTATGTAGCTATATATTTATATTTTCCCACTTCTGACACCAGTGTAATGTTTTTCTTATTTATTTCACTAATTTATATTATATACACAGTAAACTAATTTATATAAACACTTCACTACATAGACTTAATTTATATTTACTTGTCGACTTGTTTATCTCACGAGATCACTTTATAAACTGACTCTCCCCGCTGGACGTTATTCTTTATATATAAGTGCTTTCTCTCTAGATAATTCTAGATTGAAGCATACAAAAAACAATCGCCTCCCTGGAATCGTGTATATAAGACTGTAAATGTCTAGATAAGAGTAGTCACAAAAAATTATGGTAATCAGTTCGGAGAAATGAAGGCGCATTCGCCAAAATATTACCTTTCAAAAATGGCTTAAACAGAGTCGGATTCAGGGACTACACCAGTGTGCGAGTTCGTAACATTATTTTTATATTATTTGATATCTGCAAAATTGAAAATTATATAAAATTTATAACAAATTTAAATTTACAAAATTATTGTGAGACATTAAATAAATATCTTAATATTTTTTCAGTATGATGATTTATGGGCTTATATCATTTAAATTCACTATTAGAACTTTTTGAAACAGTATTAACATATAATCCGATTATAATTGATTTAAAAAATAACACACCCAGACAACATAGAATAATCTTTAAATACACCAAAAAGTATGAGAATATTCCGAATCAACTAAGAATATTCTTATAATATTGATATTATTTTTGAATATTCTATTAATATTCCTTAGTGGGAATTCACAGAACAAGCCTGATGAATATTCTTCACATATTCATTTTAGAATATTATCAAATTGAATATTCTTAAAATATTCATTTAAGAATATTACCAAACTGAATATTCCTTGCATATTCTTTTGAGCATATTTACTTATGATTAATGAAAATTAATATCATTTTTCACATGGGACGAAAGTTATAGTTCAAACATTTATCCGGATATTCAACCCTACGCATAGTAGACCAGGGCCGAAGCCTTCAAAAATGGTAAAAAATGAAAAAAAATTACAGTAGGATGAAACCCATTAGAAATGCAGGGGAATATGATCAGAATGGAAGGAAAAATAAATTACGGTCGATCCGAGTTCAGGAAGTGGGAGGGGGTGAGTTTTTAAGGGTGAAAAATTGTTTATCTTGATTTCCGGCGAAACTACCAGTCCTATGGAAAAAAGTTAAATGACAAAGTTGTAGGTCATAAAAAGATCTACAACTTTTGTATTTACAATTTTTTCACATAACTTCAAAATTTAGGTGAAAAATTCAAAAAACCAAGTTTTTGGTTTTTTATTTATATCTTTTTTAAAAAAAATTTTTTTTCTACGAAATTTGGTGAAAACTTACCTTATTATGTCCCAAATATACTGTAATTTATTTGATTGAAAATATTTATTTTTTCGCCTCATTTTAACTTAATATCAAAAAAGCACCCTAATTGTCAATCGAAAATTCTGACGTAAAAATTTCAGCTTTTTTCAAAAAGTTTGGGGGCTTTTTGTTCGTTGAAATATCTACTTTCTGATGGTGTGAAAAAAATATACATTATTTTAGGAAATATTATTAGAAAATGCAAAAAATTGAAAAAACCTCAAATTCGAAATTTTTTTTTAATTACTATGTACAATTTTGAGGTATTTATTAAAATTTACAGTTATAGTTACAGTTATATTGTGTTTGATGGGTACCCCGAAATTAAAAAATCAGCTACTGTCACAACAGTACCAGCAGCTACTTCAACTAAAAGAGGAGACCGTAATCGTAGAAAAACCTCAGACAATATTCCAGAGTTCGATTATCAAAACCATACAAAAATACCATTTTCGCAAGAAAACTTTTTATCTAACGAGAAAAACGAGGACAAAATAATTAAAAGTTTAATGAAAAGATTACAGTCACAAGGATTTTCCTGTAAACAAGTTGAAGAAGATGCTGATGCCGACATAATTAAGACCTCGATAGAAGTTGCCAGAGATACTAATAAAACTGTCATAGTTGTGGGTCAAGATATTGATCTTTTGGTTCTTTTGAATCAATTAAATTCAAATAATCATGACATTTATTTTCTCAAACCAGGCTCTGGAAATGGAAAGGATCTATTTTTCACGTCTAATAGTTTCAAACATGAATCCTTCAAAAACATTGTTGCATTTCTGCATTGTTTTTCTGGTTGCGATACAACATCTGGATTTGCCGGAAAAGGAAAGAAAAGTATCGTTAATTCTATATTAGACGCGAAAAATTTGTCAAATTTGGCCAATGTTTTTTACAAAAAAGATGAAAGTAAAGAAAATATGAAAAAAATGGATTACAATTAATTAAATCTATTTATAAATGTAAAAAAGAAAAATTAACACTGAATCAATTAAGGTTTCAAAAATATCAATTGGCAAAAATTAAATCATCCTTCATTTTGGCAAACCTCCCACCCACAGAAGGAGCAGCAGAACAACAATGTTACAGAGCATATTATCAGCTTCAAACTTGGTTGGGTAACGAATTGACAGCAACAGATTGGGGCTGGAAGCAACATCAGCTTGGCATTATGCCCAAATTTACAGAAAAGGATTTAATTCCGGAAGTATTGCTCAAAACTATTTGCTGCAGCTGTGAAACTGGATGTAACAGTTTAAAATGTGGCTGCCGAAAACATGGTTTAAAATGCACAAATTTATGCACTAATTGTCATGGTTCTGAAAATTGCTCCAATATGGAAGAAAAATTCTACGAGGAAGTAAATGATTCAGATGAAATTGTGGATGAAGAACCAATGCAGACTGGAAATAACATTGGAGACGAAGATGATGGTCTTGAAGATTTCGACGATCAACTAGAGTTGGAAAGATTTGTCGAATCCGACGATGAAGAAATGCCTCCAAAGAGACAAAAACTAATGAATAACTGATTAGAATTTCAGATAAGGTATTTATAAATAACAAGATTGAAGTTTTTTAAAAAAAATTTAACGAATAACGTAATCAGAATTAAGTTTCTAAATTCAATAGAACGATTTACATGTATATTTATTTTGTATGAGATTTTCTATGACATGAATGTAATTCGAGTAAAATAAATAAACTTTTTAACTAAAAAAATTGAAGCAATCACATTTTTTTGATGAAATTGTACATAGTAATTAAAAAAAAATTTTCGAATTTGAGGTTTTTTTAATTTTTTGCATTTTCTAATAGTATTTCCTATAGTAATGTATATTTTTTTACACCATCAGAAAGTAGATATTTCAAAGAACAAAAAGCCCCCAAACTTTTTGAAAAAAGCTGAAATTTTGACGTCAGAATTTTCGATTGAAAATTAGGGTGCTTTTTTGATATTAAGTTAAAATGAGGCGAAAAAATGAATATTTTTAATCAAATAAATTACAGTATATTTGGGACATAATAAGGTAAGTTTTCACCAAATTTTGTAGAAAAAAAAATTTTTTTAAAAAAGATATAAATAAAAAACCAAAAACTTGGTTTTTTGAATTTTTCACCTAAATTTTGAGTTTATGTGAAAAAATTGTGAATACAAAAGTTGTAGATCTTTTTATGACCTACAACTTTGCTATTTAACTTTTTTCCATAGGACTGGTAGTTTCGCCGGAAATCAAGATAAACAATTTTTCACCCTTAAAAACTCACCCCCTCCCACTTCCCGAACTCGGATCGACCGTAATTTATTTTTCCTTTCATTTTGATCATGTTCTCCTGCTTTTCTAATGGGTTTCATCCTACTGTAATTTTTTTTGGTTTCAAAAATTATCGACCCTGGTCTATAGGTGTAAATAGTTAAAATCACCTCCATACAAATAATAAATATAATATATCAAATTAAACCAAGTATTAAACTCTTTGAAGTTCAGATATAGATTATAATATAAGAAAAAGATATAAAAATATGCTCGATATGAACACTACATAACCGGTTGATATGGTGTAGATATAATGTTATTCGTCATATCGTCGTGTGATAAAAAGAGAACAAAGATATAAATCATAATTATAACATTCAGCGTAAAGCCAAATCAAGACAGGTACCCAATCGCGTCAACAAAAAGCCGCCAGCCAATTAAAATGCAACTGGCGTTCTCTGTACACACGTTTATTGGTTAATTTCTTATGTCAAGTGTCTGTGAGGGGCTTAAGCCAGGTGTGACGTGCGATATACGCCATGTTTCAACTTTCAAATAAGTTATATGTCGATGTCATATTTCATGTTAACCAAAAAATATTCTTGTGCTTTTATTAAAGTTTATTTTGATTTTGTTTTCAACAATATCGTGATTAGTGGAACTCTTAGTGAGAAATTATTGTATTTGTTATGGGATGAATAACTTGTGCAGCTCGTGGATGTCACTCAAGAACAGGAGAAGGAATAATTGTGTTTGGATTTCCCAAAGACCCTGTGAGGTAAGAGTAATTGTTTCTATATGCAATATATTATAGGTATATATTACTTTTTTAATATTGTACATTTTACTTTACATGTACCTTTGTATTGTAAGATGTGTAATTCTGTTTCTGGTTTTTATCATCGATCTGTCCCTCTGCCTTTAATAACATGAAATAATATGTACTACAATAAGCTTTCTGCCGACGAGCCCTGTTCAGCAAAAAATATGTTGAATAATAAGACATATTCAATTCAAATTAGTAGTTGATTTATTTTATAGACATGTGAATACCTACATTTATTTACGTTTTAGGGCACACTTATGGTTGGAAGATTTTAACTGCGCAGATTTGTTTGGAAAGACTACAGATGCTTCACAAAAGAATTATAGGTTGTGTGAACTTCACTTTCAGGAAAAATTTGTTTCCAAAGGAGGATATCACAAGCATTTGTTTCAGCTAGCTGTGCCTACCCTATTTCCATGGTTAAAATGCAAAGGTCACGTTTTATTGAATGATCCACCAACAAAAATAGTTACTCAGTCTGGTAAATATTAAATTTAAGTAGACATTATAATCAGCTGTTATTGATATTTATTCTTTGTCATCTGGCCGCATAATTAATTAATACTTTTTGACGGGATTAATACCTTCTTGGAATTTGTATAAAGGAATATCCTGGTGTTAAGATAATGGAAACAAAAAAATTAAAACATTTATATCTGTTGATAAAATGAAGTCAACATTCATTTAAACAAGTGAATTCTTAAGAACTTGAGGCTGGTAAAACCTTACATGAGAAGAACATACAATAATTAATCACCATATGCTTTGGTATTTAAGTGACAGTACAGAATACCAGTGTCAATGGTATTCTGCATAGTAAAAAATTTTAGAAAATATCGATATTTTTTATACTTATATTTGTAAAATTTCTACAAATGATCACTACAATTACTTTTATAATTGCAGATACCACACCATTACAGCAGCCGGCACGTTCATCTCAGGCCGTCGCAATACATTCTAGTGACAGTGACGATATAACCTGAGTTTATGAATCCACACGCTGCCAGCTTTTAACACCGCCTTATTCGAACGGGTAAAATTGATATATCTGATTGAAAAACGTCAACAATAAGAATGTTTTCCAGTTATACCCCAGTTATGTAGCCTTAACCGGACAGTTTTATCCATTTGGGTATAGCGAATGCTAAAAGCTCGCAGTGTGAATATTTATAAATTTTAAAAGATTTACCCTATATTTTTTGATAGAAACAAGTATTTGGTCAATTTTGTTTTTACTTTATTTTTCAGTCCTCACAAGAGAATGTAATTATCTATAAATATTTTATTTTACAAATACTGATGTTCAACAAGTAGATTCCTGCTTTGTATATATTGTGAAGCGCTGTCGTTTTGGCTTAAAAATGATAAAATGAAAGTTATAGTTGAATATTTATAAATTTTAAAAGTTTATAGAGAGTTTATAAAGTTTATGTTTGTCTAATAAAAATTTGGACAATTTAATATTGAATTTTATTTTATTTTGCTTAGGTAGTTGAAATATTTTGTTTTCTTAGGTGTAACCAGAATTAAGCACTAATGTTATTGGACTCATGTTCAGAATCCAATTTGTGCCTGTGCCGCTTTATTCACTTCAGAGGCTATCATCCAGTGAATGGTCGAGTAGAGAATTCCGTCAGGCTATGAAAATTTATTGATTTAAAGAAATTTGAAAAAAGTGCATTTACATGCATCCTATGTACTAACCCTCCCCTCTCCCCTTATTAAATGTATGGTTCTGAACATTCTGAGGATATTCCTGCAATATTCTGAATATACAATTCGAAATAATTCTACAAAATTCCAAATGAATCTACCACGAATATTCATAGTATATATTAAATATTCTGGAAACATTCTTTGAAGAACATTCTTAGATAATGCTTTTCTGAATATTCTCAGAATAATCCTAGCTTATATATTATACGAAAAAGAATATTCATTTGGGAATATTCTCTGAATATTTAGGATATTCCCATTTTCACTTTCTAGGAATATTCCAAAAAGCATAAAGATATTCTTGGCATTTTTAGAGAATATTCCAATATGCCAAAATGAATATTCCACGGATATTTATAGAATATCTAATGTTGTCTGGGCAGGTATTCCATTCCTTTGAGTTTTCACTTCTGTCGGAAATCCCCCCCAATAACTATCTATTTAAATTTTTTACTATATGTGCAACGTCGAATTATCAATTGGACTTTGAAGAAAAATTCTTTATCTCTATTGAACTGACACAGACATTAATAATGTTTGTAATATGGCAACTCAAAAAATTTACATTTCACAGTCGCCTCTAATTATTGGTTTTCGTGATATACACGGTGATCCAAAAATCCCTAAGCGGTAGAATAACTCGGCAGTAATTTATTTTAGGGGAAAAACGTAAATATAAAGGTTTTAAGGTTTTTTAATGACTATTCAATGTGGGTTTGCGCAAACCGGAATAAATAAGTCTGCACTGCACCCCATTAACACGCGATCAACGTTGCTGAAGACGAATTCAAGTATTCCCTGAAACGAATTACAGTTTATTTTGTGTAACATTATATTTCCAATACACGCATTCCACTCACAAATTAAAATGGGCGACTCCGAATTGTGTGATTGTGATAAATATTTTGATGATATTATTAATAGTCAAGCTGTAATATATCTGAAGGAAACTCTGTCTGAAGAAAATGTTCCTCTTCCACAAAGTCAAGTTTTTTTAGTTATTTCTCAGTCGCCGACATACTACGGTTCGTACTATATTATGGGAATTTCTTAAACGTGCCAAAAGAAAAATATAGTAATCACTATAGCTGTATTCTAGATGTAGAATGGTAGAGTTTAGTTATAGTATACCTATTGTCTTTCCTTTGTAACATTTATATACCCCCTTACCGTTGCCTTTATTGTGTGTTGGAAGTAAAGTCGCAATGACGGGCACCTTAGCGTGGAACGAGTGTTCATGTTTATTATCCTTTCTTTTTTGTTTTATACAAATTCTGTTTTATACGGCTATGCCCAGACAACATTAGATATTCTATAAATATCCGTGGAATATTCATTTTGGCATATTGGAATATTCTCTTAAAATGCCAAGAATATCTTTATGCTTTTTGGAATATTCCTAGAAAGTGAAAATGGGAATATCCTAAATATTCAGAGGATATTCCCAAATGAATATTCTTTTTCGTATTATATATAAGCTAGGATTATTCCGAGAATATTCAGAAAAGCATTATCTAAGAATGTTCTTCAATGAATGTTTCCAGAATATTCAATATATACTATGAATATTCATGGTAGATTCATTTGGAATTTTGTAGAATTATTTCAAATTAAATATTCAGGGGATATTCTTTGTATATTCAGAATATTGCAGAAATATCCTCAGAATGTTCAGAACCATACATTTATTGGGGGGAGAGGGGAGGGTTAATATAGGATTCATGTAAATGCACTTTTTTCAAATTTCTGTAAATCAATAAATTTTCATAACTGATGGAATTCTCTACCCGACCATTCACTGGATGGTGGCTTCTAAAGTGAATAAAGTGGAACAGGTACAAGCATAATAAAATAAAATTCAATATTAAATTGTCCAAATTTTTATTAGACAAACATAAACTTTATAACTCTCTATAAACTTTTAAAATTTATAAATATTCAAATATAACTTTCATTTTATCGTTTTTAAACCAAAGCGACAGAGCTTCACAAAATATATAAAGCATTAATCTACTTGTTGAACATCAGTTTCGTAAAATTAAATATTTATAGATACTTACATTCTCTTGTGAGAAATGAAAAATAAAGAAAAAACAAAATTGACCAAATACTTGTTTCTATCAAAAAATATAGAGTTAATCTTTTAAAATTTGTAAATATTTATAGGGCCCACACACTGCGAGTTTTTAGCTATACCCAAATGGATAAAACTGTCCGGTTAAGGCTACATAACTGAGGTATAACTGGAAAACATCCTTATTGTTGACGTTATGCAATCAGATATATCAATTTACCGGTTCGGGTAAGGCGGTGTTAAAAGCTGGCAGTGTGTGGATTCATAAACTTGCGTTATGGTTATATCATCACAGTCACTAGAATGTATTGCAACGGCCTGAAATGAATGTGCCGGTTGCTGTAATGGTGTGGTATCTGCAATTATAAAAGTAATTGTAGTAATCATTTGTAGAAATTTTACAAATATGAGTATAAAAAATATTGATATTTTCTTAAATTTGCCACTATGCAGAATACATTACATTGACACTGGTATTCTGTACTGTCGCTTAAATACCAAAGCATATGGTGATTAATTATTGTATGCTCTTCTCATGAAAGTTTTTACCAGCCTCAAGTTCTTAAGATAATTCACTTGTTTAAATGAATGTTGACTTAGTTTTATAAACCGATATAAATGTTTTAATTTTTTTGTTTTCATTATCTTAACACCAGGATATTCCCTTATACAAATTTCAAGAAGGTATTAATCCCCTCAAAAAGTATTAACTAATTAAGCAGCCAGATGACAAAAAATAAATATCAAAAACAGCTGCTACTTAAATTTAATATTTACCAGACTGAGTAACTATTTATGTTAGTGGATCATTCAATAAAATATGACCTTTGCATTTTAACCATGGAAATAGGGTAGGCACAGCTAGCTGATACAAATGCTTGGGATATCCTCCTTTGGAAATAAATTTTTCCTGACAGTGAAGTTCACACAACCTATAATTCTATTGTAAAGCGTCTGTAGTCTTTTCCAAACAAATCTGCACAGTTACAATCTTCCAACCATAAGTGTGCCCTAAAAAGTAAATAAATGTAGTTATTCACATGTCTATATTAACTACTAATTTATTATTCAACATATTTTTAGCTGAACAGGGCTCGTCAGCAGAAAGCTTATTGTAGTACATATTATTATTTCATGTTATTAAAGGCAGAGGAACAGATCAATGCTAACAAACCAAAAACATATAGAATTACACAACTTACGATGCATAGGTGCATGTAAAATATTGAAAAAGTAATATATACCTATAATATATTGCATATAGAAACAATTACTATTACCTCACAGGGTCTTTGGGAAATCCAAACATAATTATTCCTTCTCCTGTTCTTGAGTGACATCCACGAACTTCAAAGTTTTCATCCCATAACAAATACAATAATATCTCACTAAGAGTTCCACTAGTCACGATATTGTTGAAAACAAAATCGAAATAAACTTTAACTAAAGCACAATCCACTCCAGTTCATAGGTTGATATTAGATAAAACCATAGATTAGGGAGGATAAAACGGAAGAGAAACGAACCTATTGACACTTGACTTTGAGCATGCCAGACTTAAGCCCGTCACACATGATATTAGAAATTAACCAATAAACGTGTGTACAGAGAACGCCAGTTGCATTTTAATTTGCTGGCGGCTTTTTGTTGACGCGATTGGGCACCTGTCTTGATTTGGCTTTACGCTGAATGGTATAATTATGATTTATATCTTTGTTCTCTTTTTATCACACGACGATATGACGAATAACATTATATCCACACCGTATCAACCATTTATGTAGTGTTCATATCGAGGATATTTTTATATATTTTTCTTATCTTATAATCTATATCTGAACTTCAATGAGTTTAATACATGGTTAATAGTTTATTATTTGATATATTATATTTATTATTTATATGAAGGTGATTTTAACTATTTACACCTATGCGTAGGGTTGAATATCCGGATAAATGGTTGAACTATAACTTTCGTCCCATGTGGAAAATAATATTAATTTTCTTTAATCATAAGTAAATATGCTTAAAAGAATATGCTAGGAATATTCAGTTTGGTAATATTCTTAAATGAATATTTTAAGAATATTCAATTTGATAATATTCTAAAATGAATATTTTAAGAATATTCATCAGGCTTGTTCTGTGAATATTCACTAAGGAATATTAATAGAATATTCAAAAATAATATTAATATTATAAGAATATTCTTAGTTGATTCGAAATATTCTTATACTTTTTGGTGTATTTAAAGATTATTCTATGAATATCCCATGTTGTCTGGGTGAATTATGTGTAACTTAGATATGAGTAAATATGTTTGCTGCGACATGTCCTTTGTTTCTCTATTTAACCCATTAACGCCGTGCGTGGTTCTATGGACACGGCAAAACCCTTATGTTCTATGTCACTTCAAGGCCAGTAGATCATTAGCTGGAGGGCGGAGCATTGATGACGTTGTAGTTAGGAGCATCTAAAAACGTGCGAGAACGTCTCGTTTTGTTTGCCGGTTAGTTTCAAAGTGGTTATTGTCGTGTAAAGTTCGTCTGTTGTGAGTTCAACTGAAAACATGGACATTAGATTTGAGTAAGTACTTTTTGACTAACACAAATGAGAGTTTTGGTTGATGTATTTCAACTGTGGCTTTTTATAACAGCTAAACAATATATTTATGCACATTTAATAATATTTAGATGAATTGTATAGATGCAATGCCTAGTTAAATCTTAGTGTAGCCATATTGCCACGCTAGGCGTTCCTGGTTACTGTATTATACGTTGATTTAGAATCGTTGTTTCAGAAGGGGGTTTTCTTTATCAGAGGCTCTTGATATGATCGACAGTGAAGATATTGATGGAGACATATTTATTGAACCACCAGATGTAAATGTAGATACGGATGAAGACTCAGCGGACGAAGACGAAGGCGGGTAAGAAATACCTATTGGTTTCACAAATTGGTTATATTATCACATGTCTATTTTATAGGCTAGTTGATAATCTTACAACCCGTCAACTACTTGCCAATGCAGAAATAAGATTGCCCAACAACGATCGATTAGGAACAAATTATGAGGAAATTGACCCTGCAGCAATAAATTTAGATGATCAACTTGTTTCTATGTTACCTGATAAAGTTAGAGCATGGATTGTCGAGACAAAAATAAATGATAATCCAGAAGTGAGATGGGAAAAATGAGCTGATTTTGATATTGAAAAAGCTGCCTCGTTTCCCAATGCTGATTTTAGTGAATATAAAAGTCTCTCCATGGTGAATATTTTTCAAAAATTTGTAGACGATGCAATGATTGATCTTTTAGTAGAAGAAAATCGTCGATATGCTCTTTTTCTAAATTACCCGGTTCCAAAAATAACATCAAGCGAGATACTGTGTTTTCTTGGCATATTACTAATAAGTGGTTATAACCACGTGCCATCTAAGCGGCACTATTGGGACGGGGGTAAAGATATGAGGAATACTGCCATTTATGAATCTATGAGAAGAGATAGATTTCTGCAGATATGCCGATTTCTCCACTGCACTGATAATACAAAAGTCGATAGCAATGATAAAGCTTGGAAAGTGCGTCCAATTATGGACCAGATGAAAAAACGCTGTACTGAAAATTTTGTGCCAGAGCAACACTTTTCTTATGATGAAAGCATGATTCGTTATTATGGTAGGCACGGATGTGAACAATTTATCCGGGGCAAACCGATTCGATTCGGATTTAAAATGTGGTGCCTCAATACCAGTAGTGGATACCTAGTCAATTTCGAGCTATATCAAGGCAAAGGCCCTAAGTCAAATACGTCCTACGAGAAAATTTTTGGAAAAGCAGCTAGTCCGCTTTTAGTTTTATTCAGTGAGATATCAGAGGAAAAACAAAAGTTTAAATATAAGTTTTACATGGATAATCTATTCTCTGGACCTGCTCTTTTTTCGTTTTTGACATTTTATGGATATTCTGCTATAGGTACTATTCGCGATAATCGGTTACCTAAAGGTTGTCCCTTGACATTAAAAGTATTATTCAAGAAAAATAATCGTGGATATTTTGAAACTGCTTTGGAAAAAAATAAGGGTCAGTTATTTGTTCGCTGGATGGATAATTCCGTAGTTACCATGATCTCTTCATCATGCGGTACTCAAGAAATAAGTCAGGCCAAAAGATATTCGCAGCAACAAAAGAAAAACATTATGGTTTCTAGACCCAAACTTATTGCTCAATATAACAAACATATGGGCGGTACAGATCAAATGGACCAAAATGTAAATTGCTATAGCATCGGAATCCGAGGCAAGAAATGGTACTGGCCCATACTGACTTGGATTTTCGACGTAGCGATTTAAAACAGCTGGATCTTGTATAATAAATCTCACGAAAAGAAAATTTCTGGATTAGAGTTCAGAAGGGAAGTTGCCAATGTTTATTTACAAAAATATAAAATCCTACCAAAAGGACCAGGAAGACCATCTACTGCACATGGTTCTACAACTGACAGCAGAGTATCAGATGAAGTTCGTTTTGACCGGATAGACCATTGGGTTCAATCGGTCGAGAAGAAAAGAAGATGTGCATATAAGACTTGCAAATCAACTCCAAGAACAACATGCTCCAAATGCAACGTAGGCCTATGTGTACAATGTTTTCTTTTATATCATACAAAATAACAGTTAATTTAGTACAATTGTTTTTTAGTTGAATGTTTATTTTGTTTCAAGTATTTTTTTTTCATTTTCACCGAAGTGACTACGTAAATGCCTAGCGTGGTTATATGGGCACGGCAAAAATGTCGACAACTGTAAATATTAAAGAAAAACTCAAGGTCTCCAGTTAATTCCACAATATAATACAAGTTATTGAAAATTCTAGAAAATTGACAATTGTTTCGATAAATCAATATCATCGTCAGAATGACAGAAGTTACATTTCATTTTATGCCTACCTGATGTTTAGTAGTTATATTTTTTTGGCTAGACCAAGAAGTAACCTAACTTGTGATTGGCTTAATATATGTTTATAGAAAAAAGAAGAAGATGTGATATTACAAATATTGAAGCTTAGATATTATTAGCCCTATGGTGATATCCTGGAAATCATTTTTCCAATTAAGATCAGTATAACTGTGCAATGATATAGAAAACCAGGAAAACTATATCTGCTGATCTTTACAATTATCACTTAAGAAGACAGTTTATTAATGGAGAATTCCCTAGATTTAACTGTTCATTGACAACTTCATATTGTGGGTTTCTTAAATGTCTTCTAATTTCCAGTTCTTCAAGGAAATCCAGTTCTTGTTTCTTTTCACAAATATGCAGCACTTCTAGTTCTGTGTTAGGTGTCAATGAATGATTGGTGTCAAGTAGATGTTTTGCGTAGTGGGATTTATCTGGTTGTTTTAATCTGTAATCTCGTAAGTGCTCACTGTATCGTATTTCAAAATTCCTAAGGGTCTGACCCAAATAGACAGCATTACATTCTGGACATTTGAGTTTATATATACCTGACTTCTTTAATAGTGGTATTTTTGTTTTTACATTTAACAATTTTGTACTAACGTTACTTTCTGTTTTAAAAGAAATTGTTGCATTCGTTGCTGAAGATATTATCTTTGAAATATTATTAGAAATATTTCCTGCATATGTGATGGTTTTATAAGTTTTAGTTTCATCAGCTTGTTTAGGATATATTAGTTGTAATGCCACTTTTTTCTCTTTTTTACTAATTAGTTTATTTATCATATCTAATGGATAACCGTTAGATGTTGCTATTTGTCTAATTGTATTAATCTCTCTATCAAAATTACATTTGTTCATAGGAACTGAAAAAGCTCTATGTATCATTGAATTATATGCTGCTAGTCTGTGTGAGACAGGGTGGTTAGAATTGAATGGAATTGTCACATCAGTCTGTGTTGGTTTTCGGTAAATTGAATAATCAAGTACATTATTAACTCTTTGAATTTTCAAATCAAGAAAATTGATTGAGCTATTTTCTTCAATTTCTAATGTAAATTCAATTTATGGGTGTAAATTATTGATGTGGTTGAAAAACACATCTAATTGTCGCTCACTACCCATAAAACAAGCTAATATGTCATCCACATATCTATACCTAAATAAAATATTTTTCGAAATATTACTTTCAAAGATCTTTCTTTCTAAATTGTCCATAAAAATGTTTGCTAAAATAGGTGATATAGGGCTTCCCATTGGTAAACCTTCATTTTGAATATATATCTTATTGTCAAAAGTGAAATAATTCTGATTAATGCATACATCAAATAAATTAAGTATATCTGATATTATTCCTGGATTAATATTTTCATCTTCTAGTAATTTTCTTACAAGTATTAGACATTCTTTAGGAGGAATTTTAGTAAACATATTAGTTACATCGAACGATATAAGTTTATAGTTATCTTGCAAGTGGATTGATTTCAACTTTTTGATTATTGAAGTGAAACTTTTTATGGGACACTAGCGTTTTGTCATGAGAGTTAACTCGTCGATCTAACAAAACTGTTAAACTCCTTGTGAGAGAGGCGGAAAAAATTAACGAAGATCCGCACAAAGAGGAGACGCCGAGAATAGTCGCAGGGCATTGTTTATTGATGGCGATCATATTATTCCGTTTATCAATCCCCACTTCGCTGCGCGAACGATAAAGTGAGAACGCATTCGGGGGAAAAGGATACAAAAAGCGCTTAATAATTTCTGCCGATATTGGTATAATCCAGTGCGAAATTAATATAGAAATTGTTTACCTTTAAAATTAAGGCGACAAAAACTAGGAAATTCCTTTGCATTGTGTATTTATTTGTATTATTTTGAAAAAATATGTAATAAAACGTAACAAGAGTATTGAAATATATTGAAAAAGGAAAAAAAGGAAATAAACAGGTATACTTGTCCGTACAGATGAGTTCTGTACTCATTAAAGTTTAAGCATAAACTGTGTTATCTCCTACTTTCCGCATTGAGACCAACGCGCATCGTGGGCGTGTCCACTTTCAAACTTTCAGCTATATTTGCTAACCTGTACGTAGAAGAGCAAGTAAGTCTCAGTTCATCAGAGAAAGTCGTTGTAACTAGTATTGCTTTATTTATGGAAATATTTTTGAAGTGAAACTTTTTATGGGACACTACAGAGGTTTTGGTTACGAGGTAATCTCGTAAAGGCTAACAAGTTTTGTGAAGCTCTAATTATCATTTGTACTTAAACTTAGTGAGATAAACGCAGCGCTGTTCTCCCCTTCTGTCATCACTCGACTCGATTTAAAATCAAACGAAAAACGCGGGCTCGATACCCCCATGGGCGGCCAGAACTTTTCTTAGGTATTAAAAAGGAAGGATACGTAATATGCATTCAAATTTCTTAAAAAGAATATTTACTTTTGTTTGTCTTTTATTGTAAATAGTTTTTATAGTCTATCCGAAAAATTATTGTTTTTATTTTGGAAATAATTTTTGTTTTAATTTTTTTAAATTATAGTTTTTTATGTTGTTGATATTTATGAATTCTCTTTGTACACTCATTGGCGGTTATTGCGTCATAAAACATAAAAAGTTTCACTTCTGACGCTGTTAGTTTTCGACTGACGCATAAATCTTGGTTCTATTGAATTTCTGATTGAGTACTGAGATCCATATCCGTAAGTATTGAGTATATTGTTGAGCTTCTTTGCCAATATATTATTAGGAGCATTAACATAAGAGACTACAGGTCTAATTGGTTTCGTTATTTTATGTAATTTAACTGTTCCATATAATTGTGGACAATGAGGATTCTTATGTATGATAGACCTCTTTTCGTAATCATTTAAAAGATAATTTGAATTATTAACAATATCCCTTACATTATTAGAAAACTTCTTTGTTGGGTCTGCTTTAAGAACTTTTACATCGCTGGATTCTATAAAGTTATATACTTTGGAATTGTAATTTTCAGTCGTCAAAATGACAATAGCATTCCCCTTATCGGATTTTGTAACTGTTAGGTTATTTTTCTCTATCTTCTCTTTTATTGCGTTTAAAACTGAAATGTCATTTTTTGTTTGACGTTTAACTTTTGAAGGTTCAATATTTTTGATTATATTGGCAATTTTTAATTTCTCATAAAGAAAATTATTTGAATTAGATTTTAAAGCTATTTCTGACTCTGTAGCTATAATTTGTTTAATCTTATTCGTAAATTTAGGTGGTATGCTGTACTTTAAACCTTTATTTAAAAATTCTATTTCACTATTTGTAAAATTAGTGTCTGAAAGGTTTTCAAATCGTGGTGCAAAGTGTGTTGGTATGTAGGTACTTACAGTTTCATGATGTTTTGAGTATTGAATTTTATGTTGTGTGTGTTCAAGATTCTGTAGCTTCTTTTCTTGTTTCTTAAATTTCATATGCTTCATAGTGCTGATATTTTCTCTAATTTTGTCATCCAAACAGTCAAATTCTACTGGATGTAATTGGAATGTGAGTTCTGAATGTACAACTTTTATGTAGTTGTCTGAGGAGTCTCTAACTTTGAACCATTTCTTACATTCAGATTTTATCCAAACTCGTTGAGCACATTTTATAGCTTTTTGTGCTTGTGGTGTTTTAGTGTGACATTTCATATTCACATAATTTGGTATTACCTTTTTTCTAAGGTATTCTTGGTTAAACCAAATGTTTTGTGATGCTTTGTAACGTTTTTGTAGTAACTTCTGGTACAGTCGGGTCAAATCTTCTCTCGCAATAAAAAAGAAGATAGAGAAAAATAACCTAACAGTTACAAAATCCGATAAGGGGAATGCTACTGTCATTTTGACGACTGAAAATTACAATTCCAAAGTATATAACTTTATAGAATCCAGCGATGTAAAAGTTCTTAAAGCAGACCCAACAAAGAAGTTTTCTAATAATGTAAGGGATATTGTTAATAATTCAAATTATCTTTTAAATGATTACGAAAAGAGGTCTATCATACATAAGAATCCTCATTGTCCACAATTATATGAAACAGTTAAATTACATAAAATAACGAAACCAATTAGACCTGTAGTCTCCTTTGTGAATGCTCCTAATAATATATTGGCAAAAAAGCTCAACAATATACTCAATACTTACGGATATGAATCTCAGTACTCAATTAGAAATTCAATAGAACTAATCAAAAAGTTGAAATCAATCCACTTGCAAGATAACTATAAACTTATATCGTTCGATGTAACTAATATGTTTACTAAAATTCCCCTCCTAAAGAATGTCTAATACTTGTAAGAAAATTACTAGAAGATAAAAATATTAATCCAGGAATAATATCAGATATACTTAATTTATTTGATGTATGCATTAATCAGAATTATTTCACTTTTGACAATAAGATATATATTCAAAATGAAGGTTTACCAATGGGAAGCCCTATATCACCTATTTTAGCAAACATTTTTATGGACAATTTAGAAAGAAAGATCTTTGAAAGTAATATTTCTAAAAATATTTTTTTTTGGTATAGATATGTGGATGACATATTAGCTTGTTTGAGCGACAATTAGATGTGTTTTTCAACCACATCAATAATTTACACCCAAAAATTAAATTTACATTAGAAATTGAAGAAAATAGCTCAATCAATTTTCTTGATTTAAAAATTCAAAGAGTTAATAATGTACTTGATTATTCAATTTACAGAAAACCAACACAGACTGATGTGACAATTCTATTCAATTCTAACCACCCTGTCTCACACAGACTAGCAGCATATAATTCAATGATACATAGAGCTTTTTCAGTTCCTATGAACAAATGTAATTTCGATAGAGAGATTAATACAATTAGACAAATAGCAACATCTAACGGTTAACCATTAGATATGATAAATAACCTAATTAGTAAAAAAGAGAAAAAAGTGGCATTACAACTAATATATCCTAAACAAGCTGATGAAACTAAAACTTATAAAACCATCACATATGCAGGAAATATTTCTGATAATATTTCAAAGATAATATCTTCAGCAACGAATGCAACAATTTCTTTTAAAACAGAAAGTAACGTTAGTACAAAATTGTTAAATGTAAAAACAAAAATACCACTATTAAAGAAGTCAGGTATATATAAACTCAAATGTCCAGAATGTAATGCTGTCTATTTGGGTTAGACCCTTAGGAATTTTGAAATACGATACAGTGAGCACTTACGAGCTTACAGATTAAAACAACCAGATAAATCCCACTATGCAAAACATCTACTTGACACCAATCATTCATTGACACCTAACACAGAACTAGAAGTGCTGCATATTTGTGAAAAGAAACAAGAACTGGATTTCCTTGAAGAACTGGAAATTAGAAGACATTTAAGAAACCCACAATATGAAGTTGTCAATGAACAGTTAAATCTAGGGAATTCTCCACTAATAAACTGTCTTCTTAAGTGATAATTGTAAAGATCAGCAGATATAGTTTTCCTGGTTTTCTATATCATTGCACAGTTATACTGATCTTAATTGGAAAAATGATATGCAGGATATCACCATAGGGCTAATAATATCTAAGCTTCAATATTTGTAATATCACATCTTCTTCTTTTTTCTATAAACATATATTAAGCCAATCACAAGTTAGGTTACTTCTTGGTCTAGCCAAATATAACTACTAAACATCAGGTAGGCATAAAATGAAATGTAACTTCTGTCATTCTGACGATGATATTGATTTATCGAAACAATTGTCAATTTTTTAGAATTTTCAATAACTTGTATTATATTGTGGAATTAACTAGAGACCTTGAGTTTCATTTAAAAACACTAATATGAGCATATTCCACGAAGTAAGGGTCGAGACAGTCAATTTCATTAAAGAAAAAAGTTATATAAATAAAAGTCTGTAAATAACATTAGCATACTAGTTCTGACAGAAAAAAACAACATTTACAAGAAAAATTAATTCAGGCGCTAATGGGTTAATGTCATATTACTTGTTAATTCGTGACTGAATGGGATCCAACTCCCAATGCCAAAAAAGAAAAAAAAAATTTTCAAAACTTCCTATAAGTAGCAATGGTTTAGGCAAATATCAATAAATGAATAGGGACCACGCCACGCGCGTTAATGGCATAATATGGTAACAGTTACATCGACGTGCGTTGCCCGAGACGAATGTGTTTATTCTGCAGCTCCACCCTGCGATCATCTTAATTCTATAACTGTATTTATCCATACTTACTTCATATAATCTCCAACAGTTTGGTCCAAAAAGTCTATCCCAACTATTATTCCATACTTCTTGAATGCCATGTTTAACCTTCCAATGAATAAAGCATCATTAAAATAAACTGAGAGATACACTTTTGGATATTCGGTTCCTAATTTATCTACCATAAAACTTGATATGATCAATGTTATGTCTGAAGTATATACCGTATCGTTTTCATCAGTTAGGACTCTTCTAATGGTATACATTGAAGATTCGGATTCTTCGAATGAGATGCCAGTAATATCTGATCCAATTACGACCGCAAAGTTGGTGTACTGCAATATCTTATTCTCTCCTATAGATATAAAATACTTCTATAACATATGTATTTTCTACTGTATATATTCAGGTTATTCGTATTCAATTTTTGTTATAAATGAAACTACTGTTTTTAAATAATTCCACAATATAATAAGAGAATTCGGAAACGTTGACAATTGTTTCTTTATCATGAAACGTTGTCAGAATGACAGAACACATTTGATGTGATGCCTACCTGATGTTTAATATTTTGGTAGACATGACATAAATGTAACTTCTGTCATTCTGACGATGATATCGATACAACTATAAAGTTTCTAGAATTTTTTCATCATCAGGTGGAATTATTTATAAACAGAAGATTTATTTATAACATGACATACGTAGATTCCACAAAGTAAGGGTTGAAACAGAAAATTTAATTGAAAAATCTTCGAGATCAGACTATACACTATAGGTATAATAGGAAAAAGTTGCAAAGCCTCCCAACACATTTGGTTTAACCAATAATGTATTAGAGAATCGATATCAAATTATGCAAACATAAAATGCCATACGGAAACCCCTCAAGCCCAAAAAGCGGTGAAATGTGCTCATTGGATCTGACTCAAAGAAGAAAGTAGGAAATTGTTCAAAACAAGAGACTCGGACAACTATATGGAAGTGTTACATTCTCAACTCACGTTCCAACTACATTAAGTAGTATTTCACTGTTTAAATGACAAAATCAGAGAGTGTAAGTACTTACATACCAACCAACACACGTTGGACCACAATTTGAAAGCCTTTCAGACACTAACTTTACAAATAGTGAAAGAGAATTTTTGAATAGAGGCTTAAAGTACAGCATACCCGCAAATTTACGAATAATATTAAACAAATATTAGCTACAGAATCATAAATAATTTTAAAATCTAGATTAAATTATTTTCTTTATGAGAAATAAAAATTGCAAATTTAATCAAAAATATTAAACTCTCCAATGTTGAAAGTTAAACAAAAAATTACATTTAATCTTTAAATTCAATTGAAAAAAAGTGGAAGAATATAACCTCACAATTACAAAATCTGACAAAAGTAATACAATTTCCATATCGAAAACTGAGGATTAGAAATTCAAAGTAAGTGACTGTATTGAATATACTTTTATAATAACGTGAGAGGGATTCACTTCAAAGTTTCTTTTAAAAGGTTATGAAAAGAAATGTATCGTAAACGGAAATCCTCTCTCCACAATTATATGGAACAGTCAAATTACAGAAAGTATCGAGATACTCAAGATAACAGAGAAGTTCTACACAGGTCTGTACGAATCCAAAATAGACAATGAGGATGTTAGAAGAGCAAACAATGACCAGAAAAACAAGATATGTAACGTTGGCTCCGAGGATCTACCAGAGATCGTAGAGGAAGAAATTGAAAAAGCTTTAAATCAACTAAAAAACGGAAAGGCGGCAGGCGACGATAACATCATACCGGAAATGTTGAAGGAAGGTGGAAGCATACTGATAAGGGAGCTTAAATCATTATTTAATACATGCCTAACCGAGGGAAGAATACCACAGGATTGGAACACCGCGATAGTCATACTGATATATAAGAAAGGTGATCCAAGCAACCTAGAAAACTATAGACCAATCAGCCTACTATCACAGATCTACAAGCTTTTTATGAGAATAATAGCAAACCGCCTTGAATACAAACTCGACGCATACCAACCCTATGAGCAGGCGGGCTTCAGGAAAGGCATGAGTACAATAGAACATCTCCACACCGTAAGGACACTGAACGAAAAAGTAACGGAATATAACATCCCATTATGGATCGCCTTCATAGATTTTAGAAAGGCCTCCGACACAGTTGAATTTTGGGCAATCATCAGGTCAATGAAAAATGCAAGAATCGACCAACGATATATTGACATTATACAGACACTAAATGACAACTCAAAAATGAAAGTAAGGCTATATGAAGACACCGAGGAAATCACAATTAAAAGAGGCGTTAGACAAGGAGACATTGTGTCACCCAAATTGTTTACACTGATGCTCGAAGACGTCTTCAAGAGTCTACACTGGGAAGACAGAGGAATTAATATATCGGGAGAAAAACTAAGTAACCTAAGATTTGCTGACGACATTGCCATTTTTGCCCCAAACAGTGAAGAATTACAACACATGCTTATAGAACTACAACAAGAAGCAAGAAAAGTAGGCCTAGAAATGAACATTTCTAAAACCAAATTCATGACAAACCAACGGACAAACATAGAGAGTATAAATGTGCTAGGACAACAGGTAAAGAAGGTGAACTCTTATGTCTACCTAGGTCAAGAGTTAACATTGGGTAAAGCCAATCAAGAACTTGAAATTAACCACAGAATACATCTAGGATGGGCAGCCTACGGGAAGATGCGACACGTCTTCAACTCCAACCTACCCCTCAAACTAAAAACCAAGGTTTACATGGGATGCATTCTCCCAGTAACAACCTACGGATGTGAAACATGGATCCTAGCAAAGAAAATCTTGAATAAATTAAAGATACACCAAAGATCAATAGAACGAAAAATGATAGGAATAACGCTTAAAGACCATAAAACCAATGAATGGATAAGAAATAGAACCAAGGTAGAGGACATAGTGAGGCGAATAGGCAGTCTTAAATGGAACTGGGCCGGACATGTTGCCCGAAATAAGAACAACTGGAGCGGAAAAATAACAAGATGGAGACCTTGGGGGGAGAAAAGAAGCACCGGCAGACCACAGCAAAGATGGTATGATGACATCAAAAGAACAGCCGGACTTAACTGGAACCAAATGGCACAGAACAGGGAAAACTGGAAAAATATGAGAGAGGCCTATATCCAAAGGATAGAAAACGGCTAGAAGAGAGAAGAGAGAGAGATCGAAACCAATTAGCCCTGTAATTCCTTATGGTCATATTCCTATTAATAAATTGCCTAAAAAACTGATCAATATACGTTATACCATTATATCTAAATTCCCAGTTACGAATTTGATAGAACTAATCAAACAATTAACAGCATACATATGTTTTCCAAAATAAATAATGCATAACACTTGTTAAGAAATGCGTAATTGCCGAATTGGCCACTTTCGATTAGCTGAAATCAGTTATGTAAAAACCGTTTCATCATAATGAAAAAGCAATAACATGAATAATATTTAGGAAAGGCGTGGTTGCTAAATGGATAACATTCGCATGGCCGAAATTAATAGTACGAAAAATCCGTTGTCATGGCAACCATTCTGACGGTAAACGGAAAACCCCAATCATAATATAATGTTTCGCTGTTCCCAAGTTAACCACTTTCACTCAGCTAAAATCAGTTATGGTAACATACGGTATCAGAAATACATGCACAACTCTCAAATGAAAAAAAAATGAACAGCTATCAACAGACTGCGAAAAATGAGCGCCGAGTCGACGATTCGCAATTATCTCGATTGTTTTGTAGGTTGATGTTTTTATCAATCATAATATCAATAATTTGCACCCAAAAATTGAATTTACATTTGAAGTTGAATAAAATTACTCCTCAATTTTCTTGATTTCAAAATTCAAATGTACTTGATTTTTCATTTTCAAAGAAAACCAACACATACTGATGAGACTATGCCAGGTAATTCCAATCACCCTATGTCAGATAAATTAGCAGCATACAATTCAATGAGATCTGCACATCAGGTTGAGTTGAAGAAGGCTGGCAACAAACAAAAACATGCATTAACGAAGCTGCAACAGAATCGTTGGGAGAACGCAAAATCAACATAAACGCCAACAAGAACATCAAGTCATGGTTTTGTGAGGAAGTGAAGGAACTGGCAGATATGAAACGTAAAAGCTACCTATTGTATTTAAGTTCACCAACAGAAACCAATCGAACGAGATACGTTGAAAACAGAAACAAAGCCAATGCAGCTATCAGAGCCATAAAAAGGGAACACTGGAGACGATTCACCAGTGAAATGGAACACGACCTTTATGGAGCCCAAAGAAAGGTTTGGAAGATGCTGAAAAACAGAAAAAAACCAGTAAATGAATACGTTCAAACTAAAAACATATCACCTGACATCTGGGAAAAATATTTTACAGAGCTGTACCAATATGAAGTAACAACTGATACATGGGTGAACGAAGACGAAACACCCGATGATGTTTTGATAACAGAGGAAGAGCTGAGAAAAAGAATACCAAAGCTGAAAAACAGTAAAGCCGCGGATACAGACAACATCCCGAATGAATTGCTAAAATATGGGGGAAAGAAACTCATCGAGAAGTTGCTAACTCTTTTCAATAAAATTTTAAATACATCACAGATTCCCGAGGATTGGCGCAGCAGCATCACTATTCCCATCTTCCAAAAGGGGCAAAAGACAGCACCTGAAAACTACAGGGGCATAACTCTGCTAAGTACGTCCATGAAACTGCTCACTAGCATCCTTCAAGACAAATTGGAATCACGTATCAAGAATAGAGAGGAACAGCTTGGTTTTCGAACAAACAGGTCAACAACGGACGCTCTCTTCATAATGAAACAACTAAAGGAGAAATCAATAGAGTTTATCAAGCCTGCTTACATCTGCTTCATAGACTTAACAAAGGCATTCGACAAAGTGCGCTTGATTGACGTCCTACAAATTCTAACAAAAAGACAGTCCCCGTCCCAAATCACCAAACTAATTAAAAACTTAAACTCTGGAAATGTGACAAAGATCAAGTCAGGAGAACAAACTACATCCAACATAAAAACACCAGACGGAATTAGGCAGGGTGACAGCCTGAGCCCTTTCCTTTTCAACCTCCTGATGGATGAAATAATACAACAAGTCACATCCTTAGATTTGGGGTACAGAATGGGCCACTCAAAAATATCTATGGTCTGCTATGCAGACGACGCAGCTATTATAGCAGAAACGGAGAACGATCTTCAGAGACAGCTGTTTAAATTCTATCAAGTCAGCCAACAACTCAACATGGCAATTTCAACATCCAAAACCAAAGCTATGACATTCTCCAGAGAACCTGTCAGGTGTAAAGCGGTTGTAGAGGATAAGCCAATCGAGCAACTCAATGTCTTTAAATATCTAGGCAAAGACATCTGCAGCTACCACGATCCGGCGAAAGAAGTAAGAGGTCTCATAACTAAAGCAGCAGCTCTGTCAGGATGTCTTAGAGATGGGATATGGTCAAACCAGCACATGGGAACAGATAGCAAGATGAAGATCTATAAGACTTGCATCAGACCTATTATGACTTACGGAATAGAAGTACGCGAAGACACAAATAAAACAAAAAGTATGCTGCGCTCGGCTGAAATGAAAATCCTACGAACTATCCTAGGGAAGACCAGACGGGACAGGATAAGAAACACTGACATACGAGCTCAATGCAACGTAGTAGACATAGTCAGATGGGGCAGACAGAGACGACGAGAATGGTACGCGCACGTACGAAGAATGGACGAAAACAGATTACCGAGAATAATGATGGAAAGCAAGCCACACGGAAATCGCCCACCAGGAAGACCCCCAAAAAGGTGGCAGGAAAGCTGGCAGTCCACCTCGCAAGAAACCATCCAGAGACGGCTTCAGCAAGCAACAGACCAATAGGTCTATTTAAAAGAAGAAGAAGAAGACAATTCAATGACATATAGAGCATTTTCAGTTCCTATGAACATATATAATTTTAATAGGGAAATTATTACAATTAAACAACGGTTATCCATTGCATATAATGAATAAAGTACTAAATAAAAAATAGAAAAAATTACAACTGATATTTCCTAACCAAGCTACTAAAAAACTAAAGTAAAACCAATTTACATAACTATCACATATACTGGTAATATCACTAAAAATATTTCAAAGATGGTATATTTTGCAACAAATTCAACAATATCTTTTAAAACAGAAAGTAATGTAAGTACAAAATTATTAAATGTAAAAACAAAAATATTCCCAATAAAAAGTCTGGCATATATATACTTAAATATCCAGAGTATCTATATAGTTAGGTCAAACGAGTCTGAATTTTGAAATTATATACAATGAACACTTACGAGCATACATATTAAAACAACCAGATAAATCCCATTACGCAAAACATTCATTAGCACCTTACACAGAACTAGAAATACTACATATTTGTGATGAGAAACAAGAACTATATTTCCCTGAAGTAGAATGCGTAGGAAGGTTCTATTGTTTTATCTATTCTTCCGGTAATTTCGGTTACTTGTTTCACATTATGATCTAGTGTTATTCCAAAATATTTGAATTCTTTTACTTGTTCTATTTCAATATTGATTCGATTTCAGTTTCAATATTCTGGTTACCTATAACCAATATTCCTTTTTCTGTGATCACTTAATTCCAAATTGAATGTCTTTGCAGATGTTTGTCATTTCCAGCTAGAATGCCACATCAACTGCGAGAACTCATGTGATATTTCAACTATCTCTAATTTTCTATATCCTACAAACATCGCTTGGGTTTCACTTTCGCATTTGTTAATTATATTATCTATATGTATAGAGTAGGACTCAATCCTCTACTTTGTCTTAATCACATCACTGTCTTGGAACCTTTCTGATTTTTTATTGTTTTTGATTACATTATTAGTGTTGATTATATGAAAGATCTTATTCTCTTATTGCCTTGCTTTTTACATCCGCTTCTTTCAATCCACTCCATATTTTTTATCTAGTCAGTTTGTCGAATGCTTTTTCCAGATCCTTAAAAGCGAGATAGAGGTTTTAACTTTGTAAATGCCGTTTTTTTACAAATTGTTTTATTGTAAAAATATGGTCTTAAGTGCTTTTTCCAGGTCTAAATCCACTTTGTGATTCTGATAACTGTGGTTATAATAATGGTTTAAATCTGTTATTTATTATCTGATCTCATATATTTTCAATATTTTTTGCAATAACACAATCCCTTTCGTTCCCTTTTCTAAATATAGGTGTCCCCCATTCTTCTGATATTTTTTTTCTGTAATCAATATATAAAGCGTTAGCTGCAAATCTATTATTGACTTGGTCATTATGTTGGTTTTCAGGTTTTTTGTATTCTGTTCGACGTTTTGTGGTTGTTGCCTCAGTAATTCTTGGAAATTCTTCATCATATCATTCTCATTTTTTAGTATTTATTGTTTTTTGTTTGTGATATAAAATTCATTTATTGGTCCCTCTTTTCTGAATATATAGAATATAGAATAATTTTTGATTGCTTGAGCTGTCCATTTCCATTTTGTTTCTAAAGTAAAACCATGTATTTTCTTTTGCTTCTGCTATTAAGTTTCTTACTTTTTTTATTTGATTATTATACAGGGTGAGCTATAATATCTGATGACTAGTACAGGGATATCAGAAATTATAAGAGCTAGACACTCGGTTGAATGGGGAAACATTTGCAGTTTTTTATGCCAATTTTTAAAGAACTCTTACATTTTATTGAATAGATCCATACTGAACGATGAAAATAAAACAATTGAATTTGTTCAAAACTTCATTAATTTGATTTAATGTTCAATTTAAACTGGTTGCCGCGTTTCACTAACACAGTAGCTTTCCCAAAACGTAAACCCAAAAGATAAAAACTGATACTGATACACTCATATTCATAGTGCTATATCGTTTAAATACACAAAATTTGGAAGCGGAAGAAGTTTTTTTCTTATTTCGAATCATTAGTCAGATGAAATTGAAACACTGTAGTCCGAGAGAAATCGTAACAGCCGATCGGCTTTTTACAATTTTTAGCAGTATTTTTGTCTCGAAGTTTGTATATTCTTACGTTTAGTATATCTTGTATCTCTTTTATTTGTATCACTACATAATCAATGATTTCTCGTTTCTGCTTGGTTGTACTCTTGTATATTTATGGATATCCTTGTGATGATAAAATATGTTTGTGATTATTGAGTCTTGCAATTGGCAAAATTCCAGTCGTCTTTTTCCATTGTTGTTACGTGTTTCTTCTACATGTTGCCCTATTGTTGTTTTGCATGCATTGTCTTTCTTATCCACTCGATCACTGAAATCCCCAGCAACAAATATTGTTCCTTCTATTTCTTCGGTAATTGTTGTGAGGTCTTCCCAAAAATTTTATTTCTCGGCAACTTTTTCGTTTTCATCTGGTTTCTACTTACTTATTGTATACCAGCGACATGACTAAACTTGAACACGATACTATTGCAACTTTTGCTGATGATACTGCCATTCTGGCCGTTGGCAAAAACCATGAACAAGCTAATGGACATTGTCAAGTTGAATGAAAGAAAATCTGCCCTTGTTAACTTTACCAATAAACAGGACCGGAATATCCAAATAACAATCGACGACGCTCCAATACTTTATACTAATACTGCGAAGTATTTGGGAATGAGACTCGACCTCGTTAAAACGGAACACGAATAGCTTGAGATAAAACATGAAAAGATGTACTGGCTGCTAGGAATAAACTCCAAGTTATCCACACACAACAAACTACATATTGAAGCCCGTTTAGACATATGGTATACTGCTTTGGGGCTGTGCTAGTAGTAGTAACATTAAAGATATCCAACGATTCCAAATTAAGTATTAACGAACATCGTTGACACACGCTGGCACTTCCGAAATAGTTATCTCCATAGGGCTCTCGATGTAGAAACTATTGACACTACCATATCCAAATTCGTCAGTTTTCAGGAACCACGATTATTCCAACATGGGAACATTGAGGTTTTTCAGCTCCTACTCTATCGAGAAAGCTCAACAAGATCATTAGGTTTGAGTAAGTAAGATAGTTTAAGAAACTGTGTTAGTTAAATTTTAGACACTAAGGTATACTAGTGAGTAGGACCTTAGCATTTGAGAATTTTTTCTCCTAGTTAAGTTACATTTGAACCAAATTGTAGTAAAATATCGTTATTGGGTGTTTTCTTAGACAAAAAAAAAATAAAAATAAACAATTATCCATCGAGGGACCTGGAAATAGAGTTGACACATAACAACTATTAGCTATATTAGATGATAACTCAAATAAGTCAATTACATGATATAATATTAATATCTAGACATGGATTCACAAATTGGAGAAATATTTCCCGAAATGATTCTGTGTAAGAGGAATGTGTAATTAGGTGCAAGAAAAAAGAATGAGATAAGGTTAAATTGGAAAATTGCGACAGCTATGACATTGATAGTTGAAAATATTTCAACTGTTGCATCTTGAAGTCAAAATATTAAGATGTAAAATGTCACTTAGACAGAATATGGCTATAGACGTAATTGAATGAACTACTAATTGTCAATTTGGTACAACTGTGAAGCAGATGAAGAATTATTGTTCGAAGTACCAGATCCTTAGACTAGCACAAATTATTTTTATGGTGAAAATCGTTACAAATAGTCTAAGGTACCTCCATATAGGGAAAACACACGTACCTTGGGACATAATATTGTCATAAAATGTCCAGGATTGAAAAATAGAACTGTTACCAAAGAAGAGCCAGGAAATCTGTGGAATACCCTATTTGGTGATGAGATAATTAACGTCATTTTTCAGTGGACAAGTAAACGGGTGGCTAGAATAAGATCAAAATGTAATAATTAAACTACAAGTAATTTACGTGATTTGGATGTCATAGAGCTTAGGTTTTCATAGATTTGCTATTATTCACTTCAATCTTTGAGTCTAATTATGAAGATTGGCGGTCCCTCATCACTACTAATGGATCAGATCCGAACATATTCAGGCGTTACAAATGCTAATCGATTTGCAATAATTCTATCAGCTCTAAGAATTGACGATCCTGAAACCAGACTTGAACGTAAGCAACTTGCCCCAATTTCGGAAATTTTCAATATATTTATTAGTAACTGTCAGAACGTTTACACAATAGGTTATTGTGCATGTGTAGACGAAATGTTAATCTCATTTAGAGGCCGTTCAAAATTTATAATGCACATTCCTCAAAAACCATGCAAATATGGATTGAAAATTATGTCTCTAACGGATGCAAAAAGTGGATATTTACTAAAGGTCTTTATTCATAGTGGAACAGATTCGGATGGTTGTGTTTTATTCGATGATCTAAAGAAATATTCTAACCTAACCTAATCTGTACTTAGGCTAGCAAAACCATTATTGGCACAAATCGAAATATAACCCCTGATAATTGGTTCTTCTCTATTGAGTTAATAGATGACTTAAAACTCACTTACGTAGGAAGGAAAACAAGGAGGCGATTCCTCCAGAATTCCTTCCAAAATCAAAGAGGGATGTAGGCTCATCGTTATATCGATATACCAATAACATAACCATGATATGTTATGTGACAAAAAAAATAAAGCTGTCATATTAGTTTCTTCAGTTCATCACCAAGAAGGCATTAACCACGGAAAACCAGAAATAATCTCTTATTAAAATAATACGAAAGGTGGTATGGATAGTTTAGATGAAAAATATAGTATTTATTTATCAGGCCGAAGGATAAGAAGATGGCCTATTGCTATCTTTTTCAGGATGGCAGACATTTTTTCTGTAAACTCATATATACTTCAACAGTCATATATAGATAATCCGAATCTGACCATATCTGACTTCGTTAAACAATTAGCAATGCAAATGGTTAAACCAGATCACAGAATCCTCGCATCACACGTGAAGTCAGATTGTGTATTTGCAGAATGCTGCAAATAAAATGAGAGTATTATATTGGGACGAAGAAAAATCTGAAGTTCTAGGAACATGTAGAAGATGCCCTGCGCGTGAAAGAAGAGAGAATTTCAATTATTGTATTATTTGTAAAATTCCCATTTGTATGGAATGTACAAAGAGAGTCTGTATTGACTGTGTGTCAAAAGTATCTGTTGCAGTTTTTTATATCTTGTATATGTTGTGTTGTTAGTATTACCTGTTTAAAATTTTTGTTTGAGTTTATATTTTCCTTTTACGTTAGAATATAAGAGTTTCTTTTATATTTTTTCTAAATACAATCCGTAAAATGATACTTTGTCAAACCCAATGTAAAAAAAACGGATTCGAAATAAATCTTCTTTCAAAATTACACCTTGTTGTATATTTGTTTTGATATATGTACTCGCTAAACATTTACTGCTCAAACAATATTATCTTGTCATAATTGTGACTATTTTATTTATTTTAGTTTATTTTGCATTAGGGGTCATTATGACCACACATCTGTGCTAACGTGATATCGTTTGTACATCTATGGTTACGGTTTAAATGTAGGTAATCAATTTCAAGTAATTAGCACATACGGTATTATATTTTGAAATACTGAAATAGTCAAAACCTGATTTGAAAAATATTCAGAGGGCGCATGTCATCACACAAAATCATCTATTCTCAGAATCAGATTACCGAATCTTTGGTGTAACAGTAAATTTGATGAAAAAATACTCACCCTTAAATTGTTTGATTAACTTCTCGATGCAATTATGTAATTCTTCTGTGAAATTATTGCGTGCTGAAGATAAAATATTTCTATCCAGATCCATTATTACATCAACAATAATTGCTAAGTTTGTTAAATCTTTGTCGTCTCCAATTTCACAAATATTCAATATGTCATATACTGTCTCTATATGGGGAAGTTGGAGTTGATCCCGATAATAGACGAGAACGTCCACCAATAACAAAAGCTTGTTGCTAGCTTCACTTCTATAGTATATGCCTAAGAGTATATCAGCTACGCTCAGATTTACTAATGAAATGTATGAGCATGTTACCAAATTTGGAATTTTACAAATTGTTAATCGGTCTTTTCTAATTGTTTTGAAGTACATCCACGAATTATCTGACGGTGTACCATAACCTAATCCACAAGCACAAGAATAGTTCATTTTCTGAATTTGGCCCAGATTGAATGTCACTGTGAAAGTACTAAACTGATTATAGTATGTTTTTACGGACAGATGAACTATATCCGAAGTATCATAATCTTTATCAGTTACAAACAATTCGTAGTTTTTAAAAAGTGTTACCGTGAGAACTTCAGGAGTTATTATATATGGATAGTAGTTGAGACATAAACTATAAATAAGGTTATTTTCTCCTAAACAATGGTAACCAATTTTTTCATCCATTATAATTATGCTACTGCCTTCAGTGAATTTATAAGCTGATATTTGGAAATAATTGTCGATATTATAATTGCTGTCAGGATCCACTAATTTTGCTAATTTAGATATAAAATTCAACATAACTACGTTAGTTTTATATAGTTTCTGAGAGTTTTCTTTCACCTCCTTCGGTATTTTGGAAAAATTGATTATTATTCTTCTCAAAACTGAGAGTGTAATCGTATCTGTGGTTAACTCGGTACATCCATATAATATATTTACCATCAAAAATACGTCGTTAGAAGAGAAATTGTCATAAAAAGTAGTTACTGCTTCGAGTTGATCCAATTTTCTCTCAACAGATTCATCTTTTATATCTTCTAACATTAACGTAACATTTGACTGCTGGTTTTGCGACCACAAGGTATACCATCCCTCTTTGAAGTAACTGCAAGTGTAATCATTAGATATTTTTCTTGGTAGCTCCCAAAATCCGTCTGCTATGTTTTTTGGATCATAAAACTCCCAACTTACGCAAGTTGTAGTATTGAGATTACTTGCGATATTGAAAAAAAATACAGATATTTCTTCGTTTAATATGTTTGCAGTATTTTGTGGTACTAGTACTCCAATTGTCGTAATATTCTTCTCAACATTATTAACTCCTCCATCGTAGAAGAATACGTCATTAAAAAAGGCAATGATGATAATTTTTTTATCAGTTATGTTCAAATCTGATACTTTTTCAATAAATTCTTGACTAAATACTATCCCCGTAGTATTTATACCATAAATTCTATTTTTTTGTATTAACAAATAACTACAGAAATTTTCATTATTGTATATCTCAATTCCGTAAACATTTGTGTTGAATGATACTGTGGCAATTATCCTGGTATCACAAAATGTTTGCGTAGTTTCTATTTTATTCATCTGTTTTTTCAAAAAACCCATTATTTTGCTTGATGCATAGAAGTCTGATTCAGCTTGCTGTATAATATATCGTGCAGCATGCATAATATTGTTGATAATCTGTATAGAAATATTTATTGCGTCAAAACCCAAATCATCCTCATTTTCTATAGTCTGAAAGTAAATTCCAATTAGAGAGATATCTATCGCTTCTAATTTTGGTAGATGCTTGGCTGTGATATTTTGGATACCCTCTAAGATGGAAACGAAATTTTCCTGCGAAGACAATAATGTTTCCAATAAGCTGGTAACATTCAATTCATTAAAGGATAATACATAGTAGCTAAAAAGAAAACTTAAGATTAGTTCAATAACAGTAGTGATATTAATAATACGACCTACAACGTATACTAACTAATGGTTTTGTACGAGTTGAGAAAAAATAACGTCAAAATTCTCTCTTCCTCCCTCTCTCTCTTTATATAAATATATATATATATATATATATATATATATATATATACAATGATGTTTCTTCATATAAATAGATATTATATTATTGTGAACAATAGTGTAAGTAAAAAATGTTTTTACTTTGAAACATATTTTAAATTTATATAATATTTATTTTGTAGATTCTTTGATAATGATAATAATGAATTATCGAAAGGTTAGGATTAACTAAACAGAGTTCTCTTTCTCACATTGCCGCATTCCCCAATAAGAAAGTTACCCTAACTAGTATCGGCAACGAACTACTTTCGTCTATATATATATATATATATATATATATATATATATATATATATATATATATATATATATATATTACAACAAATACGTGGGTGTAATTAATCTATATATAAATGAAATTTTTGCATCACCACGTATGGTCATTTGGGTTCTGTTCTATCGAAATAAATTATATTCAATTATTGCTAGTCAGTAAAATGCATTAAAACAGATCCTTATCTTTATTTTATATATTAGCATGCATCAAATAAAATTTTTATAACATTTCAATTACTATTGTCATGGACCAAACAACTATTTAATAATTATACTTTTTAAAACATATGTACAACAGTGCGCAAACTCAAACTTGTTGTCGAAATAAACAGTAATATCATTCAACATAGAATGATTAAATTGTATCTTTGTTTGACACGGAAAATGAATTATTATGTCATTATTGGAATAAAAATGAAATATTGTATCGTTATTGGAATAAAGGTAAGCTTTCCTTTTTGTAAAATATCATTAATAATAATAATTAGACTATTTACAACCTATAGCTAATTGGAAATTGTTTACTTACAATGGTCTCTGTTGACAATGGCGGCTCAATGATAAATTTTAATCACATTTCAGGTACACCACAAATCTATGTTCGAAGCTTCTTATTGACGAAATTACTTGATACCAAGAATATTACGTGTTAAGGGAAATGTCAAATAGTTTTATATGGTACTCCTCAGAAAAGTATCTGGAGTTATCTCCAATATGGGTATCTTCTTTATGTATGATTAGTGGATATGATAATGGATGTTTATTACCCAATAATGTTCCTGATATATATATATATATATATATATATATATATATATATATATATATATATATATGTAACAAGCAACGAATAGATTAGTGGGTATTGCACGCAAATAGAAGAAGGAGCTACTAATCTATTCGTTGCTTATTGTTCATATGTCACGCACTACTCGTACATCTTTATATATATATATATATATATATTATAACAATTTCAATATACCGTTTATTCAATTTAATTATTATATATTTTTAGTTGTTTTATTTATTTATCAAAGTTATACAAGTCGTGTTTGGAATATAGACTTGACTTACCTTCGGCTAGCTCTTAATAAATATAAGTTAATGTTAATTTAAAATTGTTTCATAGAGTCGGTAGCATGAAGACTCCCCCCTTTGAGTTCCGGACGCACAAATATAAGTTTAATTTAATTTTGAATATCTACTTCTTAGATAGACATATTTTACTTAATTCAGAAACAAAGTCTTTCCTGAATATCTACCTTGGATTTTAATGATTTCAAAATTCTTACATAGATTGATTGAAGTAAGCAAAAATTTTTTAATAAATTTATTATGGACATGAATAAAATAAAATACCAACAATTTCTATAAAATGATTTGATAAATTGTTACTATCAAAATTTGCATTATTTTTAACATCAAAACTTCCTCATACCACTCCTGCATTCCATCCAGTCATGCGCACTGAATACCTTGGATGATTGCGTCGGCGCATAAGAGAAATGTATGCTCTTATAGAGATACACGCTACACTAAACGTGGATTTATAGTCAACGTTATATGTATGAACTGTTTATACACTTCTAACATTCATAAGTTTGGTGAAATTATAATTAGTTTATTTAAATTAGAACTACACAATTACAAATATATGTAAAAGCAATACGAATGAATTGATATGAGGATAGTAATGAATAGAAAAAGTAAAACATGCATCAGAAAGGGAGAAGGAATGGAAGTTATATGAACATTTATGAATAACGTGAACAATTGATGAAATGATTTAAATTAACAAGTAAGTACTATACTATCTATTATTAAAATTGTATGGATATCCATAGATATCATATGATATTCATCATATTATAAAGTTTTTGGCCTCTTTTGTGATATTATTTAAACGTTCAAAATATATATTTTATTGTTCACTATATTCTTTTGAATTTCCAAAACTAATATTCAAAAACACAGACCTTTTTTCTCGAATCTTCGGTACCTGAACTGCAGCTAGCGTCTTCCAAATTATTGACGATTTCTCAGCGGAGAAATGCACCTTTCTGCTCACTTCTGTTCATACACACACTTTAATCAACATCAATATTACTCTTTCAATACCTTTTTCGGTTTAAAACTTTAAATTTTTTATATTATTTGATAAAATTTTGAAGAGGCGATTTATATAGAAACCATCATCTTCTCCACACAAGCACGATTGTCTTTTTGTATGAAATCAACAAACTTTCGAGTCCTCAAATGCATAGCCTGCTTTTCAGTATTTTTGTCACAATATTTGTTGACTTGAATGTTTTTTTAGAAAAATTGTGAAATTATTTATTTCAACAGTTCTGGACTTATGAACACTTATTGATATAAGCTTATATTGTATTAGGGATTATATAAAATGTCTTATTCATATATTATTGTTACGAAACAACACACTGGTATAATCCCTAAATCCGACTCTGTCTAAGCCAGGTATGAAAATTAAAATTATGGCGGATACGCAGCGTTTTTATAACTGTTTGGGATTACCTTATCTAAACATTGTTTTTGTGACTAGACTTATCTAGAAAATGCCAGAAAAATCATTTGTGACTGTGTAAGCCGCAGCCTAGAATTTACTAGTAAAAACGGCTTTAATATATAAGGGACTGATCAGGAAGAGTTAGGGAGCTGATAAAGTGATCTCGAGAAATAAACAGAAATACACCGAATAGTGAAGTGCCAATATAATCAAGTTTGTGTGCATATAAATTAGATTTAAGTGATTAGTTAAGTATATATAAATTAAGTGTTAGTGTTTAAATAAATTAGTAAGTAGCCATACCGTGTGTTTAAAATTTATCCCACCCGTTTATTGTTTAAATTAATAACAAAAACATTACATTGGTGTCAGGTGTGGGGTAATATAAACAAATTGTGACGTAAAAATAGCCAAGAGATTAAGGGATCTGAAAGTGGTGGAATTAAGAGCAGAATTGGAAGATCGTGAGTTGGAAACGTCCGGTAAGAAAAGTGAATTAGTAGAAAGACTTAAAGGGGCACTGGAAAATGATGGCTTTGATCCAGAAACAGTTTTATTTAATGACGAGCCTTCCACCTCAATCGCGTCAATTTCAATTTTCCCATCTATATCCAAATTCCAATCCGGCATATCATTATTATTTAAATTTATTTCTCCATTGCCATCCAACCTCATATCTCCACTCATTTTTCCTTCCTGTCTATAATTAAATCTCTTCTTCATATCATCTTCAATTTTCTTATTAAAATTGATATATTCATTTTCTTCTTCTGCTAATTCTTCATTCTTCCTCGAATCATCATTTTTCTCTTCATAATTAAAATCGATTCTTTCTTTATCAAAGATTATGTACTTCCTTTCATAATTGATAATTGTTTTATTTTCATATAAAATATCCGATCCTAATAATAATTCGCATTCAGTATCTTCCACCACCAACAGTTGTACTATAGTCTCACATTCTCTGAATTTCAATGCTACGGTTATTGTAGTACTTGAAAAAAATAGTTTTTTTTTATTTATTCCGATTAAACTCATTTTCGGTACCTTGATGAAATTTTCTTTCGATGTCGTTAATTTATATAAAAGTTTATTGTTAATTAAAGATATTTCTGACCTGGTGTCGATTAATATTTTTATACTTATGCCTTCTATCGTTCCATATATATGAATTAATGTTTCATTATTTTGTTCTAGCTAGTCCTGTACCTTAAGAAATTCGCGTGGGTGAACATAGCTGCACCAACTTAACCTACCATATTCACCCTCTAATGGAAAAACTGTTGTTCCGCACCAGAAGTTGACACGGGAACCACAACATTATCGTTATTGTAATTGTTATTATTTGTATGTGTCTGATTAAAATTTTCATTTCTACTAGTTGTGTTTCTCTCTAAACTGTTCCTTCTGTTAGTTCTTGTGTCTCGTCATATGTTGTTTGTTCTTCGTATGTCACCGCCAGAATTTCTTCTTCCTCTTCTGTGATAATTGTTGTTTGCTTGTTGTCTCCTTTCCGGATAATTTGTGTATCTATTATTATTAGTCCTTTCATTGTCTCTGTCGTACCGTCTATTGTTATTGTTATCATTCTTAGTATTATTGTGATGATTATTGTTATTGTTCCATGCGTAGTATGGTCTTTGTCTGTGATTGTCACTATTTCTGTTAAAATTATCCCGTCTGTCATTAATATTTCTGTGGTTATCGTTATTGTCACGTCTACCACTATTATTAACCGTTCTCTGTACTCGGTTTAAGTAATTCAATAGGGATTCGAAATTAGTTATGTTTTGTATAGCAATACCTTGTGTGATGTTATCATTGAAATGTCGGGACAAGAATATTATTATTTCTTGTTCCGAAATCACTGGTTCTAAATATCGTGCCTGGGAAAATATTGATAAAGCATAGCTACCCATGATACTGTTTCTTTTGGTATCAAATTTGCCAAAATATAACTTTTCCCTAACATAGCCTTGCTCTGTTTCCCCCAGTATTTTTTTGAGAAAGTAGTCTCAAAATATCTAAAACTATTAATATTCACATCATTGCATGTGAATCAAAGCAATGCTTGATTACGTAGGCGAGACCTTATTGTCTCCTCCAGGTCTTCTATTTCACTTATATCTCTCAATTTATTTTTGAGACATCTCAAGAAAATTCTGGGGTGCATTTTTCGCGTATCCCCATCAAATTTCAGGTTACTCTCCCTATGATTGTAAATATAATTCACCCCTTGAATATTATTGTTTTGTTTTGTTCCATTTTTCATAATTTCAATTCCCTTTTCCAATTCAATCATCTTCTTCTTGAAATCTTCTCTTATTTCCCTATCTAATATTGTAAAGTCCTGTGTGTTCCTATCTTCTGTAATCTGTTTTAATTTCCTATCCATTTCCCATATAAGTTCCTTTTGTGTTTTTAAGTTCATTTCCTCCGCTATCGATAAATTTAATTGGATACCTTGTTCCACGTCGTCTATTCTTACATTGGTTCCTTTCCACTCTTCCTATTTGTTCCTTTCCTTCTTCCCGTAATTAACTTCCCATATCTTCTATCTCCTGTTTTCTAATGATGCCTTCTTGTATTAAGTTTCCATGTAGTTTGTCCACTTTCTCTTCTTGTTCTTTCTTATGTTCTTCAAATTCTTTTTTCATTTCCACTTCTATCGATTTCTTCCTTTATCTCATCCTTTGTACCTTTTATTTCATCTTTGATATCTTCTTTCGTCCTTCTAATATATTCTTTCGTGCTTTTCATGTCAGCCATTATTATCTTCATCATACTCATCAGTTCCTTGTTTTCACTAGGTTTCTGCTTCGTATAATGGTGAACTTCTTCCACCATACTATCTCCCTTATCCTGGTCTGCTATTTCTTCATTTTGTATAGCTGTTACCAATAGTTCCTTTGATGCTGGTTTATTCCCCTTAATCTCCATGTTCCTCGATTTCAGTTGATCCTTCAACTCTTCCACTGTTAATTCTTCAATATTTGCTTTCTTATCAGCCATTGAAAGTTTTACCAAATTTTTCCCAGATATCCCTAAAATAATGACCTGTTACTGTCACTGGTTCGTTGTACGAGCATTATACTTTAGCTTGTTAAAATTGTTTTTCGAGCGCTTCACGTTGGGCTCGCCACATTGACATAAATTTTTGATTTTGGCCTTACGTTGGGAGAACCATTGGCATAATTTTGTTGACTACACGTTGGGCGAGTCAGATTTGTTGTATAATTTAATTTAATTATTGTTTATTATTTTAATAGTTATTTATTTCAAATTATGGGCGCCAGAATTGGTCCGCTTGCAACGAATCCCAATTCAAATAAAAAATCTCGTCTTGATAAATATATGTAAATTTATTTTGTGTTCTTATTGTCTTTACCTCAGTGATGAGTTCGGCACTTAGCGCTCGCCAGCAACAGGAAACTATAGGTAGAGATATCAGAGAAACACAAGAGAACATAGATAAATAATTTAATGCAATGTTGAATGTTCAGAAAAATGGTTATTTATAATTCGCATTGAAAAATAGTACACACTATGTAATTCAAATATCAATATCTGTTCAAACCTTCTCATAAATTCAATCATAAGTTTCTTACTTACAAGTTCTATTTAAATTTCTCATTGAGTAAATTACGACCAATATACTCATCTAATATTTAGCACAAATGATCATTTTAACCGCTTGTCAATTCCAACTCTAAATTGTTCCAAATATAACCGTCGCGTTTCGAGTGAGTTTTGTGAAATGTGATTTAATTTGTTCATGGAGATACAGGCATGGCGTGTTGAGAATATTATTTTCGTTAAAGAATATGAATTTGGTAAGTAGTTAAGTGATTAATTAATTGGTGTGTTATGTCCGTAATTAGTGGAGATTGAACCTTTATATCTAATGATTATAAACAAAATTAGTAGTAATAATAATCCCTAACCTAACATCTGAGAAATTATTTGTGTTATTGTTTTTTATAGGAGAGATTAATGTACACAAGAAAATATAGAGTTCATCGTTGGCTTCTTTTCAACTCTGAAGATAATGTATATGGAATGTTCGTGGTTACGATTGAACAAAGCCGGAAGTCGGGATGAAATATAACAAATTGTAGGTTATTTCTCCAATAGTGGACCACAATTAATGGTAATGTGAATCGACAATCATCAAGAATTATTCTAATAAGGTAAATTGATACAATCCTACCAAGTTCTAGTCGATAGCACTAAGTTTTACTCACTATTTGTTTTAAAACGGGTTATATTAGTCTTATTTTTATTCGTATACACTGTCGAGTACTTAAGTCGACTTATTATTTAGTTTTGTTGAAATTATTTTTACTTTTCATAATAATTTGGAGAAAGAAAATGTAACTTGACTATCGTCCCATAAGACCACGAAGCTTCTCTCTCAAGCTTGAAATCAACAACTTTCAATTGTTTTTAATTTTGTTTTACTGTTCTTTATTGTTAGGTGAAAATAATTGTTTTTTCCAAATCAAAACATCCATTTCTGCGTTCTCTCAGATATTTTCACTGTGTTTATTTACGTTTCAAGACCGCACTATTATCACTCCGAATCACTCTATCCGAACCATCAAAGAACGTCAATTTCCACGTTAAATATTTTCGTTTGACGTTAGATGTAATCTGATCGAGAATTTTATACTATATACAGGGTTTGTTTAAAAGTAACTCTAAATTATAAAGGTACAATTATTGAATTTTGTTTCAAAATTCATGTAATTCTTTATACAGGGTTTCTTATAAATACATACTAGAATATAATTGACGGAATTTACTCATAGTTGTTTTTATTCTTTGAAATATAATTATTGATATTTATTCTCAATGTTTTATTGTTTTTCTAAATTGAATTGATGTCTTATAAATCATTTTATTAAAATACCCATACTATGTATAGGTATTTCTTGACATGTCTAAACTGTGTATATTCAAATAGCATGTCGTTATGAATCATTTTGATTGAATACTCACTAGAAATTGTTATTATTCAAGTGATACTATTTAGTTTAATTTTCCTTGTAGCTATGTTTCACTGCAATATATATATATATATATATATATATATATATATATATATATATATATATATATATATATTGAACTAGTTACCTAGTTCTGGAAACAAATTTACACAAATAACTATCATAAAAAGTATAGATTATCATGGGAGGTATGTCAGTAGACACAACCATTAGCAAGAAAATGACAATTTAAGTATAAAGTTATATAAAAATTAGTGAAATATGTATCAATCTTATTAAATATGAATGTGATTATTTTAAAAAAGGATTATGAGAACAAATACCAAACACAATATTATTTAATTAAATACAAAAAGTTACCTGCACAAGTAATTCCAAATATATGTCAAAGTCAATGAGTTCCACAATGTGCTGAACACTGCCGTAGGGATGTCTGTAGATATTAATTGCCATATTATAACTTGAAACCTAAAAGAATTAGAAAAAGAATATTTCGTCTAGTGTTTGATTAGCATAATTACACATGTTCCAATAGTAAAAGTTTATAATTTCATAAAGAGTTGAAAACTGTATATGAAAAGATAGATGGAACGCAGCTCAAACTTATGAAAGGGAAATTAATAAACAGGAACTAATGAATCTTAGTAAATTTATAATTGCCAACTTAATTTTATTGATTATTTATTGCATACTGAAAAATAATATCAAAAACAAAAATAATCAATATTTTATATGATATAAATATAAAATAATATTGAAAATTAAAAAAAAAGGATCAATTACATAAAGGTAAATTAATAATTTAGGTTGTAGTTTTTGTAAAAATAATTATTCATAAAAATATCTAAACAACATGTTTATATGTAAATTAGCTATTGTATTATGAAAAAAGGACATGATATATTCCTTAATACAATAGAAATAATAATGAACTAGTGTGAATATCCTCCAGAACAATTAAATTAAATAATTCAGATTTAGAACTAAAACACTTTGAAATGACAATTTTTTATTCAAAATAACAGATAAGTGAGCTTTGGATTAATCAAGAGAGGAGGTTGTTGATTTAGAAAACAAGAGAATAGAGTTTTTCGGGTGATGGAGAGGAAGCGTCGATAGAGAGACTCTTTGTTTAAAAATTAATCAGGAATTGGTATAAATGTTAGAAAAAACAATCAAAGGTAAATCAAAGCATTTAACTATTGTTTATTATCCTGTGTAAGGATGAAGAAGTGTAGAAAGTGAATATCTCCAGAGAGATATCTACAAGAATTTGGAGATGTGAGTTGCAGCCCGGCAGAGAATTCAATATTAGGGTCTGTGTCTTCACAATTACATTCATTGGAATTCCATATAATTCTTTATAAAGAAAGTGAACATTAAAAATTTATCAGAACGTTCAAATTGAATAAATTCATTAAATGGCCAAGAACATTTATCATATGATGCATCATAATTTTATCTCAATTGAGAATTACACAGTTTTAGTTAATAATAATATTTGTACTTACTTGATATAATATAATTCACTGTATATGTTCACGAGCATCATGAATTTTCACATAAACTCTCATTCTTTCTTTTATCTTCAGCATGAATAACTATTTGCCTATTACTTTCAACTCACTCACATAATTTTAACTAAGTATACTTATATGTAATTGATTATTTAAATTTAATATCATTAAAATTGTTTCACCATTATAGACGCGCTGGTAGTGTGTTTAACAGTAAAGCTATTTCTTATAGAGGGGAGAGTATCCTCCTATCGTTTCAATTATAACAGCGCATGCGTTCATATTTATGCGCCCACGCACTGATAGGAACATTCTTATACCGAGAAATGTATCTGATATAGGGTGGAACAAAAACACAATTTTCAATGTTTAAATCTTATTGCAAATTTTCATAATAATTTATTAAATTGTTTACATTTGAGTGTTGGTATTTTATTCTCATCACATCCATCAGAAAATTTTCTATTGTCAACATATTTCAATAATTTTATATAGGAGAAACTCCAGAAATTAATTTTCATAAAAAATTTTACAAGGAAAAAGGTAAGGTTTGAATTAAATTTGTCAATCACTGGTATTAATGCATCCTGAACTCAAAGGGAGTCTCATACTTCCGACTGAGATGAATAAATATAAATATAACAGTTAAAAAAAAATTAACATCTTGAGCTAGCCGAGGTAAAACAAATACTATATTAAATAATACTGTATTAAATGAATAAATAAAACATATAATCAATTATAATATATATATATATATATATATATATAATTTTAAATTAAAATGTGAAATATAATCGTTTTTTAATTATTTCAAACAACCTACAAACCCAAGAAAATAACCCTCTCAATAATATATATATATATATATATATATATATATATATATATATATATATATATATTTATTGAGAGGGTTATTTTCTTGGGTTTGTAGGTTGTTTGAAATAATTAAAAAACGATATATATATATATATTTATTGAGAGGGTTATTTTCTTGGGTTTGTAGGTTGTTTGAAATAATTAAAAAACGATTATATTTCACATTTTTCTATGGAAAATGGATATACATAATGTTAACGTTTCGCTTCTTCTTTGGAAGCATTTTCAAAACAATACCATTGTAAAAATGAAGGACGAATAAAATATGAGCAGATAGATAAAAACATAACATTAGTAGGTTTCTTAAAAACATCAATAAAAATATAGCATTAAAATCGATGTACTCACCATAGAATATCAACGGAATGATATCATTTCAACCTACCTAATCTATTTACGTTCAAACGATTCTTGATATAGTTTACTATTGTCCAAAATTAATAATATAACGCTATATTTATATACAGGATTGGTCATAAATCGGATTGATCATTAACTGGGTTTTCTTAAATGGAACACCCTGTATTTTAGTATCGTAAAGAAATGGTATTGTATGGCGTTTTATTATTTCTTAAGCATTCCCCATACCTAATCGCCCTAATTTGCGAGTTATTGATGATACTTTCGGCCACATTATTTGAAACAAATATTTGGTGAAATTTTATTAGTTCGGCGTAGGAAATAATCATCCAAAAATAATTTTCAAAAAATAAAACACTAAATAATCTAGTCTGATCCTTAATTGAATAATATTAGATAGATTACCAGAATACATGACTACTTAATATTGTTGGTGTATAAAATAGTAATAAAATCACACAATATTCTAGTTGGATATGAGAATAATTGGTTATGGGTTATTGCATCACAAGCATAAGCATCATTATACAAAATCCAAATTATTAATATTGCGAAACTTAATACCCATTATCAAATAAAAAAAGGGAACCAACGTTTATTATAGTTACCTAACAAAAATAACAAGAAAATCGTTGAATTTAAAATAGATGTTCAAAATGACCTCCATCATTTCATATTTTATTAGAGGCTATCTCTCTAATTTTTTTTCTTGAATATTTTGCTAAAGCGTTTAGCATTTCATATTCTAAGTGGAGGTTATTCCTCTGATAAACTTTTTTTTGAGCCTTAACCGTCTCATATTTTGGTAGAGGCTACCCCTCTAATTTAATCATTTGGTTATTTTCAAATCTCAGTACGGTACCAATAACTGATATCGTTTAATTTTTGTTAATAGAAATGAGCTTCTATTATAATTGCTTACTGCATTTTGTTTAATATAGTTACCTAACAAAAATAACAAGAAAATCGTTGATTTAAAATAGATGTTCAAAATGACCTCCATCATTTCATATTTTATTAGAGGCTACCTCTCTAATTTTTTTTCTTGAATATTTTGCTAAAGCGTTTAGCATTTCATATTCTAAGTGGAGGTTATTCCTCTGATAAATTTTTCTTTTGACCCTTAAGCGTCTCATATTTTGGTAGAGGCTACCCCTCTAATTTAATCATTTGGTTATTTTCAAATCTCAGTACGGTACCAATAACTGATATCGTTTAATTTTTGTTAATAGGAATGAGCTCCTATTATAATTGCTTACTGCATTTTGTTTACATTTTTTGAGCATAATTGCGTTTAACTTGCAATTATTGTTATTAATAAAAGGCATAAACACCTATTATATTTTTTTTCACTTTTGTTAGTTTTCAAAATGAATTGAAGTCTTGAGTTAGAAAGCAACAATTCTTGGACTCTCATTGAGTATGTTCCTTTCTTATTCTTATTTTTTCTTATCTTCTTTCCATTTCTTGAATTTGTATGCACTACTACATCTTCTTTTATCTGGTCACCACATTCCTGTTGTTTTGACTACTTTTCTTTGTAGGCTGTTCAGGTTTACAAAAAAGTAATTCTTCGAATTCCTTTTTTCTCCGAGGATAGGGGGTGTAACATGTCGCTGAGACATGTTACTATTTTCATCGATTATTTTGGAGCGTTATTTATTCGTCGGCTACTCCCACCTCTAATTCCAAATCCTTTTATTTCGAATATTAGGAACGTATTGCTGATCGCTTTTTACTATCATTAAATATCTATTTAAAACTACGATTCAAGGAATCGGCTTGTTCATTTCTTCGCTGAAAACTCATTCAGTAATATCCTCTTTAAATATCATTTTGTGTGTTATTCGTAATTTTCTTTGCTGGTAAGTTATCTATATATTTTCAAATTGTAATTGTGTGCTTACAAATGATTCTATTTCGATTATTCTATTTAGTTAAATTATTTCGTTTTAAAAAAAAACAATGTTTTTGTTATGGCGTTTTCCTTTTTTTCTTCGCCGGTATTATCTTTCATTAATAAAAATCTGGTGGCGCCCTAAGTTATTTTATGAAGCGAATTTATAACAGATTCTTTATATGGTTATTTTACACCGATTTAAATTTGCTTTTTCTGATTATTTTGGGAACAGGACGGATAAGAATGAAAAGTTTTCTGTGGTTTTATTTTGAAAATTAAATTCAATTTTTGTATGTATTGGAGTATAAGCTCCTACCTCTTCATTTTATTCCTCCTTTCCAATTTTCAATTTTTTTACTGTTTCTCCTTTTTTTTATCTCTTTTTCTACAACTCTGCAGCCTGTACTTCAAGGACCGACCCTAAAGACCATCCACAGGATCCACGCATCGGACCACATCGTCCAGTCCAGTAAGAACGGCTCAAGAATCCTGGACTACTGCTGCGAGCTGTACGTCCCGAGTCTTCCCAAGATAAGTCCTTAACTTATTTTTGGTATATATAAAATATTGAGTTGGACATTTTTACTATTTAACTATTATTTATTCGTATTTGTATCAAGAATATACGGTCTTGTAAATTTATTATTGTGTGTTAAATAAATCCATTTGTCCCGAAATTTTGTTTCTTGATTCACCTTATCCCAATTGAGGTAATAAAAAATAGTGTAGCTAAGGCCGAATTCACTACCTGAGCGGAGTCCCAAGGTCGGGTGTTTAGGTTGTGACAATATCTTGTCTAGTTGTAGGAGGTGTTTTATGGACCTTATCTTTTATATATCCCCAGAAAAAGAAGTTTAGCTTGTGTAATTCTGGAGATCGTGGTGGCTATCTTATAGGTCCTCCTCCTCCAATCCAACTTTCAGGAAAATTATAATTAAGATGCTCATTCACTTAAAAATTGTAGTGTACTGGAGCGCCGTCATGTAATATCATCCACATTCTCTGACGTATGTTTAACGGTACTATTTCCAATAATTCTGGCAAATCGTTGTCCAGAAAATGTAGATACATTTCACCGTTTAAGTATTCCTTGAAAAAGTGAGGTCCTATAACATAATTCCACCCCAAACAGGCAATGACCATATTTTCTGACTGTGTGTGAAAATGAGGTGCGGATTAGAAGTTGCGTAGTAGTGGAAATTATGTCTGTTTACAGAACCATTCTTATGGAAAGTAGCTTCATCTCCAAATAAAACATATTCAAAAAAAGATGCATCATTCTGAATTTGCTCCTGCGCTCACCGACAAAATTCTACTTTTTTTTTATAATAATCCTATTTGAGCTCTTGATGCAATTGTGGATTATATGGGTGCATCATATTTTTTTTTCAAATTCTCCCTACACTGCGACCACTAATTTAAAAATCATTCGCAATTTCTCTTTTACCAATATGTGGATTCTCAGTGACGCTAAGAATTACATTTTTATCATTTGCAACAGTTTTTGCTCATTCAGATCTCTCGTAATTTACGTATCCGGTCCGTTGAAATCGTTCTAATTAACTTTGAAATGCTTCTGGAACTAATAAAAGCAATCTTATGTCAAATTTTGAAACCAGTTTATTGTCATAGCCAACTAAAATAATGTGTGATTTTAATAATGTTTTATACACCAACAATCTTCAGTACTCAAGTATTTTGACAATTCATCTAATATTAATCAATTTTGTATCATACTAGATTATTTTGAGATTTTTTTTGGAAAATTATTTTTGGTTAAATATTTACGCCGTCAAACTAATAAAATTTTTCCCTAATATTCGTTCCAAATAATGTTTGGCTGAAAGTACATCAATAACTCACAAATTAGGGCAATTAGGTATAGGGAATGCTTAAGAAATAATAACATGCCATGCCATTTCATTACGATACTAAAATACCGGGTGTTCCATTTAAGAAAACCCAGTAAATGATCACTCCGATTGATAGAGGGTGTAGAAAATTACTAAAAAAGTGCTTATATCTTTCGAATTAGGTCGTATAAGATTGCAATGCCTCATATCGCACAAACAAGAAAATGGAGGGCAATTAAAAAATGTGGAAATATACAGGGTGTTCAATTTGGATAAGTTAGGTTGCTCCCGCCAATATGGGTGGCCGTGTATATTTGAAAATATTTTCAACATATGGTTCAATATATGACTCATCTTTTATCGGAATAAATTTTTTTCGTATCTCTCACGACAAGTGAGTAATTGGACGACTTCCTCGCACTAACGCCGCACCCTGTATATATATATATATATATATATATATATATATATTTAATTCGAAGAAAGATAGTTGCCAACTTATTTGTAATGGATATTTTTGTGGGGATGTGGCAATAAGACTCCAGAGTAAATTCTCTCAGATATTTATTCCCGAGCTTTCGAATAATTTTTAATCATTATCAAGGGATAAAATCTATAGCGAATTTTGGAATAGTTGTAAATTTTTATAACATGTGTCTTAATATTGATTAGCAACAAAGTACGTTTGTATTGTGTTAAAGTGCAAATTCACTTGACCGACTGTAAGCTGGGCTACTGCAATCCCTACCAACTAACTGCGTGAAGCGATGCGCAGACGAGTCAACGCGGGATGCGCAGACGACACAACGGACCATGCGCAGACGAGACAAGACGGAGTCGGCGGTTTTCGAGCATCGTGGAAAGAAGATGCACTTTCATTTTCATTGTATTGAAATTGTCATTTTTATAAATTATTATGAGTGAAATAAAGAATTGAAATTACAGTTCACTTAACTAACAACAAAATCATTATTCAACATATGGTCCTTCGAGCGGGATAATATAATATCATCAAATAATCAAAGTGTGAATTGTAACAACACAGCAGAAATCAAGCCATTAGCAAGAGAGAATGGAAAAAACCTGTAAGTCTGTTCCATTTTTTCATTAATTCCTTTGTTTGAAAAATCGCTCGCGAATTTTTTATTGCATTCAGTAGAGAATTTGTGGTAGATTTATTTAATAATAATGTCTGATACTGAACACCAACCAAACAACCAAATTGAGGCAAATAGGGAAGAGCAAATTCGCCGGCTAACATTTGAACGCAGCGAATTAAAATCAAAATTAACAAAATTTATCACGTTCTATCACAAAATATCCTCTGTAAACACAGATAAAATAAATGAATTAGAAAATCGTCTTGTCACTATTTTAGATATCATAAATAAATTTGATTTTATTCAGTCCCAGTTAGAATATTTAGATGATAATGACGAATCTGATGAAGAGCGTAACAATTTCGAAAATAAATATTACGCAGTCATAACAAAAGTTACAAATCTAATAAGTACTCATAGAAATGAACAAAGTACGTCTCAAAATGTCTCTCAAACTAGATTGTCTCAACAAAACCAGTCTACTTCTTCACATCAAAACTCAATGTAACTTCCAACATTAGAACTACCTAAATTCCAGGGAAATATCGATAAATGGAGTCAATTCAGGGATTTATTCATAACCTTAGTACATAATGATAATACAATTGACAATGTAAGGAAGTTTTATTATTTAACAAGCTGTTTGGTTGGCGAAGCTCAAAAGGTAATCGCGTCAATAGAGGTAACCAATGATAACTACCCAGTTGCTTGGGATTTACTGATATCAAGATACGATAACAAAAATCTCACAATAAAAACTCATGTAAATGCAATTTTAGACTTACCGGTTATGAATAAAACAAGTTATACGCTGCGAAATCTATGTGACGACTTTCAAACAAGAGTTCGCGCGTTGAAAGTACTTGGCGAGTCCGTAGATCAGTGGAATTCAATTTTAATACAAATTTTAGTACGTAAACTCGACCATAATACAGAAAATGCTTGGGAGGATTATCTTATTACACAGAAAAGCATGTCTCCAATATTTAACGATCTATTAGCATTTTTATCAGATAGGTGTGTGTTATTTGAAAAAAGAGAAAATCGGTACAATCATACTAAAGTATTAAGTGATGAAAATTATCATTCAAAAACAAAGCAAAGTGACTATCATACTAAAACGGATTATTCAAGCTACAAGAATCAAACTAACTTTAATAAGCATACGTATCCTAAAAAACAATCAAAGTATCTAAAGTCAAGCTCACACGTCTCAACATTTATTCAAACATGTCCTCATTGTAAGGAGCAACATAAATTATACAGCTGTAAACAATTTCTCAATTTACCAGTGGCGTCGCGCATTCCCATCGTCAACAAACTAAGGTTAGGTCACAACTGTTTAAGATCTAATCATGCAACTAATGAATGTATTTCTCAAGGCTGTAAACTATGCAACAAAAAGCATAATACAATACATACGCTTAGACGGAAGGGTATTATAGCCGCTCAAAATTAGGATACCCAGGAAACATTTGATTTCGGCTGCTGAAATTTTTGGATCGGGTTGATTTAAAAAAATTGCATATTTTTGAGTCTCTTCTACCAGATATTCGATAATCTCATTGTCAAAAAACATCTCAAATATATCGACACATGACAAGCTCTCATACTGGGAATAATTTGCCTCTGGAAAACTGTGCCGTCCAGTTTCTAAATCACCTTCGGTCCAAATGCAATCCAATTTTTTATCAAGACGGTCATTGATCCAAATGTAGTTGGGTTGTACATCATGCTCTGTCTGATCGGTCTGACTTTGAGATCCTTCCTGAATCACCTCAGCGGTTGAAGGTAGATATTCCTCAGCTACCGTCATAGGTTCGACACTATTGTTACCCATTCGAGTATTGTCTATTAGTTTGATTTCCACCGGTGCCCGTAGCTGTCTTCCCGTTAGGTTTTGAACCGTACCTCCTTCGTCTTCATCTGCAGAGTCTTCGTCGGTCTCTATGTTACTCTCAGGGGGCTCTATAAATATTTCATCTACTTCATTAGCAATATTTTCGTCTTCAAAAACCATATCCAAAGCTTCGGACAAAGTTATTCCTCCTCTGAAATAAAACCGTATTTTATAGTAGTTGAAACGCCCAGTGATACCATTTGGTATCACCGACTTTTGGACACCCTATACAATGTTACTTTTAAAAAATGAGTAAAGTACATAATGTCCTATCAAAGTATACACCAATCCTAATATATTGTACTGCTTTCGTTAAAAAAATAGTTTAGACAACGGAATAAATTCACTTACGTAAAACGAATGTCCATGATTTGTCGATGTTGGAAAATTCCACAGTAAAAACACGTGTTCACAGCTGCTACGTCCGCACAGATTCTACCGCGATCGTTGTCGTACAACTGATTGTCTTTGGTTAAGCCAAATGGAGAATAAAATTTGACCCCCTCCTATTTGTGTTGGAAAGCCTGTCCCTATAGTTACCGCGGATTTGTCGATACCATACGGTATCACTGGGCGTTAATGGGTTAATATTGTTGGTGTATAAAATAGTAATAAAATCACACAATATTCTAGTTGGATATGAGAATAATTGGTTATGGGTTATTGCATCACAAGCATAAGCATCATTATACAAAATCCAAATTATTAATATTGCGAAACTTAATACCCATTATCAAATAAAAAAAGGGAACCAACGTTTAATATAGTTAGTTACCTAACAAAAATAACAAGAAAATCGTTGAATTTAAAATAGATGTTCAAAATGACCTCCATCATTTCATATTTTATTAGAGGCTATCTCTCTAATTTTTTTTCTTGAATATTTTGCTAAAGCGTTTAGCATTTCATATTCTAAGTGGAGGTTATTCCTCTGATAAATTTTTTTTTGAGCCTTAACCGTCTCATATTTTGGTAGAGGCTACCCCTCTAATTTAATCATTTGGTTATTTTCAAATCTCAGTACGGTACCAATAACTGATATCGTTTAATTTTTGTTAATAGAAATGATCTCCTATTATAATTGCTTACTGCATTTTGTTTAATATAGTTACCTAACAAAAATAACAAGAAAATCGTTGAATTTAAAATAGATGTTCAAAATGACCTCCATCATTTCATATTTTATTAGAGGCTACCTCTCTAATTTTTTTTCTTGAATATTTTGCTAAAGCGTTTAGCATTTCATATTCTAAGTGGAGGTTATTCCTCTGATAAATTTTTCTTTTGAGCCTTAAGCGTCTCATATTTTGGTAAAGGCTACCCCTCTAATTTAATCATTTGGTTATTTTCAAATCTCAGTACGGTACCAATAACTGATATCGTTTAATTTTTGTTAATAGGAATGAGCTCCTATTATAATTGCTTACTGCATTTTGTTTACATTTTTTGAGCATAATTGCGTTTAACTTGCAATTATTGTTATTAATAAAAGGCATAAACACCTATTATATTTTTTTTCACTTTTGTTAGTTTTCAAAATGAATTGAAGTCTTGAGTTAGAAAGCAACAATTCTTGGACTCTCATTGAGTATGTTCCTTTCTTATTCTTATTTTTTCTTATCTTCTTTTCATTTCTTGAATTTGTAAGCACTACTATATCTTCTTTTATCTGGTCACCACATTCCTGTTGTTTTGACTACTTTTCTTTGTAGGCTGTTCAGGTTTACAAAAAAGTAATTCTTCGAATTCCTTTTTTCTCCGAGGATAGGGGGTGTAACATGTCGCTGAGACATGTTACTATTTTCATCGATTATTTTGGAGCGTTATTTATTCGTCGGCTACTCCCACCTCTAATTCCAAATCCTTTTATTTCGAATATTAGGAACGTATTGCTGATCGCTTTTTACTATCATTAAATATCTATTTAAAACTACGATTCAAGGAATCGGCTTGTTCATTTCTTCGCTGAAAACTCATTCAGTAATATCCTCTTTAAATATCATTTTGTGTGTTATTCGTAATTTTCTTTGCTGGTAAGTTATCTATATATTTTCAAATTGTAATTGTGTGCTTACAAATGATTCTATTTCGATTTTTCTATTTAGTTAAATCATTTCGTTTTAAAAAAAACAATGTTTTTGTTATGGCGTTTTCCTTTTTTTCTTCGCCGGTATTATCTTTCTTTAATAAAAATCTGGTGGCGCCCTAAGTTATTTTATGAAGCGAATTTATAACAGATTCTTTATATGGTTATTTTCCACCGATTTAAATTTGCTTTTTCTGATTATTTTGGGAACAGGACGGATAAGAATGAAAAGTTTTCTGTGGTTTTATTTTGAAAATTAAATTCAATTTTTGTATGTATTGGAGTATAAGCTCCTACCTCTTCATTTTATTCCTCCTTTCCAATTTTCAATTTTTTTACTGTTTCTCCTTTTTTTAATCTCTTTTTCTACAACTCTGCAGCCTGTACTTCAAGGACCGACCCTAAAGACCATCCACAGGATCCACGCATCGGACCACATCGTCCAGTCCAGTAAGAACGGCTCAAGAATCCTGGACTACTGCTGCGAGCTGTACGTCCCGAGTCTTCCCAAGATAAGTCCTTAACTTATTTTTGGTATATATAAAATATTGAGTTGGACATTTTTACTATTTAACTATTATTTATTCGTATTTGTATCAAGAATATACGGTCTTGTAAATTTATTATTGTGTGTTAAATAAATCCATTTGTCCCGAAATTTTGTTTCTTGATTCACCTTATCCCAATTGAGGTAATAAAAAATAGTGTAGCTAAGGCCGAATTCACTACCTGAGCGGAGTCCCAAGGTCGGGTGTTTAGGTTGTGACAATATCTTGTCTAGTTGTAGGAGGTGTTTTATGGACCTTATCTTTTATATATCCCCAGAAAAAGAAGTTTAGCTTGTGTAATTCTGGAGATCGTGGTGGCTATCTTATAGGTCCTCCTCCTCCAATCCAACTTTCAGGAAAATTATAATTAAGATGCTCATTCACTTAAAAATTGTAGTGTACTGGAGCGCCGTCATGTAATATCATCCACATTCTCTGACGTATGTTTAACGGTACTATTTCCAATAATTCTGGCAAATCGTTGTCCAGAAAATGTAGATACATTTCACCGTTTAAGTATTCCTTGAAAAAGTGAGGTCCTATAACATAATTCCACCCCAAACAGGCAATGACCATATTTTCTGACTGTGTGTGAAAATGAAGTGCGGATTAGAAGTTGCGTAGTAGTGGAAATTATGTCTGTTTACAGAACCATTCTTATGGAAAGTAGCTTCATCTCCAAATAAAACATATTCAAAAAAAGATGCATCATTCTGAATTTGCTCCTGCGCTCACCGACAAAATTCTACTTTTTTTTATAATAATCCTATTTGAGCTCTTGATGCAATTGTGGATTATATGGGTGCATCATATTTTTTTTTTCAAATTCTCCCTACACTGCGACCACTAATTTAAAAATCATTTGCAATTTCTCTTTTACCAATATGTGGATTCTCAGTGACGCTAAGAATTACATTTTTATCATTTGCAACAGTTTTTGCTCATTCAGATCTCTCGTAATTTACGTATCCGGTCCGTTGAAATCGTTCTAATTAACTTTGAAATGCTTCTGTTCTTGGTTGTCGCCTATCAGGGAATTGCTGATGATAAATTCTTCTTGCCAGTAACACATTTGTGTTACATTCTTCTTGCACAAAAACCATGTCAGTCAGCTCTTCCTGAGAAAAACTCATGTTGATAGTAGTAAACAGGAACTAATAAAAGCAATCTTATGTCAAATTTTGAAACCAGTTTATTGTCATAGCCAACTAAAATAATGTGTGATTTTAATAATGTTTTATACACCAACAATCTTCAGTACTCAAGTATTTTGGCAATTCACCTAATATTAATCAAATTTGGATCAAACTAGATTATTTTGAGATTTTTTTTGGAAAATTATTTTTGGTTAAATATTTCCGCCGTCAAACTAATAAAATTTCCCTATTATTTGTTCCAAATAATGTTTGGCTGAAAGTACATCAATAACTCACAAATTAGGGCAATTAGGTATAGGGAATGCTTAAGAAATATTAACATGCCATGCCATTTCATTACGATACTAAAATACAGGGTGTTCCATTTAAGAAAACCCAGTAAATGATCACTCCGATTGATAGAGGGTGTAGAAAATTACTAAAAAAGTGCTTATATCTTTTGAATTATCTCGTATAAGATTGCAATGCCTCATATCGCACAAACAAGAGAATGGAGGGCAATTAAAAAATGTGGAAATATACAGGGTGTTCAATTTGGATAAGTTAGGTTGCTCCTGCCAATATGGGTGGCGCTGTATATTTGAAAATATTTTCAACATATGGTTCAATATATGACTCGTCTTTTATCGGAATAAACTATAATATAATACTATAATATATATATATATATATATATATATATATATATATATATATATATGTATATATATATATATATATATATTTAATTCGAATAAAGATATTTGCCAACTTATTTGTAATGGATATTTGTGTGGGGATGTGGCAATAAGACTCCAGAGTAAATTCTCTCAGATATTTATTCCCGAGCTTTCGAATAATTTTAAATCATTATCAAGGGATAAAATCTATAGCGAATTTTTGAATAGTTGTAAATTTTTATAATAAATTCTTTTGAACTTAAATCAATGAAAAACTCAAAAAACAGTATGACCATAAACAAAATATTTGATCTTGAACTGTTCAAGATAAAATATTTTGTTTATAGTCATGTTGTTTTTTGAGTTTTTCATTGATTTATGTTAAAAATAATTTATTATAAAAATTTACAACTATTCCAAAATTCGCTATAGATTTTATTCCTTGATAATGAATAAAAATTATTCGGAAGCTCGGGAATAAATATCTGAGAGAATTTACTCTGGAGTCTTATTGCCACATCCCCACAAAAATATCCAATATATATATATATATATATATATATATATATATATAACAAAGAAGATGTGGAATATCGCGTGATATGTTAACAACAACAACAAATATATTCATGGGTAATTCACGCAAAATAAAGGGCTACTGAAATTGAGTGGTAACCGTGGACATGCATGTTTCTGGCTCATTTTGCCTCATCAGCACGGCATAACCAAATAAGGATGTGAAATTTGGGAGCAAAGATGTTAATCGAAACATGGGAAAACACAAAATAACGGATTTCAGCAGGGAAACCAAACGCTCATTTGTGTCTTCAATTGGAAGATCCCGAGTTTTCAGGACATCAACCAACATCGACACGGAGGCGCATATAGCCCCCCCGCCATGAACCTTCCGACCCATAGTAAATAACGAAGAAGATGTGGAATATCGCGTGATATGTTAACAACAACAACAAATATATTCATGGGTAATTCACGCAAAATAAAGGGCTACTGAAATAGAGGGGTAACCGTGGACATGCATGTTTCTGGCTCATTTTGCCTCATCAGCACGGCATTACCAAATAAGGATGTGAAATTTGGGAGCTGAAATCCGTTATTTTGTGTTTTCCCATGTTTCGATTAACATCTTTGCTCCCAAATTTCACATCATTATTTGGTTATGCCGTGCTGATGAGGCAAAATGAGCCAGAAACATGCATGTCCACGGTTACCACTCTATTTCAGTAGCCCTTTATTTTGCGTGAATTACCCATGAATATATTTGTTGTTGTTGTTAACATATCACGCGATATTCCACATCTTCTTTGTTATTTACTATGGGTCGGAAGGTTCATGGCGGGGGGGCTATATGCGCCTCCGTGTCGATGTTGGTTGATGTCCTGAAAACTCGGGATCTTCCAATTGAAGACACAAATGAGCGTTTGGTTTCCCTGCTGAAATCCGTTATTTTGTGTTTTCCCATGTTTCGATTAACACCTTTGCTCCCAAATTTCACATCCTTATTTGGTTATGCCGTGCTGATGAGGCAAAATGAGCCAGAAACATGCATGTCCACGGTTACCACTCTATTTCAGTAGCCCTTTATTTTGCGTGAATTACCCATGAATATATTTGTTGTTGTTGTTAACATATCACGCGATATTCCACATCTTCTTTGTTATTTACTGGGGGTCGGAAGGTTCATGGCGGGGGGGGGCTATATCCGCCTCCGTGTCGATGTTGGTTGATGTACTGAAAACTCGGGATCTTCCAATTGGAGACACAAATGAGCGTTTGGTTTCCCTGCTGAAATCCGTTATTTTGTGTTTTCCCATGTTTCGATTAACATCTTTGCTCCCAAATTTCACATCCTTATTTGGTTATGCCGTGCTGATGAGGCAAAATGAGCCAAAAACATGCATGTCCACGGTTACCACACTATTTCAGTAGCCCTTTATTTTGCGTGAATTACCCATGAATATATTTGTTGTTGTTGTTAACATATCACGCGATATTCCACATCTTCGTTGTTATTTACTATGGGTCGGAAGGTTCATGGCGGAGGGGCTATATGCGCCTCCGTGTCGATGTTGGTTGATGTCCTGAAAACTCGGGATCTTCCAATTGAAGACACAAATGAGCGTTTGGTTTCCCTGCTGAAATCTGTTATTTTGTGTTTTCCCATGTTTCGATTAACATCTTTGCTCCCAAATTTCACATCCTTATTTGGTTATGCCGTGCTGATGAGGCAAAATGAGCCAGAAACATGCATGTCCACGGTTACCACTCTATTTCAGTAGCCCTTTATTTTGCGTGAATTACCCATGAATATATTTGTTGTTGTTGTTAACATATCACGCGATATTCCACATCTTCTTTGTTATTTACTATGGGTCGGAAGGTTCATGGCGGGGGGGGGCTATATCCGCCTCCGTGTCGATGTTGGTTGATGTCCTGAAAACTCGGGATCTTCCAATTGGAGACACAAATGAGCGTTTGGTTTCCCTGCTGAAATCCGTTATTTTGTGTTTTCCCATGTTTCGATTAACATCTTTGCTCCCAAATTTCACATCCTTATTTGGTTATGCCGTGCTGATGAGGCAAAATGAGCCAGAAACATGCATGTCCACGGTTACCACACTATTTCAGTAGCCCTTTATTTTGCGTGAATTACCCATGAATATATTTGTTGTTGTTGTTAACATATCACGCGATATTCCACATCTTCGTTGTTATTTACTATGGGTCGGAAGGTTCATGGCGGAGGGGCTATATGCGCCTCCGTGTCGATGTTGGTTGATGTCCTGAAAACTCGGGATCTTCCAATTGAAGACACAAATGAGCGTTTGGTTTCCCTGCTGAAATCTGTTATTTTGTGTTTTCCCATGTTTCGATTAACATCTTTGCTCCCAAATTTCACATCCTTATTTGGTTATGCTGTGCTGATGAGGCAAAATGAGCCAGAAACATGCATGTCCACGGTTACCACTCTATTTCAGTAGGCCTTTATTTTGCGTGAATTACCCGTGAATATATTTGTTGTTGTTGTTAACATATCACGCGATATTCCACATCTTCTTTGTTATTTACTATGGGTCGGGAGGTTCATGGCGGTGGGGCTATATGCGCCTCCGTGTCGATGTTGGTTGATGTCCTGAAAACTCGGGATCTTCTAATTGAAGACACAAATGAGCGTTTGGTTTCCCTGCTGAAATCCGTTATTTTGTGTTTTCCCATGTTTCGATTAACATCTTTGCTCCCAAATTTCACATCCTTATTTGGTTATGCCGTGCTGATGAGGCAAAATGAGCCAGAAACATGCATGTTCACGGTTACCGCTCTATTTCAGTAGCCCTTTATTTTGCGTGAATTACCCATGAATATATTTGTTGTTGTTGTTAACATATCACGCGATATTCCACATCTTCTTTGTTATTTACTATGGGTCGGAAGGTTCATGGCGGGGGGGCTATATGCGCCCCCGTGTCGATGTTGGTTGATGTCCTGAAAACTCGGGATCTTCCAATTGAAGACACAAATGAGCGTTTGGTTTCCCTGCTGAAATCCGTTATTTTGTGTTTTCCCATGTTTCGATTAACATCTTTGCTCCCAAATTTCACATCCTTATTTGGTTATGCCGTGCTGATGAGGCAAAATGAGCCAGAAACATGCATGTCCACGGTTACCACTCTATTTCAGTAGCCATTTATTTTGCGTGAATTACCCATGAATATATTTGTTGTTGTTGTTAACATATCACGCGATATACCACATCTTCTTTGTTATTTACTATGGGTCGGAAGGTTCATGGCGGGGGGGCTATATGCGCCTTCGTGTCGATGTTGGTTGATGTCCTGAAAACTCGGGATCTTCCAATTGAAGACACAAATGACCGTTTGGTTTCCCTGCTGAAATCCGTTATTTTGTGTTTTCCCATGTTTCGATTAACATCTTTGCTCCCAAATTTCACATCCTTATTTGGTTATGCCGTGCTGATGAGGCAAAATGAGCCAGAAACATGCATGTCCACGGTTACCACTCTATTTCAGTAGCCCTTTATTTTGCGTGAATCACCCATTAATATATATGTTGTTGTTGTTAACATATCACGCGATATTCCACATCTTTGTTATTTACTATGGGTCGGAAGGTTCATGGTGGGGGGGCTATATGCGCCTCCGTGTCGATGTTGGTTGATGTCCTGAAAACTCGGGATCTTCCAATTGAAGACACAAATGAGCGTTTGGTTTCTCTGCTGAAATCCCTTATTTTGTGTTTTCCCATGTTTCGATTAACATCTTTGCTCCCAAATTTCACATCCTTATTTGGTTATGCCGTGCTGATGAGGCAAAATGAGCCAGAAACATGCATGTCCACGGTTACCACTCTATTTCAGTAGCCCTTTATTTTGCGTGAATTACCCATGAATATATTTGTTGTTGTTGTTAACATATCACGCGATATTCCACATCTTCTTTGTTATTTACTATGGGTCGGAAGGTTCATGGCGGGGGGCTATATGCGCCTCCGTGTCGATGTTGGTTGATGTCCTGAAAACTCGGGATCTTCCAATTGAAGACACAAATGAGCGTTTGGTTTCCCTGCTGAAATCCGTTATTTTGTGTTTTCCCATGTTTCGATTAACATCTTTGCTCCCAAATTTCACATCCTTATTTGGTTATGCCGTGCTGATGAGGCAAAATGAGCCAGAAACATGCATGTCCACGGTTACCACTCTATTTCAGTAGCCCTTTATTTTGCGTGAATTACCCATGAATATATTTGTTGTTGTTGTTAACATATCACGCGATATTCCACATCTTCTTTGTTATTTACTATGGGTTGGAAGGTTCATGGCGGGGGGGCTATATGCGCTTCCGTGTCGATGTTGGTTGATGTCCTGAAAACTCGGAATCTTCCAATTGAAGACACAAATGAGCGTTTGGTTTCCCTGCTGAAATCCGTTATTTTGTGTTTTCCCATGTTTCGATTAACATCTTTGCTCCCAAATTTCACATCCTTATTTGGTTATGCCGTGCTGATGAGGCAAAATGAGCCAGAAACATGCATGTCCACGGTTACCACTCTATTTCAGTAGTCCTTTATTTTGCGTCAATTACCCATGAATATATTTGTTGTTGTTGTCAACATATCACGCGATATTCCACATCTTCTTTGTTAGTTACTATGGGTCGGGAGGTTCATGGCGGGAGGGCTATATGCGCCTCCGTGTCGATGTTGGTTGATGTCCTGAAAACTCGGGATCATCCAATTGAAGACACAAATGTGCGTTTTGTTTCCCTGCTGAAATCCGTTATTTTGTGTTTTCCCATGTTTCGATTAACATCTTTGCTCCCAAATTTCACATCCTTATTTGGTTATGCCGTGCTGATGAGGCAAAATGAGCCAGAAACATGCATGTCCACGGTTACCACTCTATTTCAGTAGCCCTTCATTTTGCGTGAATCACCCATGAATATATATGTTGTTGTTGTTAACATATCACGCGATATTCCACATCTTTGTTATTTACTATGGGTCGGAAGGTTCATGGTGGGGGGGCTATATGCGCCTCCGTGTCGATGTTGGTTGATGTCCTGAAAACTCGGGATCTTCCAATTGAAGACACAAATGAGCGTTTGGTTTCCCTGCTGAAATCCGTTATTTTGTGCTTTCCCATGTTTCGATTAACATCTTTGCTCCCAAATTTCACATCCTTATTTGGTTATGCCGTGCTGATGAGGCAAAATGAGCCAGAAACATGCATGTCCACGGTTACCACTCTATTTCAGTAGCCCTTTATTTTGCGTGAATTACCCATGAATATATTTGTTGTTGTTGTTAACATATCACGCGATATTCCACATCTTCTTTGTTATTTACTATGGGTCGGAAGGTTCATGGCGGGGGGCTATATGCGCCTCCGTGTCGATGTTGGTTGATGTCCTGAAAACTCGGGATCTTCCAATTGAAGACACAAATGAGCGTTTGGTTTCCCTGCTGAAATCCGTTATTTTGTGTTTTCCCATGTTTCGATTAACACCTTTGCTCCCAAATTTCACATCCTTATTTGGCTATGCCGTGCTGATGAGGCAAAATGAGCCAGAAACATGCATGTCCACGGTTACCACTCTATTTCAGTAGCCCTTTATTTTGCGTGAATTACCCATGAATATATTTGTTGTTGTTGTTAACATATCACGCGATATTCCACATCTTCTTTGTTATTTACTATGGGTCGGAAGGTTCATGGCGGGGGGGGGGGGCTATATCCGCCTCCGTGTCGATGTTGGTTGATGTCCTGAAAACTCGGGATCTTCCAATTGGAGACACAAATGAGCGTTTGGTTTCCCTGCTGAAATCCGTTATTTTGTGTTTTCCCATGTTTCGATTAACATCTTTGCTCCCAAATTTCACATCCTTATTTGGTTATGCCGTGCTGATGAGGCAAAATGAGCCAGAAACATGCATGTCCACGGTTACCACACTATTTCAGTAGCCCTTTATTTTGCGTGAATTACCCATGAATATATTTGTTGTTGTTGTTAACATATCACGCGATATTCCACATCTTCGTTGTTATTTACTATGGGTCGGAAGGTTCATGGCGGAGGGGCTATATGCGCCTCCGTGTCGATGTTGGTTGATGTCCTGAAAACTCGGGATCTTCCAATTGAAGACACAAATGAGCGTTTGGTTTCCCTGCTGAAATCTGTTATTTTGTGTTTTCCCATGTTTCGATTAACATCTTTGCTCCCAAATTTCACATCCTTATTTGGTTATGCTGTGCTGATGAGGCAAAATGAGCCAGAAACATGCATGTCCACGGTTACCACTCTATTTCAGTAGGCCTTTATTTTGCGTGAATTACCCGTGAATATATTTGTTGTTGTTGTTAACATATCACGCGATATTCCACATCTTCTTTGTTATTTACTATGGGTCGGGAGGTTCATGGCGGTGGGGCTATATGCGCCTCCGTGTCGATGTTGGTTGATGTCCTGAAAACTCGGGATCTTCTAATTGAAGACACAAATGAGCGTTTGGTTTCCCTGCTGAAATCCGTTATTTTGTGTTTTCCCATGTTTCGATTAACATCTTTGCTCCCAAATTTCACATCCTTATTTGGTTATGCCGTGCTGATGAGGCAAAATGAGCCAGAAACATGCATGTTCACGGTTACCGCTCTATTTCAGTAGCCCTTTATTTTGCGTGAATTACCCATGAATATATTTGTTGTTGTTGTTAACATATCACGCGATATTCCACATCTTCTTTGTTATTTACTATGGGTCGGAAGGTTCATGGCGGGGGGGCTATATGCGCCCCCGTGTCGATGTTGGTTGATGTCCTGAAAACTCGGGATCTTCCAATTGAAGACACAAATGAGCGTTTGGTTTCCCTGCTGAAATCCGTTATTTTGTGTTTTCCCATGTTTCAATTAACATCTTTGCTCCCAAATTTCACATCCTTATTTGGTTATGCCGTGCTGATGAGGCAAAATGAGCCAGAAACATGCATGTCCACGGTTACCACTCTATTTCAGTAGCCATTTATTTTGCGTGAATTACCCATGAATATATTTGTTGTTGTTGTTAACATATCACGCGATATACCACATCTTCTTTGTTATTTACTATGGGTCGGAAGGTTCATGGCGGGGGGGCTATATGCGCCTTCGTGTCGATGTTGGTTGATGTCCTGAAAACTCGGGATCTTCCAATTGAAGACACAAATGACCGTTTGGTTTCCCTGCTGAAATCCGTTATTTTGTGTTTTCCCATGTTTCGATTAACATCTTTGCTCCCAAATTTCACATCCTTATTTGGTTATGCCGTGCTGATGAGGCAAAATGAGCCAGAAACATGCATGTCCACGGTTACCACTCTATTTCAGTAGCCCTTCATTTTGCGTGAATCACCCATTAATATATATGTTGTTGTTGTTAACATATCACGCGATATTCCACATCTTTGTTATTTACTATGGGTCGGAAGGTTCATGGTGGGGGGGCTATATGCGCCTCCGTGTCGATGTTGGTTGATGTCCTGAAAACTCGGGATCTTCCAATTGAAGACACAAATGAGCGTTTGGTTTCTCTGCTGAAATCCCTTATTTTGTGTTTTCCCATGTTTCGATTAACATCTTTGCTCCCAAATTTCACATCCTTATTTGGTTATGCCGTGCTGATGAGGCAAAATGAGCCAGAAACATGCATGTCCACGGTTACCACTCTATTTCAGTAGCCCTTTATTTTGCGTGAATTACCCATGAATATATTTGTTGTTGTTGTTAACATATCACGCGATATTCCACATCTTCTTTGTTATTTACTATGGGTCGGAAGGTTCATGGCGGGGGGCTATATGCGCCTCCGTGTCGATGTTGGTTGATGTCCTGAAAACTCGGGATCTTCCAATTGAAGACACAAATGAGCGTTTGGTTTCCCTGCTGAAATCCGTTATTTTGTGTTTTCCCATGTTTCGATTAACTCCTTTGCTCCCAAATTTCACATCCTTATTTGGTTATGCCGTGCTGATGAGGCAAAATGAGCCAGAAACATGCATGTCCACGGTTACCACTCTATTTCAGTAGCCCTTTATTTTGCGTGAATTACCCATGAATATATTTGTTGTTGTTGTTAACATATCACGCGATATTCCACATCTTCTTTGTTATTTACTATGGGTCGGAAGGTTCATGGCGGGGGGGCTATATGCGCTTCCGTGTCTATGTTGGTTGATGTCCTGAAAACTCGGAATCTTCCAATTGAAGACACAAATGAGCGTTTGGTTTCCCTGCTGAAATCCGTTATTTTGTGTTTTCCCATGTTTCGATTAACATCTTTGCTCCCAAATTTCACATCCTTATTTGGTTATGCCGTGCTGATGAGGCAAAATGAGCCAGAAACATGCATGTCCACGGTTACCACTCTATTTCAGTAGCCCTTTATTTTGCGTGAATCACCCATGAATATATATGTTGTTGTTGTTAACATATCACGCGATATTCCACATCTTTGTTATTTACTATGGGTCGGAAGGTTCATGGTGGGGGGGCTATATGCGCCTCCGTGTCGATGTTGGTTGATGTCCTGAAAACTCGGGATCTTCCAATTGAAGACACAAATGAGCGTTTTGTTTCCCTGCTGAAATCCGTTATTTTGTGTTTTCCCATGTTTCGATTAACATCTTTGCTCCCAAATTTCACATCCTTATTTGGTTATGCCGTGCTGATGAGGCAAAATGAGCCAGAAACATGCATGTCCACGGTTACCACTCTATTTCAGTAGCCCTTTATTTTGCGTGAATTACCCATGAATATATTTGTTGTTGTTGTTAACATATCACGCGATATTCCACATCTTCTTTGTTATTTACTATGGGTCGGAAGGTTCATGGCGGGGGGGCTATATGCGCTTCCGTGTCGATGTTGGTTGATGTCCTGAAAACTCGGAATTTTCCAATTGAAGACACAAATGAGCGTTTGGTTTCCCTGCTGAAATCCGTTATTTTGTGTTTTCCCATGTTTCGATTAACACCTTTGCTCCCAAATTTCACATCCTTATTTGGTTATGCCGTGCTGATGAGGCAAAATGAGCCAGAAACATGCATGTCCACGGTTACCACTCTATTTCAGTAGCCCTTTATTTTGCGTGAATTACCCATGAATATATTTGTTGTTGTTGTCAACATATCACGCGATATTCCACATCTTCTTTGTTAGTTACTATGGGTCGGAAGGTTCATGGCGGGGGGGCTATATGCGCCTCCGTGTCGATGTTGGTTGATGTCCTGAAACCTCGGGATCTTCCAATTGAAGACACAAATGAGCGTTTTGTTTCCCTGCTGAAATCCGTTATTTTGTGTTTTCCCATGTTTCGATTAACATCTTTGCTCCCAAATTTCACATCCTTATTTGGTTATGCCGTGCTGATGAGGCAAAATGAGCCAGAAACATGCATGTCCACGGTTACCACTCTATTTCAGTAGCCCTTTATTTTGCGTGAATCACCCATGAATATATATGTTGTTGTTGTTAACATATCACGCGATATTCCACATCTTTGTTATTTACTATGGGTCGGAAGGTTCATGGTGGGGGGGCTATATGCGCCTCCGTGTCGATGTTGGTTGATGTCCTGAAAACTCGGGATCTTCCAATTGAAGACACAAATGAGCGTTTGGTTTCCCTGCTGAAATCCGTTATTTTGTGCTTTCCCATGTTTCGATTAACATCTTTGCTCCCAAATTTCACATCCTTATTTGGTTATGCCGTGCTGATGAGGCAAAATGAGCCAGAAACATGCATGTCCACGGTTACCACTCTATTTCAGTAGCCCTTTATTTTGCGTGAATTACCCATGAATATATTTGTTGTTGTTGTTAACATATCACGCGATATTCCACATCTTCTTTGTTATTTACTATGGGTCGGAAGGTTCATGGCGGGGGGCTATATGCGCCTCCGTGTCGATGTTGGTTGATGTCCTGAAAACTCGGGATCTTCCAATTGAAGACACAAATGAGCGTTTGGTTTCCCTGCTGAAATCCGTTATTTTGTGTTTTCCCATGTTTCGATTAACATCTTTGCTCCCAAATTTCACATCCTTATTTGGTTATGCCGTGCTGATGAGGCAAAATGAGCCAGAAACATGCATGTCCACGGTTACCACTCTATTTCAGTAGCCCTTTATTTTGCGTGAATTACCCATGAATATATTTGTTGTTGTTGTTAACATATCACGCGATATTCCACATCTTCTTTGTTATTTACTATGGGTCGGAAGGTTCATGGCGGGGGGGCTATATGCGCTTCCGTGTCGATGTTGGTTGATGTCCTGAAAACTCGGAATTTTCCAATTGAAGACACAAATGAGCGTTTGGTTTCCCTGCTGAAATCCGTTATTTTGTGTTTTCCCATGTTTCGATTAACACCTTTGCTCCCAAATTTCACATCCTTATTTGGTTATGCCGTGCTGATGAGGCAAAATGAGCCAGAAACATGCATGTCCACGGTTACCACTCTATTTCAGTAGCCCTTTATTTTGCGTGAATTACCCATGAATATATTTGTTGTTGTTGTCAACATATCACGCGATATTCCACATCTTCTTTGTTAGTTACTATGGGTCGGAAGGTTCATGGCGGGGGGGCTATATGCGCCTCCGTGTCGATGTTGGTTGATGTCCTGAAACCTCGGGATCTTCCAATTGAAGACACAAATGAGCGTTTTGTTTCCCTGCTGAAATCCGTTATTTTGTGTTTTCCCATGTTTCGATTAACATCTTTGCTCCCAAATTTCACATCCTTATTTGGTTATGCCGTGCTGATGAGGCAAAATGAGCCAGAAACATGCATGTCCACGGTTACCACTCTATTTCAGTAGCCCTTTATTTTGCGTGAATTACCCATGAATATATTTGTTGTTGTTGTTAACATATCACGCGATATTCCACATCTTCTTTGTTATTTACTATGGGTCGGAAGGTTCATGGCGGGGGGGGCTATATGCGCCTCCGTGTCGATGTTGGTTGATGTCCTGAAAACTCGGGATCTTCCAATTGAAGACCCAAATGAGCGTTTGGTTTCCCTGCTGAAATCCGTTATTTTGTGTTTTCCCATGTTTCATTTAACATCTTTGCTCCCAAATTTCACATCCTTATTTGGTTATGCCGTGCTGATGAGGCAAAATGAGACAGAAACATGCATGTCCACGGTTACTACTCTATTTCAGTAGCCCTTTATTTTGCGTGAATTACCCATGAATATATTTGTTGTTGTTGTTAACATATCACGCGATATTCCACATCTTCTTTGTTATTTACTATGGGTCGGAAGGTTCATGGCGGGGGGGCTATATGCGCCTCCGTGTCGATGTTGGTTGATGTCCTGAAAACTCGGGATCTTCCAATTAAAGACACAAATGAGCGTTTGGTTTCCCTGCTGAAATCCGTTATTTTGTGTTTTCCCATGTTTCGATCAACATCTTTGCTCCCAAATTTCACATCCTTATTTGGTTATGCCGTGCTGATGAGGCGAAATGAGCCAGAAACATGCATGTCCACGGTTACCACTCTATTTCAGTAGCCCTTCATTTTGCGTGAATTACCCATGAATATATTTGTTGTTGTTGTTAACATATCACGCGATATTATACATCTTCTTTGTTATTTACTATGGGTCGGAAGGTTCATGGCGGGGGGGCTATATGCGCCTCCGTGTCGATGTTGGTTGATGTCCTGGAAACTCGGGATCTTCCAATTGAAGACACAAATGAGCGTTTGGTTTCCCTGCTGAAATCCATTATTTTGTGTTTTCCCATGTTTCGATTAACATCTTTGCTCCCAAATTTCACATCCTTATTTGGTTATGCCGTGCTGATGAGGCGAAATGAGCCAGAAACATGCATGTCCACGGTTACCACTCTATTTCAGTAGCCCTTTATTTTGCGTGAATTACCCATGAATATATTTGTTGTTGTTGTTAACATATCACGCGATATTCCACATCTTCTTTGTTATTTACTATGGGTCGGAAGGTTCATGGCGGGGGGGCTATATGCGCTTCCGTGTCGATGTTGGTTGATGTCCTGAAAACTCGGAATTTTCCAATTGAAGACACAAATGAGCGTTTGGTTTCCCTGCTGAAATCCATTATTTTGTGTTTTCCCATGTTTCGATTAACATCTTTGCTCCCAAATTTCACATCCTTATTTGGTTATGCCGTGCTGATGAGGCGAAATGAGCCAGAAACATGCATGTCCACGGTTACCACTCTATTTCAGTAGCCCTTTATTTTGCGTGAATTACCCATGAATATATTTGTTGTTGTTGTTAACATATCACGCGATATTCCACATCTTCTTTGTTATTTACTATGGGTCGGAAGGTTCATGGCGGGGGGGCTATATGCGCTTCCGTGTCGATGTTGGTTGATGTCCTGAAAACTCGGAATTTTCCAATTGAAGACACAAATGAGCGTTTGGTTTCCCTGCTGAAATCCGTTATTTTGTGTTTTCCCATGTTTCGATTAACACCTTTGCTCCCAAATTTCACATCCTTATTTGGTTATGCCGTGCTGATGAGGCAAAATGAGCCAGAAACATGCATGTCCACGGTTACCACTCTATTTCAGTAGCCCTTTATTTTGCGTGAATTACCCATGAATATATTTGTTGTTGTTGTCAACATATCACGCGATATTCCACATCTTCTTTGTTAGTTACTATGGGTCGGAAGGTTCATGGCGGGGGGGCTATATGCGCCTCCGTGTCGATGTTGGTTGATGTCCTGAAACCTCGGGATCTTCCAATTGAAGACACAAATGAGCGTTTTGTTTCCCTGCTGAAATCCGTTATTTTGTGTTTTCCCATGTTTCGATTAACATCTTTGCTCCCAAATTTCACATCCTTATTTGGTTATGCCGTGCTGATGAGGCAAAATGAGCCAGAAACATGCATGTCCACGGTTACCACTCTATTTCAGTAGCCCTTTATTTTGCGTGAATTACCCATGAATATATTTGTTGTTGTTGTTAACATATCACGCGATATTCCACATCTTCTTTGTTATTTACTATGGGTCGGAAGGTTCATGGCGGGGGGGGCTATATGCGCCTCCGTGTCGATGTTGGTTGATGTCCTGAAAACTCGGGATCTTCCAATTGAAGACCCAAATGAGCGTTTGGTTTCCCTGCTGAAATCCGTTATTTTGTGTTTTCCCATGTTTCATTTAACATCTTTGCTCCCAAATTTCACATCCTTATTTGGTTATGCCGTGCTGATGAGGCAAAATGAGACAGAAACATGCATGTCCACGGTTACCACTCTATTTCAGTAGCCCTTTATTTTGCGTGAATTACCCATGAATATATTTGTTGTTGTTGTTAACATATCACGCGATATTCCACATCTTCTTTGTTATTTACTATGGGTCGGAAGGTTCATGGCGGGGGGGCTATATGCGCCTCCGTGTCGATGTTGGTTGATGTCCTGAAAACTCGGGATCTTCCAATTAAAGACACAAATGAGCGTTTGGTTTCCCTGCTGAAATCCGTTATTTTGTGTTTTCCCATGTTTCGATTAACATCTTTGCTCCCAAATTTCACATCCTTATTTGGTTATGCCGTGCTGATGAGGCGAAATGAGCCAGAAACATGCATGTCCACGGTTACCACTCTATTTCAGTAGCCCTTCATTTTGCGTGAATTACCCATGAATATATTTGTTGTTGTTGTTAACATATCACGCGATATTATACATCTTCTTTGTTATTTACTATGGGTCGGAAGGTTCATGGCGGGGGGGCTATATGCGCCTCCGTGTCGATGTTGGTTGATGTCCTGGAAACTCGGGATCTTCCAATTGAAGACACAAATGAGCGTTTGGTTTCCCTGCTGAAATCCATTATTTTGTGTTTTCCCATGTTTCGATTAACATCTTTGCTCCCAAATTTCACATCCTTATTTGGTTATGCCGTGCTGATGAGGCGAAATGAGCCAGAAACATGCATGTCCACGGTTACCACTCTATTTCAGTAGCCCTTCATTTTGCGTGAATTACCCATGCATATATTTGTTATTGTTGTTAACATATCACGCGATATTCCACATCTTCTTTGTTATTTACTATGGGTCGGAAGGTTCATGGCGGGGGGGTTATATGCGCCTCCGTGTTGATGTTGGTTGATGTCCTGAAAACTCGGGATCTTACAATTGAAGACACAAATGAGCGTTTGGTTTCCCTGCTGAAATCCGTTATTTTGTGTTTTTCCATGTTTCGATTAACATCTTTGCTCCCAAATTTCACATCCTCATTTGGTTATACCGTGCTGATGAGGCAAAATGAGCCAGAAACATGCATGTCCACGGTTACCACTCTATTTCAGTAGCCCTCTATTTTGCGTGAATTACCCATGAATATATTTGTTGTTGTTGTTAACATATCACGCGATATTCCACATCTTCTTTGTTATTTACTATGGGTCGGAAGGTTCATGGCTGGGGGGCTATATGCGCCTCCGTGTCGATGTTGGTTGATGTCCTGAAAACTCGGGATCTTCCAATTGAAGACACAAATGAGCGTTTGGTTTCCCAGCTGAAATCCGTTATTTTGTGTTTTCCCATGTTTCGATTAACATCTTTGCTCCCAAATTCCACATCCTTATTTGGTTATGCCGTGCTGATGAGGCAAAATGAGCCAGAAACATGCATGTCCACGGTTACCACTCTATTTCAGTAGCCCTTCATTTTGCGTGAATTACCCATGAATATATTTGTTTATATATATATATATATATATACATATATATAAAAAAATTTTTTTATATAACGACTGAAAAATGCTATATAGGTGGGGATAACGGGGATTTCAGTCCAAAGAATCAACGCCAAGATCTTTTATTTACAAAATGCCGCCAAGCTTTCGTGTCCTTTTGACATTTCTTCAGGGCACTATAATACATATACAAATATAAATATGATTTAAAAATAGAGAAATAAATATAAGTACTCACATGTAAAATATTTTAAGTAAATTCAATATAAATGATCATTAAAAAATTTGTAAATGTAAAAATAAATATAATTATAATATACTTGATGTCATATTTCACATAAGACAAATCGATACATAATTTGTTTGTTCGTTACTTAGTTATTTTAATTTTTTTAGGTTACTTTATAATTATTTAATGAAGTTTGAATTTGAGGTTAGATTATAACCTTATAAAATGACTTTGACAGATAATTTGTTTTCGACGTTAATAGAAAAGTCATTTTCACAGGTTATAATCTAACCTTATTTCCTATTCTATTAACGTCAAAAACAAATTATCTGTCAAAGTCATTTTATAAGGTTATAATCTAACCTCAAATTCAAACTTCATTAAATAATTATAAAGTAACCCAAAAAAATTAAAATAACTAAGTAACGAACAAACAAATTATGTATCGATTTGTCTTATGTGAAATATGACATCAAGTATATTATAATTATATTTATTTTTACATTTACAAATTTTTTAATGATTATTTATATTGAATTTACTTAAAATATTTTACATGTAAGTACTTATATTTATTTCTCTATTTTTAAATCATATTTATATTTGTATATGTATTATAGTGCCCTGAAGAAGTGTCAAAAGGACACGAAAGCTTGGCGGCATTTTGTAAATAAAAGATCTTGGCGTTGATTCTTTGGACTGAAATCCCCGTTATCCCCACCTATACATATATATATATATATATATATATATATTAGAGGAATGTTCTTGAACCATTATTATATTATTTTTTTGAAGTATTTTTCTTGGGAAAGGTTCAGATTAAAACTCTTGTAAGTTAACTTGACGTTTCGCCTTAAATATAAGGCTTTTTCAAAAGTTTTTATTATAAATTCAAAATAAAAAATACATAATTTGTAAAACAGTGACAATACTAAATTGACATTAAAGGTGACAAATAGAATAAACGTAGTTATGAATTTTCAAAGGAGTACGTACCTTGACAACTATCTTTAATGCAATGTGTCTTACTTTATTTCTAATATTTTAATTTATAGAGTGTTTGAAAATGTTAATGGATAAATATTAATTATATTATTGGTTTATTTTATTTTTTATAGTTATGAGGATATATGTAAAAGGTTATGATAAATTTTGCTTAATTTTTCTATGTCTTTCTTATCATTCAGTGCTTCAGGTTCATTTTTTATTGCAATCATTTCTTTAATTTTGAGTTTAGTGATGTTTTGGTCTTTGTAAATAATTTTTGTGTTTTGAAAATCAAATTCATGTTTCTCATTTGTTTCATGTTTATGAAGTGCAGTTGAAGCATTTTTTGTGTATTTATGACCATTTAATCGATTGTCTAAGTATTGGGTGGTCATTCCGACATATTTTTTTGGACAATTAAGACAAGAAATAGAGTATATTAAATTAGATTGTTTTTTAATGGGGATTCTGCTTTTCAAAGGTGTGAAGGCAGTTGATGTACGGTAGTGTGACTTATGACATACTTGAATATTTTGTTTTTTAAGTATATATTTTAATTTTTCTGATAATTCATTTGTATAAGGTAATGCTACATATTTTTGTGGGGTATTTATCTTGGTTTTAAATTTCAAGGCATTGTAATATTTTAATGTTCGTTGTTTTTGAATGTTTCTAATAAACTTTTGAGGATAACCATTTTCTATGAGTATTTCTTCCATTTTCTTCAAAATTTCTGGACGATAATCAGATGAAGTTAGTTTTATGGCTCGATCTATTAATCCAATAACTACGCTTCTCCTTTGATTTTTAGAGTGATATGAATTAAAATTTAAATATCTACCTGAACATGTATGTTTGTTGTAAAGTTTCGTTTTGAACCTGAAGCACTGAATGATAAGAAAGACATAGAAAAATTAAGCAAAATTTATCATAACCTTTTACATATATCCCCATAACTATAAAAAATAAAATAAACCAATAATATAATTAATATTTATCCATTAACATTTTCAAACACTCTATAAATTAAAATATTAGAAATAAAGTAAGACACATTGCATTAAAGAGGTACGTACTCCTTTGAAAATTCATAACTACGTTTATTCTATTTGTCACCTTTAATGTCAATTTAGTATTGTCACTGTTTTACAAATTATGTATTTTTTATTTTGAATTTATAATAAAAACTTTTGAAAAAGCCTTATATTTAAGGCGAAACGTCAAGTTAACTTACAAGAGTTTTAATCTGAACCTTTCCCAAGAAAAATACTTCAAAAAAATATATATATATATATATATATATATATATATATATATATATATATATATATATATATATATATATACATATATACATGAAATTTAGGAAATCTGGAATTTAACCAAAGCTCATAAATATAGCGATGAAGCCAATTGACGACCTACTGATGTACATGGGAATACTGTGGTCGATCACAGGTTAGTGATAAAACTTCTTAATATTGAAATTGCGAATAACCATTCTCTAATTAGTAAATTGGAATCAAATTTGTCGACACTGAAAAGGACAATAGTCTCAGAAACAAGTGAGTTTCATTTTCAAAATTTTTCAAGTAAATAACTCGTTACATATAATAAATTGTTCCACCGAGTTAAAATCAAAAATATATCAAAAGTCAATCAGTTGATTGACAATCAGTTTAAACTATTATTAAAATCCAATTCTAGTTGGTTGAAAAATATTTCAAATACCATAATACCTGATGACATATCACAATTTTGGGTCTTGGGTGCGAAGTTCAGTGTAGAACCTGTCATTTTAAAAGATATTTCAATCAAATCAATTCTAGTAGACGTTGATTACCTCACTTCCACTACCACAGATCCGGAAGTGAGAATCATCACTGTTGCTAGGGCTACTAATATTATTGAGAACTACATACATAAATCTCATTCGAATTCATTATTTTGTATCCTATTACTCAAATCTAAAGCCTTCTTGAAATCAAACTCACATCTGATTTTAACAAAGTCGGATAAAAGTAATGTCACAGTCATCATGGATAAACAACAATGTATTGAATTGTAGAATGATATTGTTTTAAATAACAGCTCGTATGAGTATAACAGTTTTATGAAATAAAATGGATTATAATTTCATAAAATACGAGGTTCATCTATATGATAAATTTCGGTTTTCTACTGCACATCCGTTTAAGTCAAAATTTCAAATATTTCGACCGTCCTTCGAAGAGAAAAACAACTACTTTCCTGGAAGTAATTCAATATTCTGCGTGGTATTTTCATCTTGAGAAGATACTTAATGGCCATAAATATACAAAAAAGCCTCCACTGCGCGTCATAAACATGAGAAAAATGAAAAATATAAATTTGTACTGTAATAATACTAAAATAATAAACCAAGATTCTAATTACAAAAAACTAACAATAAGAAAAAAAAAATTATTTCGACAGAAAGTCGCATCAACCGTAGTAGGTTATTAGCGACGGTACAATAGATAATAACATAATTACACTGAATTATACATATTAATTAATTTCAAAAATATTATTTGTGTAATAAACACAAGATATGACACAAATTCTAAAAACACCCTATATAGATAATTTCTTTTTTAATTCAAAATAGTTATTAAATTCTCGACCTCAACTAAAGTAAAAAACACAAACAAAACAAGGTTATCCAAACATATTAGATTATGAACAGGTCAGGTTTTGTTGACCACAAACATAAACAAATATGAATAATTAACCTTAATTGAAGGTGAACTCTAGAAATAAATATCAAAAAAATTGGGGACAGTTAGGCAGTCAGTGAGAGATAGGTAATATCTCTCCCCTGGTGAGGCGAGTCTGAGTATTGACAGACCCTCACCCTCAAGAAGTAATAGTGTGAAAATTTATGTGACTAGTGAGATTTCCAAAACGTAGGTTTTTAAAAGTACAATTTATTTATTATAGTGGGTATTGGATTGCGTTATTATATTTTTCTTTGACTTAACCGGGTATCCCAAGATAGTTAAGGGACCCTACAGTGAGTTTCAGTCATATCGAGTGTTCCTTATACATCAGCGCCCCTCATCTACTGTTAAGGCCTAAAATTGTAGAGGCATATTATTTAGTTATATTCAGGGACCCCTTTTTTTGAAGGTGCAAAGTGTTCCTTTTTCATCTGACTATTTTTGTTTTTGATAACTGCGTAGAGATATTTACGTTTTTACTTGAGATTGTACTCAATTCTATCTTAGAGATTTTTCCGCTGTACTCGAGATTTTATTTAACCCTATTTCAGAGCTATTTACGTTATACTAAGGATTATAGTTAATCCTAGGTTAACATTTTTGATAATTGCGTAGAGATATTTACATTGCACTTGAGATTTATAATTAATCCTATTCCAGAGATATTTACATTGTGTACTTGCGAGATATTTACATTATACCAGAGATTATAGTTAATCCTAGGTTAAAGAATTGTGATAGACATTTATCCTATACTAGGGGTCACAGTCAGTCATATCTTAATCTATTATTTTTCGAAGTTTATTTGACACAGTTTTGTTTTCCTTTGTAATATATGTTTATATATGTTTTAACCTTTCAATTTTATCTCCACAACCTCACTCCCCACCACCCCCATACCCGTCAAGTAGGACGGACCGGCTAACCCTGCACTACGAACTCGGGCTTGGCACACTGTATAAGCCCAAGGGGCCCCACGACGTCTTTGACCACTCGAGCCTGGAACAACCCCCTCCCTCGAGGTAATCCCACAGGGAGAATTCCTGGTTCTACAATTTTTTGTGCGCTGCAACGATCTTGGAAGGAGAAAAAAGGAAAAAAAAATATAATAAATAAACGAATTCACTACACCCTCTGACAGCGGTGACCAAACGAAATTTTAGCACAAAGGAAATACCAGATTATTACACTGGTGAGAACGGCTAGCAAAGTTACAAGTCATTACACTGGTGACAGCGGTGGGATAACCATATACAATTGGAACAACCTCACCCAGGGAGGGTGACAGCGGTTGTCCAAAACCATTTTTTCTCTGAGAGGTAATACCGGTTGACTGGAACCACACCCCACGAGCGGTGACAAGCGGTTCAGCAACCATACCCAGGAGGGAAAACAATGGTTCACAACCAGGGTCTAGTATAGCGCAACATAGAACCTTCGGGACCACAGCTTCTGCTAGATCAAGACTAGTGTGCGTGGTGAAGAGCCACATCCTGCACGAGGTGTCACTGCCGACACAAAACACACTGGATCTAGACCAGAGAAGGTCGAAAAACAATCCTACTCAGCAACACTGGCTGAGTTGATAATTGCTTCACCGTAATAATATGGATAATACCGATCCATTCATTACATTAGTTTATCATAATTATTATCCTGAAATGAGGCTTCAAATGTTTTGGGTAGTTTACAAATTTTTCTTTGATTATAGTATTCAGGACATTCTGTGAGGATATGTTTCACTGTTACATCTACATTACAGAGATCACATACTGGATGATCTTCACGTTTTATTAGGTAAGTGTGAGTTAGTCTAGTATGCCCCAACCGTAGACGTGAAATAATCACTTGTTGTTGCCTGTGGTTAGAAAATGGAAACCACTTTTTATATAGAGGTTTAATTTCACGAAGTTTTGAGTCACTTTCAGTCCACTGAGATTGCCACAAAGCGATCACTTTCCTATTTAATACGCACTTTAGATCCGAACTAACCACCTTTGAAATCAACACAGCACTTTCATCTGTGATGGAATTACGTGCACATCTGTCCGCTTCATAATTTTCATTAATACCAATATGGGATGGGATCCATATAAAGATGACATCATTGTTTCGTTCTCTGGCAACGTAGAGTTCTTTCTTAATGACATGAACCAAAAGATGTTTAGAATAAATCGTTTGTATAGAGTGTAAGGAAGTAAGGGAGTCTGTAAGGACAAGGAAAGAGTTGTGGTGGCTGTTTTAGTTGATATGTGTTAAAGCTTGATATATGGCGAATAGTTCTGCCGAGAGAATATTTGTGTAGGATGGAAGTTTATATGGGAGTTTCTGCGAATCAGTTACTACAGCTGCTCCTACGCCTATGGTCGATTTCGAGGCATCTGTATATATTTTTTGGTAATTTGGATACTTTCCCAAAGTGTCGAACAGCTTGGCTTTTATAACAGTTGGGTTTGTATTTTGTTTATCATATTTAGTTAAGCTTTTGTCGCAATGAAAAAAATGATACATATAAAAAAGAGAACAATGTAGAAAACGATAAACAAGATGGAATTGACTGTCTCGACCCTTACTTCGTGGAATATGCTCATATTAGTGTTTTTAAATGAAACTCAAGGTCTCTAGTTAATTCCACAATATAATACAAGTTATTGAAAATTCTAAAAAATTGACAATTGTTTCGATAAATCATTATCATCGTCAGAATGACAGAAGTTACATTTCATTTTATGCCTACCTGATGTTTAGTATGTAGTTATTTTTGGCTAGACCAAGAAGTAACCTATCTTGTGATTGGCTTAATATATGTTTATAGAAAAAAAAAGATGTGATATTACAAATATTGAAGCTTAGATATTATTAGCCCTATGGTGATATCCTGGATATCATTTTTCCAATTAAGATCAGTATAACTGTGCAATGATATAGAAAACCAGGAAAACTATATCTGCTGATCTTTACAATTATCACTTAAGAAGACAGTTTATTAGTGGAGAATTCCCTAGATTTAACTGTTCATTGACAACTTCATATTGTGGGTTTCTTAAATGTCTTCTAATTTCCAGTTCTTCAAGGAAATCCAGTTCTTGTTTCTTTTCACAAATATGCAGTACTTCTAGTTCTGTGTTAGGTGTCAATGAATGATTGGTGTCAAGTAGATGTTTTGCGTAGTGGGATTTATCTGGTTGTTTTAATCTGTATGCTCGTAAGTGCTCACTGTATCGTATTTCAAAATTCCTAAGGGTCTGACCCAAATAGATGATAATGATTTATCGAAACAATTGTCAATTTTTTAGAATTTTCAATAACTTGTATTATATTGTGGAATTAACTAGAGACCTTGAGTTTCATTTAAAAACACTAATATGAGCATATTCCACGAAGTAAGGGTCGAGACAGTCAATTCCATTAAAAAAAATCTTCGAGAGAAGATTTGACCCGACTGTACCAGAAGTTACTACAAAAACGTTACAAAGCATCACAAAACATTTGGTTTAACCAAGAATGCCTTAGAAAAAAGGTAATACCAAATTATGTGAATATAAAATGTCACACTAAAACACCACAAGCACAAAAAGCTATAAAATGTGCTCAACGAGTTTGGATAAAATCAGAATGTAAGAAATGGTTCAAAGTTAGAGACTCCTTAGACAACTACATAAAAGTTGTACATTCAGAACTCACATTCCAATTACATCCAGTAGAATTTGACTGTTTGGATGACAAAATTAGAGAAAATGTCAGCACGATGAAGCATATGAAATTTAAGAAACAAGAAAAGAAGCTACAGAATCTTGAACACACACAACATAAAATTCAATACTCAAAACATCATGAAACTGTAAGTACCTACATACCAACACACTTTGCACCACGGTTTGAAAACCTTTCAGACACTAATTTTACAAATAGTGAAATAGAATTCTTAAATAAAGGTGTAAAGTACAGCATACCACCTAAATTTACGAATAATATTAAACAAATTATAGCTACAGAGTCAGAAATAGCTTTAAAGTCTAATTCAAATAATTTTCTTAATGAGAAATTAAAAATTGCCAAATTAATCAAAAATATTGAACCTTCAAAAGTTAAACGTCAAACAAAAAATGACATTTCAGTTTTAAACGCAATAAAAAAGAAGATTGAAAATAATAACCTAACAGTTACAGAATCTGATAAGGGGAACGCTACTGTCATTTTGACAACTGAAAATTACAATTCCAAAGTATATAACTTTATAGAATCCAGCGATGTAAAAGTTCTTAAAGCAGACCCAACAAAGAAGTTTTCTAATAATGTAAGGGATATTGTTAATAATTCAAATTATCTTTTAAATGATTACGAAAAGAGGTCTATCATACATAAGAATCCTCATTGTCCACAATTATATGGAACAGTTGAATTACATAAAATAACGAAACAAATTAGACCTGTAGTCTCTTATGTTAATGCTCCTAATAATATATTGGCAAGGAAGCTCAACAATATACTCAATACTTACGGATATGAATCTCAGTACTCGATTAAAAATTCAATAGAACTAATCAAAAAGTTGAAAGCAATCCACTTACAAGATAACTATAAACTCATATCGTTCGATGTAACTAACATGTTTACTAAAATTCCTCCAAAAGAATGTCTAATACTTGTAAGAAAATTACTAGAAGATAAAAATATTAATCCAGGAATAATATCAGATATACTTAATTTATTTGATGTATGCATTAATCAGAATTATTTCACTTTTGACAATAAGATATATATTCAAAATGAAGGTTTACCAATGGGAAGCCTTATATCACCTATTTTAGCAAACATTTTCATGGACAATTTAGAAAGAAAGATCTTTGAAAGTAATATTTCGAAAAATATTACATTTTGGTATAGATATGTAGATGACATATTAGCTTGTTTTATGGGTAGTGAACGACAATTAGATGTATTTTTCAACCACATCAATAATTTACAACCGAAAATTAAATTTACATTAGAAATTGAAGAAAATAGCTCAATCAATTTTCTTGATTTAAAAATTCAAAGAGTTAATAATGTACTTGATTATTCAATTTACAGAAAACCAACACAAACTGATGTAACAATTCCATTCAATTCTAACCACCCTGTGTCACACAGACTAGCAGCATATAATTCAATGATACATAGAGCTTTTTCAGTTCCTATGAACAAATATAATTTTGATAGAGAGATTAATACAATTAGACAAATAGCAACATCTAACGGTTATCCATTAGATATGATAAATAAGCTAATTAGTAAAAAAGAGGAAAAAGTGGCATTACAACTAATATATCCTAAACAAGCTGATGAAATTAAAACTTATAAAACCATCACATATGCAGGAAATATTTCTAATAATATTTCAAAGATAATATCTACAGCAACGAATACAACAATTTCTTTTAAAACAGAAAGTAACGTTAGTACAAAATTGTTAAATGTAAAAACAAAAATACCACTATTAAAGAAGTCAGGTATATATAAACTCAAATGTCCAGAATGTAATGCTGTCTATTTGGGTCAGACCCTTAGGAATTTTGAAATACGATACAGTGAGCACTTACGAGCATACAGATTGAAACAACCAGATAAATCCCACTACGCAAAACATCTACTTGACACCAATCATTCATTGACACCTAACACAGAACTAGAACTACTGCATATTTGTGAAAAGAAACAAGAACTGGATTTCCCTGAAGAACTGGAAATCAGAAGACATTTAAGAAACCCACAATATGAAGTTGTCAATGAACAGTTAAATCTAGGGAATTCTCCACTAATAAACTGTCTTCTTAAGTGATAATTGTAAAGATCAGCAGATATAGTTTTCCTGGTTTTCTATATCATTGCACAGTTATACTGATCTTAATTGGAAAAATGATATCCAGGATATCACCATAGGGCTAATAATATCTAAGCTTCAATATTTGTAATATCACATCTTCTTTATTCTATAAACATATATTAAGCCAATCACAAGTTAGGTTACTTCTTGGTCTAGCCAAAAATAACTACATACTAAACATCAGGTAGGCATAAAATGAAATGTAACTCCTGTCATTCTGACAATGATAATGATTTATCGAAAACAATTGTCAATTTTTTAGAATTTTCAATAACGTGTATTATATTGTGGAATTAACTAGAGACCTTGAGTTTCATTCAAAAACCCTAAGATAAACAAGATATCAAAAATCTAATTTATTATAATAATGATATCAACTTCTTGAATGTCCCTTGTATATTGTAAGACGTTGTTTTTAAGGCAGGTATTTTCGATTATATTATTTGTCAAATTATTTTATCAGTACCAGTTTTTGTCGTCTTTGTGTTTGTATTTAATTTTAGTCGTTCAATTTATTGTTTAACAACACCTATGTTAAAATTTTTGAAAATGCTCCAAACCAAGGAGCGAAACGCCAGATAAAAATATAAATTGATATAGAATTTATTGTTAATCTGATGCCCAAGAAAAATGAAATAGTATTTTATAAGAAGTAGTATTTTGTTAACTGTTTAGGGATAAAATATGAATTTAATGGTGTGAGGACTCATAATTTTTATCATGAGCTGCATAGCGGTAAGTGTGAACACATTACGGATGTTTTAAATGCATTTTCCAACTAGTTATGTAAACTATTTTCCCTACGACCATTATGATACAGAATAATCCATCAATAATTAAACTGTTTATGAGACAGAAGAAATAAAATATTTTTATAGTTTTCATACATTTGTTGAACTGATTTCAGGGATATTTTAAAATTTCAAAATTAATTTTGAATTATTTGTGATAAACATTTTCCAATCGTTGACATGTTAACGTGTAGTTGGCCAGATCGATTATCAAACCTATAATAAGTAGTGTAAAGTGTGCTGCCCAAGGTTATTAAAATATATTATTGATTTTTTAGTTTTTACCAAACTTACACATTTGAATTACAGTATAAATGTACTTGATTTAGAAGTGCATTAATAACAAGGAATACATAAATCAGTGGAAAATTATTTATACTATTCATTGAATTTGTTTTAGAATACCGAAATACAAAACTTTATTTGCAGGTTATAATACGTTTGATTAAAATTAGGCAAATATACTTTTGTTTTCCAAATAATAAATAAAATGAGGTTGGAACAAAGCCATAAAGCAGGTATATAGTAGCAAACGACGCGTGTACAGATAAATTTATATTTCATAATCATGCGAGCGTACGATATTTTCTATATCACACGTGTGTGATATTTCATCTCACTAAATTGATATGAGCTACTATCCAGAGAACAAAACAGTGTGTGCTATGTGTCGTTTTCATAGGTGGTCGTAGGATAATCATATTATCATATAAATGAATAGTCAATGAAACAGACAAACTTAAATCTGAGTAGTTCCATCACCAACTCAATACCTTTCCAAATTCAGTAAATAACGAATGTAGAAAATGTTTCTATAGAATATAAACATAAAACACTAGATAATGCGGTCTATCCTTGAATCAAGCCAGCTGTGAATAACGAATATATTTGTCACCAATGTACACAATTGTTAGGTTTTAGATGAAAACATGTGACTTAATATTGATTAGCAACAAAGTACATTTGTATTGTGTTAAAGTGCAAATTCACTTGACCGACTGTAAGCTGGGCCACTGCAATCCCTACCAACTAACTGCGTGAAGCGATGCGCAGACGAGTCAACGCGGGATGCGCAGACGACACAACGGACCATGCGCAGACGAGACAAGACGGAGTCGTCGGTTTTCGAGCATCGTGGAAAGAAGATGCACTTCCATTTTCATTATATTGAAATTGTCATTTTTATAAATTATTGTGAGTAAAATAAAGAATTGAAATTACAGTTCACTTAACTAACAACAAAATCATTATTCAACATATGGTCCTTCGAGCAGGATGGTATAATATCATCAAATAATCATAGTGTGAAGTGTAACAACACAGCAGAAATCAAGCCATTAGCAAGAGAGAATGGAAAAAACCTGTAAGTCTGTTCCATTTTTTCATTAATTCCTTTGTTTAAAAAATCGCTCGCGAATTTTTTATTGCATTCAGTAGAGAATTTGTGGTGGATTTATTTAATAATAATGCCTGATACTGAACACCAACCAAACAACCAAATTGAGGCAAATAGGGAAGAGCAAATTCGCCGGCTAACATTTGAACGCGGCCAATTAAAATCAAAATTAACAAAATTTATCACGTTCTATGACAAAATATCCTCTGTAAACACAGATAAAATAAATGAATTAGAAAATCGTCTTGTCACTATTGTAGATATCATAAATAAATTTGATTTTATTCAGTCCCAGTTAGAATATTTAGATGATAATGACGAATCTGATGAAGAGCGTGACAATTTCGAAAATAAATATTACGCAGTCATAACAAAAGTTAAAAATCTAATAAGTACTCATAGAAATGAACAAAGTACGTCTCAAAATGTCTCTCAAACTAGATTGTCTCAACAAAATCAGTCTACTTCTTCACATCAAAACTCAATAAAACTTCCAACATTAGAACTACCTAAATTCCAGGGAAATATCGATAAATTGAGTCAATTCAGGGATTTATTCATAACCTTAGTACATAATGATAATACAATTGACAATGTAAGGAAGTTTTATTATTTAACAAGCTGTTTGGTTGGCGAAGCTCAAAAGGTAATCGCGTCAATAGAGGTAACCAATGATAACTACCCAGTTGCTTGGGATTTACTGATATCAAGATACGATAACAAAAATCTCACAATAAAAAATCATGTAAATGCAATTTTAGACTTGCCGGTTATGAATAAAACAGGTTATACGCTGCGAAATCTATGTGACGACTTTCAAACAAGAGTTCGCGCGTTGAAAGTACTTGGCGAGTCCGTAGATCAGTGGAATTCAATTTTAATACAAATTTTAGTACGTAAACTCGACCATAATACAGAAAATGCTTGGGAGGAATATCTTATTACACAGAAAAGCATGTCTCCAACATTTAACGATCTAATAGCATTTTTATCAGATAGGTGTGTGTTATTTGAAAAAAGAGAAAATCGGTACAATCATACTAAAGTATTAAGTGATGAAAATTATCATTCAAAAACAAAGCAAAGTGACTATCATACTAAAACGGATTATTCAAGCTACAAGAATCAAACTAACTTTAATAAGCATACGTATCCTGAAAAACAATCAAATTATCTAAAGTCAAGCTCACACGTCTCAACATTTATTCAAACATGTCCTCATTGTAAGGAGCAACATAAATTATACAGCTGTAAACAATTTCTCAATTTACCAGTGGCGTCGCGCATTCCCATCGTCAACAAACTAAAGTTATGCCACAACTGTTTAAGATCTAATCATGCAACTAATGAATGTATTTCTCAAGGCTGTAAACTATGCAACAAAAAGCATAATACAATACTTCATTTTGAAAATGCGGCAAACAATAACTCATCAGCAAATATCAGCGTAAATAATGAAAATAACGTTTCCGCGCAGAAGTATAACGAGGTAGCTCATTCGTCCAATGCATACTCAGTATCGAATTATGCAATAAATAGCAGTCAACAAATCATACTATCTACAGCACTCATTCTCATAAAAAATAGTAGCGGTGGTTGGCAAACATGTCGAGCCCTATTAGATAGCGGATCTCAATCGAATTTTATCACGAAAAATTTGGGGTTACCATTATCAGACCTAATGTCCCTCTTACAGGTATAGGCGGCACTAATACTTTTACCAACAAACGAATTATCACAACCATTAAATCTTGTAATTCCGATTTCTCATCAAAGTTACATCTTCTTGTGTTACCAAAAATCACAGAGTTTTTGCCAACCTACACATTCAATAAAACATCATTACAATTACCTAAAGACATAATTTTAGCCGATGAGAGTTTTAATATCTCATCATCAGTCGATGTTTTGCTAGGAGCAGAAACATTCTACACTTTGTTATCATCAGGTCTGATCAAACTAGGCAAAAATCTTCCAGTATTGCAAAAAACAGTACTAGGTTGGGTAATCGCAGGTCCCATATTTGATAATAAAAATCAAGCTAGGTCTACTTGTCATTCATCTTTAATCAATGATGATCAAAGGTTAGAAAATCAATTAGAAAAATTTTGGACAATTGAAGATTACATCGGTAAAAAACATTTATCAGATGAGGAATCGAATTGCGAGGAAATATTTAATACAACTGTGTCTAAGGATACAAATAATCATTTCATAGTAAACTTACCAATAAAAAAAATATCGTTTACCTAGGTGATTCGTTGCAAAATGCAGTCAAACGTTTGTACGCGATGGAACGTAAATTCACAAAAAATTCTGAATTCAAGTATCAATATGTCAAATTCATGTCTGAATATGAAGAATTAGGGCACATGTCCTCTATTAGCAATCCGTTCAGTACAGATTTAACAAAAAACATTTTTTACTTACCCATCATGGTGTTATAAAGCAGTCGAGCCTTACAACAAAGTTAAGAGTAGTTTTCGATGGATCATGCAAAAGCACTAATGGCGTGTCATTGAATGATATTTTAATGGTAGGTCCTACATTACAGGCAGATTTATTTGATATATTAATCAGATTTCATAAACATAACTATGTTCTTACGGGTGACAGAGCGAAAATGTACCGACAAGTCAATATAACCGAAAGCCAGAGAGATCTTCAGCGAATAGTGTGGCGAGCGGATTCCTCTCAACCCATAAAACATTACCGATTAAATACTGTAACGTACGAAACATCAGCGGCATCCTTTTTAGCGGTTCGGTGTTTACAACAAGTTGCTATAGAAAATAAACATTTACATCCAAACGTGTGTCAAATCATTTTGGAACATTTTTATGTAGACGATCTCATCACGGGTTCCGAATCTATAGAGGGTGCGATTGAAATTAAATCGGTAATATTCAACATTCTAAAGCGAAGGGGATTTGAGCTTCGGAAATGGGTTTCGAACGACCCTCGAATTATTCAAAAAACAAATCTAGATGTTCATGATAAATACGAGGTTTTATGTCAGGAAACTAGTAAGACTCTCGGTCTTAGCTGGCAAGCTGGAAGAGATATATTAAAATATACAGTTAACACCCAAGATTTAATCAACTCTAACATTCCAAAACGTACTATATTATCATCTTTCTCTAAACTATTTGATCCGTTAGGACTTGTATCGCCAATTATCATAAGAGCTAAAATTTTAATTCAGCAGCTTTGGTTATCAAAATTAGCGTGGGACGATCCCTTACCTCCAGAAATTAAGACAAGTTGGCTTAACTTCAGGGAGCAACTATCCGAAATCAATCATATCAGAATACCTCGTCAAGTAGTACTTAAAGCCATGTCTTACACCGAATTACATTGTTTTTGCGATGCTTCGCTTAGTTCCTTTGGTGCATGTATTTATGTGAAATCAATTCATTCTAACGGTGCAGTTCTTATAAGACTACTTTGCGCAAAAACGCGCGTTGCTCCTATCAAAACTGTAACATTACCAAGACTTGAGTTATGTGGAGCTGTCTTATCAGCGCAATTATACCAACGAGTTTCAAATTCCTTAAAAATGAACATAGATGCAGTCCACTTTTGGACTGTCAGTACAATTGTATTAGCTTGGTTGTCGTCTCCTCCAAATACTTGGAAAATATTTGTATCAAATCGCGTCGCTGAAATATTGAGAATATCTACCAGAGAACAATGGAGGCATGTACCCAGTAAAAATAACCCTGCGGATATACTTTCAAGGGGAACAACCGCAACCGAATTAAAAACAAACACTTTAGGGTGTCTATCATGCGACATTAAATTTTGGCCAAATCAACCGATCATTGCTAATGAAATTCCCGAGAAGCGGCGATCAAATCTAGTTGCACACATTTCTCAAACTAATAATTCAATATTTGTTCGCTATTCAACACTCTACAAGCTTAAGCGTGTTGTAGCTCTGTGTTTCAGACTTTTAAACAATAGTCGTCAGGGTACGCAAAAAACATACGGTGAATTAACACTTGAAGAATTAAATTATGCAATGAAGGCATTATTAAAAATTGCGCAATTAGAGTCATTTCCACTGGAAATTCATTCTTTTCAAAAGGCAAAATCTCTTCCCAGAGAATCTAGATTATTAACTTTAAATCCATTTGTTGACTCTGACGGATTAATCCGTGTCGGTGGTAGGCTTCTTAGAGCTAATATTGTATATGACAAAAAATTCCCAATTGCCATTCATCCGAAACACCCCCTTACTAAATTAATAATTCTAGATGAGCATCATAAGAAATTACATGCAGGTACTCAAACCATTTTAGCTTCGTTACGACAACAATATTGGCCTCTTAATGGGCAGATAACCGTTAAAAATATTGTTCGCAAGTGTGTAACCTGTTTTGGATTAAAACCAACTACATTAATCCAAAAAATGTCCGATTTACCTATTGACAGAATAACACCAAACCAACCATTCTTCATTACTGGAGTTGATGTAGCTGGACCGTTTTATATAAAGGATGGCAAATTAAGAAATAGAAAAATTAATAAAGCATATTTATGCCTGTTCATCTGCTTTACCACGCGCACAGTACATTTAGAACCTATCAGCGATATGACTAGTGCTACTTTTCTTAACGCACTTTAGCGATTTTCATCTCGACGAGGATTATGCAAAACAATCTATTCCGACAACGGCTTAAATTTTGTTGGCGCAAATAATGAATTGAGAGATATTGTTGATACATTAAAAAATTTTGTAACAAATAAGGCCTTCTCAGAATTTTTCATGGAAAATCAAATTTGTTGGAAGTTTATACCAGCTTACTCTCCACATCATGGTGGCTTATGGGAAGCTGGAATTAAGCAGGCAAAAATTCACATATTAAAGGTATTGAAAAACATTCATCCCACATTTGAGGAACTTGCTACCATATTTTCACAGGTGGAGGCAATATTGAATTCGAGACCTATCACTCCTCTATCCAACGATCCAAACGATTTTAGTGCCTTAACACCCGGGCATTTCCTAATTGGCCGCTCCTTGCTCTCAATTCCCCAGCATGATCATTCCAAACTTCCTACAAACAGGCTAACTCAGTACAAAGCTCTTGAGCAAGCTAGTCAACATTTCTGGTCCCGCTGGTCAAGAGAATATCTTTCTCTACTACAGAATCGTAACAAATGGACGAATTCTGTACAGATGTCATTAACCCCTGGATCTATGGTGCTGCTAGTGGACAAGGATCTTCCTCCTCTAAAATGGAAACTGGGACGAGTAGAAAAATTGCATCCAGGTCAGGATGGACAGATCCGAGTCGTAACTGTCCGAACTCCAACAGGCACTACCACTCGAGCAATCCAAAAACTTTGTATGCTGCCATGTCAACAATAAGTGTTGCGTTTTTATTTGAAAGACTTTGTCATTTCAACGGCGGCGGGATGTTAAAGTGCAAATTCACTTGACCGACTGTAAGCTGAGCCACTGCAATCCCTAACAACTAACTGCGTGAAGCGATGCGCAGACGAGTCAACACGGGAAGCGCAGACGACATAACGGACCATGCGCAGACGAGACAAGACGGAGTCGTCGGTTTTCGAGCATCGTGGAAAGAAGATGCACTTTCATTTTCATTGTATTGAAATTGTCATTTTTATAAATTATTGTGAGTAAAATAAAGAATTGAAATTACAGTTCACTTAACTAACAACAAAATCATTATTCAACATATTGTACCAGTAAATACCAGCGATGCTGACGAAAAGAAGACGAATACGACTGGATTTAATTAATATGACACAAACTACAAGAAAAAGGCCATCCTATCCTAAAAACGACATTTATGTAGAAGACAAAATGGAATGACAAAATTATCAACTTTAATTAACTCCATAATTATAACATAACTACTTATGTACTTTTAGCTCTATTACCTTATCAGCTTCTTGATAAAACCCGGGTATTTGTTACCAATACTCTCTTACAAAATTTCATATTGGATTTACTCACCTTGTTTTCCCAAATATACAACTGTAACTTTGATTGGTCAGTGATTTCCCTGTATTTGATATAACCCACCTCTCCCCATATCCATCCCAACATTCGCAAGTTTTATCCACCACTTCGGAATACAATTTGTAAGTAATGGATATGTTTCCTTTCATTGCCACATCGAACCCGGGAATAGATACGCCTATAACTTTTGAAAATGATTTTTCGTCGTACTCGGATCTGGTGAGAAAAAAAGCATCGTTAGCAAATAAAGTGATAATGAGTCTTGTAAACTTGTTTGATAAAAGCTGATCAAGCAGATGCTCATCAAGGAGAAGGTATAGTTCACTATCTTCTGGTATATTTGAATAATCATGCATTATCTTCACGGAACATTTATGTTTGTCGCATAAAATATATAATCCAGTTATATTATTTTGGCCTAAATCCTCTATTACAACCATAAAATTCTTATATTCTTTAAGTGGGAACTCAAGCTTATGTTCTATTAATATTTGTTCGAAAGTTTGAAGAATATTTGCGTCATACTCGGTTCTGGCAATCTGAATGATATGAACGGGCAGGTCCAATAGTTTGTTCACAATATCCATGTACATATAAAATAAATCTTCGTCCTTACATTTATCTAATATTTGATATATGAAACTAACATCTATGGGTTGAAACAGCGTCAAATAGTTTTTCAAATAAGTCAAACTCCTAGAGATGCTATTGTAACACGAATTCTCTCTCTGAAGTTCTTCTAGAAGAGCTGTTACATTAGTAGTAGAAACTAATCCAATATTTATAGTATTGTTGAAACTGCAGAGTATCTTAGAATTATAAAAATTGCTTGCGGTTTTATGAATCCAAAATCCTTCATGCCAGTAGGAACAACTAGATGTATTAGAATTAAAGTTATTGTTGTACATAGCAACTAAAAGATTGTCCAAATAATTGTTTGAAGACATATTCATATAAAGAAATATTGTACTGAATATTATTGATCTATAGTCTCTTACAACATATTCGTTGAAAAGCGTAGGTTTATAGTATGCTATAATTATTATTCTACTGTTGTTATTAGATATACTACTTATTTCCTTCATTATTTTCGGATTTAAAATGATACTTGCTTCAAATGCTTCCTCAGATATGACATCACTTTCTGTTACGTTATAGAAGTCCACAATGTATGTATCATTACTTGTCCTCCAAATAAGAGAATTGCTGTAGAAGATATCTATAGAGAATGATGTAATGCATAAGTAGTCCTGGCTTACATTTCCAACAAAATCAGTTTTTGTTAGAATGTTGATGAAACCAGTTAAAATTTTGTCTGTGCTCTTCAATGTTTCTTGTGATATTTTCAAGACGGATTGTGGAATTTTCATAACAGCATCTATTAGCTGAGATAACTGTATTATATCAATATCAGTATTCTGTTGAGCTAAGATATTTAGATATTGGGCAACAAGATCGACATCATTGGGTTGCATTTCGTATATTCTTTGAGCTTGTAGGACAACTAAGGGCAAATACATATGTGGATGCTTGGTATTCATGGTTTGTTTCAAGATTAAAGTTGGGCTGACGACATACCAGTCAAGAGAGCAATTCTGTCGATATATTTCAGTCCAAGATGCACCATCTATAAAATTACCTGAAAATAATTGATTCAATGATTTTGTTGTTAATACGAGAGGAAGATAATGTGTATAGTAGATAAGAAGCCACTTGAGAACATATTCCCTAGATTTAGGAAAAATTGCACACCAAAACGCCATACCCAGATAGCACTAGATATTCAATGGACGTACTAAAAATATTCGTTTTCGGATATTGTATTATTCTATAGACTCACTTTAAATATATATATATATATCCTCTCTCGAATATTCTATGGACCATGAAATGGGAAATTTTTTGAATATTCCATGAATATTCTATAAATATTTCCAAGGAATATTCAAGAATATTCTGAGGATATCTGCTGAATGTATATAGCAATATAATCCAGAATATTCATAGAACATTCCAATAGGCATATTCTACAAATATCCAAGTAATATTAGGAATATTATAAGGATATCTGTGGAACGTATATAGCAAAATTTCAAATATTTGTAGAATATCCCAATATGGATGATACCTGTTGAGCGGGTAACATAGAATCATAGTACTCCGCCCTTTTTATATTTAGTTTCAAAGATAATTGATTGAAATTTGGAAGATCCTGTATACTTAATGAACTTATTGTTCCACCAGGAATGATAGCAACTTTCGTTCAATATTGCCAATTATTTTATCCATAAGCTCCATTCGTGTGAGACGGAATAGAATTATCTGCAAGGGAAAGCTTCTCTCTCGCTCTTATTCAGTATGCAAATTTAAATAAAAATTCTCTGAAACTAAAGGAGAAAAGGGAGAGTACAATGATCCAGTGTTCCCTGGTATATATCTTACAAATATCTAAGAAATCTTTCAAAATTTCGAATTGTGTATATAGGAAAAAATATTTTTAATTGAAAAAATTAAAGCACGGGAAACATTGAGTTCAATTTAATTTATTTATACATAAATATAAGATGTACCTCATAACATAACTGAAACTAACATAATTTTCAAATCCAAAATTCACTGACTTCCTCCATACTCAACGAACTTTTTGAAACAGATTTCTGCCGTTCCTTACATTTGGATAAGAAAATTCCTGTTTTCAATTCAACTTCTCTGTTTGTTATGTTCTTGTCCAACTTTTGAACGGCATCTGAAACAATAAAATAATTATATTTTTTGTTAATAAGCAATTTCTATTCTACTGTGATTTTTGTGTATGTATGTATAACAATCAAAATATAATCCCAAAAACTGAAACTTAAAAGATGAAGTTAAACATCGAATATGTAATTTAAAAAATAAGTCTTGTAGGAGACAAGTAAAAAGCAAAATATTCCAAACAGAACAGTGATTAGGAGTTCTTGTTTCTTGTACATGATATGATATATTAAATTAATTTACATGTAGATTCCAAAAAAAAATAACATTATTATACCTACTACTGCTTCAAAGAGCTTTGTTTTTCCAAAGCATTTTTCCATTTGTATCCATTTAATACTCTATCAGGATTTTTTGCAAGAATCTTTTAATATATTGTTGCAAATAAGAACCTTCCAATCTTGCCAGAGGTACAACCTGAAATTATATTAATTTGGAAGTTAATCTCATAAGTTGTAAAAATGGAACAATTACAGTTTATAAGAAAAGTTATAACAAACGAACAAAAATATAAGACCGCTTTCATCTGTGTGAACAGTATACATATGCCTGAAACTAGACACTTCTACAATTGACCAGCAATAACTATTATTTACCAAATGTCAGAACTAATTTAACCTTGAATTATCAGATTACCAGTTGTGTAGAGCTTAGTTGTGTAGAGCTTTCTAGCCAATCCCAACTAATAAAAGGAATAGAGGTAACTATAGGCTATTTAATTGAGGAACTCATAGCATACATCTCGGTAACATAATTACGTGAAACTACCTGAGAAAATAAAATTTTGTTGTACCTTTAGCAACGAGGTGAATTTCTACTCTACTTACAATTGAAAACATTTATCCATTAATTTTGTTGCAAAAATGTATGATATCAACAATTATTTTAATATTTTCATGCACTCAAATATAAAAAGTAACACATAAATACTCCAATATGTCGAGGCAGTTTCATATTTTGATTTGTATATAATATTGAATGTTCAACTTACAAAATATCCATAGGATTCTTCAGCAAAGCTGACTCAATTTCTTCAAACTTTGCCTCATCATTTATTGGAAGTTTTAGCAGCAAATCGATAATTTTCTAAAATATGTATTTATAAATCAACAGGCATTAAAAAAATACAATAAAACGTACCTGTTTTGATGCGTGAGGTCGTATGTATTAGTTCCACCCGTAGCATAGAATACAATGTAGAAACATATTTAAACCACTCCACAGTGGCAAAAAATTTACTAATGAATTAACGATCAAAAATAATTAATCATACACTACTGTTTCACCAATAACAATAACCTATATAAGATGGTCGAACCGCCATTTTTCACTGGTCGTTACCGTCAACTGCAACTACTGACGCATGCTCATGGAACAGAAAGAGCGTTTGAACCAAGTCAATAATCATAGAATATTCTTAGAACTATTTGATTCGAATATTCTAAAAAGAATAATCTGAGGATATTCCAACTGGACTTACATTGAATATTCGATTTAGGTGTACCCACAGATATTCTAGATATCCCCAGAATAACCCTATAATATTTGGATATATATCTTCCAAATCGAAGACTGTCAGAACATCCCATGGATATCTGGTGCTATCTGGGTAAGGCCTTGTATAATTCATGGCGGCAACACCGCATTTCCCGTGCGGGAGCCAGGTGCAAATTTGGTCAATTATTTCCTCTCAAGAGATAATTCGTGAGACGCATCAGAGTATAGTACTATAAAGCCTCGTGAACGTCAGCTGGCGCTCGGTTGGGGGGATGAGCGGTTGTAGCCTCCCACGCACGAAGAAAAAAAAATACATTCACTTATTTCCTCTCAGCTAAAAATTTGTCAAATTGTAGCTTATCTAATATCTCAACGAAAAAAAATAATCAGCTGGTTCCAACATGGTGTATTGTACGTTAGCTGGTGTCTCGAACATGAAAAAAAATATTTTCAGTGATTTCCTCTCGAATAAAAATTTACCTGATGATAGCTTATATGTAACTGTGGATAAAAATATAGGTCAGCTGGCTGTATCTTGGTGGAAAAACCGTCAGCTGATACTTTGAAAGTTATTACATAGGAGTTAGGTAGGAGCATCTACTGTGAATTTAAATGCATTGAATAATAAAATGGCATTTTCAACTAAAAAACAAAATCAAATAATTAAGAAAACCATATTTTTTCATCAATCGATCGTAAGAATATAAGCTCATTTAAATGCAGAGACCATAACCAACTGTTCAACTGGTTTGCAATTAGACCTGCATATGAAAATAACCGTTCGCAGGGTTCAGAAGTTGCAACTATTGGCAAGTACTTTTTAGGTACACTCAATAGATAAAGAAAAATCATCATCATTCATTGATGGCATTAAACGTAATATTAATCCATTTGATGAAAATTTAAATAAGCAAGATTTATATAATATTTCTACTGGTGAAGCAGCACCTCAGAATATTGAAAATTTTTTGCTCAATGTTGAAAAAGACGGCAATGAAAAACGAGAAGATTATATTCTTGGTTGCGTGAATGACCCCAACCACTTTGAGAAGGCTATTTCTAGGGTTAAATGTCATACTTTTGTAGATATGACTGAGAAAAAAAAGTTACAGTTGCTGGAAAAAGCGTGGAGCTGCGAATGCAACGTGATTTATTCGGACAATTACTCCAAATCTCTTTAAAAAAAGAACTTGATTTAGATAAAGTTCTCACTTACCCTTTAACACCAGTACCACTGTCTCTCTTCCACCTCGACGGCACCATGTGCAAAACACAAAAGTCAACACTAATGGCTTTATTAGAAAAATATTATCATTCTGAGACACCAGAAAATACAGACGTTATAGTGTATGACGGGTACTTTATGTCACATCAGATGAAATATGTACCTCTTAGCTTTGGAAATATTTCAAACAAAGTGCTTCAAATGATATGTGCAACCAGTGCTAAGATCATCTTCATCGTCTTTGATAGATACATTTTTCCATCAATTAAAGATACTGAACATAAGTTACGAGGCATGGAGCAAGCAAACTTCCATATCGACGGCCCTGACCAAGTGCGAAAAAAAGATTTTTCACTTGAGCTGAAGAACGTTAATTTTAAGGAAGCACTGGTACAGTTTTTTATTGAAAATTGGGAAGAAGATTATATGTGGTCGTATATTAAGGATAAAACTGTTTATGTAAGTGCAGACGCTTGTTACAGATACACAGTTGATGATTCAAAAGTTATAAAAGCTTTATTTGAAGAGTTTTCGTGTCCGGCTCACGAAGAAGCGGACACAAAAATGATTTTCCATGTTTGTCACATTAATATTAATGCGAACGTGACAATTCGTTGTTCCGACACTGACGTGTTGATAATTATGTTAGCTAACATCGCTAACATATCAGAAAATATCCACATTTGCATGGAAATTGGTGTTGGAAAAGCTCAAAGATTTATCAATGTTACTCAATTATATGAAGCTTTAGGATCTGATTTGAGCGCAGCACTCGCGGCATTTCACGCGTTCACAGGGTGTGATTTTAACCCGGCCTTTTTTCGAGAAGGAAAAAAACGTCCTTTTTCAATAATGGCTAAATTGAAAAGTTTCATCCAAATGTCAAAACCATCAGAGAATAGAGAAACTATTTTTGAGAAGATAGAAGAGTTTGTTTGCCATATGTATGGATTTAATCGTCTAAAAAAGATCAATGAGGCAAGAGTAGCGTCGTTTGAAAAAACATACAAATTTTTGGATACTGAAATTTTCAAGTTACCAAAAAAAGGTATTGATGGCTCTTCTTTACCACCATGCAAATCAGAGCTATATCAGCAATTTTTAAGAGCATGTTACATTGCTCAAATTTGGTCACATGCACACCTGAAGGTTCCAACTTCGATTATCCTGTAGATTATGGTTGGGCAGAAATGAATTAACCTGGTTTTCTGGAAGTCTGTTACCATCATCGATTAATGAAATCACTATTCAGCCTGAAAAAGGTAACATTTTTTTATCATTTTGATTATATTATGCTAAAATACGCATCCTAATATTTTTTTAAATTTTTGTACAGATGATGACAATGGAGATATAACAGCAGACAGCTCTGACAGCGACTCTGACGATGAATCGGAAAGAGAGGAAAGTGACTCAAGCCAAAGCGAAAACGAATAAATCACATTGTTATTCTCATTGTCATTTTTCATCACGTTTATATAATAAATATTATTTATCGAGTAACTAGTTAATTTATACTAAGCTAATTGTTTATTTAATTATTCAGATATATCTAATATCATTTGATTACATACTTATTCGTTTCAAAAACATTGATACGGAATATTTATTTCAACTCAAATCTCATATTGAAGCAGCGCTATGTCGAATAATTAAAGATACGTCATTTCCTCCCAGATGAAAATTCGTAAGCTGATTGTTAATATACTGATACGATAAATAAACAAAAATCAGCTAGCAATAAGTCGAGGAAAAGCTAGTCAGCTGATGCATTTAAATTGGCAGCTGACCTATATATTTATCCACAGTTACATATAAGTAAGGCTTGGAAAATATGCACTAAAAAATACCAAAATATGCATGCAAATATGCTCTAAAAATAGGTCAAAATATGCAGTTAAATATGTTTTTTGTAATACCTTAACACTTATTAAATGACCCTTTCCTTGACCGTTTTCATTTAAAGCGCCAACGATTAGATTAGCTACATACCTCCCCTTAACATCTGTGGTTTCATCAACTGAAAACCACACAGATTTGCTTTTCAGTTCATCTCTAATATTTGTTAAAGCAGCGTCGTAGTTTATATCAACATATTTCTTTCGTAGATTTGAGGATGAAGGCAAATTAACATTTTCTTTACAATGTGCAATCCCTTCCCCAAAAGCATATTTAATAGTTTGAAAACTGGTAGCGGGAATGAATGAAGAATATCATTTACGAGCTAGCAAGGTTATTTTATTACGACCCATGGTTTTTACAACCACCGAAATATTTAAGCCGGACGTGAAGAATTAGTATTTGAGAGACATGTGAAAATAATCCCATTTTATGAGACCATCTGTCGTTTAACACAAGAACGGCAGTAAAATAGTAATTAGTGGGTCCTAATCCCGATACAAAGATGAATTGCAGCTACCTGACAAGCCGTCGCACTGTGCCTTGTTCTAAAAATGCACTAAAAAATTAAATTTTTGCAAAAATACGGTAAAATATGCATTATTTTATTTTGCATATGCATTATTCAAAAAATGGCGAAATATGCACATATGCACTTAACATGCATTTTGCATATTTTCCAAGATTTACATATAAGCTTTCATCAGGTAAATTTTTGTTTGAGAGGAAATCACTGAAAATAAAATATTTTTTTTCATGTTCGAGACACCAGCTGACGTACAATACGCCATGTTGGAATCAGCTGATCATTTTTTTTCGTTGAGATATTAGATAAGCTACAATTTGACAAATTTTTAGCTGAGAGGAAATGAGTGAATGTATTTTTTTTTCTTCGTGTGTGGAAGGCTACAACCGCTCATCCCCCCAGCCGAGTGCCAGCTGACGTTCATGAGGCTTCATAATACTATACTCTGATGCATTTTACTAATTACCGCTTGAGAGTAACTTGGTCATGAAAATCTGTCGCTGGCTCCCGGGCTACCCATTTTCCCTAGAATTTGACGATATAGTTAATGCATATGGCAGCACGGCATTTCCCCAAGATGTTTCCGAATTTTTCAGTAGATTTTAAAATGGAACGAAGATGGTCGCTTCTAATCATTTGAACGCAGCCTTCGTTAGGTAAAATAAATATTTCTAATCATGTGTACAGTATGTATATGAGAGTCAAAAAAAGTTATTACTAGTTGTTATCATTTTATAAGGAAAACATGTGAAAGATGCGTGATAGTCAGTGTTGTCTCTATCGACTTTGATGGTAATAACAGATCACCTCAGAGCACGACAGGTCTCCTCAGTGTTATAAAGAGGTGTAAGTAAAAATACCATGAAGATAGAAGAGGAAAATGGATATTTGACAAAATACAGGAAGAACGGCAGTGATCTCGATTATACGTACAGTCCAAACTACCTTGGGGTTCAATGGAAATTTTTTGCTCAGGCCGCGTATTATTTTTAAACACATACTGATGCTTCATACAGGAGATAGTTATAATGAAGATCGTTGATTGATAGCTTTGTCACAATAATAATTTATGATAACGAATAATTCGTTGATGCGTGTGATGGTTACAATTTTAAAAAGACTTTAAAACAAAATTGAAATTTTTCACGTATATAATGAAAGCCACGAATACATCGGATTTAAGGCATACAAAATATTGTTGGTAAGATAGAAATGATTTTCAAATGAATGTAGAACAGCATGATGAATGTCTGATAAACATTTGCAGAACTGCAGAGTCCATGATTATACCCATGCTCCACACTGCCGTGGGGTTCAGTGGAAGTTGGCCAATGAAGATTTGTCTTTTGGTAAAGAAAACTAGTTAGGAAGGGGGTGTTAATGTTCAGTATACGAGGAATAATCATGACGTGTACGTTCAATATTAAGAAATATTTTAACTATATGTTTAACCAATTTTTTTTAATAAATCATTGTAATAATGTGGAATAATAATTTAACAGTGATTCATGTCTTGACAGGTTCAGACACTCGTTAAAAATCTTAGTAAAACAGTCATTGTTTTATCGTTTATTAGAAATTTGGAAGGGTGTATTTTGGTTAAAGTAAAAGCTAAATTACGAAATAGATAATATATTCTTTTATACGAGAAAAAAGTGAATGATGCACGTTGTTATGTGTTTTATGTACATTGATTGATTACTTCGCAGAATCAGATAAAACGTTGAGAAAGCAAAAGAACCAGCGGTTGTAACGGGTCAAAAATAACGTTACAAATTTTCGCATCTCTATTAATATTAATTATTATGAAATAATTTTTCGAAGCTTCAATGTGTATCGTTCTCCATCGAATTGACTTGCCATGTTGCCAAATGACCCTTTTTATTTCTTGTTAGTTATTATGGTCAATTATTTATTCTTTTGCTAAATTTCAGCGAAATTTAGGTTTATAAGAAGCTGATTAAATTCTTTAGGATTTTAAACTTTAGATGACAGTCTCCGTACCATATTCTAAGTTGTTTTATCGTGTTTTCGGTATTTTCCACGGAAACGCCATCTAGATGTACCCAGTAGGAATTGTTAATACCATAATTGAAAAGCTTGTTTTCGCTGAAGCGTGAAAGGTACTTTATTCCAGTAGGTTCGGGCATTCTGCTTTTGACCTTTGTACATCGTGGTGTGACTTTCAATTTTAATCGTGATTTTTTTGAAAAAAAATCATCCTTCATGGGATTTATTTTGAAATTCGATATCATATTTTGGGATTAGTAATTGTTTTGTGGCCAATAGATTATTTGGTATTTTTGGTTATTTCTCAAAGTTATTGCTTGAAATAAAGGATTTTTACACGACACGTGCAAAGTGTCTTCCAAGCGCTGCGTTTCACACCGACAGGTATGTACTTTACGATTATTTCTTCTTGTTATTTCACGTTTCCCTTAAATATATTGCTAAATAATAAGTTATTAATAGATTCACATTCTTTTTTAAGAGTAACGGCTGTTTCATATTGTAAATATAGTTATTCTCATACATTTGTTATATTGTAACGTATCCTATTTGGGAATTCTTCGTTCTAGGAAGAATATAGATGTATACTTTTTGCTAATAGCGCCAAACTAGATCCCACTAGTAGATACATCAACCCAAAAGCCCCTTGGCCAGGGGGTGTAATTTAAAATTATTTTTTTTTTAATATTTTTCGTTTTATTGTACACGATTTTTCTGAAAAGGTATTTCCACCTCTAGTTTTTTTGGTAGGCTTAATTTTGGTCTGGTTTTTGTTTATTGATCACAATAGTTGCCAAACCTGATGAATATCGTCGAAGTTAAATATATTATTAGTGGCATTTATTATTTCTTTTATACAAATATTGATATAATTAGTTATGCGTCAATTGAATTTTGTTCTCTTTAATAAATCGTTACTATTGTTAAACAGGTTATTTTATGAAGTCATTTAAATAGAAATAACAATTTGTTATACTTCTGTTACAGAAATAATGTTATTTATATTTATAGGGTTTTTATTTTGGATATTGAATTGGTGCTGAATTCCTTCAGTTCGATCGTTCTTCTTGGTGTTTTCCTTCTTCATCATATGCAGCTGTTCGTCTGCATTTGCTAAATATATGCTCCCTGAAGCAGTACACCAGTGCTTCTGCCGCCGGAAGAGTCGATCAACCACCACTGGGAACACGCAAGTTTTTACATTTTTTGTTGAATTCTTTATTTTCGGATTTTTATTCAATAATTGGCATTGTATTTGCTCCGGTATTTAATGACATTTAGTAATTCAGTAGAATATTGGCTTACTTGACGTAAGTTTATAGTAAATTTTCTTAGTTTTGCTTATCTAGATATCTATTATTTTTTTTTGTTACACAGTAACTTATATTATGTGAGCGGGATACTAGGGTATCGGATTTTATTACTTTACATATTATGATTATAATTATTATTTTCTGCACAAGGGTTTTTGCCTGAGCTCAAGCAACGCCACAGTTATAAATATATTACCTGCCTACGTTTGTTCCTTACTGTCTTAATGACGAGAGGTTATTGTTGTAACAGTAGTAGTGTCAAACCCTTAGAGTTCCGCAAAGTAAACCTTTACTTAAGAGTGTGATTTGTAGTTGGTGTTAATATCTTAGTATTAGTGTTTGCTTTAATGATTCCCATTTACGTTTTTTTTAATTCTATATTGGCAAAACAAATCCATAATTTCACACAAATTTTGGGAATGAAATTAAATTAACCTTAAGATAAGTAAGACTTTGTTTTTTTTTCCTTGATACAACTTTTTACTGGCCTTTTGTTAAATTGGTGGCCAGTATGACTACGGTTAGGTGCTTGGGGTCAATTTAACTGGCGCCCATTTAAACTTCGAAATAATTTTAGCTCAATTCGAGAACGGACCACTCCCGTCTCCACTTGAGTCTAGCCGCGAGCCCTAAAATTTTAGACATCGATTTGTCGCGTTACAAGGTATTATAATAAGTACAATGTATCAAATTCCATTAGGCGACAATTTCCCTAAAAAAATATACAGAAAAAACACTATACAACTAAATAGGTGACAGCTCAAGTTGTAATCGAGGCTAACCGACGCCCCAAGTTTTCAGTACTTCTCCCACAGTGTGGTACCTGTCGTGTTTCTACGCTACTTGTACAGTGAAAATTAATAAGGTAGGTAAGGGCAGCTTGAAGAGCGAACATATTAATTTGTACGCTTTAATAAACCAACAAACAAAATATTTTTTTAAATTCCACCCTCACTAGAACAACCAACAAATTTTATAATGAAATATATATGGGGCCGAAGGCGTCTCATTACCTAATTGCCTTTAGGCGACAATTTTCCCTGATCGATGTAAAAACATACAGAAAACACTATTCATACTCAACTCAATATGTGACAGCTCGGGTTGTAATCGAGGCTAACCGACACCCTAATAGTTTAAGTACTTCTCCCACCTGTTGTACTTCTGTGCGGAAAAAAGTCGGTCACCCGTTTTATGGACTATGTAGCTGGCATTGGACAACTATGACATAAAGGGAGGTAGGTGATAAAACACTGCTATCAGTTGTTATTGTGGTCAGATATAAGAATTTAGTATTCACACCGTTAAAATGATATTTTTGTCATAAATTAGTTCTAGTTATACATTTTCTATCGACCGATCAGCATTGTTTAGGTCACTTGCTTTGGCAAGTCATAAATGTGAGAAAAATTGAGTAGCTTCAATTATCAATATATGAGATCAATTCGGTGATGTCTATTTCAAATTCGGAAGGCGTTCAATTCGACTAATAAGTTTAGAAGGTTAGTAGGTTTTCAAACAAACCGTAATTTCAAGTGAACAGTACTTTGTTTTGGTAGTCCATCTGAGTAACAAGGTATGTAGATTTCGTCTCATTCTAGTTTTTGTTTAAAAATTCATTGGTTTATAACACTTGATTATATTTAATATAACTCTGGCAGGGAGTTGGTTCAAAACAATTATGTTCAGGGAAAAGGGTAGAACCTTAAGTTCTCATTTTTTACGAATGAAAGCGATAAAAATCTTCCTATGATACTGATGTAACAAATTTATTGTGAAAATATTACATATTTATCAAATGATTTTCAAATATCATCGTATTTCATGCCTTTTATTAGGCTATTTTTGAGGTCTGCGTTAAAATATTTTTGGGGTTATGAAAATGATTAGGCCTTATGCAATCAATTTTATTAATAAAAAAAGTAAATTATCTAGTCTCTTAGTGTATGAGAATACATTTATATTTATAATATGAAAAATGTACATTACTTGTAATTTTCATTACCAATGACTTTAAAACATAGTTGATTGGAAAATATTTATGATTTCTATTTTAAAGGAGTGGTTTTATTAATAAAACGTTCACAATCTTTGTTTCTTAGGGTTCTCTGTTCATTTATAGGAAAATGATTTTAATCAATTAAATATTTAAAAAAACTGGTGGGAAAAAGTTGAAAAATATTAAGGATTAATATAAGATACGACTTTAAGATAATTGGCCACTTTATGTTTTTAACTTAAGACTTCATTCTTTTTTAAATTCACTTAATAACATTTGTTACCCGTTATTAATGTTTATTGAAGTTAACAATATGAAGTCTACAATCATTCTAATTCTGAAATGTATATACTGAAACTATGCGGTGTCCTATAATGCAATTCAGCACTATAACGTAGTCAATCGTCCGATGATAGTTCGATGTAACGATACCTGTAAGGTAATGTATTCGGCTGACTGGACATGTGGATATGTATAGTTTCATAACTCCTCCTTCCCCAATGGAAACTCAAGAGTGAAGCGGAGGTGGACCACTTAAGTTAGGTCGATGTTGGTAGGCTTCTTTTTAGGCTGGAAACCCCTTCTTATGATGTTTCTATATTTAAATAGGCAGTAAAAGATTAGAAGTATGAAGATTATGGTACTTGAGCTAATAGCAATTCGAGAAAAGGTCACAGGCATCTTGAGTTCATCAAGCGGAGTGACATTGTTTTCTTGAAGTTGCAGTTTACGAAGTTTGTCTAAGTTGATTTTCTTTAGCTGAATTTCTTGGATATTCAAAATTGGAAGTGATACTTCTTGGATTCCTTCAAGAGCTATAGAATGTTCTTCTATGATATCTTTCTCGTTTTTATATGTGTATTTTAAAATAGCTATTGTCATATAATTGATATGAGTCTCCTTTACTATTTAAATTCTCGTATTGTGTATAATATTCGCCCTTACCATTGTTTCTGGATTGTCACATTGTCACATTTATACATACTGTCAAGTTGATACTTATGTGTATGTTTTGTGGATTAAAGCCTAAAAGTCGAAGGTTTTTTTTATATTACAATTCAATCCACAAAAAAAACTACTGAAGGATTACAAATGGATAAGTTTTCACGTCCCGAGAAATTCGACGTGAATGCCAATAACACTAACGCTTCCAAGGAATGGAAACACTGGTATACGACTTTCAAAAATTTTCTGGAGAGTACAAAGCCGGAAAATCATAACAAACTCAAACTTCTTATCAACTACATATCTCCAAATGTTTTCGAACTCATCTGTGAATGTACGACCTACGAAGATGCTATCAAAACACTAGAAAATGCGTTTAGCAAACCTGTGAATGAAATATATGTTAGACATATTCTTGCTACGAGGAAACAAGAAAATGGTAAGTTGATAGATCAGTATTTACAGTCCCTTAAGATACTGAGTAAATAATGCAATTTTAAAGCAGTAACTGCTGAAGAAAACAGAAATTACTTCATAAGAGACACCTTCATCAGAGGTTTAGTAACACCTCATATCCGTCAACGACTTTTGGAGAATAGTACTCTCACACTAGACCAGGCAGTTTCTTGTCTTCAGATGGGGGGTTAACTGTCGTTTGTAGTTCCTCTGAATCCATATTAACGTTAGCGTCTGATGATAAAGTTATATCTCCACGAGGTGCTAAGTGTTTCAGTGACACAGTTGATTCTTTTCCATCTTGGTGACGAATTAGAGCATATTCTGGATTTGCCTCCAATAGTTCAACTTCTTCCACTTAGGGATCGTATTTGCTGTGACGAATGAACTTCTTCAAAAATACAGACGTGGACGGCTTCAACCAAGTTGGTTACAATGTTCCATAGGATGATCGACGAAGATGATTGAACATACGTTCATGAGGTGTACAATTTGTTTCAGTGCACAACAGAGATGGAATGGAATGGAGGGCATCTGGAAGAGCTTCTTCCCATTTTTGTGTTCCTAAGCCTTTACTTTTAAGAGCTAAACTCATGCTTCTCCATATAATTCCATTGTACCTTTCGATTTGTCCATTTTCTTCAGGGTTATATGGTGTTGTTCGACTGGTTGCAACTCCTTTAGAATGAAGGAAATTAACTAAGTCATTGGATGAAAACTGTGATCCTCGATCCGAATGAATGTAAGCAGGCATTCCAAAAACTGAAAATAATTCCACGAGACAATTTATAACATATGCAGTAGTGATATCCTTGCAAGGGTATGCAAATGGAAATCTAGAGTATTCATCAACAACTGTCAAGAGATATTTGTTTTTAGTGCAGCTGGGCAATGGTCTTTTGAAATCAATGTTTAGACGTTCTAAAGGTGAAGTTGCTTTAGTCAAATGCGAATTCTTGAGTTTGAGAAATCTTGGCTTCAGTTCGGCACAAACAGGACAAGACAAAATCATTTTCTTGACATCTTTGAAAGAAAATGGAAGATTTCGATGACGTACAAGATGGTACATTCTTGTGATGCCTGGATGACAGAGTGACTGGTGTAAATCGAATAATTTATTACTACTTGTGGTTCCACAAATTCGAGAGAAGGCATCAGCTGCTTCATTGGATCGTCCAGGACGGTAAATGATATCGTAGCTGAAACACGATAGTTCCAACTTCCATCTTTGAATCTTTTCATTTTTAATTTTACTAGAATGCTTTCTGTGAAACATGAACGAGACAGCCTCTTGATCTGTGACGATTTTGAAATGTCTTCCTATCAAAAAATGTTTCCATTTTCTTATGGACTCTATGATAGCATAAGCTACTTTCTCTACAGAAGAATGTGCCTTTTCTGATCCTGAAAAAGTTCTTGAATGGAGTGCTACAGGTCGCCCTCCTTGGTTCAGTGTAGCAGCTAAAGCAATGTCTAGTGCATCTGTTCCAATGACCAATGGTTCATCACCAGAGACTGTCCACAAAAGAACTTTCACAATATCGTCTTTCAATTCATTGAACATTTTGGCAGCATCAGCTGGTACGGGAAATGACTTACAGTCAATAAGTCTTCTGATTTTATCAGAATATTTTGGGATCCACCTGGAGTAGTGGGCAAACATTCCAATTATTCGTCGTAGAGAAGAAATATCTTGTGGCACAGGTAACTTCAAGAGTGGTTCCAATCTACTAGGGTCAGGTTTCAAAGTACTATTTTCTATCACATACCCTAGAAGACATATAGATTTTTGTGAGAATTTAAACTTATTTTCATTAATTGTAAGCTGATATTTGTCGATGACGGACATAAACTTCCTGAGATTTACATCATGTGTTGACCGATCTTCGCCGCATACAGTTATGTCATCCAAATAGGTGAATACCCCTTCTAAATTCTCATCTGATATTATTTTATCAAGGGTTCTTTGAAAACAGGCTACTCCATTAGTAACGCCGAACGGAATCCGACGAAATTGATACAGTCGACCACATGCTTCGAAAGCTGTGTGAAATTTTTCGCTGTCTGCAATAGGGATTTGGTGGTAAGCACTTTTCAGGTCAATAGAACTGAACACTCGATATTTGGCAATTTTAGCAACCAGATCCTCAATATTCGGAACAGGATACGCGTCCAACAAGGTGAACTTATTGATGGTCTGCGAATAATCTATGACCATTCTCTTTCTGTGACGTTCATTCTTCGTTACCAAAACTTGTGCTCTCCAAGGTGACATACTTTCTTCAATTATACCCTCTTTCAGCAAATTTTGGATTTCGTTCGTGATAAATTTTTCATCTCCTTCCGAATGTCGTCGAGTTTTACAAGCTATGGGTCTACAATTTTTGGTTAGATTGCCGAAAAGAAGGGGAGGAGCGACTTTCGCTTCAGTGAGGCAGCATATAGAGAGAGGAGGTTTGCTTCCACCAAAACTGATGTCAACTTTGGAGTGCTGCTTCATAATATCGTGACCAATCATTAAATCAGTGCACAATTTTGGTAGAAGAGATACTTCGAAATTTGTATAAACATTCCCAAGAATTTCCAAGTCTATATAGCAGTAACCATTTATTGATGAAGACAGAGAAACTGAAGCCATTGAAACTTTTCCAGTGCTGGGATGTATGTTGAATTTACGCTCCTTAGCGAAAGTATACTTTAGATAACTATTAGAGCTGCCTGTGTCTATCAGGGAAGTAGCGTGCATGTTGTTCATTTTAACATTAACAAGACTTTTTGATAAACTGAGAGGATGGGTTGTAGAAGCAATAATGTGGTTCGAAGTTGTAGTTTCAGTTGAACAATGGGAATGGTTAGACGAGGTGGAAGCCATTAGGGTGGAAGCTGAAGTTGATTTATTTTCTTTTCACAGTTTTAACTTCATACAAACCATAGAAAAATATCCCAACCACTTACAGTACTGACAGATCTTGGCCCGCGCAGGGCATACGGTGCGAGGATGCTTGTTTCCGCCACAGAAATAACATTTTTGTGTGGTAGCAGCATTAAAAGAAATATTTTCGACACGATTCATTACTTCGGAATGGTTCGGATGTTCTCCAGCAGTATTGGAAGAAGATGTTGCATTGACGCAAGACTGATATGATGGAAAATTGTAAGATTCTGAATATTTTTGTGCACTTTCCAACGATCTTGATTGAGAAACTGCCTGGTCTAGTGTGAGAGTACTATTCTCCAAAAGTCGTTGACGGATATGAGGTGTTACTAAACCTCTGATGAAGGTGTCTCTTATGAAGTTAATATGGATTCAGAGGAACTACAAACGACAGTTAACCCCCCATCTGAAGACAAGATTTCTGCAGACTTTCAGTCACGAGAAGAATCTTCTGAAATTGAGATTACTGAAAATCTTCCAAGTAATACTGAACCAGAAGTACCTACAGTCCGTCGTTCTGCTAGAGAGCGACATCCTCCGGAGTATTTAAGTTGCTATGAACTTTAATAAACCTGGGGAGAATGTCATATAATTGATATGAGTCTCCCTTACTATTTAAATTCTCGTATTGTGTATAATATTCGCCCTTACTATTGTTTCTGGATTGTCACATTGTCACATTTATACATACTGTCAAGTTGATACTTATGTGTATGTTTTGTGGATTAAAGCCTAAAAGTCGAAGGTTTTTTTTATATTACAGCTATAGAGCATCTTGATGGAACTGTTAATAAGTGGCTTCCTTGTAAGTCTGAAACTCCTTATTATTCACAATCTGTTTGTATTTTCGCTGAGCCTGGGAGTATTCCAATGTAATGGCTTTCATTAATTTCTTCTAATATTGGTTCGAAAACTTTTACAGCGATATGTTAGCAATTTTCCGATGATGATGTGACTGAGAGGAGAGATGTGATGCAGCCTTTTGTTCCTCTGGTTACTTGTAGCCTGTTGGTTTTACAGTAGTAAATGGATTTGAGATCAATGCATTCTTCTTCTTGATGCTGATATTGGTTGTTGCTCATAATTAGGCAAGTGGAAGGAGAAATAAGGACAGAGTCATTTTTATTAGTTACGGAATATAAGTGGTAGTAGGTAATCACATCTGGATGGACCAGTGGAGATTCTAGTGAAAATAATATTTTATCTTTGTCATAATAAATTTTAGTATTAACAATAGCATAATATTTTAATGTCTTCATTAAATAATAATTGGCCATATGGGTATGTATTATATAAAATTTCTACTATTTCTTTAGGATTCTTAGGGGAGATTACGTTTTGATGCAGAACACTTAAAAACTGAACATAGAGTCCAAGTTAATTTTTATTTAATGAAATCAACTGTCTCGACCCTTACTTCGTGGAATCTACTCATATTAGTGTTTTAAATGAAACTCACGGTTTCTAGTTAATACCACAATTTGATAAAAATAGTTGGAAATTCTAAAAATTGACAATTCTTTCCATAAACCAATATTGATTTATCGAAACAATTGTCAATTTTAAGAATTTTCAACAATTTTTATTATATTGTGGTATTAACTAGAAACCGTGAGTTTCATTTGAAACACTAATTTTTATTTGACTAAAAATTTCTTGAAATTCTATATAGTGTGAATAATCATAAGATGTTTCGTTGACTGCTTTTCCTAAATCATTAATCTTCTTGGATATTAGAATCTGATTGTTTGATATGATTAATATTGATTCATTGACACTATCCAAATGATTTTTGTTAAGAGTTTTTTTTTGTGAACTTACTTCTCTAATAATTTTATTCTGTTCATTTTGCAGTTCGCTAATACTTGCGAATATATTGGCATGTATTGCCAGTAACGAGTGTCATTAGTGTGCCAAGATAGTTGAATATTCCTCTTTTAATTTGATTGGATGGAAATATATCGTTCATTTTAACTTCAAATTGCAATTGCTTATGAACATTTCCCAAAGAATGTTCATGAATATGGTTCGTCTTATTAAATGAGTTGTTTGAAGAGTTTTATTGCAAACTTAGATTTGTAATTTGATTTCGGATGGGGTTTGTAGGGATATAGTGTAGAAATGTATGGGAAGCTCGTCCTAGTTCGAAAGAGTCGATGCCGGTTTAATCTGTACCATCTGGTTCGTCAGTGTCTGGACAGTCAATGTCCCGTGAAGTCACGTTAATTAGTTTTCCTGCGGGTTTATATAATTGAAGTCCGGTCCTGGCATTATTTTCAGTAAGCGTGCTTGAGCTCTGCTCCTTAAAATACTCCTATATTTGTGGATTAATGCAGAATTTTTAATTTATAACCTAATCGTAATCATTCACCTTAGTGTAATAAGTGCCTGTTGTAAATTGCAGCAAGATTAACTACCAGCCAAGTAAGATTACTTATCTATTGTTAGTTATATGCCACATTAAATTAGTATCCATTATTAAACAGTAATCAGCCGGTAGACAAGAAACCAGTTTTTTAAATTGAGATAACACAAGTAAATTAGTAGGCAGATATATTAGAATTTTTTCAAGAGTGCCAACAGGGTTGGCTTCAGGTTATTTTTAGAAGTGCAAAGATTACTGAATATGGAAAATTATGCTAAAGAAATTTTAGATAAACTTAAGATCGCGGAAGAAAGAAACATAAGAATTGAAGGTAAAATTGATGATATACAAACTAAATTGTCAAAATTAGAAGCTGAAAATCAAGCAAGAAAACAGGAGAATGAACGACTCATGGGTTTGTTAAGGATACAAAATGATCAGATCGAGCAATTACAGAGAGAATCTAAGAGAAAAAATATTATTATCTTTGGAATCGATGAAGCTGATAACGAGGATCAAAAAATGCAAGAACATAAAGTAGCTGAAGTGGTGAAAATAACTGGTGTAGAGTTTGATGCAGAAAAAGATATAGTTGAGATTAAAAGAATAGGCAAAAAAGAAGAAAACAAAATCAGACCGATAATGGTAGAACTTCGAAATTGTAATAAAAGAATTGACATCCTGAAAGCCAGTAAACAACTTAAGAGAACTAAATTTAGCATCAATGAAGACTTCCCGAGGGATGTACAGGAACAACGTAAAGTGCTTAGAAAACATTTGATCTCGGCAAGAGAACTAGGAAAGTGTGCAACAATGCGGTACAACAAACTCATAGTGAATGGAATTGTATACACAGTAGAGGAATTGATGAGGAGCCAGAAAATTGAAGACAGGAAGAGACACCTCGGCATAACACCACATAGAAAAACAGGCACAAGAACCACAAGTGAGAGATCACCTACCGACGATGACGAAAATAAAGAAGTAATGAAAACTTCTAGAACAGACCAAAGACTGCCAAAAATTCGCTCATTTATTATAAACGAATAGCTTGGGTTTTACACAAAAAATTTTTTTCTCGCTCTTTTATTGTTAATTTTTATTGTGATTTTGCTGCATGAACTATGTATTTATTTATAGACACTGTACCGGATTTCTTGCTATATTGATTTGTATCAATTTGAAGCAATAAAGATATTATTATTATTATATACTTGTTTATATATGATAGTTGATTTCACAAGTCGTTACTGTGATAGATTTTGATGTCAAAATGTGTTCAGGTTTATGTACATGGAGGTTTAGTTTTAGAGTGTCGTTCCGATTGTTTCTTATAAAGGGTAGTGCCAAGCGGACTGTCTGGGGTTCTGTACGTCTTACGTTTAATTTTCCGATAGTTTTGTGTTTTATGTTACTAGTGTCAGTATGACTGCTGTCATATAATTATTTCATAATTTCCTTATGTTCATTTAACCGAATGTTTCTGGTTGGGCTACGTCGTCGATTTTGATGGGATCTTTCAAGTGAAGATGTCCTAAAAGAAGGTCGATAGGCTTATGTTTGGTGACAGAGTGAATTGAGTTATTGTATCACAAAATGGTCCATCTTGGTTTTTCGAATGGGTTTAATTCTGGATTCGGTGGGCTACTATTCTCATGTGTTCTAATATTGTAGAATGAAATCTTTCTACGATTCCACTGCTATTAGGATTATGTGGGAGAGTATTATACCAGTTAATTCCATATAATTTAGTGAAGCCTTTGAGAGTGGATTGGGTAAATTCTGTGCCATTATCAGATACAATGTTTTCAGGAATTTTATACGTAGAAATGAACTGTTATAAAAACTGATAGACGTGAATTGCAGATAAGGTTGGAATAATGTAAGCTTGTCCAAATCTACTCAAACTGTCCCATACCGTGATGGTAATTGTATTGTTAAATACAAAAGTGTCTATTCGTGACGTTTCGAGTGGTTCTCTTGGAGTTGGGGTTGGCTGAAGTATTATTAGAGGCGGGTGCCTCAAATATTTAACTTGTTGACAAAAGGAATAGTTATTGAGGAAGTCCTTTACGTCGTTATTTAGTTTTGGCCAATAGAACTTAGTTTTTAGTTGGTTAGTAGTCTCGTAAATTCTTCTGTGATTTGTGATGCCTTCGTGTTGCTGTTTTATAAGTTTTTATTGTTGGGATTTGATTTCAACGTCATGTAGTATAATAGTTGATTTGATTAAAATGAAAGCAGAGATTTTGAAAATTTAATTTGAGTGAATATTCTACACATGGTTTCGATAAGAATTTCATCGATATCGTTCTGAAAATGGAAAGCGTATTGTTTCTTAGGAGCAGCATGTTCTTTTCAGAAGGATTTTCATTTACGTATAAGACCCCTCTGGTTCTTGCAGGGTTATCCAATAATTTCTTGATGAGGATTTTCATTCGTTTTGATTATTACTATTTAATTCAAAAATACATTTAATGATTTCTCGTTTATTTCAATTCCATGTATTGGATTTTCTACACTAGTGTAAATTGTTGTATCACCATTTTCGTCATTTGAATCTACTTCGGGAATGAGTTGTCTTCATAGAATCTTTTTTTCAAATATCCTTCATTACATGCTAAGACTCCCTTTTTCAACAGTTTGAAAAATACATTATAAAGAAAATGCGTGCCGATGGACTGGCAATTTTTCTTGCTGTGTACGTTTGATGTTTGACCATAGCTCCTTGCTTTTAGCATCATCCATTTGTTTAAGCTGTTTATAACAACTTTGTTCCTGAGAATGTTTGTGACTCCTAGATTCGTTTGGCTGAGTTTTCCCTAAAAAGCAGCTGAAAAACAGGGTTTCAAAAATAATACGGGGAGTAGTTTTCGATAAGACCACTTGACTAACGTTGATTTTAAGTAAATTTATTTATTTATTTGTTTGGAATGATTTCCATATTGTGTGCCGAATATTGGTTTGGAGTAAATCAACCTTGCTATGTAATTACCGAGCCATGCAGGAGCTTACACCCGCTATCTCGGATGTCTCCTGAGCGATTTGCGTCTATGAGATTCTTACGAAAATATTTTGGCAGATAATAGTTATCAAAATTTCGAGAAATTTTTGTTATGAAGTCTTTGATAGTTGGTGTATCGGCTTTGTCATGTTACAAAGAATTACTGGGTAATTTGGAATGACTGGTATGTTTTATAGTCATTCGTAGACACTTGCTCTGTAACCAGCTGCAGGGAGTGGAAATTGTGTTTAGTCCCGTTGAAATGAACCGGGGCTGCCTCTGTGAGTATGAGTCTGATTATATATTTATATTTGAGTATTTTGTTTTGACTTGTTACTTTACTGTGTGTGAGAGTGAGTGGGTATAGTTTGCTCATTGCAATCTTGGCCTTATATTTTTGTTGCATAATATGATGATATGTACGTTAGCGTTAGTATTCGCTTGTACAGTATACCCCAAGTATTTTATGATATTACTGGGCATAATGAGATGTCCACCTACAAAAAGCTGAGATTGCAATGGTATGTTGTGTTAGGTATTGTCCAGAGTAATGAATATTCTGTTGTGGAGTCTGGGTATCCGCGTCTCGCACCGTTATGCAGCCGCCATATTGAGTTATTGTAGGGAACATTTTTAAGAATGTCTAGGGAAATACAGTGTTGTCGCCATGAATTTATACACCTGCCTCATGGTGTTTTGGTGTGCATGCTTCCCTATATCTAGGGATTTTTAGGGAATCTGTTCTCAAGTGGCTTCTTAGCTACTATGTATAGTTACGATAAAACACTCGAAATGCCTTAAATTCTGACCACGGATTATCAATATCGTACTTTTGAATACAATCAAATATAAACTGTAAATATGCTTATGAATTGAAGATATGAATCGTGTGCCACAATAATAGTGTTGGATATTGTTTTGTCAATCCCCAGATCGCTCCCCGTATTTCTGGAATAATTTATCCGCTAATTTTGCAACCAACAATAATATACGTATACATTTATTATTAGTTAAACAGGTCAATTTCAATTTACTAACAAAATAATCCATGATACACGGTAACCTTTGAGTGATGAAGTCAGTAGGGTGAAAATGCGAAAAAAGATTAATTATCACATAATTTTATATATTTATTTCATCTATCATCGCATGTTATGGTTTTTCTCGTTAGTTGAAACCTGTCGCATAAAAAGACAACAATCATGCAGTTTTGGTCGTAATAAATAAACGTTCCTACCTTAATATAAGTCAGAATAGCATTGCTCAACAACAATTTTTAGTTATACCGTTAATTCATTGATTCAATAGCCTAGCCAACAATTTGTTTATCCCCAACTGGATTGATATGGTCTTTATGTTTTCAAGTTAAAACTTTACTTTTTTAAAAAAATTATTTAATTACAATAATTACAATTTATCAATATTTATTGAAGTTAACAATATAAAGTCTATAATCATTCTAATTCTAAAATATGGATACTGAAACTATGTGGTGTCCAATAGTGCAATTCAGCATTATGACGTAGTCGATCGTCCGATGATGGTTCGATGTAACAATACCATATAAGGTAATAAATTCAGCTGACGGGACAACTATCGTTTCATAACTTGGTTGAGAAAATAACTACACTCAGTAGAATAGTAACAGTGATCGGATTATACACTTAAAAAGAGTATTGGATGTATTATTGAATGTAAATGTAAACAGCATTCCATTATTCGAATCAAACAGCGGATTTGCTGCTTGTTCTTTTTTTACAAATGTTCAGAGATCTATGGTCCGTACGGAAGTTTGCCTACCAGTGTACGGTAGATGTACATCGGGGTACAATGGGTGACGTTTTATTCTGTGAATATAGTCGTGGTATTTGAGGTATTAGATAATATAGGGTTTAATGTTGATTAGACAATAGTTGTATATACGGGGGTCTTAACGCTTGATGAACAAGTAGAGTTATTCACTTCGAGGTCACGGAACGTATTTGCTCCGTGCAGCTCGATGTGAGAGTGACTCTCGAACTGAAATGTGGGTTGTCAAAAATTGGAACCTATGGCCTGTCGTGTTTTTGTTCTTTCTTTTTGATCGGCGTGACATCAAGAAAGGTGGTACTGGAAGCCACAGCGAATTAAATGAAGATTCCACGTTCATACCGCATGGAGATATGAATTTAAGGGGATAGTTTAGTTTGGCTGGATAAGTGTGAGTTATAGAAAATAGTGGAGATAGTATTTCCTGTCCAAACCTCATCTGTGAGATGCAGATGGATATGTAACCCCAGTCACCTGCAACGCCATGTGTTGAAGATCATGTAACGCCTTTTAACTACCCATTAGCAGCATACAGGAAAGCCCTGTCTTAGCCAAACAGGTAAGATTTATTTTATTTGCATATTTTGTTTTGCATTCGGTGTAACTAGTAATGTTCCGCTTAGTTGTGTAAATAAGATGACACCACCCAATTCTATGTTCGAACATAGCTTGTATATATTATGTTGGGAGGGAGGGATTTGTTAGTAAGGGGTGGTTATCTCAACGGTTTTGTCAATTTTAGACTTTATATGGGGGTAATATAGTAACACTATCTCATATATAGTTCAATTGAAGTCTACTTTGATTTTTTAAAAGTGGGCCCCCCCACTCAGGTAGTGAAGAGTTATTAGTAGATTAGTAATAGGATTCACACTGAGACAAATCTGTTGAACTCCTAGGGTAGTTAATAACAATTAAGATTTAGTGACAACACTAATAAGTGTTTTTTAGTGTGTTTTGTTTTATGGATTTTGATTATTGTTGAATTCCGGTTATTTGGATTTCCGTATTGGAATTAGTTCCGTGGTCGATTGGTTTCCATTTGGTGTTGGACCGTTGATTATTTTGGCGCGTCCTGTGATGCTTGTAGATCCACGTTAGTTATTCGCATACTGGAAATTTTGGGGACTAAGAGGTTCAGACAAGGGATACTTCAAGACCGACCGACCGACGGATGGCTTTCGATAATCGCCAGATGTAGACTCCGTACTTCTGCAAACAACTTGTGGATTGTCAGGAATTATCGCCAGCGGGTGAAAACGCGCAAGTTGAACATTTCAATTTTTTTAGGGTTTTCATGATAGTATATACATATATATGTATATATATATATATATATATATATATATATATATATATATTTATATATATATATATTCATATATATATATATATTCATATATATATATATATACATTCACGGCGTGAAGTGGCATCCGCCCAGGTTAAAATCGCGGTAGCTGTGGCGTCCGCGGCACCATGACTTCCGATATACGGACGTCACAGTGCATCGAGCTCGAAAATATCGCAAACGGTTCGGTGAATGCTTGGGAATCTATTGCTGATGAAATCAGCAGGACGTCACTTTGGTCGTTTTTTGTATAAACCTATACACCAAGGTTCACAGGTTCTCCGTACGCGGCGTTATAGTAGCACACGTATATATTTATTATATATCCGACGCACAAAGTGGCATCCGTCAGTATACATATCGAAGAACGCTATAGTTTGGCATCTGTATATGTATTTTTCTTGCATTGTGGCATCCTGGCAGTGTTGCCGATCTCACTTTTGGTTATAGAAAGCGTTTATCATTGAATGTGATGATTCACATCTGTTTTAATTTATTGACACCATTGTTGACAGTGCGGAGGATGCTAGTTATTGCAGAATATCTACCGTTATTAATAAAAATATTTAAATTTCCGTTCCCGTTGCCGATCTCACTTTTGGTTATAGGAAGAGTTTAACATTGAATGTGATGATTTACATCTGTTTTAATATATTGATACCATTGTTGACAGTGCGGAGGATGCTAGTAATTGCAGAATATCTACCGTTATTAATAGAAAAATTATATTTTCGTTCTACAATTCACTTAAATTTGATTTAGAGGCAAAATAAAAATGAATATTGCTGGGGATAAAACAAACTAAAGAATTCTGAATTTCCGTAAATAAGGGGCAAATGAGTGGAATTTTCCAACGTTAACCACGAGATGCAGTAAAATTACTACTATTCTCAGGTTAATTTTCGAATGGGTATATTTTTCTTCTTCACTGTAGCAGAAGTAGTTTTTTTTGTGAAAATTCCGAAAACTTAAATGCAAACAGGTTACTAGGTAGATTGTTAGTAGTTGACGTATAATATTGAATTTCACAAAAATTTCGGAGACGTTGAAACTCTCTCTGGCATATACAGGGTGTATCAATGATAACTGTATGGACGATAACTGCATCCTTATTTGATCCAAGGCAAAAAATGTCTTAAATGGAAGTTGTAGAGGGCAATAAAAGCTATGTATACACTAGAGTTTTTTTCTCAACACCATAGCGGTTTGGTCTGTTCATTACTACACCACCGGTTCCTAACAGTGCAGAGCAAAAATGAAAGCTATGTTCCAATATATAGGGAGTCTGATAAATGCAAAACTTAAACATGTGCTAATGGTTCTACTGGTGTGATGTCTGTATACAGGTTGGCCCAGACCAACATACAATTAATCCTACAGAGTGAACTAGAGATCAAAATAGGGCGATTGAAATCAACTTTCCTTTATATGCTCTATTGAGCCGTGTGAGTTTGATGAAGGTTTTTTTTTCATATTTTTGAATAATTCGAAACCCGTGAAAAGTTAGGCTCTGAATTTTGAAGGAAAAATTTGAAACCGAATTTCAAAAAGAAAAGTGTGAACACGAAATTTAAAAAAAAAGCCTTGAATTCACTTCAATTTCTAGACTTAGGTGTAACGCTAATGAAGATCATATCAAAAGAATAAGGAATCTAGAGAAATAATGAAGTAGTGAGGAATCCATCATGACTGAGTACAAGTTTTCAGATCAGTATCATCATGAAAGCTCTTTATATTGTGCGTTTTAAAAAAATAATTTATGAAATTTATACAAATGTTCGTACAAAAAATAAACAGTACATATGCCAATTAAACATGTTTTCTATTTATGTATAGTTTGCCAACGAAATTACTAGCCAGCCCGCTATTTTGTTATTAAATGGGCGGTCGGTTTGGAGTTTGAATGATTTGTATAGATACATTGGATGAACATTTCAGGTATTTAAACATCTGACTGTCATTTCCGGTTCAATCGGAAACTTAACGAACTTCGTCATTACAAAAGGAGCTCCCTAAATGTTTTTTAAATTTGGATTCTAAGAAAAAGTATGTTAAACATTTATCATATTCTTGACTTATCTTTGACGATGTTTGAGTCGTACAGTTTATCCTTTCTAACAAAAAGTGAAAGTGTGTGCGAGAAGTCCGATATTATTTTTCAATGTCATTTCATACGTATGTAGGTATGATAAGAACAATAACATTCCTCCCGATTCTACAAGAGGTGGTGTTAAATCTTATAGTCAGGTGTTGAAGACGTCATATATTTATTTCAAGTGAAAGCCAACTATTAAACCCCATATTTAATATCTTCCAGAGTGTTCTGGGTCTAAAGTTCCGATTTTCAGAGGTTTCATGATGACATTTCCAATGTTGGGATTTTGATTAATATGATGATGAGAATTAATGGCTGCATGAGAATAATTTATAACGTTGAAATTTTCTGAATATGTGACTCAAGTTATTTTCAAAATTAGCGTCTGAATATCAAATTTTACAGCATTAGAATCGGAAGGAATCCTGTTAGTACTGGAACATACAAGGCCGCCGAAATTACAGTGCAATATATTTAGGATTTCTGGTATAATAGTTTATTTTATTTCAAACTGATAAAATGGGCGACTCATTTGACATGTCTTGGAACCGTCATAGCTGAAGATGGAGTATGAAGTATGATATATGTTTCAAGTTTTCAAGACTCAAAATATTAAAAAATATTAAGGTTATTCTATTTGAAAAAAAAAACTTCATTGAATTTCCATTTGATCCCTAAATTATAGTCAGATGTTTGAATACCTGAAATATTAATGTTATGTCGAAATTCATGAATTAAACATGGCGGCTCCAAAATGGCGGACAAGATTTGTGATTATTGTCCAATTGTGGGTTGAGGTTACGAATTTATCGGTGGCTCCACGATGGCAAACCAGTTGATCATAATAGCTCAGAACTCACGGAAAAATTACCTTATAATAATGAAGCTGTATCAGAAATGTATAGACTAACGAGACGACTAAAAGCATGGAATAAAATCATAAAAAAACTTTCTAATGAAAAACATTTATTCAAATGCGCTAAAAAGTAAAGAATAATTTCTTTGGATGTATAACGTGGATTATTCTGTAGGTTACAGATTGGAAAGCTTTTGTATTGGAACTAAAAAATTTTGCAGCATGCTCTATGTGAAAGAAAATTACATACAAAGTATCGTTAAAATTGTGCCACCTTCAAGTTTTCATTTTCAAATACGAATCTATATTTTTAATTGCATTTATTCAAATGCCAAGACTCATGTTTCATATCGGCGTAGTATTTACATCTGAACTACAGACTGTTTTGGAAATATTGAACTATTACCGGTAGAATTTGAAGTCTACAAAAATTAAACAAGATCTTGTTGTATGATCAACTTGGCATGGATCCACTCCTTACTCACTGATATTTTTTAATTACAGCTGTTATGGAATATTAAAAGATGTTAAAATTGTTCTGGTCATAATTCAATATACAATGTTTTGGAAAATCCTCTCAAAATAAAAAAAATTAGGCAAAAGAAGAATTTCAAAATTTTCAATTTTTCCGGTATAACTTTAGAACTAGAAAAGCTAGATTGTATTGAATCATTTAAATGACCTCTGTAATACACAACTTTGCCCCCATTCAACTATCCCTATATCTCTTACCGTTACCATGATCCCAATGCATAGACTCGAATTTGAATAGCATTGTATAAGAAGTGTGGGAAGTCACATATTCCGGACGAGTGCAGGAAACACAATTACTAACGAGTTATGCACACTATTTTTCCTACAACCATGAATATACAATTGGTGTGAATTATGAGTATTAAAATATGGATTCTGAGTATATAACTACTATCATTTGGAGTAACAGAACGCAAAAGTTGTTTTTCATTAGTCCGCATTTGGTCCTCCCTATTGCTAATTTTCCTAATACGACTATTCAATTACTGGACTTCTTGATTCAGACGGTTTCTGCCGTAGGACGAAGTCCATATTTTCCTTCTTTTTCTTTTATTTATACAATAATTTAATTTTAGTTGCTTCTCTTAACGTTACCTAATTTTAATTTTGTTTGACATTTGCATAATTATGTGAATTTTCGTGATTTTAATAAAATTTTCCTACAATATATTTTGACTGACTGACTGACACATCTTGGATTCTGCTGGATGCCACGGGCATATGACAACTTTTCTTTTATAATACTTCTCATGTGAATGATATATACATTTTAGCCCTGATGATAGCTCAGTGTGCCGAAACTATTTGTCCCTGTAACTTGTAATAATATATGGTGTAGTACGTATTTTGCTTTTTATATACTGCTATTTGCCTACGTATTACATTTGAGATGGATAGTCTTTAATGTAAGTTATAATCTCTGATAAACTACAAATATAAATTGAAAATCGTTTTAGATATTATTGGGTCTAGTGAAAATGAAAAGTCAATTATTCATTAATAGTTTGTGTAAGGAGCTGATATCAAGTTTTATTTCGTTAATATAGATGTTAAGTAGCTCTTAATATGATAAAAGAATATATAAAATGAGTAATGTGTCTTTCTCATTTGTAATAAAGTATGTCAATGTACGCACCATTATAGAATCAATTTTCGATAAGTTACAGCTATATATTTTGACGGATCCAGTCTCCATTGTGATAAAAATCGTAAAATATTATCGTTATTCCAACAAATTATCAAGAAAAATAGTTCATATTCATAACTAGGTTATGAGAAATAAGTTTAATTTAAAACGAATAAGTTTTTCAGAATGTTTCTAAAAACTATCTTTTATGTGTAAAATATAGCTAGATTTGTACCAACCGTCAACATCCCAATTACTAAAAAATATGTTTCATTCTCCTCTCTCAAAAGAAAAATAAATACATATTCAAAATTACTGGAAGTCACTTTGATGGCGATCTATATACAATATACAGGACACACCGATTCTTAAAGAAATTCAAATCTACCTACTAATAATCGATCAAGGTCCCAGTGTTGCCAAATCATAGGAAGCCACTCTGTGCGTGTTCTCTATGCCTTGGGGCTGTTTTATATACATATTGTGTATATCGGAGGATGCCACAGCGCTACAAATCTATACGGACGCCACTTCTACCGCTATCGCGTATCCGTGTACTCTTTCAAGTATTCAATCCAAGTTTCGAGTGAATTTTCACCCATCATCAGGGAAGCTACATAAAAATATACTTTGTTAAAATGATCTAAAATGTTATACAAAACACTATTTACTTACAAACTTACTGAGATTGAAACGTGATTAGCAGTGGTAAAAAATGGAATGGCCATCGACAGCACCAACAACTACGTCTATCATTAACTCACACTATATCACATTTCATTACAAAATAAAATTATTACACATTTTAAAATTCTTTTAAAATTCATTTTTGTTGAAGTCTGGTTATCGACCACGTGCTTGAAATCTCAATCCCACACTGACAGCAAATTTACAAGTTTATACATTATAGGTTATACAGCCAACTGGCCTATACATATTCAAACTATTAAATTTTCAGTTTTATACATCATAGGTTATACAGCCAATTGGCCTGTACCTATTCAATATACTAATATTTCTGATTTAAAATGTAACCATTGAGCCCACTCTATATAAATATGAAGAAAACTTTCAGAAGATGCACCTTTAAAATACATTTGTATGCCTGTTTTATCGAGAAAACAACCTGATTGTCAAACAAATCCGACACAATGCGACCACCGCAGTGCGCACACCCCACAGCCATTTGACTGATGAGATCAACGGCTGTGTGCGCCCCCAATGCATGATCATAAGGACTATTCAGCTAATGAGACTGAGAGCCCCTCAATGCGCATAGAGAGGTCCACGACCCCATGATGACCTCTGTCTTGAGCATCCAAATGTAGTAAATAAGCAAAAATATCACTGAGATGTCTAGTATCAGTTCTACGATTTATGTTGTCCGGATTTCTTTTTATATGCACCATTTCAAGAAAATTTCTTTTTGATTTGATATGTTCCGTATCCAATACCCTGACAGACTCATAGTTCATTGAATGACCTGTTTTATTGACATGTTCTGCTAGAGCACATCTTTCGGGGTGCAATCTACAGTCACTTTTATGGCTAGTGATTCTATCTTTTAAGTATCTTGAGGTTTGGCCAATGTATTTGGCATTACAATTTGAACAATCTATACTGTAGATGACATCTGACTTCAGTTTCTGTGGGATTTTATCTTTTGTTTGTGAAAACAGGTTTCCTACGGTGAGTGCAGGTTTGAACGCTAGTTTTATATTTGATGTATTACGAAACAGACGATTAAACTTTCTTGCTATGTCTCTATGCAATGGTAAAGTTATATATTGGGTTAAGTGGGTGTTGGTTTCATTTATACCTACATCGCTACGTGGAGCCATCGTAGCTCCTCCAACTGATGTGTTGATTGTTTCGTTAATATTTATTGTGTTGAATAGGATCTTCTTGAGAAGTGGTTCTGGATATGAGTTGTCCTTGAAAAGGTGAAATAATTTTTTTTTATTTTTCTGATGAAATGTTATGTCACTAATGGCTAAGACCCTTTGTTTCATTTGTTTGACTAAGTTGATTTTCATCTTTTGATTGTGGTATGACCAATAGTTGATATATCTACCAGAGCTAATTGGTTTTCTATACCAATCGATCACAATGTTATTATTTTGTCTTATAATCAACGTGTCTAAAAAAGGGGATGGAATTATTATGGTTTTCCCTTCCTAGGGTAAATTGTATATGTGGATCGAATGAGTTAAAATAATATAATAGTTCATCCAGATTAGTGCCTGGTAAAGCCAGTATGATGTCGTCCACATATTTCTTAATAAAGTGGAGTTTGAAGGGAAGAACCTGGATAACAAAGTCCAAAACCATGTCCATAACATAATTAGCAATTATGGGTGAAATTTTACTGCCCATTGGTGTTCCAAAGGTTTGTTTGTAGAATGTAGTGTTGAAAACCAAAAAATTATTGTTGAACACAAAAGTCAGAAGTGAGACGAAAGACTCCAAATCAATGGAGCAATGTGGCGTTATTGAAGGCCATTTTCTTGTGATTGCCGTTATGGCAATGTTCAGATATACATTACTGAAAAGGGAGATTACATCGAGACTCGCAATAATATAACCATCCGGTTATGTTGTTCTGTTAAGAAGTTGATTGACTCCAAAGGAGTCTTTAATATAGTAATCATTCTCAAAATCAGTCAAATGGCTGTGGGGTGTGCGCACTGCGGTGGTCGCATTGTGTCGGAGAGTTTTGTTTGACAATCAGGTTGTTTCCTCGATAAAACAGGCATACAAATGTATTTTAAAGGTGCATCTTCTGAAAGTTTTCTTCATATTTATATAGAGTGGGCTCAATGGTTACATTTTAAATCAGAAATATTAGTATATTGAATAGGTACAGGCCAATTGGCTGTATAACCTATGATGTATAAAACTGAAAATTTATTAGTTTGAATATGTATAGGCCAGTTGGCTGTATAACCTATAATGTATAAACTTGTAAATTTGCTGTCAGTGTGGGATTGAGATTTCAAGCACGTGGTCGATAACCAGACTTCAACAAAAATGAATTTTAAAAGAATTTTAAGATGTGTAATAATTTTATTTTGTAATGAAATGTGATATAGTGTGAGTTAATGATAGACGTAGTTGTTGGTGCTGTCGATGGCCATTCCATTTTTTAACACTGCTAATCACGTTTCAATCTCAGTAAGTTTGTAAGTAAATAGTGTTTTGTATAACATTTTAGATCATTTTAACAAAGTAAATTTTTATGTAGCTTCCCTGATGATGGGTGAAAATTCACTCGAAAGCTTGGATTAAATACTTAAAAGAGTACACGGATACGTTTTATTGCTGCAATTTCCCTAAAAAAAATCTACACAGAAGTTACATTGTAACTGATCAGCAAAGACATACCTTCATATATATATATATATATATATATGTGTGTGTGTGTGTGTGTGTGTGTGTGTGTGTATATAACAGGAAAGTCCTTTTGGAGTAGTTGTGTTCTTTACATCGAATATTTTATAATCTATCACATGATTTGTAAAGAAAACATGTTCAGCTAAAGCTGATCTTTCTGGATATTACCTTGCATCACTGTTATGTGAAGTCAGTTATTTTTTGGAAAGTCTCTCCCACATATACAGATTCACACGTAGAGCATGTTAATCTATATATAACATTTGAAAGATCAGTGTAAGGATCAATTTCTTTCAATTTACTATAAAGACAACTAATTGACAGAACATTTTTATTCGCAAGTTTCATATTAGTTGCTTCTTTCAAAATTTTGTAAATTCTGGATGTAAGCTCTCTAAAGTATGGTAAAGATGCGAAAAAGGTATTAGTTTTATTTGTATTTGTTACATTTTCAGGGTTAGTAGTTACTAAATTAGGTTCATTTGTCTGTATTGAATGAGTATTGTTAAACAATATTTTAATTACTGATATTTTACGATAACCATTATTAATAAATAGGTTAGATAGTATATATGTACAATTTTATAATGCATCGTACAATCTGAGATATTGAGTACTCCATTTTCGGAAAGTTATTGGGATTTATCTGTGGAAGGCCAGCTGTTCACAAAATAATAACGGATTTAAAATTTAATTTCAGCTCGTCGACAACAATTGGCTGTAACATGTCCATCGACCTGTTTCGTTCTATATAATAAATTCCGTGTAATTTCCGCTTGCCGTCTCATTAGCCACTCCCAACCATAGAATTAAAACTGAACGTTGAGACAATTGACATTTGTCAATTTCACCCTGTTCCCTACAAGCTGAAAATCCTCCCTTTTTCGATATCGACGTTGAAGAGAAAACACGTACTCACGTTATCTCTTGTTCTGAAAATTTTCTTAATTTGCTGTGGTAAGTTGAAAGTTATATTTTATAATCTCTAAGCTTCATTTGATATAATCGCTGAGATTATTTTTATTGCATTTCTTTCATTTCTGTTCTTTTACATATTCAGAGAAAAATTACAGTTGCACGTGTTCACGGAATCATTATTTTATACCTACATATTCATTTTAAAATAAATACAAATCATTGCTTAATTTTGTGTAAATACTTGAGAGCTTTTTATGTTGCAAAATATCTTTTTCCAATATAAATAACATTATAATCACATTTTAAAACCCATAGAATATTCATTTCTATGAAGGATACTGACACTACAGGTTTCAGATATCTTTTTAAGCACCTTATTTATTCAGATAACAACTTTCTGGCTCTCATAAGTTTCTCAGAACGTTAGTACACTACTAATTTAGTTAAATTGTTTCAATATGGAAGACATATATGTTGGGAAGCTTTCAGTAAATTTTATTTCTGTAAATTCAAATAACTGCCTCCCTTTTAAACCTGAAAAGCCGAACCAACACAATGTGCCCCATTACGATCAAGTTCCTACATATCCCTGATTCTTGTGTACTCTAAGGTAAGCACAGCAGCTACGTCAGAGCTACGTGAGAGCTACAAAACAGCTTTCATCTATATAAGACACCTTTAACGTTGAAGACAGCTTCCATTTATCTTCCATCCATCTACGACACCTTTAACGTTGAAGACAGCTTCCGTTTATCTTCCATCTATCCACGACACCTTTATCGTTGAAGACAGCTTCCATTGATCCGAGACATCTTGCACCATAGGAAACACCGTTTTCATCCACCAGAGTACCGTCAGTTAAGTACATCCTGTATTTTTCCGTCCGTTCCAAGGCAGAATTAAATTAATTTTTCTTAGATCTAATTTCTTTTATTTCTAATCCACCCGGCTGTGAGAGCCACAGGGTTTCGTGTTCGGGTTGATTAAGTTTGAGCACATTTTATTTTTAACGTTTTTAATATTAATTTTTTATCATATTTTAATTTAAAGTAAATTATTTTACATGGTGTTTCCACCTTCATCACCATAGTTTGTTCTTGTGTTCTTCCGAAACGTTTGAAAAGGTGGTGGCGCCCTGAACTTTTACAGTCTGATCATCCTCTGGTATACAAAGTGTGTCATTAACTTGGAGTTGGACCACCCTTGAGAAGTCTCATGCCGGGATTTTGTTCAAGTGAACGATAAAGCTTTACAAACTGGCGCCCTCGAACATAAATAGTTACATGGCATAAGAGCTCACCAGCTGGGGGGATTTTTATTGATTGCTTGTCCCTGGAGTCTTCTTCAACATTTGGATTTTTACACAAGGGTTTTCGTCACCCTTTCCACTCTACTACACCTCAGTAGGGCAAGATTTCGGGAAACACTGATATAGAGGGATTCGACTACTGAACGGCACCGTAACTACCTTAAAATTCTTCATTATACTTTTTTTGTCATTTGCGAATTCATATTTAAGAATGAGAAAACTTTTTCTTTCTCTCTTTTCTTTTATTTTATCATAACTATTTAAATATTTGACAATGGATTATTTTTTTTTTGCTTTACGTATTTAATTTGGTAATAATTTTTGTTGAACATATTAATTGCCAAACTGGTTTGCGTCATTTTGTATATAAAATTTGTTTTCTGATTCTGGACTATTCGTGATAATTGATTCAATATATTCTATATTGAGTATTTACCAACGGTACGTACCTTGGCAATATATATGGATATAATATTTCACTTTTCCTTATTTTTTTATCAATCAAGTTTGAGACTTACTCCCAACTTTGTCTGTTCAACAACGAACTTGAAAAAGTTATCTAGTTCAGTGTATATCCGTTTTAATCAGAGGTTTTGTGAATCAATTATATTGGCCTTTATTTAGTCTTTTCATGTTCTCGAAGATTCAGTCTTGGTTTAACTTATTAACCTCTCAAGTGTGGAGACTGCGTCGTAACCGTCTGATGAGTTGTTGGTTAACTTGTAAGAGTCTTGAGTGCTTTCCAAAACTACTCTGGCTCCCTTTTTGGAAACTTCATAGTTATTTGAAAAATCTACCCCTTCTTCGAGTCGAAGCTGATCTACTGCAAGTAGTGATTGTCTACCGGACAATCCGATATCTTTAGTGGACACTGAAGGTAATTACTTTCCCACCCAACCCTATCTAATATGCGAGAAAAGTATTGGTTTACCCCAAAAAAAGTAGTTATTTTGGATTTCTGTAGTTACTCTTTCATTTTTCAACAAGAACAACACGAAAGAACGGTTTCTATAAATCCTGTGTGTTTACCATTGCCGTCATCGTCGTTGTCGTCGGTCACTTTTCGTAACATGTCTTGTTAGCACGATGCAGTCTCCGGGGTGCAACTAGTCACCAATTTTATCATTGAATGTTGTTCAGGTCATCTCACAGATAAATCCTATTGATTTTCAGCTCACCAGTGTCAGTACACCGAGTGCAATGGTACTTGAAGTACGACGTTCTTCTCATTTTTGGAGGAATTTCAATTTAGTAGCTAGATACATACTTCGGAGTGTATATAAGTGACCAATTTTATGATAGGATATTGTTAAGGGCGTCTTATAGATGTACCTTTGATTTTTAGCTCCCTAGGACCAGTACAATGGGCCCTGTGGTACTTGACGTACTACATATTTGGTCATTTTTGGAGAAATTTCGTATTGTTAGCACGATACAGCCTCCGAAATGTATACAACTATAAATGAATCTTGTCGATTTTCATATCGCTAGAGCCACTACAGCGGGTGCTATTGTACTTGAAGTACCACATTTTGGGAAAAATTTCGAGTTTTCAGCACAAAATAGCCTCCGGAGTTCAACAAGTGACCAATTTTATAATTCGATATCTTTAAGGGTACCTCACAGATGAACCCTACTGATATTCAGCTCACCAGAGCAAGTACAACAGGTCCTATAATTCCAGATACACTATATTTTTGGTAATTTCTAGAGTAAATTCGGTTAGTTAGCAGGAGACAGCCTCCGAAGTGTATACAAGTGACAGTTTTATGATAGAATATTGTTTAGGGCGTCTCACAGATGCGGAAAAGTTAAACTGTACTTTAAAACCGTTAATTTTTATTTTGTGTTTTTCTCGTTAAAAAGAATTATGCGAAAAATCGGTATCTAGGCATGTGAAATATATAATTGTCTTGGTTAAGAACGGATATATTTTATACGACTTTGATACAAGATATTTTACGGTCTATAAAATTGTTATTACCGATAAATATCAGTCTTGAATCAGTAGCTAACCATGAAGATAAATTGTAATTTTGAAGAAATTTAAATGATCTAGGCTCGAAGTTGCCAAAGAAATAGTTTGATTATTATTCGTATGTTGGATGAAAAAACTGACAAAAAAATTAATGCTGAATGTTGCGTCGTCCAATTTTAAATGTAGGTTTCACCACTTTTTCTGTTTAGTCCAGCAACTGAGGATTCATATAAAAGTAGATCGATACAAAGTTGAAATAAAAAATTACTTTTGCGTTTTTGTCCACCTTGTACCACTTTGAATCAATTTGTGATACATTGTGATTTCTTTAATAGTTATTTGTATACTAAGGCCGCAAAATGCTTTTTCGCATTCCGAGAGAGAGATTATCGCCGAGGCCGCTCCGGCCGAGGCAAGATAATCTCGAGGTCGCGAAAACATTTCGCGGCCATAGTATACACAATATTTTTCGTGCAACCGTGAAAATTACATAATTTCAATAAACATTATGTCTCTTTAGAAAAGTCAGCGTTTCAACGCGAATAGAGAAAATTACACGTCAATATCACAATGTTTCTATGGAGATGAAATATTTAGCAATACAAATCAATTTGACATTTCTCGTGAAGTCGTGAAGATGTCCGATAGCGATAGTGATATTTCAGTTACTTGCACTCCTCCTGAGCTGAGAGATCTCATAGACTCAGCACTTTCTGATTTGATACCCGAAAAATCTAGACGGAAATATGAAAAATGTTACAGCAACTTCAAAGTTTGGTGTGTCAACCAAAATGTCAAGACGGTGTCAGAAAACATATTATTAGGATATTTGATGCAGCGATCAAAAGTTGTGAAGAGTTCAACTTTATGGAGCATTTCTTCTATGTTAAAGACTATGCTTAACGTACAAGATGGAATTGACGTAAAGAAGTTTTTGAAATTGGTACCGTTTCTCAAGAAAAAGTCAGTTGGTTATCGAGCAAAGAAATCAAAAGTTTTTACGCACGAGCAAATCGATTCATTCCTCAAACAAGCTAGTGATGCAAATCATCTACTGTGGAAGGTATATAAATATGGAAAAAAGTGAAGTATGATGTTTTATTCATAATAATTATTATTATAGGTAGTTTTGATAATGGGAATATCAGGAGCATTGCGACGAGATGAATTAGTTAGAATGACCCTCGAAGATATTCAGGAAGACAAAACTGTATTGATAGTAACTGTTCCTGATACTGAAACTGATCAAAAGCGTGTTTTTACCATTACTAATCAAGATTATATAAGAATTTACTATAAATATGTAACTCTTCGACCAAAACATACTGCTATTCGTCGTCTATTTCTGAGATATGGAAATGGAAAGTGCTCGGCACAGGTTGTTGGAGTGCATACGATTGGAAAAATACCTACTATGATTGCAAAATATCTCGGCTTACCAAAAACTATTTCCAAATTCACAACAGAAACATACTTTATTTTTGATATATATTAACATTGATTGTACTGTTTATATTATTACTGATATTCATCCCTGAAGATGAAGCAACTAAATCTATTGTTTCTGAACAATCATTATTTACATTAGACAAAAACGTATTATTTTCTTTGGACATTAACATTTTGCGATTGACTACATTTGAACTAGATGATTCGAAATACATTGTTATTGTCATATTTCAGAAATGTTAAATGCTGTAGTGGCGTTGAGTTTGCCGGCAGTCACTATGGGAACGGCCGTAAAAATGTTTGTCGGCCGTCACTCTGGGTAACGGCCGCAAAATATCATTTTGCGGCCTCTGTTGCGGCTGCAAAATGCTTGTTTTGCGTCCGGTTGCACGAAAAAAATGTTGTTTACGTCATCAGTCAAAGGTTACTCGGCCTGTATAATAGACTATGCTGTTGACAAATAGTGAGTTGAAATAAAAAATCGCGTTACTTTCTAAACGCACTGTTTAAATGGATTGATACAATTTTCATTTACTTCTAGCGTAATGCGTTTAAAAAATTGATTTGGAATTAGAAGCAACTTGGATACAGGGCTATGACAATAATCACATAGTTACCTTCACACGTTCGTGTAACAACAAATCCATCTTGATCAATACACCACCCTTCGTTAGGTTTATAGAGCGTAATGCCAAATTCAGTGGTGGTCCAAGTGATTTGACTACCATCTAAGTTGGTTGTGCGACCCCCAATACAGCTAGAAAATGTGAATACACTCGAAAGAGAGAAGTCATTGAGCTGCATAGACAGTAGTGACATATGTGTTGAATACACTGGAACATAAGCGTTAGTAGTAAAATGGTAATTAAGGAGGGCTGTATTGGTTTTAAGGTTAATATTTGCAATTCCAAATATTCTGGGGTATAACGGTGTGTCCGGGAAATTTTGTTGCAGCTCTGTTTTCAGAAGTTTATGAGTATACTTGAGATATTCCTCGGACAACGGATTCATTTCATCTGAGTATTCATGGGAAATCGGTGCCACAAATTCTTCATAAGATGGTCTGAAAATACAAATATCAATAATAAACATTCCTTTAATGAAGACTAATTCCATGTCTATAGACTCACTCTGGTCTAGGTGAGAATATTCGCGATGAAGAAAGAGAAGTAGAGAGTGTATATTGGATAGAAATTAGAATCATATATTTATATATTTATATATATATATATATATATATATATATATATAATATATATATATATATATATATATATATATATATATATATATATATATATATATATATATACAGGGTGTCCCGGGACTAATGGGAAAAAAGTTAGGAGCGAACAATCTGAGCCAAAATAATGTTATTACTTCATATAAACTTTTTCTATTATGCAGGCCCTCGTTTTCGAGTTATAGGCCCCCAAAGTTTTAATTTTGAATTGGGTTTTAATTTTTATTTTTTGTACTAGTTATTTGATCTCTATAAAATTTACGGCAAAGCTATAATGTACGTGTACGTTTATTTTGGAAGGGTAAACAGATTTACAGTTGTGTCTTGAAGCCAGGGACGGACTACCCGCAATGGCTAGTCATCCAAAACTTTTGCAGGGATGGCACACCCTGTATGTATATATCGAAATTGACTTCCTCACACATTACGCTAACGAAAAGGTACTCTTGTTGGAATTCGATAAAATAAGCCGTTTGGCTAATATTTACAGTTTTATTAATGCACTAACTACCAATTTACCTAACTAACTTATTAATACGATGTCCAAGATTTGCCTACAGTACTACAAAAAAATAATTTGATGATAGCATATGATAGAAACGTTAAGAACTCATTTAATGGGAATTAAATAGGAACGGAAACAACGTAATTAGTTGCGTTTAATCAAAATTACGAACACAACATTATTAAGCCATCAAGAAAACCGCTAAAAAGACAAGTTCAAAAACATTTGACAAAAACTAATTCCTAAACAACAACAAAAACTAACGTTATTGTAATAAGTGTTCAATATCAGCTCCTCCCACTTCCACGCACATTCTAAGTCTACGAAGGTTGTTTCTTTGCACTTGAAAGAGCAATCCCATATTATTTCTAATAACATTGCAGTGTAACATAATTCTGTCTATTAAATCTTGCCTTGTTTGCACAGGTGTTGCGTATACCTTACTTTTGAGATAACCCCAGAGAAAGAAATGTATAGGATTAACGTCTCCTGATCGCGGTGGCCATTGAAAAGGGCCTCCACGACCAATCCATCTATTAGGAAACCTTGTGTGTAAATGCTGGCGTAAATTTCGAACTGAAATGAGGACTGGCCCCATCATGCATGAACCATAAATTCCTACGAGTTTGTAGAGGCACATCATCAAACAGGTTCCATAACTCATTTTGCAAAAACTCCAAATATCTCTGACCGGTCAAAGTACCGTCAATAAAGTACGGTCCTATCAAATGATTGCCCAAACATTAACCATGAATCTCTGCTGGTTTCTAGTTTTGATAATGCCATGTGGATTCACATCATCCCATAAATGCATATATTCAGAATTAATGAATCCATCTCTGGTGAAACCAGATTCGTCCGTAAAAAGAACGTTACTAATAAATGTATTGTCTGCTTGTTGTTGTCGCAGAAACCACTGGCTATACTCAATTCGTGCAGGATAATCAGCGACTGTGTACTTTTTTCATGTGAAAAGGATATAAAAGCTGTTCTTTTAAGACGCGATGAACAACTGATTTCGAGACGTTAGGTTCTCTCGATAATTTTCGTAAACTCGATGATGGTTCATTATCAACTGCATTTAACAAGTCCTGTTCAACTGCCACAGTACGTACGCTTCGTACTGGACCTTCTCCACCGTTTTTGGCACTAAATTTTGTTTTGTATACATGGAAAATTACATTTACTTATTCATACCTGTTTCTCGTAACCTGAGATCAATACGCTCAAACATTCGTCTGTCTGGCAATGCTCTGTTTGCAAAATGCTCTGCATAAAGCCTTCTGGCTTCTAAACAGTTTCGAGAAGCCAGTCCATACATTAAATGCAATTTTGCGCACTCAATAAAAGTGAATTCTGCCATAGAAACTGTTAAATTAAGGACTTATGAATTATTGACTACGAACTATTCTACACAACGTTTGACCAAATTATCCTATGGTTAGTTCATAAACGGTAAAAACACTTTTAAAAAGTTTCTACCAACTTTCGAATTAATAAGTCGTTAATGTTTTTCATCTTCTGCTATCGTTAAATTATTTTGTTGTAGTACTGTAGGTGTAAATCTTGGACATCGTATTAATAAGTTAGTTAGGTAAATTGGTAGTTAGTGCATTAATAAAACTGTAAATACTAGCCAAACGGCTCATTTTATCGAGTTCCAACAAAAGTACCTTTTCGTTAGCTTAATGTGTGGGGAAGTCAATTTTGATAATTTAATACAGGGTATGCCATCCCTGCAAAATTTTTGGATCACTAACCATTGCGGGTAGTCCGTCCCTGGCTTCAAGGCACAACTGTAAATCTATTTACCTTTCCAAAATAAGCATACACGTACATTATAGCTTTGCCGTAAATTTTATGAAGATCAAACAACTAGTACAAAAAATAAAAATTAAAACCAAATTCAAAATTCAAACTTTGGAGGCCTATAACTCGAAAACGAGGGCCTGCATAGAAAAAGTTTATATGAAGTACTAACATTATTTTGACTCATATTATACGCTCCTGACTTTTTTCCCATTAGTCCCGGGACACCCTGTATATATATAGTTTTGCTTTTTTTTGGTTCTTGATGAAGGTCATGGATAGACCGAAACGTAAAATGAAAATGTATTAACTACTAGTTATATATATATATATATATATATATATATATATATATATATATATATATATATATATATATATTATTGTGATTTAGTTTGGTGTGAGAAACCTAATTATTATTGTTATTGTTTAGTTATTATAAATTGTTACTTTGTTACTTTTGGTTTGCCCGGTATGTTAGAAAAATTCAAAATATGTCATAAAATAATTATACCTTACATGAAAACTCTATGATCTCAAGGTAGGGTTCCTATGGTAAAACAAAACTATTTTAATTTTAATTATGAGCGCCAAAAAATAAAATCCTTGTATTTAAATAAAGAAAATTTTTTCAATCAAAAATACTTGCTTTAATTTCTTTATAAAATCCTAGAGACGGTCCTATTTGTTTGATTTCAAAACCCCTCTACGATTCAGAAACGTCTGGTCAATAATGCCAACTGTTGAATAATAGAAAGAAAGAAATGAAATTTTTCAACAATGCAATTTCAAGTCCTTCAAGTGAAAAACGTTATTTAATATTCAGAAAAAAATTACATTATTTATTTACAAAAACTCATAAAAACGAACTATCCACGATGATCATTCATTCAACAACACATACACTCAAATGAATTATTATTATAGGTGATTACAAACTATGCAACATTTTATACACGTTTAAAAACGAATCATGTTACAAAATTCTCTATGAAATAAAATGGCGAATATAATGATGGTTAAAGTGTATGAAATATCAAAGTTCAAATATTTGCAGAACACAAGTGAGTTTATTTAACCTTTTTTATTTGAATGAAATAGTTTTAAATACCTGTTCACTTTTCCATTTTAATACACCTCATTGATTGTTTTTTTTTAGATTACCTCCTGGAAAACCACACAGCCTGTCGTGCTTGGGTAAAAATCAAAGTTGATGTTATATTTTATCGATATCAATACATTTTCCAGCTCTTTCTGAAATGTATCGTGGACACACCATTCCCACGATACGATATTTCACTTGGTTATACAGATGAAATTTTACGGTTAGTATTCTATAATTTTTACCAATTATTTGTTAAATCTAGGTTTATCTGCTTGATTCATAAATTTGTTGAGTTATATTTAAGAATAATGCATTTCTTTTATAGTTACCACTCTAATGTGCTGCTTTACGAATAGTTCTGAATTATTTTTCTGAAAATTTAGCTTTTCACCCATCCACCTCTACCAAAAAGAATTCTACCTAGTCAATAGTGTCCATTATCAACAACTTTTTTTATTCAATTTTTTCAGTTTTCAATACGCTTGCCGCTGATCAAAATATTGCAAATCTAATCCACTAATCAAATTTGACTATAAAAATTCTGGTTGACAAATTTCATCTCAAAGTTCGAATTGCTCATTTATCGTTCTAGGACATTCTATTTAATATTTATAAATGATAAAATTTGATATATTACTTCCCTTCTAATTATATTCCAAAATATTTAGAAATTACAGCTCTTTTTATTTCAATTATATCTATTCGGAATGACAATTCATTTCACAAACGTCATACTTTTATTAATTTAATGTTATTATTATTTTGACTTTTTACCTTGAGATATACTAAATAATTATATAATGTTACCAGATAATTTCTTTCAATATCTAATTATTATTTTTGAAAACAAATCATAATGTTTTGACTTTTACTGTGTGAGAAATAGGTTGTTATAATTTATATAATGTAACGTTCAAAATTCTCTCTCTCAAAAGCTAGAAATCATGTTATATATTTCACATATGTGTATTTTCAAAGTGTATTGAAAATTTCCTTCATGATTCTTTAGTTTGATTCTTGCTTATTTTCTCTATTGAATAATGAATGATACAGATTGTCTCTATTTCGGACGATTCAAGGAATGTTTCAAATTCTAGAATTTTGTATTTGCATATATTGTGTAGTATTTCATTCCATATTATAGTATACAGAGTGTTGCAGGTTCCTTTCTATGTTAATATATATATATATATATATATATATATATATATAAATTATATATATATATATATATATATATATATATATATATATATATATATATGTATATATATACGAGTATAAGGAAGATAGTCTTTGCTGACTGTTAGAAATAAAACTGGTGAATATTGGGGTATGCAGCCGGAGAAACGGAAAAAGTGTACTCTTAACGGAAAATTTTCAAGCTTTCGAGGATGGTTGTCCTCATTATCAGGAATACTGAAATGGAAAAACAGCATTAAGATACTGTAGTTAACAAACAAGATGCAAATAGGAAAGAAATCATAACGGGTGCGAACTTACCTCCGAGTTGAGGTTAGATTCCATTATGTTGTATAAAATTAAATTACGGATATTTAAAATATGAAACAGTTAACTAACAAAGGTTTAAAATAGTACAATCACATTGAGATGACAAAAAAGCCAACATCTAACACCAATTTGCAGACAAACGAACACGAGTGCTTTTTTTGTCAAAAGCCGGCCAGGAAATGATATCGTTTTCCTTCTAAATTGGAGAGATTAGTTGACAGTCAATGATAACAACAATAGTTATGTAGATAGAAATGTCATCAAGTACTCATTCGAGAATGGCCTCCTATGTGCAAGTTAACGTTTAAGATGGAAAAGAAGAATGCAGAGGAGTTGACTATTGCATTCATAAGAAAGAAGAGGAAGAAAATATTTCTTAAGTAAGAGGTTTGTATAACAATCAGACTCACACTGTTGAAGACATTAGTAACTTAACACCAGCCAAAAAGACAAACAAAAGCAATTAGCGAATATAAAAATAATAATATTAATATTGTAATATAGTAATTATTAAAGTAAAATAATAATTGTGTAATATATTGAGATAATAGTATCTCTTATTTATTTTATTGTTTATATTTTTATATTACTTATATTAGGTTTATATTATTTATTATAATTTTAGTTGTTGAGCGCCAGATGGAATTAATGAAATAATGAATGAATGTCTGTTTAGTTTAAAAAGTAAAGGACCAGCTAACTTCAGTCCTCAAGATGAAACTCTTGATTATTTGTAGGGAATTATCGTGAGTGAGGATACGTTTATATTCAAATTTAAACTTCAGAATAATTAAGATATTATATAATTTATAAGGAAAAGAAATATTTACACTAACTGTTACTTATTATTTTCCAATAATTTTTAAATAGATCTAAATAGCACTCAATACGTCTCTGTACTACTAATAAATACCTTGGCCAATGGGTTTAACTATCTTACTGAATAATATTAAGAGGTTATGAGAAATCATATTATTGAAATTATCGAAAAGTTCCTTTTTTTATATTAGTTATGAATCTATTCAGTAAAATTTGTTATATTATTCTTATCTAAAATTTGTTAAGTAACTTTTTATCTGGTCGTTGAATTTTATGTGAAATATATCAAAGAATTACCATTTGAATTGACACAAGTCCGATCAGATAAAAAGATAATGTATGTAAATTTTGACAGTTCCTTTGTGAAAAATAGAAATGATATAAATTTAGTTTTTTATAAATTTACCTTACAGTTTGTAATTATGCATTGGATTTTTCTTCGATACTTCTTAATTTAATTATGTGTAGTAATGAACTGAACCAAAATTCAGTTCTATGTCCTTGCTGGATACCGAAGACTGCTTTTCCGTAGTTCCAGTAAGTAATGTTTTATTATATTTACTTGTATTGTGATCAAATACTTTTTCTCCTCTTTATTCAATCTATAATCTCCACTAGTGTCATGGTACTCGGAAGTAATACTTAGTTGATTGTACTTATATTCAGGAATAATTTCTTCTACAGCTTTTCTTATATCTCAACATGTATCTTCTTCCTTTAGTTTTCTTATTATAATCTCATTTGACTCTTCTGAATGTCTCTATTTTAATAATCTCTTTAGAAATCTCTCTCAATTTTCATCCCTTTTTTTCAATCAAAAATCAATCAACAACCTCCGTCGATTCCCCTTAGCAACCATCAACATTTTTTTTATATTCATCCTAGATGAAACTTTTAATTTTCTATTTTGACTAAATGACCTAGCACACTTCACTTGCACACTTCAAAGTTTCTTATCTAATGGTTTTACAATAGATTAAGATTAAAATCGTTATAACAAATTATTTGATTAATAATAAGTATAGAAATAGATTAAAAAATTTTTGTTCAATATATATATATATATATTTATATATATATATATATATATATTTATATATATATATATATATATATTTATATATATATATATATATATATATATATATATTAAACTATATACTGAATTATAATTTACTTACTTTTATTTATATTTAGAATGTAAATGTTTATAATTTAGATTTTTTTTGTTTAGTTTGGCTAGCTCAGTTAGTTATTATTAATTGTTTGGTAATTTATTTTAATTTGATTGTTCGGGAGCATGAAATCCTTTTTCTCTTTGAGTCCTGGCTTATTGTATTGTTATAATTGTTTAAATAAAAAGAAAACACATTATTTGAAATAGATTTAATTTTCAATGCAATATTTTATATTTGATAAAAATAATATGCGACGCCAATGGTTATATTGTACCTACTTATTTATTTTAATAATTTCATCAATGCGCATGCGTGAAAAACTAGTCATGCGCTTTAACATAAAACGAACAATTCTGATACGTAAGAAGCATCTATTCATATTATACAAAGTTTGATGAAGATGCAAACAAGTGAATGGTTCAAACACATAAAAGAATTTATATATAAATCATAGTTATATATGATACAAATTGCTGTGGAAATAAAATTGTTATATACATAGATAGAAAAATAGAAATTATATACAGATGGAAATAGTTATTACATTATGAAATTTCAATCACCAGATTTATGCAATTACAAAATGGCGTAAGTAAATATTTTAATTTATTGAAAATTCGGCCTTTTATTAAATTTAACGATTTATGCAATGAATTCACTATACAAAGTCTGTTTCTTTCTTTTTCAGATCGATAATATTTGCAAAAGTTTATCAATTTATGAAATTAAGTACTTAATTGGGTATTTTGAGTTTTTACACTGATTATTGGCCAATAAATGATTTAAAAACACTGACCTGTTGCTCTTGAATTGGGATGAAAGTCTCTGGATCCCAGGAACACTCCGCTGAAGTTCCAAAAAACCAAAATTGATGAAAATTTCACAGATTCTTGCCGAAAAACTTGTTACAATTGACTGTGAGTATTGCTAATATTGTATTTAATAGTACTTTAGAAGTTTAAATGTCTTAAACCGGGAATATCTTGAAATTTCAGGAACACTATCACACACACTCCTCGCTTCTTAACACCAGCTTCCCGTCTTTTTTAAGCGTCCCCTCGATTCTCTACTTTTTTCAACAAACAGTCTTTTGTTCTTTTTCAGGTCACTATTCCAAAGTTTATTTATTGATTCACAATTTGTTCTGTCATATTTTATAACCAATAAGATATTGTCTTTTGCAATCAGATTAATTGAAACTTCTATCACTTATTAAAAATTTCATACATACACTCTTTTACATTATTAGTTCATTTATAGAGTTCCTATGAGTTTTTTCATCATACAAATAAATTAAAATTGGTTATACATAGATACATTTACATGGTACAACATTCAATATTATTGTTGATAATATATCACTGTTACACTCATATTAATTATAAATATAAATTCTCTTATGTTATTTGTCTATAACTCTTTGCATTATATTATTTATAATAAACTTTAACAAATTACTATTTATTAATTCAATGTTTATTTTATTTACCATATATCATTTGTCTATATGTCATTATTTGTTTATCTATGAAATCTATTGAATTATATTCTATTCAATATTTGTATTTGTTCTTATTCTTAAATTAATGATTATAATGAATTAACTATAATAATATTTGTTTTCATTTCAGATGAACAGCTGATTATGATATGGAAATTATTCTTCGTCTTAGGCAACTTTATTTACATCATTACATTGGTTAGGCAATCTCTATATTTTGTGTTAATATTGAGGTAATTCCTTATTTATTATATTGTTATAGGCTATTATTTAATATATCTTTACTTAATATGTTGTTTAAATTAAGAAAAGTGTTTCCTTTTTACTTGTTTTCTTAAATTATATTATTTTCATATATATTTCATACTAGCAACATATTTTTATAATACTAATTGTCTTATTATCTATGATATCTGGTTCAATTCCCCTCAAATTTAAATTTAAATGATATCCATACCCTGGATATTTATTTAAATTTCAATTTTCTTATTATAAATGATTGATTTTATTTTATTCAAAAAAAAGTTAACAATTTTATGGCATAATCTTACTTTCTTTAACTTTGTTTCTCAAATATTTGTTCACATATTTCCTACTACAAAATCTATTTCTTTCAATAACTGTCTCCTAATTCTTTCCTTAAAATACACTTGATTAAGATCAATGTCAATTTATATTTTTAATATTACTTCATATAATACTTCTTTATTATCATTTCTTCCTAACATCCACTTATATATCAACTTATTTCTTTGTAATTACATTATACTTCTATATACTCCTCATATCATATTTCTTTTCAATATTCATTATTCAATATAATTAATTATTTCTTAAATTCATATATATATCAATATCAACTTCCTTATTCCTTCCTGTATTTTCAAGTAATCTATAAGTTTCTAATTGACATTAAACATTACCTCCTATATTTTTAATCAATATCATTCATTATTATCCTTTCCTATCCTTTATTACTTACATCTTATTTCCCTATTTAAAAATGTGAACTTCTATTTGATACTTGAGTTATTCTTATTTCATCCCCTCTATCCTATATTCTTCAATAGTTTCATTCTATGTAAACCAGTATCTCTCATAAATTGTTTCCTTTATTTGCTATATATATTGATTTGCCATACTCACAAAATTTTAAAATGTTTTAATTATAAGTTTTACCTAATAAATTTTTCTTTATATTATATTATTTTTAATTTTTTAGGTTCTGAAGAAACAAACGAGATGAATTTAATTGGATCACCAGATGCCAAATGGAAAACAAAACTCTGTCTAATATCTACTTTATCTTTGTATACTACTTAATATTAAATTTTAAATCTATCCTTATGACTATCATTTCCTTTTTTCAAGTATTATTCGTAACATAACATATATACATTCTTTAGAATTGGGTTACTCATTAATAATAAATTCTATGTACATTATTTATACTTGTGTTACTCATTAATAATAAATTTTAATTTCAACTTCATTTCTGTATCCTTTCCCTTTTTCATTGAATTGCATTTTCGTCTCCATATTTCATTCCTATTCTCTTGTTCTATTATTTAATTTGCTTTTCTTTTTCTAACCTTTTTCTTGCTTTCTTCCCTTGTTGTTTGATTTTCGATAATTTGCTGAAGCGTCTGTCTATTCTCTACTGTATCCTTTTTAACTCTGTTGTCCCATATCTCATAAATTTCTTTCCATGAATCCATTAAAATTTGCGTCACCCATTCTTCCATATTATTTATGCTTTCTTCCTTATTACAGAACCATAATAGGGCATGTCCAGATAACATCCCTCTAATACAAATCTTCTTCTCCATCATATCTCTCATTCCTTTGAGTTTGCTTTTAATTATTTTAATAAACACCTTCGGATGAATGGTATTTATATTCCCATCAAACTTTACTCCGATATCCATGTTTCCCGTATAGATTACTCCATTTCCATTTCTCCTAACGTTAAATTCAATTTCTTCCATGCCTTCCTGTAATTTTCTGTTCATTTCTTCCAATTCTTTATGAAATATTTGTCCAATGTGCTCATTCCTCTCCTCACATGTTCCTGTTTGTTTTTGAAACTTTACACATCTAATTCCTTAAATTTATGTTCCGCGTTTTGCTGATAATTTTGCATAATTTCTTCGATTGTTTGTTCCCTGAATTTCATATACTCCATTTCTTTCGTTATATCTTCTGTTTGTTTCATAACTTCCGCTTGGATCGTTCCCGGTAATTTTTCTTCTATTCCTCTCTCTAATTCTTGAATTTGTTCTACCATTTGATTTTCTATCTGGTCTCTAATTTTAATACCGTTTTCTTGAATTTCATTTCTTATATGTTTGTTTTGATCCTCCATATCTTCTCTCACCTTGTCAATTTTCTTTCCAAATTCTTCATTAGTCTTCTTAAGTTCTTTAATTTCCTTACAATTTTCAAATTTCACTTCTTCTATTTTCTCTTCTAATCTGTTCATATTACCATTGATGTTGTTTATATCCCCTCTAATTTCTTCTCTCATACTGTCCATTTTTCCATTCAAATTGTCCTCCATTTTGTTCATATCTCCCCTCATTGTGTCCATGTTTCCATTTATATTTTGCTCCATTTTGTTCATATCTCCCCTCATTGTGTCCATGTTTCCATTCACGGTGTCTATTTTTCCATCCATTTTGTTCATTTTAGCAATTAATTGTTGCATCATGTTCACCATCTGATCATCTCTACCTGTTCTTGTTGGCGCTTCCTGTATCCTATCTTCTTGTGCTACAGCTTCCCCATCTCCTGTCAAACCTTCTTCCTGTGCATCTCCTTCTAATTGTTGTCCTTGTTCCAAATATACTGCTTGATAATCTCCCATACCATGACTTCGTTCTTCCCTTTCCTCTTCCGAATCACTGTCTGCTCCTACCTGCCTTCCATCTCTCAACGTCATTCGTTTTGCCATTTTTAAAATTTACAACTGTTTCCTATATTTTTAATAAACCGCCCCACGTTTTGGGTGACAATTAAACTATATATGATAAATGCTTACTTAATTTTGATTATGAAATTTAAATGTATATGTTTATAATTTAGATTTTTTTTGTTTAGTTTGGCTAGCTCAGTTAGTTATTATTAATTGTTTGGTAATTTATTTTAATTTGATTGTTCGGGAGCATGAAATCCTTTTTCTCTTTGAGTCCTGGCTTATTGTATTGTTATAATTGTTTAAATAAAAAGAAAACACATTATTTGAAATAGATTTAATTTTCAATGCAATATTTTATATTTGATAAAAATAATATGCGACGCCAATGGTTATATTGTACCTACTTATTTATTTTAATAATTTCATCAATGCGCATGCGTGAAAAACTAGTCATGCGCTTTAACATAAAACGAATAATTCTGATACGTAAGAAGCATCTATTCATATTATACAAAGTTTGATGAAGATGCAAACAAGTGAATGGTTCAAACACATAAAAGAATTTATATATAAATCATAGTTATATATGATACAAATTGCTGTGGAAATAAAATTGTTATATACATAGATAGAAAAATAGAAATTATATACAGATGGAAATAGTTATTACATTATGAAATTTCAATCACCAGATTTATGCAATTACAAAATGGCGTAAGTAAATATTTTAATTTATTGAAAATTCGGCCTTTTATTAAATTTAACGATTTATGCAATGAATTCACTATACAAAGTCTGTTTCTTTCTTTTTCAGATCGATAATATTTGCAAAAGTTTATCAATTTATGAAATTAAGTACTTAATTGGGTATTTTGAGTTTTTACACTGATTATTGGCCAATAAATGATTTAAAAAAATTGGGATGAAAGTCTCTGGATCCCAGGAACACTGCGCTGAAGTTCCAAAAAACCAAAATTGATGAAAATTTCACAGATTCTTGCCGAAAAACTTGTTACAATTGACTGTGAGTATTGCTAATATTGTATTTAATAGTACTTTAGAAGTTTAAATGTCTTAAACCGGGAATATCTTGAAATTTCAGGAACACTCTCACACACACTCCTCGCTTCTTAACACCAGCTTCCCGTCTTTTTTAAGCGTCCCCTCGATTCTCTACTTTTTTCAACAAACAGTCTTTTGTTTTTTTTCAGGTCACTATTCCAAAGTTTATTTATTGATTCACAATTTGTTCTGTCATATTTTATAACCAATAAGATATTGTCTTTTGCAATCAGATTAATTGAAACTTCTATCACTTATTAAAAATTTCATACATACACTCTTTTACATTATTAGTTCATTTATAGAGTTCCTATGAGTTTTTTCATCATACAAATAAATTAAAATTGGTTATACATAGATACATTTACATGGTACAACATTCAATATTATTATTGATAATATATCACTGTTACACTCATATTAATTATAAATATAAATTCTCTTATGTTATTTGTCTATAACTCATTGCATCATATTATTTATAATAAACTTTAACAAATTACTATTTATTAATTCAATGTTTATTTTATTTACCATATATCATTTGTCTATATGTCATCATTTGTTTATCTATGAAATCTATTGAATTATATTCTATTCAATATTTGTATTTGTTCTTATTCTTAAATTAATGATTATAATGAATTAACTATAATAATATTTGTTTTCATTTCAGATGAACAGCTGATTATGACATGGAAATTATTCTTCGTCTTAGGCAACTTTATTTACATCATTACATTGGTTAGGCGAACTCTATATTTTGTGTTAATATTGAGGTAATTCCTTATTTATTATATTGTTATAGGCTATTATTTAATATATCTTTACTTAATATGTTGTTTAAATTAAGAAAAGTGTTTCCTTTTTACTTGTTTTCTTAAATTATATTATTTTCATATATATTTCATACTAGCAACATATTTTTATAATACTAATTGTCTTATTATCTATGATATCTGGTTCAATATATATATATATTTATGTGCGGGATACTTTCTTTGACCTTTTATAGTATATATACATTTATCTAAAGTTTTTCTTGGTTTTAGGTCGTTTTTATAAAATATAAACACAAAAAGACGGCTTAAGTTGAGATTACCATCATATATTAACGTTTCGGCTCACTCAAGCCTTTTTCAAAATATATCTACATCTAAAATAAAATGATTTCTTCACTAAGAGATACAATACAACGAAAATATTTTTCACTTAACTCAAACGTAAAATAATTGATGACATATACATTAAAATATCCATTTACAAATTTCGTTAAAAACATAAAATATTCTTTTTACTCTTCGAAAACTAGTATTCACAACAAGTAATCCATAACGTACATACACATTAAAACTATTCACAGTACTGATAGATATATCTTACTGAGGTTGTTGAAATCTTTTTTTTTTGGTAATGGCATGCTGGTTTTTTTGGATAGCTATTGATTCTAAAATTTCCTTTTTTTTTGTATTATGTTCCGACCCTATAATTTTTGTGTTTTCAAAATTAAATGTATGTTTTTTTGAGTTTTCGTGGCAAGTTAGAGCTGTTGTAATGTTTTTGTCGTATTTAAGTCCTTTTATGCGATTTTCCAAATACTGGCTGGTTTGTCCAATGTAAACACCATTGCAATCGTTACACGGAATTTGATAAGTTATATGACTTTTTTTATTTTTCGGCGTTTTTGATTTTAATTTTGAAAAATTGTTGGATAGAGTTTTGTTTGCTTTATGGCATATGGTAATATTGTGTTTACTAAACAGCCCTTGTATTTGTTGCGATAATCCCTTGAGAATTTGTTACCAAATTATTTTAAACACGTATAAATAAATTCTATAATTCAACGAAAAATATAGAACAAAACAATAACAGTAATAGAAAATATATTTCCATGTCATTCATAAACGGATTATCGCAACAAGTAAAAAGAATATTTTATGTTTTTAACGAAATTTGTAAACGGATATTTTAATGTATATGTTTGAGGTAAGTGAAAAATATTTTCGTTGTATTGTATCTCTTAGTGAACAAATCATTTTATTTTAGATGTAGATATATTTTGAAAAAGGCTTGAGTGAGCCGAAACGTTAATATATGATGGTAATCCCAACTTGAGCCGTCTTTTTGTGTTTATATTTTATAAAAACAACCTTAAACCAAGAAAAACTTTAGATATATATATATATATATATATATATATATATATATATATATATATATATATGTATATATGTATAATAATAAAGTGATAGTGGGTGCATCTACCAATACCAATGCACCCATATTGTTATACTAGTGTGTATAGGAGGAATTTTTTATATTATTGTATTAGTATTTTGACTTATTGATTTTTAGTGTGGCTAGCTCATTAAAAGGAAAAGGAAAATTTCATGTATTTATTTATGCGGTGAGAATGAGATACTCTATCTACTTTTTTGGGTTCCAGTTATTTTACACTTTATCTCCAGTATTTTATCTATTATTCATTATTCATTCAAACAATTTTTAATATTTTTTTTCAAATATTATTTGGTGCGCCTATGGTTGAAAATTCTCAGTAGAATAGTCGATTCCAGATCTCACAGTTATAACAGATGTCAATTCGTATCCGTTGAAATGATATTTGAGGCAACAATGATTTTAAGAATATTTAATATTAACTAGTTTGTATTGGTCAGGAAATATGTATGATAAATTTGAACAAAGAAACAAAGTGATGAAATGTCTTATGCTAATATAAAAATTGAGAAGTCGAACATTATAAACGTTAAATAGAAATGCGTAAGTACTCATGTTTTTGTAATTACTTTTATCAGATCTGTTTTATATCTTTAATATAAATGTTGGTACCAACAAAGACAAAAATAAACTAACCTGGTCCTCACAACCCCACTAATACTCCTTCTTGAAGTGTTGTCTTTCAAAACCACATCATACAGAACTGCCGGTGACTCCAATAATTGGTATTTTATATAATATATTTTTATATGTAACTTCCTAATAGTATTCCGTTTTATATATTTTCATTTGCCGCTTCTACTGTTCATTCAGGACTCTTTTATACAATTTTGATAGTTTTTTTATCTAAAATTTCGTATCATTTCTACCATATGTCATACCTCGTTCATTTCAAAAAAAAACCTCCTCCACTTTTCTCATCAACAAGCTCGCATTGTTTTTTGTTGCTATGCCCTTATCATATGTGTGCTGATTCTAATTCTTAAGTGTTAATTTTTTTCAAATTGGGTTTCTGTCCTTTTAAAATTCTCTTTTTACCAATTTATTATTATTCTTTTACATAAACTATCCTCTATTCCTATTTTCTAATTCCCAAATAATAGCTTCATTTACTTAACAACAAAATTCATATATTTCCTGACACAATAAATATGAAGTTGTGTGGTTTCTGCTTCTTTTTCGATTTGTTGCATTATTCATTCCCATAGACTTTTTTGACATCTATGTCACTGTGATATGTAACCAAACAATTCTCTTCTACGTGACATTTCCTAAACTTTTGACATTACATTTATAGAATTCTCAACTTATTGTCACATCAAAACACTAGTTTGGTCATCTTGTACATTTACCAAGTATTTGTATATTTCACAGTACTTCACGTTGATAATCATTCTAAATAAAAATGGTTAGAAATTAGAAGCAAGTATTTTTTATAATTCTATTAAGTTTGTAATGGCTGAACTACACATAACCCAAAAATGAAAAGACACTATCATTCGGATACGAAATTAAGTAATTAAATGGTATCAAATCAATTTCTCCATCCAACATTATGATTGCAGTTGATCTGAAATATATCGATAAGCCCAATAATATTACGGACAGTATAAATTTTATTCCAAACGTAAATCCGAATATCAGCAGCCTTATAAGTTCTGTCACAACGTCAATGTATTCAAGAAAATATTACAATATTAATATTATTATTATTACATTCGCTATTTGCTTTTGTTTGTCTTTTTGGCTGGTGTTAAATTACTTATGTCTTCAATAGTGTAAGTCTTATTGTTATACAAACCTCTTACTTGAGAAATATTTTTTCCTCTTCTTCTTTCTTATGAATGCAATAGTCAACCCCTCTGCATTCTTCTTTTCCATCTTAAACGTTAACTTTCACATAGGAAGCCATTCTAGAATGGGTACTTGATGTCATATTTATCTACTTAACTATTGTTGGTATCATTGACTGTCAACTAATCCCTCCAATTTAGAAGGAAAACGATATCATTTCCTGGCCGGCTTTTGACAAAAAAAGCACACGTGTTCGTTTGTCTGCAAAATGGTGTTAGATGTTGGCTTTTTCAGTCATCCCAATGTGATTGTACTATTATAAACCTTTGTTAGTTAACTGTTTCATATTTTAAATATCCGTAGTTTAATTTTATACAACATAATGGAATCTAACCTCAACTCGGAGGTAAGTTCACACCCGTTATGATTTCTTTCCTATTTGCATCTTGTTTGTTAACTACAGTATCTTAATGCTGTTTTTCCATTTCAGTATTCCTTATGATGAGGACAACCATCCTCGAAAGCTTGAAAATTTCTCGTTAATAGTACACTTTTTCCGTTTCTCTTGCTGCATACCCCAATATTCACCAGTTTAATATAGTATAAACATTTTTTCAGTACGTACAATTAATTTCAAATTTATTTGGCCACTTTTATTTATGCTGGGTAAAGTACTTCCAAATGTTATTTAATAACAATTCTAGAAACTTTACGTATTCATACTAGACTTATTTTTATATGAAAGAACCAACCCCGAATATATTTTTATTTTTGTTACTCATTATTATAAAACATGTTTTTGATAGAGTGCATTCGAATATCTAGCAACTCTCATCAAAATCCAAAGTAACTTCAATATGTGTTTACAAAAGCTAAAAATTCCAGTAAGATTGAGTATGGACGATAAAATTGAAATTGTTCTTATTGTTGGAGAAAATTATTAGGGAAATATGTGAAGCTACAACTCCACATATCATTACAAATGTTTTGATAGAATTAAATCAAAGAACAATCACCTACTTAGGAAGGAACGCTGAAGTTTTGTAGTATTCAAGTATTTTTTCACGTTTGTGTTAAAATTTATAAGTTGCATATTATAATTTTCCTTCATAAAAAAATCTGCATAATATTATAGTCAATTATGATTAAGTTTTAAACATATTCAGTGGTATACAGGTTTAATCGAAAATTTTAATCCTTATACCTAAAAGGAAGCAGTTTACTCTTTAGTATTGATTAAAATGGACAAGAGAATTACAAATTCTCCTTAAAACCTTAAAATACTAAAAAAATGTATATACTCAAATTCTGTAAAAGTAGGAATATGTAGTTCAAAACTGATATGTTGATCTGAAATTTCATTACTATAGTCTATATAGAAAGGACAAGAAGTAATAAATCATTCATTTAAGTAGATTTCATAGACATACCAAAATATATTTTGAGAGGGTATACCGTAAGGTACATTTTGTATTGAACGAATGAGTTGCAGCTATGCTAAAGAATATACGATTTAGGTCAGAGCTAACGGGATGTACTAATTTTAATAAAAAAAAGTGATAGAGGTAGAGGTCATTTGGAAGCAAAAAATGTAGTTCATTATAAAAAAATTCTACAACTTCCTCAGGACTAAGATACATAATACCGAAATGTACTTTTAAGTATTCGCCAATTACAGAACCTTTCTGTCTGTACTCTTGGACGAAATGAAACTCCTGAATCTTACGAAACCAAGCTTGACAGAGATGAAATTTACAACCAAAAAGAATTTGATCTCTGCCAAAACATTCATATATAGCGTTATGAATGCTTAGTTCAAAATCTACTACGACTTCTTTAGGTTGAAAATTTAAGCCTACTTCTTTACATTTTTGTCTTAAAATTAAAAACAATTTTGAATATGTTTGACTTGATGTGTCCGGCAGCAAAAAAAAACAAGAGGTACGTAATAGCCGTTTTTAAAACCATGAATGGTAAACATTTGGTAAAAAAAAGTTGAACAGTATTTAAAAGTCCCATCCATCATAATACAATCCGAATTACATAAAAAATTAAGGTTGGAAAAACAGGAGAACACAATAATTTTAAAAACCTGGACTGCTGTTAATAGAAATTCCTCTTCTCGGTTCGTTCGTAATTGTAATTCACGAACACTATTAAATACTTCTTCCTGATTTTTAGGCAATAGTGTAAGTGCATCAACATCCTTCCCCTAATCCCCTAAATATCGATCAAAACAATCAAGATTTCTTCAAAATATTTAATTCAAGAAATTTTTGAAACCTTTCAGAAATATACATAATTCTATGGGCCTCCGATTTTATCTATTATAAACCCTAATGACTCTAATAGGATTAAACTAAATGGTTGCGGCACAGTTCGAACATTTCAGTAATCCTCAAATTGATACAAGTCAGGTAAAATTTTATTTTGTGGCGGAGTTCGGATATGCCCGTTTATTCATAATATTTTTTATTTGTATTACTCCTGTATGTTGTGTTTGGGGAATTTTTCTCAGAATTTTCAAATGGCAAGTGGCCTACTGTAATCGGCTTAATACGATTTCACCTAGTTACAGATTATTCGATTATTGAGAGGGATTTTCCAAACAACCCAGTTTTCTTAGAAACATTATCGGGAATATTATTTTAAAAGAAAGTAGGTACATTAAATCAGTACTTAGTATTAGTTCTTTGAGTAAAGTTGTATGAAGTTGTATGGTTGTCATAATATTGTAAACAGTTGGAATATATTTAAAACATTTGTTGAATGTTAATTGTGCAAGTACCAAATAATGTCGATAAGCCAAGGACCATCTAAACGACCAAAAACAGGTCCATTATCTTTATATGAAAAAACTCTGATATTGAATTGTTATATATCATTGAAAAACAAGGATCCAAGTGCAAGTGTTGATGATATTGTGGAATTAACGGCTGCTATGTTGTGTGTTGCTAAATCAACAATTTATAGATTACTAAAAGAAAGCAAGAATGGAACTCTTCAACCCCCTAAAACTCCTTCAGGCCGAAAACCAATTGAGATCGATGAGTCATTGAAACAAAGACTAAGGCGTAAAGTCCATGGATTTTACTTACGAAAGGAAATTCCAACACTTGACAAAATTATGACATCAGTGCAAGAAGATACGGACTATCCAAAATTCTCCAGAATGACATTATGCAAACTTTTGAAAGATGTGAGTTTCAGATATACAAAACATAATAGAAAATCTCTCTTGATAGATAAACCGAAAATAGTTTTTTGGAGAAGAGACTATTTAAGAAGCATTCGACATGCCAGAGAACAAAATTTGAAAATCTTCTACTTAGACGAAACATGGATAAATGCTGGATATGCAGTTTCCAAATCTTGGCAAGATGAAAACATTAAAAGCGGAAGGCAGGCATTCGTGGAAGGTTTGTCGTTAGGTATGCAGCCACCATCTGGAAAAGGAAAAAGACTTATCATTGTCCATGTTGGAAGTTCTGAAGGTTTTGTTGATGGTGGATTATTAACTTTTATTTCAAAACGCACGGGGGACTATCACGAAGATATGAATGGGGATGTCTTCGAGGAATGGTTTGTTTAAATGTTGGATGTGATTCCAAAAAGGGCTGTTATTGTTATGGTCAACGCAAGTTACCATTCACGGTTACGAGAAGCATTGCCCACAAGTCGTTGGCGTAAAGCAGAGCTTTTGGAGTGGCTTATTTCGAAAAATATTAAGTTTCCAAAAGATCCACTAAGGAAAGAACTTTACAGAATTGCAAAAATGAACAAGAATAAATACAAAACCTACATTGTAGAAGAAATGGCTTCTTCTCGTGGTATATCAGTTCTTCGACTTCCCCCTTATCATTGTGAACCTAATCCGATAGAATTAATATGGGCTCAGGTAAAGGGGGAAGTTGGAAAAAAAATACTACTTTTAAAATAAACGATGTTGTGAAATTGTTTGAGAGTGCTGTAAGTCATGTGAGTATGGAAAATTTGACAAACTGTATCGAGCATGTTATCAAAGTAGAGGCAAATATGTGGAAAATTGACAATATTTGTGATGATTTGATCGACCCAATTATTATTAATGTCAACAACGATTCTTCCTCTTCCGAGTCGGATATAGAATAAAATGTAAGTAATAAATGTATTCCAATAATTATTTCTTTTCATTTTTTATTATATTATAATTTAAAACGTATTTTTTCCCAAAATGCACACCACTGCATTGCGTTATTGCTTATCTGCTAATCTTTCAACAATGAATAAACCCTAAACTTTGCTACAACTGAAACAAATACGGGGTCGATCTACCTGGTTTTTAGATTTACGGAAGAAATGTAATTTAAAGTAAGAGATTCATCAAAAATTTCATGGTGCTCCCTGTAAAGGTTTTGCATACTTAATTAGGGTTTATTACTCCTCGTACTTTTTGTACATACTATAACAAATTTCTCCAATAACTTTTTTTTAAATCGATAATTAGGGTACCTACTCTTGAGCAAAACTCATATTTTTTGACATACTTCGTATACGACTAAAAAAATATATTATCCAATTGTTTCATTTTGTATTTTAGGCTATACAGAGATTTTAATGAAATATGACTTTTTTCCGAAAATTGGTAATGCAAAAGTTGTCCATTTGTATACCACTTTTTGGGACACACTGTATTTAGAAATCGCGGCTACATTATGGAACAAATTCATATTTTGCGAACAATCTATGTTCGATAAAATCAAAATCCTGGAATAGGTCGGTTTTTAATTTTAAATGCAGATTTTTTTTAATAATGAGCGAAAATGATGACGTTACTAGTTTTGACACGGTAACCTAATCGTTGATTTTCTAAATTGTAATGTGGGACTTGTACTACCTCATTTGAAACATCTTTTAGTAATGTATTCCGCAGTATCATAATCAATTTACAAATACTTATACAGGGAAAACGAAAAGTAATTTAATTTAATCACAGAATTGCACAATAAACCAACTGCAATGTAAAGTTAATTAATAGATATAACTTTTCAGCTAAATCAAAAGCTCAAAAACCTATAACCGGTCTTTTGACAATACGCAACTCGAGTAATTCTATCAACTTCCTCTCTAATTCGGTCTTGCAATTCCTTTAAATTTTTCTGGTTTATCTACATGAACTTTTGATTTTAGATAACACCATATAAAAACAACTAGAGGTGTGAGTTTTGGAGATTTTGCGGGTCACTCTATTAGTCCTCGACTCCCAATTCTTCTCCCAGGAAAACACTGGTGTTAAAACTCACGAAGATCACGTGTATAATGCGGGGGTGCACCATATTGTTGTAACCAGATACTATCACCTGGTAAGTTAGGATTGTTGGCGTTTGGAAACGTATTGGTATAACTTCTGTTCGCAGAAATGGCAGAATGTTCCCCTCTAAGATTATAATTACAATAATTATTCCCGCCCAGGCATTGATTTTCTTATGGTGTTGAGTATGAGTCATCCAGTGAAGATTGTCCTTACTCCTATATCTGCAATTTTGATGATTGACTGAACTATTTAGGTGAAAGTCAGCCTCATCAGAAAACAGAATTTGTTTAATAAAATGTGGATTCCGGGTACATAAACCCTGCAAAATGTCACAAAACTGCATACGGCGATCGTGATCATCGGCAATCAGGATGATCATCGTTGATCCTTCTTGATGTAAGTGAGTTTTGTACGTATGGCACGTTTCAGAATACGTAATACCGACCGTTGAGATATGCTTGTTTTCGCTGCAGTTTGGCGTTGAGTATTATGGGGATTACCTTCAACACTTAATACAATATCATGTTTCACGTTTTCTGATACCTTAGGACGTCCAGCAATTTGAGTATTTTCAACAAGACCAGTTCCTCTCAATTTTACTGGCTGTTGATTGGCTGGGTACTTTGCATTGAAGAAATCGCATACCTGTTGCTGAGTTTTCGTTTTATCTCCATATTCTACTACAATTAAAATTTCTATCGTTGGGTTTCACTTAGAGTGGCCATAATAACTTTCATACTTGAAATATGGTGTGTCTGACAAAACGTAAACTGACATTGACATTAGACAGGCAACTTGATTTGTATCGATCAATAGCAACTTGATTTTTGACGATTAATTGCTGTTGTGTTTTTGTGTATTACTTCAGATGTGTTCCTTTTTTACTAAAAATGAAGTTTATTGAATAACAGCTCATTGTTAATAATTTTTAACCGTTGTTACGAATTGAAAAATGAATTTTATTATTCACACCGTAGAAATAATATTTGACCAAATATGCCATTACTGATTACAGTATTGCGAGAACTTCAAAATGAGTCATTTCACGACTCTCATTCCAATTAAAGAAAATTCACAATGACTTCACCATGTCAAAACTGGTGATGTCAGCATGTTTGGATATTATTTAGAAAATGTTGATTAAAAATTCGACTCATTCCAGAATATTTGAAAAAAGTTAATTGTTTGCAAAATAATGAACTTGTTCCATAATTTAGCCGCGCTCCATAGGATATAGGATATATATTGAAATGATATATCAAAAGATAAAAAAGGAATATTAAGAGTAGGGAGTATAAATAAGGCTCTTAAAAATAGTATATTTAGTATTAAGAATGGTAAGGGTTGTTTACCGGCCGACAGCAATGTTTATGGAGACCGGTAAAACCCTTAACGTATGAGATGCTTATACCATTTTTTGCGCGATCGCATTGAAATAAAAAAATATAAATCTTTTTACTTTTTTTGTTCCTGTAATAAGCACAAATATGGCAAGGGAATTTAGGAACCCTATATATATATATATATATATATATATATATATATATATATATATATATATATATATATATATATATATATATATATATATATATATATATATATATATATATATATAATTATTAAAACAAAGAGATTTTTACTGTGTATTGTATTTACTGAACTTTATTATTAGGCTTATAATAGTTATTTAAGTTATAAAAGTCGTAGTCTTCTTATTTAAAATAGACTTGACTTATCTTCGGCTAGCTCGTAATGCTGATATGTTAATGTTAATTTAATTTTTAACATCGAGTCGGTAGCATGTAGACTCCTCCCTTTGAGTTCAGGACGCACCAAAATATATATCATTTAATTTTGAATATCTAATTCTTAAATTTTCATATTTCACTTTATTCAGAAACAAAATCTTTCCTAAATATATATCTCTGATTTTAGTGATTTAAAATATTCTTACATAGACTGAATGAAGTAAGCAAATTTTTAATAAATTTATTATGGATATGAATAAGAATAAAAATAACAACACTTTCCAGAAAATAATTTAATAAATTGTTATGATCAAATTTCGTATTATTTCTAACATTAAATTTCCTAATACCACTCCTGCATTCTATCCAGTCATGCGCACTGAATACTTTGAATGATTGCGTCGGCTCATAAGAGAAACATAGGCTCTTATAGAGTTCCACGCGACACTAAATGTGGGATTTACAGTCGATGTTATATATATGAAATGTTTATACACTTTTAACGTTAATATATTTGTTGAAATTATCGATATGTTATTTAAATTTGAACTATACAATTACTCACACACACACACACATACACACACACGAGTGAAGTTATATGAGGATAGTGATGGATAGAAAAAGTCAAACATGCATCAGAAGGAAAGAAGAAATGGAAGTTAAATGATCATTTAGATATAACGTGAACAATGATGGAATGAAATAATTCAACAAGTAAGTACTATACTATCAATTACTAAAAATCCATGGATATCCATGGATATTATATGATATTCATCATATTATAATGTTTTTGGCTTTTTTTTGTGAAATTATTATTTAAACGTTCAAACTATATTTTATTGTTCACTATATTCTTTTTGGAATTCCAAAATTAAAACTTAAAAGCACAGACCTTATTTCGAAGCTCCAGTACCTGGACTGCTGCTAGCGTCTCCCTAATTCTTGATGATTTCTCAGCGAAGAAATGCTCCTTTCTGTTCGCTTCCCGTTTATAAACACAGTTTAATCAACACTAATTATACTATATCTTTACCTTTTTTGGCTTTGAACCTTACTTTTAGATTATTTTATAAAAAATTTTGTAGAGGAGATTTATACAGAAGCCATCTATCCTCTCCCCAAGAGCGATTGTCTTTTTTTTTAAATCTTTCGACTCATAAAATGCAAAGCCTGCTTTTCATTGTTTTTGTCACAATAATTGTTGATTTGAATGTTTTTTAGAAAAAATGTAAAATTATTTATTTCAACAGTTCTGGAGGATAACAACACTTATTTATATGAGTTTATATTGTCTTAGGGATTCCATAAAATGTATTTTTCATGTATTATAATAACAAATTTTGTTATAATTCCCTTTTAAGGGTATATCTATTTACATTAATTATACAAAATCTACAACCTTAAATAATTATTAATACATATGTAATTGTGTAGTTTTAAATCTTTGAATTTTTACTAACTATTAGTTATTTACAAATTTGTCTTTATTGTTCTACATTCAATTAGTAACCAACAAATTTAAGTTGGCAAGAAAATCACTAAATTTGATTACTTCCTGTTTATAAAGATTATTGAATTATCATATTTCCTTGACAGATAACTTGGCCCTGTTCCGTATGTCACCTATTATAAAAAATTTTCAATTCTTTTTCCAAATTTAAAACTACACTATCATCATCTGTAAATATAGATAACCAATTAGTGAGTTGAATATTAATTTTTGTTATTTTAGGTTTCAAGTGATACTACATTCTATTTATCCACATATTCACGTGGCAGTGTTCAGAGTATTTTGAAACATGTTGACATTGACTTGACCTGGGATTAATTGTTAAGGTGAAATTTTATACTTATTTATACAATATTGTTAGAATTTTTATTCATTATCCTTTAAGTCCTTTTGGTAACTATTTTTCTCAATATCTGACAATATATTTGTTCATTTCATTTTAATCATTTATATGAAATCTTAGTTTTTAACGTATTGATATAACATTTTAATGTCTGTTCAAATTTGTGAATTGTTTTAATATAATAAACGACTAGTTCAATTCCCCTCAAATTTAGATTTTAAAAGGTATATTTCTAGATAATTTCTTAAAATTTCAATTTTCAATCTTTAATCTATGATAAATTCTAATCTCCAATTTTCTGATCAATAAAATTCCTTAGAACCTTTTTTTTAAATCCCTTCTGCAATATTATTTTATAATTATATTCTAATAATTCAACTCTATCTAAACTTATTCTAGATATCTACAAATTAGGGACATAATAATAATGATTCATACATTTGATAAACCTCGTTTCATATTACTATATCATCTTGTGTTATTGATTCTTTTTGTTCAAACTCCAATTACTATTCAACTATTGATAACCTATACTCTTCATTCTTTTTTAACTGTTTCTTGTTTAAAATAAATATTTACACCTTTTCCCTTTACTTATCAACTCTTTTATAATGCTCTACATTCCCTACCTTATCTTCAATACTAAGAAATTTTTTTTATTGATTTAATTATTTCATATATCTTCCTATCATATTTTCAACCCATATTCATGTCAATTTAACTGTTTCTATAGTCTAACCTTTAATTCTTTGCTTTCTATCCATATTTATATTCATTTTCATAATTCTTAATTACAATTCATCAACTTTATTTCATAAATATATTCATTATATTATACTTCATTTATCATATCTCCCTATCTCATAATAATTCATCATATCACATTCTATATAAATATTCATTTCCATATTTTCATTATACTTTTCTCCATAATTCTTATAAAAAATTTCTTTGACATGAACATATCATGTCATATATCTTAGTTTATAATTTCTTTCTTTTCCATCCTTTTTTTAAGGTTACTGTGAAATTATTACATAACTTGTCATTCTTGAATTCTGCATGATCTTGTTAAAAAATGTAGAAATTCTCTATTATCCTTCCCTCTATCTAATAATTTCCCAATTTACTCATTATTATATTGAAAATCTCCTGCTATTCTACGTTGGTATATCTTTGTTCATCAATTATTTATTAGGTCTCCATTTCTTTATTTTATATATTGACACTAAATTTCCTCATTGAACAAATTCTAAACTTAATTACTTCTACTTAATATTACCTATATACATATGAGTGACATAATAATATCTATCCCTCCTGTCTTTGTTAATCCCCTTATTGAGAGTTAAACTTATAAATTGATTCAATATTGAAAACACCCCTGACCATATTTGTACCTGGATATAGTAATTTATATCTATTCTGAGCAGTGTCAGTTAATACATCATAAGGTCCCTCGAATGGCAATTGCAATTTATTACATTGTTCTTCTCCTTTCCTGGATGTTTTTAATGCCTCAATTATAACTTTTCAGAAATTTTGATATTGACTTTTTCTAACGTATCCTCTAGGGTAGTATCTCTATTTACAATCCAATTTCGTCTTGGTTAGATGCCTTTCATTAAATAAATCGGACTTTCACCTGTCACTCCATGTGGTAAATTATTAATAAATTCTTTGATTGTATCCCTATGTTCATCCCAATTAATATGTGACTCTTGGCAAAGAATTCTTAAATAATTTAAAATGTCCTTCATATATCTCTCTGCCGGATTAGAGCTAGGTTTTCTAATGCTAATAAATTGTAAATCTATATGTTCTTTATCGCAATATTGTCTTAATGTTTGGCTTCCAAAATATGTAGCATGGTCGAGTATAATTCTTTCTGGTCCTCCTACTTCTTCAATATAACTGTCCAAACATTCTATAACGACTTTTGCTGTTGATCGTTTACACGGAAAAGTATCAATGAATTTGCTATAGACATCTACTATAACTAATAAATTCTTATTTCCTTTTTCACATTCATTTGTTACGATCGACTTCGCTGTCATACTGTTGTGGTAATTTTTTTCCTTAGCTAATTGACATACCTTACAATACTTACATACTCCTTTTACTATGCTTAAATCCTTCTCCGACACATAATTCTCTCTAAACAAAGTCCAAAATTTTCTCGTTCCTATATGTCCATTCTCTTCATGTAAATAACCAATAATTTCTCTTGCAAAATCCTTACTTATCACAAATACTTCTCTATCCTCCAATTTTTTATACAATACTTAATCAATTTCATAGGCTCCTTTGATCTTCTCATCTTCAAAATGTCTCTGATCTTCTTTAACCTTTTCCAATGTAAATATCCCCTATGTTTGGTATAATTGATTTATTCCAATTTGAAATTTAGTTTGTTCATTCCCTACTTCATTTGCCCGACTTAAAACATCTGCTACAACATTTAATTATCTCGGAATATATTTAATTTGGAATTCATACTCTTGTAGCAATAATATCCACCTATGTACACGATTATTAGCATAACGGTTCTTCAACATCATTTGGTTTCCCTGCTGAAATCCGTTATTTTGTGTTTTCCCATGTTTCGATTAACATCTTTGCTCTCAAATTTCACATCCTTATTTGGTTATGCCGTGCTGAAGAGGCAATATGAGCCAGAAATATGCATGTCCACGGCTACCACTCTATTTCAGTAGCCCTTTATTTTGCGTGAATTACCCATGAATCTCTTTGTTGTTGTTGTTAACATATCACGCGATATTCCTACATCTTCTTTGTTATATATATATATATATATATATATATATATATATAAAAATAACTAATAAAAAGATGGAGGAATAACGCGTGGAATATAAAACAAAAACAGAATTAGCGGGCATATCACGCAATAGAGGTTACAGAGAATGAGTGGTAACCGTAGACATGCATGTTCCTGGCTCATTAGCCTTCATCGGTACGGCATAACCAAGAAAAGGTGTACAACTTGGGAGCAAGGATGGTAATTGAAACATGAGAAAACACAAACAACGGATTTCAACAAGATCACCAAACGCACATTTGTGCCTTCAAATGGAAGATCCCGAGTTTTCAGGACAACAACCAACAGAGACACGGAGGCGTCTATAGCTCTCCTGTCTGAACCTTCCGACCCTGAAAATAGACAAATAACTAATAAAAAGATGGAAGAATAACGTCCATCTTTCTCGGGTTTGACAACTTGAGGGTCAAATTGGTTTTATTATAATACTTTAGCGAATACCATTTACCGTGAAATGTATTTTATAAATAAGTTAATATTTGATTATCAATTGTACTGATAATTTTTAATCATAATTCTAATGTGTACTTGTTAAGCAAATAGTTAGTATGATAAATCTTTGATAGGACTTGCCTGGAGAATACTGAAACGAATGCTCGATGTGAAACTAGTGGATTTGCACCAGCTTTCAGCATTTGTTTTACCAAGTATATCACTTGGAACAAAATGAGAGGAACATATTGAAGGATGTATTGGAAATGTATCATCATTTTCAACGCCAATCAATGAGAAAAAATATTTCTTTGCACTTCATTACTGCAATATAGATATGTTGTTGAAAATGAAATTGCACTAATTATATAACAAAAAAGTGTATTGAATTATATTTGAAATTTACTTACTTTGATATTTATAATTAGAAAAATGGCTCTACTGGCCAGTAAAACGAAAATGATTGGATGATTTAAGTATTTCAGATTGTTAAAATGCAAAATATTTCCATGAGTATAGATGCCCCTATATCGACGACACTGGTTTTTCAAATGTGGAGGTCATATGAAAATACCCAACTAACCGATAAAAACCGAGATATTTGTTCAAATCATATAATTTTTTGCAAATGTGACTCTGACGAACTATGTTTTTGAGTTTAAATACAGTTATGGAGTCTGTAATAGTACAATGACTGGTTAAAAATCCGAATAATAACTTGTTAATAAACAAATTGCCGATCTTCTGTAGTGACAACTATGCGATGATTTGTTGTTGTACGTTTTGTGGATAGATCTGGTCCTACGGCGTTGTCATGTAGAGCAGAATAATTTTATTGTTTAAACCAGATACATCAACGGAAAGAAAATTTGTTAACTGCATGCCCTTCATTTTCATCTTTCATTAATAGTATAATATGCTTCATGACTATATATACATTATACAGGGTGTCCCGGGACTAATGGGAAAAAAGTCGGGAGCGTATAATATGAGCCAAAATAATGTTAGTATTTCATATGAATTTTTTCTATGCCGGCCCTCGTTTTCGAGTTATTGCCTCCAAAGTTTTAATTTTGAATTTGGTTTTTATTTCTTTTTTTTGTACTAGTTTTTTGATCTTTACAAAATTAACGTCAAAGCTATAATGTACGTGTATGTTTATTTTGGGAAGGTAAACAGATTTACAGTAGTGCCTTGAGGCCAGGGACGGACTACCCGCAATGGTTATTGATCCAAAAATTTTGCAGGGATGGTACACCCTATATGAAATTATCGAAATTGACTTCCCCACACATTAAGCTAACGAAAAGGTACTCTTGTTGTAGTTCGATAAAATGAGCCGTTTGGCTAATATTCACAGTTTTATTAATGCACTACGTACCAATTTACCGAACTAACTTATTATTTACCTACAGTACTACAAAAAAATAATTTAGTGATGGGAATTAAATAGATCGGCAAACAATGCAATTAGTTTCGTTTAATCAAAATTACGAACACAACATTATTAGGCCATTAAGAAAATCTCAAAAAACACAAGTTATAAAATATTAAACTAAAACTTATTCCTGAACAACAACAAAAACTAACGTTATTCTAATAAATGTTCAATATGAGCTCCTCCCACTTCCACGCACATTCTAAGTCTACGAAGGTTGTTTCTTTGCACTTGAAAGAGCAATCCCATATAATTTCTAATAACATTGCAGTGTAATACAATTCTGTCTATCAAATCTTGACTTGTTTGCACAGGTGTTGCGTATACCTTACTTTCGAGATAACCCTAGAGAAATAAATCCATAGGATTAACGTCTCCTGATCGTGGTGGCCATTGAAAAGGGCCTCCACGACTAATCCATCGACTAGGAAACCTTGTGTGTAAATGCTGTCGTACATCTAAACTGAAATGAGGAGGGAACCCATCTTGCATGAACCATAAATTCCTACGAGTTTGTAGTGGCACATAATCAAACAGGTTCCATAACTAATTTTGCAAAAACTCCAAATATCTCTGACCGGTCAAAGTACCGTCAATAATGTATGGCCCTATCAAATGATTGTCAACTATTCCTGCCCAAAGATTAACCATGAATCTATGCTGGTTCCTAGTTTGGATAATGCCATGTGGATTCACATCATCCCATAAATGCATATTAGGAGATTTAATGACTCCATCTCTGGTGAAACCGAATTCGTCCGTAAAGGGAACGTTACTAATACATGTATTGTCTGTTTGTTGCTGTCGCAGAAACCACTGGCTGTACTTAAGTCGCGCAGGATAATCAGCCACTGTCATAATGTGTACTTTCTCCATGTGAAAAGGATATAACAGATGTTCTTTCATGACGCGATGAACAACTGATTTCGAGACGTTATGTTCTCTTGATACTTTTCGTAAACTTGTTGATGGTTCATTATCAACTGCATTTAACAAGTCTTGTTCAACTGCCACAGTACGTACGATTCATACTGGACCTTCTCCACCTTTTTGTGGCTAAAAATTTATTATTTTGTTTTGTATACATGGAAAATTACATTTACTTATTCATACCTGTTTCTCGTAATCGTAATCAATACGTTCGAACATTCGTCTGTCTGGCAATGCTCTGTTTGCAAAATGTTCTGCATAAAGCCTTCTGGCCTCTAAACATTAAATGCATATCTACGTACTCAATAAAAGTGAACTGAAACTGTTAAATTTAGAATTTATGAATTATTGACAAGTACTGACTACGAACTATTCTACACAACGTTTGACAACTAATCCTATGGTTACTTGAAAAACGGTAAAAACACTTTTAAAAACTTTTCACCAACTTTCGAATTAATAAGTTGTTGATGTTGTTTATCTTCTGCTATGGTTAAATCATTTTTTTGTAGTAATGTAGGTAAATCTTGGACATCGTATTAATAAGTTAGTTTAACCTCGTTGTTTACTTATAAAAATAGTGAATGCGTGAATTGGTACGTAGTGCATTAATAAAACTGTAAATATTAGCCAAACGGCTTATTTCATCGAATTCCAACAAGAGTACCTTTTCGTTAGCTTAATGTGTGGAGAAGTCAATTTCGATAATTTCATATAGGGTGTACCATCCCTGCAAAATTTTTGGATCACTAACCATTGCGAGTAGTCCGTCCCTGGCCTCAAGGCACTACTGTAAATCTGTTTACCTTCCCAAAATAAACATACACGTACATTATAGCTTTGACGTAAATTTTATAAAGATCAAAAAACTAATACAAAAAATAGAAATAAAAACCAAATTCAAAATTAAAACTTTGGAGGCCTATAACGCGGAAACGAGGGCCTGCATAGAAAAAGTTTATATGAAGTACTAACATTATTTTGGCTCAGATTATACGCTCCTGACTTTTTTCCCATTAGTTCCGGGACACCCTGTATACATTATATATTGTTTAAGCAGTTTTCAAAAATAAAGCACATTTTGACAATATCACATGATGACGGGTAGCGTATAGTTTCCAATCTCGTTATTGCTTATTTGTGCGATCGACATGTTTTGTTTATTTACAGCATCAGTTTTCAGGAAGGTAGGTTGTGATTACTGGTTTCTAAGTTCAACACGTCGGTAAGTGATTTACTTACCATTCAGATGTCGGTAAGTAGATTACTTACCAACGTCTTAGCCCTATCGATATTTAAGTGGTCCTAAATATGATATTACTTCAATCATTACACAAAAGGAACAGAAAAAGATAAGAAGATTCATATTTTAAACTAATCGAGAAGTCAAGTTCAAAGTATAGACTCAAAAATATAATCTTAAGTATCACAGTAGATGCATTTGTTTGTTGATAAATAATATCTTGGAAACTGCAACTGCCCAACGATTATTAAATTATATCATTGGCACAGATTAGAGAAAGAACAGATACGAATCCCGGTAAAACATCAAACGATTTTCAACTCCGTCTTCAATGACCTCGGACCTTTAACTCGGTATGGCCGCGATGTTGCCAGTTTAAAATATTTTCTGAATTTCTAACCAAATTGCAATGTTGACTCGGGGACAATAACAATTTCCAGTGCCGGATCTAGTTTTTTTTGGAAATTTCCACGAAATCTTTAAAATTGGGCTATGAATTAAAACAATAACCATAACCGAATATATATTCATGTATTTATTTAATACCTATGTGTACATTCTTATGATTTGTTATAAATAGTCATTACTCTTGGGAGATTAATTAATAAATACATTTTTAAATAACACAAATCACTACAAAAATTCATCAAATCCCAAACAATTCTCAATTTATCATTTATCAAAGGAAATACAAACGGGATGAGCCAAACACGGTATTCAATAACATATCAATTATACAGTATGTTAAGTATTCATTAATTTTATTTTAATTGGTTATGATATAGTTAATATGTAAGGTTATTTAATAATAAAATTTAAATGTTTAAATCTCAAGCAAATCGTTGGTGGTATTTTTATACCTAGCGGACACACGGTATATACACATTATGTTTAATTTAAAAAACCCAGTTCTCAAAACCAGAAGCAGAACAGTTGTCGAAGTGAACAGTTCAAAGTAGTGTATTTACCGCGCTAGTGCCAAAACCTTAATAAAACCCATTGAACCCCTGATACAGTCCATTATATCACTTCGAAGAAGGGTTGCAACCCCGCAGAAGATCGTCCGGGACCTTCAGGTAAGAATACCAGTTTTGGGCGATTTGCTTGCATAATACTTTACATATAATTTGTAACCTTTCATATGTAACGAAAAACATTTTCATTCTCCGAAACATTTTTTGGTCACTTCTCCCGGGATATTAATTTTCAAACTTGTGAAATTTGAAAATATAAATTTTAAATCAACTTTTTATAAGTTTCAAGGTTAACTGGCATTAGCATTCTCGATAATTAGTAGTTTTTACTTCCTTCGAAATTTGACTATTTAAACATAATATACTTAGTTTAAATAAAAATAAGTTCACTTTATTAATACAGTTTGGCCCATTTATTCTCTTTAAACAGATCCATTCTCAAGTGTACTAAATATTTATAATTTATTGGATTCAACTCAATAGAAAATAATTATTGAATTAAAGATTGAATCTTATCTCTCTATTCACTTATTAGATACATACCTATTGTGTATTGGTCTTATAATTTAGGTGTCTCAGATTATTAGGTAGTATAAAGATTGAGTGAAATATTCGTTAGACACGTTAATTTAATTTCTCAAATCAGGTATTTTAGCTTGAGTTGTATAACTTTAATCTGTATGTGCCTACATAATATATTTATCAATTGAAATTCATTATTTCTGTGTTCGAAAGTTTTATATAGTTTTATATATTAGAATCTGATCAATCTTATTATTGTATCACAATGGCAGCTAGATTGCGTCAAGCAAAAGCTCTTAGAGACTCAGCCTCTGATAGAATTTCGATACTGCATGATCTTGCCATACAGGCAGAGGGGGATCAAAGTGCTCATAACCATTTTAAAGCTAGATATGCTGAATTAAAAACATTTTACAGTGACTTTAACCTTCAGCATTCTACAATTATTACTGCTCTCGCTGCAAATGAGGAGGCAGATCTGAATATTGAAACATTGATCAGACAGGAAGTAGATAATAAATATTTTCATATAATGAGTGTTTATTCTGATTTGTTTGATACTAACTCTACCTTGCATTCCAAGAACAAAGGTTCAAATGTAAAGCTGCCAAAATTGAATATACCGGTTTTTTCAGGAGATTTAAAATTAGGGCCAACATTTTTTGATCTTTTCAAGTCTCTCATAGATACTAATGAATCTCTTACAAAAATTGAAAAATTTAGATATTTAATGTCGTCCCTGTCTGACGACGCTTTAATTCTCATTAAAAATATTAAACTTACAGAAGCTAATTATGACTTAGCTTTCAGTAAATTGATTAAGCATTAACAAAATACGCGTGCGTTAGCCATATTTTATTGGGAACAGGTTTATAATTCTCAAAAATTAACTTCGGAGAACCCAAAATATCTTAGACAGCTTTTGGCACTTTTTTTTGATAACTTGGAAGCTCTAAAAAATTTGGGGTTACCGGTCCGAGAGTGGGATTTTGTACTATTTCACCTTTTAAGCAAAAAAATTGATTCGGAAACTTTACAGCGATTCGAACAAGAAAATGCCACTTTTGCATCCGAAATTCCTAAATATGATGATTTATATAAATTTCTTGAAAAGCAATGCGATGCTTACGATTCAGTTGTTTTAATCCAACCTCCTAAGAGAACTAACTCAAGTAAATATCAAATAAAAAATGTTAAACCGTACAATTCTGCATGTCTTGCTAATGTTGCAGATCTAACTAAATGTGTGATTTGTAAAAATAATCACTCAATTTATAAGTGTCCTGATTTTTGTGCCAAGCACCCAAAGGAAAGATACGAGATATCCAGACGATACAAGTGGTGTACTAATTGTTTAGGTACCAAACATACTTCGAAGAATTGTACTTCTAATGGTGGTTGTAGAATTTGCAATAAAAGACATCACACTCTTTTACATTTCGATCAACAACCTTTAGTAAATAGCAATATGACTGCTATAGATGCTCCCTCTTCTTCCAATTCAACTCAGATTTCTAGTTTAGATCCCATTGATCCTAAAATCGCCTCTGTCTTACACACGTCAGTACGTTCTACTAATTTACTTCCTACTGCCCGGGTTGAGGTACTGGATTGCCGTGGAAACTATCAACAGGTTAGAGTTTTAATTGATAGCTGTAGTCAAGTTTCTTTAATTACTGATAAATGTGCCAGCAGATGGGTCTGCCCAGATGTAACACTCCTATGCAAATAGGAGGAGTCGAAGATATTGGAACTTTCTCTAACAAGTCTCTAAGTTGTATTTTAAAACCTTTGAATAAGTCAACTCCCTTATTCAATTTGGATGCTCAAATAGTGTCAACAATCTGTAACAATATGCCCGTCCAATCATTTTCAGTCGATACATTTCCCTGTATTTCTAAGTTGGAATTGGCTGATAAGATGTTTAACATTTCATCTCCTACAGATATGTTACTGGAATCCGATATATTTGCAAAAATCTTTAAACCTGACAAAGTTCAAACAGCAAAAGGGGAACCGATTGCTGTTAACACTCAATTTGGTTGGATTTTGATGGGGAAAATAAATACCGCTAATAAACCATTAGTCTCACACTCTTTTCTTTCATCATGTCTTACATCCCTCGACAATACCCTTCAAAAATTTTGGGAACTTCAAAGTATTCCTCGGTCTTTACCTATTTCTGATGATGATAAAAAATGTGAAATGATATTCCAAAAAACTCATAAAAGAATATCTACGGGTCGTTTCAGTGTTACTCTTCCTTTCAAAACCGCGGATCCATTTTTTGGAGATACCAGAATATCTGCTCTAAAGAGATTGAAAAATATGGAAAACCGTCTTTTGAAAAATTCCCAGCTTTACAATGAATATAACAGCTTTATGAAAGATTATCTTTCCACTGGTCACATGGTTGAGACCTCTCCTACTTCTTCATTCGACAAAATCTATTATATCCCAAATCATTACGTCATAAATCCTAATAGTGCTACAACCAAGCTTAGGGTTGTATTTGATGCTTCCTGCAAATCTCCTGCAGGTTTTTCGCTGAACGACACTCTTTTCATAGGGCAAAAGTTGCAAAAGGATATAATCGAAATTTTATTGCGATTCCGACTTCATCCTTTTACTTTTATTGCTGATATTAAGCAAATGTATAGGCAAATATCAATATCGGAAGAGCACCAGAATTACCAAAGAATTCTTTGGCGCTTCGCTCCGGAAGATCCCGTCCAAGATTTTAAGCTTACTACTGTTACTTATGGAGTATCGTCCGCTCCTTTCCTGGCCCTTCGGACAATTCAGCAGTTAGTACAAGAGGAAAGGGAAAATTTTCCTCGAGCTGCAAAGTGTGTATCCTCTGATATCTATATTGACGATATTATCACAGGTGCCTCAACTCTCCAGGAAGCCAAACTTCTTCAATCAGAATTAATTTCGATGCTGGAAAGAGGAGGTTTCCTTCTTCGAAAATGGGCATGTAATAATCCCCAGTTAATGCAGTGTCTCCCTGCTGAGGTTTGCCAACACTCCTTGTCTTCTTTTGATTCCCATGACCTTGTGGTAAAAGTTTTAGGATTGCGGTGGAATAACTCCTTAGATGTTTTCTCTTATGATATTCAACCCCTTGACAGATTCTGTTCTGAACGTATAATACTCTCAGAAGTTGCTCGAATGTATGACCCCCTTGGGTTCTTAGCTCCACTCTCATTCCTAGCTAAACATCTCTTACAACGACTTTGGAGTTTGGGTTTAGATTGGGATCAAATACCCCCTTCGGACATAGTCGACAAATGGAATCAGTATAAAACTGAACTTCCGCTCCTCTCACATATTAATATTCCTCGCTGCTTACCTAATAAATATATTTCTTGTGAACTGCATGGCTTTGCAGATAGTTCAGAGAAAGGGTACTCCAGTGTAATATATTTCAAATTTACTTCAGAGAATAACGCTTCCAAAATCTGCCTAATTGCCGCTAAATCTAGAGTGGCCCCACTTAAAACTCTTTCAATTCCCCGACTAGAACTGTGTGCAGCTGTTCTACTCTCCAATTTAATAGAATTTGTCCTTAACACATTCCGAGACAACCTCCAAATTTGTGAAATTTTTGCTTGGTCTGATTCAATGGTAACCCTATCATGGATTAAATCACCCGCTTCCCGCTGGAAAACTTTCGTCGGTCATCGTGTAGCTCACATACAAGAAAAGGTTCCCCCTGACCGTTGGCATTTTGTTGAAAGCTCCGATAATCCAGCCGATTGTGCCTCTCGTGGTCTTATGCCCAGTCAAATTCTTAATCATCCGTTGTGGTTTGAGGGGCCTCCTTGGTTAATGTCTCCAAAGCCCCTATGGTCCAATCCTAAATTTTCTCCAGTTTCCTGTCCGGAAGAAAAACCCTCAGTTCTTGTAACACTTATGTCTTTGGACACATTAGATCTTCTATTGGACAAATACTCATCCTTGAGTAAAATTCAACGAATTATTGCTTATGCGCTACGCTTTGTAGCAAATTTAAGAAATCCTCAAAATAAATCATTGGATTATTTCACTGACTCAGAACTCCACAAAGCTTTAATGGTTCTCACAAAACGAGTGCCACATATTTGTTTCGCACAAGAAATTGAAAATTTGGAAGCAGGCACCACCTTATCAAAACCTTTTACAAAGTTGAGTCCTTTTCTGGACAGCGGGGGTGTTTTGAGGGTAGGGGGACGCTTGAAGTTCTCAGGATTGTCTTATGATACAAAATTTCCAGCAATTCTACCCCGTCAACATCGTTTGACAGATTTAATAATTGAGTCCGTTCATAAAACATATTTTCATCCAGGTTTACAGCACTTACATTTCCTAATTGCTCAGAATTTTTGGATTCTCTCTTCCAAACGTGCAATTCGGAGTGTGTTGAGCCGCTGTATTCGATGCTTTAAACTGAAACCTGTGGCCCACGAACCTTTCATGGGAAACTTACCTCCTACCCGCGTCAACCAAATTAAACCATTTTCTTGTGTAGGCACTGATTATGGAGGTCCCTTCTTAGTCACTCCCCTTAAAGGACGTGGAATTGAGTCACAAAAGGCTTATATTTGTATTTTTGTGTGTTTCGCCACAAAAGCCGTACACTTGGAGTTAGTATCAAGTCTCTCTTCGGTTGCGTTTATTGCTGCTTTGCGTCGGTTTGTTGCCCGTCGAGGCAGATGCACCCATATTTTTTGTGATAATGCAACCAACTTTGTAGAGGCTTCTCGCATTCTTCATAAATATATGCAAAAGGATTGTGGATCAGAAAAAATAAAATTTTCATTTTCTCCTCCGTCCGGTCCCCATTTTAACGGTCTTAGTGAAGCGGGAATAAAGTCTGTTAAAACTCATATTTTTCGAGTTGTTGGCTCTCAAGTTTTAACTTTTGAAGAGTTTTACACCCTATTAGCTCAGATTGAAGCTATTCTCAATTCCAGGCCGCTCTATTCTTCAAGTTCAGACCCCAATGATTTATCCGTGTTAACCCCAAGTCATTTTCTTATGTTAGAGCCGCCAACGGCAGTTGCCGATCCAGATCTTTCCCATTCAAATATGAACCAGTTGGATCGATGGCAGCTTATACAAAGACTACAGCAAGATGTGTGGAAACGGTAGCATAGTGAATATTTAAATACACTCCAACAGCGAAATAAACGGCTAAATCAACAAATTCCACTCAAACTTAACGACCTAGTTATTATTAAAGATAACAATGTCCCATCTTTAAATTGGAAATTGGGAATAATTGTGAAGTTATTTCCGGGTTCTGATGGTATTGCAAGAGTTGCTAATGTCAGAACCACTCAGGGTCTTCTTCAAAGACCAACGGTAAAGTTATGTCCTTTACCAACATGTTCTAAATAAGTTAGTTAAAATACTATGTATTTTGGTGGGGGGTATGTTAAGTATTCATTAATTTTATTTTAATTGGTTATGATATAGTTAATATGTAAGGTTATTTAATAATAAAATTTAAATGTTTAAATCTCAAGCAAATCGTTGGTGGTATTTTTATACCTAGCGGACACACGGTATATACACATTATGTTTAATTTAAAAAACCCAGTTCTCAAAACCAGAAGCAGAACAGTTGTCGAAGTGAACAGTTCAAAGTAGTGTATTTACCGCGCTAGTGCCAAAACCTTAATAAAACCCATTGAACCCCTGATACAGTCCATTATATCACTCCGAAGAAGGGTTGCAACCCCGCAGAAGATCGTCCGGGACCTTCAGGTAAGAATACCAGTTTTGGGCGATTTGCTTGCATAATACTTTACATATAATTTGTAACCTTTCATATGTAACGAAAAACATTTTCATTCTCCGAAACACAGTATAAATTGGTAATTGTAATTATTGAAACTAAATACTACGAAATTAAAACATAATTTTGTTATTAAGATACAGCTTTTTTAGCTTATTATAAAATGTAAAGAATTTGTCATGGAATATATCAATATCAACATGGTTATAGACTGAGTAGAAGGATTTACAACACCTACGCAAGGGAGAATTTTGATAATAATTTGTAGCACTAAAGTTAATATCAAAAACTTTGAAAATATTAAATTTAACGACGCAGGCAATCTCGTTGGAATCAACAAGATTATTAACAATTTTACATAAAAATTGATTTATTGATTATAAATTGAGTAAAATAGACAGTTTTCTATTTTTCTTTGGCTGGAACTTAAAATCTCTATTGCTAAATTTCAGCAAATAAAAAATCCTTAATCGGATGAACAATTTTTTTAAATATTCGTGAGGGAAGCGTTCACAACGATGTGTAAATTCTGTAGCTGTTGATATCATATATAAATTATTTCCAACTGAAGGGTTCGGCAAATATTTCTCTATGTTTGTGAAAAAAAGGCATTCTAAATTATAAATATATTGACAAAACGAGTCCTCGGGTGTTTTGAGCTTTCCAAATACTAAGTTCTTGTCATATGCTTTATAATGAATAAACATATTGGTCAAGTCCAAAACTTGCGTATTTGTAGAAAATTGTTGACAAACATCACATGCATGAATTTTTAGACACTTACCAATAAGATATCCAACCACATATTTAAATGCGTTTTGTTCTGGCAATGGATTTCGATGATAATCACAATTAGTGACTCTGAAATTTGCGGAAAATTGGTTAATGGCAATAGGAGTTTTAATAATCATAGATGTATTAGTGTTGGTCTGCGCCAAACAACATAATAAATTTTCAAACTGATCTTCACAATTCATGAAAGGTGAATTGAAAAAGTTGATAAAAATAATTTTTTAAATGCACGTGAGAACTGAATGGGGGTAGGGTTGGTAGCATTTCCACTTTGTTGTCTTATACTACCAAAAAAGTTTTCAAGACAGTCTTGATTTAGACGTCTTGTTAAAATAAATTTAAAATTTTTTTATTTTAAATATGCCCATATTTCTAACAAGGAATTAATTGTAATTTTCCACCCTTTAATAAATTTGCAATGGTTTGTAATATTTCTCCCTGCAATGCTCATAACACTCATGTTATTTAATATTTTAATTGAATCATTTAAAAAATCAATTTGGTATATTTCCCCGGAAAATTTTCTGTTATATAGTTTGACATTGTTCAATGAAGAAGAATTGAAAATATTAAACAATTTGTCAGCATGTGAAATAAGTGTGACTGTATCTGAAGCCGTCACCGTTATTGTGCAAGATATGATTTGTGAAAAAAAGTATATATTTATGGTATGATTTTTATACATTATAATTTTTTAAATTGTATAATTCTTTTGATGTTAATAAAATTGATTCAAAACAAGTGATTGTCGAATATTTGTATCTGTATAACTATCACACTTAACAATAATGCTTATAAAATATTTGACCAATGATCGTAAATTGAAGGAAATATTATGCAAATTGACAACCCTGTTGAAAAATTTCGCGCTGCGGCCCGAACGGAGTCGACATACGACGATGGACATTTAAATGGGTATGCCTACCCATCTTTCTCTCTTTTTACTGTTCTCTGTCAAGCTTTCGTATCTGTTCTTTCTCTAATCTGTGTCATTGGCACTTCTCGTTCATTTCGAAGAAATTTAAATTATTTTATTCGAAATTTATTTCAATATGATCGCGCAAAAAATGGTATACGCATCTCGAACGTTAAGGGTTTTACCGGTCTCCAGCAAAATTGGTGGTTTCGCTACGCTCAGCCTCCAAACTTTGCTATCGACCGGTAAACAACCCTTACCGTTCTTAATACTTAATATACTATTGTCATGTTGGCTTTAGTATGTTATATAAATAAATATGTCCAATACTTTTCTACCTCATTGGTAATAACTAAGTCGATGTTTTGGGCAAGTGGATTGCATTTAATACGCTAATGAAGCTTTATCCGTATTAACAATAAATATATTGAAATTTATTGACAGAAATAACTTTAAAATAATATGATTGGAATTATTTTAAAACGAATAAACTGATCTCTATTTTAATAATAATTCTTCAATATCATTTGTTTTGTGCAGTTGGCTCTGGTCTGAATTAATTGTTTCCATCTAGTGAGGTGTCATTGCTGTCAAAGCTGTTAGTTGTTGCTAATTTCACTAATTTTAATATGCCAGACATGAAACGGAACAATTTGGTATATGACGACCGCAAATAATAACTGTATATCAGGAGGATGCTAATAATATGGAAATAAGCACTCGGCGTTTAGCAGCAATGACTGGAGTAAGCCAATATTCAGTTTTGCGAATTTTAAAAAAGGAAACTTGACGACCTTACCAATTCAAACCAGTACAAAATTTATTGCCTAGAAGTTATCCTTTAAGGATTTTTCAACTGGAGAACCAGTCACAATTGGGATATTTCAAATCCCATATATTTCGAGAATCACATTTTCAGCACGAGTTAAAGTTGACTGTATGGTGTGGTATCTTTGGAGATAGTTTGTTGGGTCCATATGAATTGCCAGCAAATGTGAAGGGTAACTCATATTTACAATGTTTACAAACAACTCTCTTCGATCATCTCGAGGAATTGCCACTTAATCGAAGAAGATACGAGTGGTTCATACAGGATGGAGCACCACCTCATTATTGGATAATAGTGAGGAGTTATCTTGATGACCAATTTCCTCATCGTTGGATTGGCAAGGGTAGTGAATTTCCGTGGCCGCCCAAAATTCCCGATGGTAATCCTCTAGATTTTTATTGCCAGTCATATGAACTAATTAGTATATTCATAAGAAATAAACACTTGTCTGGAACTATGGCAGTAAATTGTAAATTCAGCTGATTTTATTGCCAATCAGCCCAACGTATTTTAAAGTTACCCAATGAATGAATACGCCTATATTAAGGTGAAGGGGTCACATGGAACATTTATTATAAAAGGTTTCTACTGTTGGTATCTGATATTTTCGTGTTATTGAGATTGTAGGTAGATTGCATTTTTAGAAACACAATTTGTTTTTAATTTATCCGTTCACACCAAAATTATATGCAATGGGCAAGAGAAAAAATAAAAGTTTCTATTGCTACACAAACGCTCAGGTAAAGTGTTTTCGATGCACTGATTTTTCTGAGCCAGGAATTAAAATTACTTGAATTTTCAAATGTAGATGCCACTGCACAATTTATTGTTACTTTTATCAACTTATTTGACATTTTCAATTCACATAATGGACTAGCCAATTATTTTTAAAAAAACCACTTGTCATCAAGTAATCAGCAAATAGTTTTTCAATTTTTAGATCATTGTATGGAATATATAATGAATTTAAATATGGCAGGTATACCATTATTGGAACATCAAAGAAATACTGGGTTTTTAGAGTTTCTAATTAACCCTCAAGCAGGCGCGCAACGAATTTTATACCGCAATTTGTCAATTGTCCTGATAATATCCGAAGCGTTATTCAACTGGCGCCATCCTTCTAGGTATGCGTGTACTGACCTGTCTTCTCGCATGTCTAGCACCTGCGAGTGCCTGCCTGACTCGCGTCAATTAACTAAGTATCGGTACTTTGTTCCGCGCGCGCCTGGTCATGAAGTAAATGGAGTGTTGTGATGGCAATTAACTTCTTTTTTTATTTTTTACCTTAAATTTATAAATATCTGCACTATTTAGCTAGAATAGCTATTTATTTAAGATAATTTTTCATTTCCAAATTATAACTTCATTTAATCAAAAATAATACATACATTATTTCGGTTAGGTATAATATCTTATGCCGTTTTATTGTAGGACTCTAAAGTATTTATTGCAAGAAGAATTAGAGCAGCTTGCTAGCCGAATATGGAACGAATATGAAGAAGAAGTCGTTGATTTTACAGATGACAGTGAAGGTGAAGAAGAAGGAATAGAGCAGATTAACCACGAGAGCGATTCTGAGCAGTCCGCCGACGAAGATGATAATTATTATCTGGAGAAATTTGAAGATTATCGTTTTTTTTTTGTTGGTAGAGATGATTCTACTCTCTGGATAAGCAACCCATTGGGAATGCCTACGAAGACGAAGTCAAAAATATTATCAAAACTTTCCCTGGTCCCACTCGCCGCGCAAGAGGTAACCCTTCAGAACTATCTTCTTTTCTACTTTTAATTACCGACGATATGCTGGAAGAAATCGTAAGACATACAAATACAGGGAGTCCCAGGACTAATGGGAAAAAAGTCAGGAGAGTATAATATGAGCCAAAATAATGTTAGTACTTTATATAAACTTTTACTATGCAGGCCCTCGTTTTCGAGTTATAGACCTCCAAAGTTTTAATTTTGAATTTGGTTTTTATTTTTATTTTTTGTACTAGTTATTTGATCTTCATAAAATTTACGGCAAAGCTATAATGTAAGTGTATGTTTATTTTGGTAAGGTAAACATTGAAGCCAGGGACGGACTACTCGCAATGGTTAGTGATCCAAAAAATTTGCAGGTATGGCACACCCTGTATGAAATTATCGAAATTCACTTCCCCACACATTAAGCTAACGGAAAGGTACTCTTGTTGGAATTCGATAAAATAAGCCGTTTGGCTAATATTTACAGTTTTATTAATGCACTACGTACAAATCTACCTAACTAACTTATTAATACGATGTCCAGAATTTACTTGCTTTTAATCAAAATTACGAACATAACATTATTAAACCATTAAGAAAACCTCAAAAAACACAAGTTATAAAACATTAGACTAAAACTAATTCCTAAACAACAACAAAAACTAACGTTATTCTAATAAATGTTCAATATGAGCTCCTCCCACTTCCACGCACATTCTAAGTCTACGAAGGTTGTTTCTTTGCACTTGAAAGAGCAATTTCACACTATTTCTAATAACATTGCAGTGAAACACAATTCTGTCTATTAAATCTTGCCTTGTTTGCACAGGTGTTGCGTTTACCTTACTTTTGAGATAACCCCAGAGAAAGAAATGTATAGGATTAACGTCTCCTGATCGCGGTGGCCATTGAAAAGGGCCTCCACGACCAATCCATCTATTAGGAAGCCTTGTGTGTAAATGCTGTCGTACATCTAAACTGAAATGAGGAGGGGCCCCATCATGCATGAACCATAAATTCCTACGAGTTTGTAGTAGCACATCATCAAACAGGTTCCATAATTCATTTTGCAAAAAACTCCAAATATCTCTGACCGGTCAAAGTACCGTCAGTAAAGTATGGCTGTATCAAATTATTGCCAACTATTCCTGCCAAACATCAACCATGAGTCTATGCTGGATTCTAGTTTGGATAATGCCATGTGGATTCACATCATCCCATAAATGCATATTATGAGAATTTATGATTCCATCTCTGGTGAAACCCGGTTCGTTCGTAAAGAGAACGTTACTAATAAATGTGTTGTCTGCTTGTTGTTGTCGCAGAAACCACTGGCTATACTCGAGTCGAGCAGGATAATCAGCCACTGTCATACGGTGTACTTTTTTCATGTGAAAAGGATATAACAGCTGTTCTTTTAGGACGCGATGAACAACTGATTTCGAGACGTTATGTTCTCTTGATAATTTTCTAAAACTCGATGGTTCATTATCAACTGCATTTAACAAGTCTTGTTCAACTGCCACAGTACGTATGCTTCGTACAGGACCTTCTCCAGCTTTTTCTGGCGAAAATCTTCCTAAAATTAAAAATTTTGTTTTGTAGGTATACATGGAAATTTACATTTACTTATTCATACCTGTTTCTCGTAACCTGAGATCAATACGTCCAAACATTCGTCTGTCTGGCAATGCTCTGTTTGCAAAATGTTCTTCATAAAGCCTTTTGGCCTCTAAACAGTTTCGAGAAGCCAGTCCATACATTAGATGTTTATCTGCGTACTCAATGAAAGCGAATTCTGCTATTGTAACTGTTAAATTAAGGACTTATGAATTATTGACAAGTACTGACTACGAACTATTCTACACAACGTTTGACAACTAATCCTATGGTAACTTGATAAACGGTAAAAACACTTATAAAAAGTTTTTACCAACTTTTCAATTAATAAGTCGCTAATGTTTTTCATCTTCTGCTATTGTTAAATTATTTTTTTGTAGTACTCTAGCTAAATATTATCTATTAAAAGTTAGTTTTACCTCGTTGTGTACTTATAAAAATGGTTAATGCGTAAACTGGTACATAGTGCATTAATAAAACTGTAAATATTAGCCAAACGGCTTATTTTATCGAATTCCAACAAGAGTACCTTTTCGTTAGCTCAATGTGTGGGAAAGTGAATTTCGATAATTTCATACAGGGTGTGCCATACCTGCAAAATTTTTGGATCACTAACCATAGCGAGTAGTCCGTCCCTGGCTTCAATGCACTACTGTAAATCTGTTTACCTCACCAAAATAAACATACACATACATTATAGCTTTGCCGTAAATTTTATAAAGATCAAATAACTAGTACAAAAAATACAAATAAAAACCAAATTCAAAATTAAAATTTTGGAGGCCTATAACTCGAAAACGAGGGCCTGCATAGTAAAAGTTTATATGAAGTACTAACATTATTTCAGCTCAGATTATACGCTCCTGACTTTTTTCCCATTAGTCCTGGGACACCCTGTATATACATTGAAAAGAAAAGATCAACTATCGAATATTCAAGAGGACGGGACTGCAAATTAACTTCCCTAAATGAGATAAAGGCCTTAATCGGAGCCTAATTTATCATTGCTGTGAAAAAGCGATATCATACAAATGTTTTGGAATTGTGGGCCACAAATGGTACCGGTATATGCGCTGTGTGACAGCAAAACTTTTTGTACTTGAAATAACGAGATTTACTGTGGAAGGCAGGAAGAAGGCCCATATGTTGTTTCCAATATAATCCTACAGACATAGTCAAGCAATTAATACATCCTTTAGAGAATTGTAACAGAAACTTGACAACTGATAATTATTATACAAGTTATCCCTTAGCTGAGTACCTCTTGGAACATGGCTTAATCATAACTGGAGCTCTGAAAAGGAATAAAAAAGAAATTCCCGTAGACTTTTTGCCTCATGAGGACCGAGATATAGGGACAGTTCTATTTGGATATCAATATGATAAGACCATGGTCTCCTTCTGCCCCAAAAAGAATAGAGCAGTGATTTTATTATCAACCATGGATGATACTGGAGAAATTGACTTAGAAACAAAAAATGTGTATGAGCCATCATTATAATACGACAAAGTGTGGTGTAGACGTTGTGGTGCATACTCTCCCCAAAGAATAACTAGAAAATGGCCACTTCCGTTTTTTTCAGATTTCTTGTTAAGGCCGGCATGAAATCAGAAATTGTATTTCGAGCAAACAACTCAGATAACCCTCAAAAAAGGAGATTTTTTGTTTCAAACTTGGATTTCGCTGTAATGGAAAATCACATTAAAGAGCGCGTGGAGCCATTTGTGAGATGCTCATAAGAACAATAAAACTACATCCCATTGCAACGCATGTGAAAAATTTGTTTGCAAAAATGACAGCGAGACGTAAAGCACATGGAATGTTTGTAAAAATGCTTCTATGGACATTGATTAAAAACTATATTATTATACTAATACTGTAATATGTTTACTTGACTATCAATAGTTAGTTTATTTTAATGTTACTTAGTCGATTATGTTTGTATTAATAATAACAAACATTTTCTAAATCAAATGTGTTAATTTTTAACATAAAAATCGATCTTCCATAAAAAAACATTTGATAATTTGCGGCATAAAATACCGCGCGGGCCCGCTTGTGAAATATCAGCTTGCGCGCTCGCTCAAGGGTTAATATTAACAGTTTAAAGGCTAAGTACGAAACTAATGGTGTGAGAGAGAAAAATCTTGTATATTTTCCAGTATAAAAAAATTCTCAAGATCATCTTAAAACGTTTTTTTTTTCAGCTAAAAGGAGCCTGGAAGTTTGAGGCTGACTATAAATGGCTTATTATTCACTCAGAGATAAGGGGCCCATCAAATGAAAATGTCAAATATCTGAATAATATTCCAAATTTTTACATGTGGAAATTCAAAAATAACACAGAATATTTGATTATTTGGAAGAGAGTTATGAATGTGTTTCATTCCAACAAAAGTTGCATAGAGATTTCTTCGGAAACAATTTTTTTGAAAGTAATAGTTGGAATCTTACAGATTATGTTGAGATAATATAGTTTCATACATATCTGGTTACGTAGTTGAAGGGCAAATAATATGTAACTTCCACAAAATGTTTTATAGCCTGAAATATCTAATTCTACCTCACGGAATCGAAAACCATTTGGAAAATTAGTGAATGCCCCTCTATTGATAATTGAAATATGCAAGGCGTTTCAGATTTTTCCATAAAACTCAAAGTAGTTTTAATATACCGAATAGGACTGCATATTTTGATAAATAATGTATTTGATAATTTAAGTAGTATCATTTATGCATATTTTGGTGATCATTACTTTGAAACTTCCAGCTCAGTTAATTAAATTATGCTGGAAACGATAATTTACATTGATAATCTATCATGAGATGCCAAAAATGTTGATCTTTCAAAGCAAAACCGAAGAAGATGTTATAATTACTAAGGTAATTTTATTGAAAAACGAGTGATTAAAATGTATTAATTTGTGTCTTTTACATATTGAATAAAGTTTATTTCCTTTGTGAGTCCAAACATTTATTTATAAATTTAAAAATAGAACAGTCTTTTTATTTGTCTACCCCTTTTCCTTCCCTGAAATGAGTAAGTACCTACCTATATATCCATATTAAGACAAAGGTTAATAATGTCTTCAGAATATTTAAAAGTTTCCCAAATTGAACATTTTGTTATCCCTGTGATGAAACGCCCATGTCCATAGTTTGGTTAGATCCGCCATGTTCAACATGAGGGGTTCTTCCCGCTCCCCCCCTTGCAATTTCATAACGAACAATGCTCGCTCGTGATTTTTACGATTTTATATATGATTAGTTGGGGATGTCAGCACATCCCCATTGAAGAACGTAATGTCGATCGACATTTTTGTCGATTCAGACATCTTTGATGGTTATATTTCGAAATCATCATTTTCTCTCCACCTCGTAACAAATTATGTAGATAGAAACTAATACTTTATTCGTAGATGCATGTGAATTTGGTCAAACGTGTATTTTCCTATATGTGAATGAATAATGTTACGAACTCGCACACCGAAGCAGATACTAAGTACGGCCCTGTAACCTTATGTTAACGGAGTTAAGAAAATGGCGAGCGCGCCGAATTCTGAGAAGGTCTATTGGGATTTATTGGGACCGTCCTTTTAAAACATGTTCTCGAAAGGCATTTTAAGAAATATCGCGAAAGGCACTTGTCCCATCCGGAATGTTCTAGTAAAGAAAGCTTTGATATATATACAGGACCGATCAGCGGATGAGTTTAGTTTATGAGTTGATAAAATGATCTTGACAGATAAACAGTAATTAAGTGAATATAAAAGTGTTATAAATTAATAAGTTAGTGTGCATATAAATTAAATTGAGGTGATTAGTTAAGTACATATAAATTAGTGTTAGTGAGTTAGTGTTTAAATGCATTAGTAAGTAGCTATACCGAGTGTTTAAAATTTATCCCACCCGTTTATTGTTTAAATAAATAACAAAAACATTACATTGGTGTCAGGTGTGGGGTAATATAAATAAATAGCTACATCAAAATGGCCAAGAGACTGTGTGATCTGAAAATGGCGAAATTAAGAGCAGAATTGGAAGATGGTAAGTTGGAAACGTCCGGTAAAAAAAGTGAATTAGTAGAAAGACTTAAAGTGGCACTGGAAAATGACGGCTTTGATCCAGAATCATTTTTATTTAATGACGAGGCTTCCAACTTGATCTCGTCAATTTCTGCTAATATTTCTGCTGATATGGACGAGAAGATTACCACAATGAAAAGCGAGATTTCTACTATGAAGAATGATATTTCTACCAATATGGACGAGAAAATTTCCACTATGAAGAATTATATTTCTACTAATATGGACGAGAAGATTTCCACCATGAAGAATGACATTTCTGCCGATATCTTATCGTTAAAAAATGACATTGCTGCTGACGTCGAGAATAAAATTACGTCTCTAAAATCAGACATTGAAAATAAGATGACAACGATGGAAAATCAGATGGACGAGAAAATCAAGGAGTTGGAGACAAAGATTGCTGATTTGAGAACACAGGACACTTCAGCAGGAGAAAAGAAGATCGAGATCTGCAAGCCAAGACAGATGATATTGGCAGTTTTACCCGAGTCAAGGCCCCAACGTTCGATGGAAAGATGTCGTGGACCAATTACGTAAAACAGTTCGAAGCAGCCCCTAGAGTGAATAATTGGTCCGATAAGGAGAAAGCAGTGAACCTAACTATCGCGCTTCGGGGAGATGCCTTAGATATACTTCAGACGATACCTCTGGAAGAAACGGATGATTTCGAGCTGCTGAAGAAGGGGTTGGATATGCGGTACGGTCACGAACATCTAGAACATTTGTACCAGTCCCAACTGAAGAACCGAAGGCAGAAACGCGATGAAGCCCTTCAAGAGTATGAAGTGGATATTGCCCGACTCGTTTGATTTGCTTATCCGTCAGCACCAAAGAACATGATGGAATGTCTGGGCATCCAGGCCTTTATTGATGGCTTACGTGACCCCGATATGCAGAGGACACTTCGTCTAGCCCATCCGAAAACGTTAGTCGACGCATTGACAGCTGCTCTCGAATATGAAGCAGCAACGAAGGCTTCAGGATATAACAAAATCAGGACCATTCAAGAAGAAGGTGATGAAGACAGATTTGACCAGTTCGTCAGTTTAATAAAAAATATGATGGACAAGAAGCCGAGAAAGATCAGATGCTGGAATTGTGGCGAGCTAGGGCATGTACGTAGTTCATGTAAGCGCCCCAAAACTCCTGCAAACCAAGAACCCCAGTCACAGGAAAACTAGAACGGGTCGGCTACGAGGGGGCAGCACCGACCCATGATCGTTCAAAAGACCCTCTCATACTGATAGCTTCTCTCAGATGTCGCAACGACAGTGTATATGTGGATGGCGAAGTGAATTGCAAGAAATATGCTTTGCTGGTTGACACTGGGGCAACTAGAACCATTATACGACCAGAGATAATAAACCCCAAGAAGAAACTTCTACCAACGAGACTGCGACTGCCGACCGCCACAGGCGAGAGTGCCAACGTTCACGGGGAAACACAAATCCAATTGGGAATTGGCGCACAAAAGTTCACGCATACGGTAATCGTAGCTGACATTGAAGAAGACGTGATTCTGGGAATGGACGTAATGAATGTACATGGATTCCAATTAGACTTCAGAAACAGAAACATTAAAGTGGGTTCCGAGGAGGTATTCCTGCGTCCATATGAAGGCAGCGCGGTGTTGGCAGCTGTACAGGAAGATACCGTTCTACCTGCACGAAGCGAAACCATGATAGTAGCACAGCTACAGGGAATCATGGAGGAAGGTACACCGGTTATGATGGAACCAAGAAACCACGACGAGGAGGTTGGCAAAGGAGTACTAATTGGGAAAAGATTGGTTACGTCGGCAAAGGAGATACCTGTACGATTGATAAACGTGAACGATTACCCAATTACCATCAAGAAGGAAACCAAGATTGGATCCTGCGTACCAGTGACGTCTATAGTTCGTCAGACAACGACCACTGACAATTCCAATGCCAGATTCAAACAAATGTTATCAGTAGCTGGTCAATCTTTGGATCGAACTGAAAAAAAGAGAATGAGAGAATTTCTCTTGCAGTATCGAGACTTATTCGTACCAAAAGGAGGAAAGACTGGCAGAACATCAGCCGTCAAACACAAAATCGATACTGGTAATGCTAAGCCAATTAGACAATCAGCTCGAAGACTCCCACGAGCGAAGAGAAAGGAAGCTGAAAAAATAATTCGAGAGATGGCAGAAGAAAAAGTGATAGAACCATCTACTAGTCCATGGGTGTCTCCAGTAGTGCTCGTCAAGAAAAAGGATGGAACTACGAGATTCTGCGTGGATTATCGCCAGCTTAACAACGTGACGAAGAAAGACAGCTATCCTCTGCACCGAATTGACGATACGCTAGACACGTTGGCCGACAGCAACCTGTTTTCCACCTTGGACCTGAAGTCTGGTTATTGGCAAGTAGAAATGGACCCAGAAGATAAAGAGAAGACTGCTTTTACCACCGGATCTGGATTATGGCAATTCAACGTCATGTTATTCGGGCTCTGTAATGCGCCTGCGACATTTGAAAGACTTATGGAAAATGTCTTGATAGGGTTGTCTTGGAAGACATGCCTGGTCTATTTGGATGACATCGTAGTACTGGGGGAGACATTTGACGAACATCTGAAAAATTTGGAAGACGTATTCAAACGACTCCAAGCTGCCCAGCTCATGTTAAACCCGAATAAATGTCAGCTGTTCCAAAACCGAGTCAACTATCTAGGTCATATAGTGAGCAATGAAGGAGTGGCGGTGGATCCAGAGAAAGTTGCTTCCATTCAGCAATGGCCGCAACCAACCGACAAACATCAAATTAGGAGTTTCCTTGGACTTTGCATGTATTACAGAAGATTTATCAGGAAGTTTGGGGATATTGCCAAGCCTCTAACGCGACTTACAGAAGAAGCAAGAGCTTTCCAATGGGACGAAGACTGTCAAACGGCTTTTGAAACTTTGAAGAGGCATTCAACCTCTGCGCCGATACTAGGATATCCATTACCAGAGGGACACTTTATTCTTGACACTGACGCAAGCAACGTAGGAATTGGTGGAGTGCTATCACAGATCCAAGGAGGACAAGAAAGAGTGCTGGGATATTTCAGTAAAGTCCTCTCCAAACCAGAACGAAACTACTGCGTCACAAGAAGAGAACTTTCGGCAGTAGTGAAGTCCGTAGAACACTTTTACCAGTATCTCTATGGTAGGAAGTTTTTAATCCGGACTGATCATGCAGCACTTAAGTGGTTGATTCAGTTCAAGAATCCCAAGGGCCAGATCGCTAGATGGATTGAACGACTTCAAGAAAACGATTTCAACATCGAACATCGAGCTGGTGTGAGTCACCGAAATGCCTACTCCCTGTCCAGACAGCCGTGCCCAACAGACTGCTCCCACTGCAACAAGGTGGAATCTAGGGAAGCTGCAGTTTCAAGAACTACTGTAGTCAACGAGGAATGGTCACCCACCAGGATCAGAGAATGATCCTCACCTGAAGATGATCCGGCAATGGAAGTAAGAAAACCGGCGACCTACCTGGCAAGAAGTGTCAAGCCTTTCACCGAAACTCAAGGCGTATTGGGCTCAGTGGGACTTCCTTGTCCTGGAAGAAGGGCTGTTGAAAAGAGTTCTTGGAAACAATGATGGTTCTGAGATGAGGAGACAGCCAGTTATCCCGAGAACAAGAGTAGCTGAGGTACTGAAGAAGTTATACGACAGTCCATCGGGAGGTCATCTGGGAGTGAAGAAAACCCTTTATTGGATGAACAGCTCCGACGATGTGAAGGACTGGTGTAAGAAATGTACGACTTGTGCTACGAGTAATGGACCACTTCGCAAGAGAAAGGCACCCATGAAACAGTACAATGTTGGAAGCCCTTTCGAAAGGATTGCTTTAGATATCGCTGGCCCATTTCCGACGACAGAAAATGGTAGCAAGTACATTTTTGTTGTAATGGATTATTTTACAAAGTGGGTGGACATTTACGCTATCCCGAACCAAGAGGCCACAACTGTCGCGGATGTATTGGTGAAAGAATTCATCAGCCGATATGGAGTGCCCATGGAAGTCCACAGTGACCAGGGAAGAAATTTCGAAAGCCATCTATTCCAGGAGATTTGCGACAAGCTGGGAATGAAGAAGACCAGAACAACAGCATTACATCCACAGTCAGATGGAATGGTCGAGAGAATGAACAGGACGATTGGAAAATACCTGTCCAAAGTAGTATCCAGCCATCAGAGAGATTGGGACCAGTATCTCTCCCTATTCGGATTGGCTTATCGATCTGCCGTCAATGAGTCCACGGGTGAAACACCTGCGAAAATCCTGTTTGGACGTGAAATGAGGCTTCCTTGTGACCTGGAATTTGGCTGTCGACCTGGAGAAGATATAGCAGGCGAAGACTACGTGATCCAATTGAGCAGAAGGCTGGACGATATTCATGAACTAGTTAGAACAAATCTTCAAGTTGCCAGCGACAGAATGAAAAGTCGGGACGACACGCAGGCCACAGAGGGCGGTTTTAAAGAAGAGGACAAAGTATGGTTACACAACCCGGCGAGGAGAAAAGGATTTTCTCCAAAATTACAAAAATCCTGGGAAGGTCCATACTTAATCAAGAAAGGGATCAATGATGTTTTATATCGCATAAGCAAGATCCCTAACGGAGAACCAGAAGTAGTTCACCAAAACCGACTAGCGCCATTCGAAGGAGACCATGACATAGAGGAAAGAGTAAACCTTATTCGAGATGTGTCTGACCCCACCTTCGATGAATTTATGGGCGCGTATGGAGGTACCGGGAAAGCTAGATATGGAGTCACTTCGGAACAACAACAAAATTTGTTCACTCTCCCAGAAGATTATTCACTGGCATACAACATCCCCGCCCGTATCAAGAACGCACGAGGGTTGGCAACCGTCTTTCGAAAGAAGTTCGGGCAATTAGAAAAACTTGAAGACCAGATTCCTGCCCCTGGCAAGACACTGAAACTGAAACATAATTCGCGGTACGTCTTCTACGTGGTAACTAAAAATGAATTCCAAGATCGATCTACCTACCGCGATGTGTGGGAAGCACTTCGAAACCTCCGAGACCATGTGTTGGAATCCAACGTGAAGAAACTGGCTATGCCTAAGATAGCGAGTAACCAGTTGAATTGGCAAATCATCAGGAACATGGTAGAGATTATCTTTCAAGGTACCGGTGTCCAGATATTAATTTGCAGCTACAACCCCCGTTATCAATATCCGATGAAGACGGTGCCCTGCTATTTCCATAAGATCGGAAAGTGTAGAAATGGGGCGAGTTGCCGATTCAAACATTCAGTCTCGGCTACACAAAAGTTCCAGGAGGAACTTCCATTTAAGGAGGGGGTAATGTTACGAACTCGCACACCGAAGCAGATACTAAGTACGGCCCTGTAACCTTATGTTAACGGAGTTAAGAAAATGGCAAACGCGCCGAATTCTGAGAAGGTCTATTGGGATTTATTGGGACCGTCCTTTTTAAACATGTTCTCGAAAGGCATTTTAAGAAATATCGCGAAAGGCACTTGTCCCATCCGGGATGTTCTAGTAAAGAAAGTTTCGATATATATATATATATACAGGACCGATCAGCGGATGAGTTTAGTTTATGAGTTGATAAAGTGATCTTGACAGATAAACAGTAATTAAGTGAATATAAAAGTGTTATAAATAAATAAGTTAGTGTGCATATAAATTAAATTTAAGTGATTAGTTAAGTACATATAAATTAGTGTTAGTGAGTTAGTGTTTAAATAAATTAGTAAGTAGCAATACCGAGTGTTTAAAATTTATCTCACCCGTTTATTGTTTAAATAAATAACAAAAACATTACAATAATTTTGAGAATGTTAATAGTACCTTACTCACTAATTTTTTGATGTTTCGCATTCTGTAGAAGTTTACCCAAATTCTCAATTTATTTACTACTATAATCTAATTTTGAAGCACTTATTCTGTTTATGTTAATTATATTTCTCATATTATATTTCTTACCGTATAAAATATACATTCGACCTCTTTATTTCCAAAGCTGGATACAGAAATCCATTACACCAGTAATTTCCAGGCCCATTCTCTAATGTTAAAAAGGAAAAACTAACAACTTCATTTTTATTAGTCCTTTTAATGTTTAATTTCTTGATCACGTGTTGACTGCTAGTGTCGGTGAAACAAATGATTATTGGGTCGTCCGAATATTTTTGCTGTTTCCACATCGACGAACTTTGAATTGTTACAGTAAATTCAGAAGTTGTCACATTGTACGCTAAAATTATTTCGTCCTTAGTTTCAGGTAGAAATTTCTCAATCACGGTACAATTTTGTTTTTGTTCTTCGGATGTCAACAGCCATCCATCTGCTGTTATAACCCCGTACAAACGATTTTTGTCAAAGTTGGCATTCCGAGACCAGTATGTATAATTGATAGTTGTATTTGAACTCGTCCACATGTATCCATTGTATTTTCTTTCCAATCCTATGTAACATGGTTCCTCCAGATTTTGGAACAATAAATTTTGATAGGGGAACAATAACTCAATTTTATTTGAAATGTGTTCATTTTGATATATATTGCAGAAACATGTTGAATTTGGAGAATAGTTACTTTGCTTACATGAGGATCCAAATATTTGAGAACAGAAAGTTTTATTTCGATTGGTGATCTTACCGTACGCACAAATTGCTGTATGTATTTCACTACAGTGAGCAGCTTTCACTGAGAAATCTTGATAATAGAGTAAACATGACTTGTTGATAAAGGTCTGATCGTAGCTGAAGGAATTATTGAAAACTGACATATAATTTTCAGATTTTTCTTTCCAATAATATAAACCTGAAATGAAAAGATGGAATGAAATTTTTCCCTGAATTATAAGAACAACTTCCAAATTGAAGTAGAACTAAATCATAGTTGAAAATATGGTTAAGCATGATCATCAATATTTATAGTTATTTAATGATATAATATCCTATAAATAATAACCGCATATTCATGTGAACTTGTCAATTTTCATTCATCAAAACAGTACCAGAATTAATAATTAATAGAACGCGATTTTCACGAGTTCGCACTCTCCTTTCTATACTTACGTGGACATTGATCCATCACTTTAGGTTAACCACAGTGATCTTTTTGGTCAGTGTGTTTTGCAATTTATACAATGGTTAAAATCAAAGAAAGAGGTTATATACTAAATTTTGGATTGCAAGGCAATAACGTAATCACAGACAATAGTTAAAATTCAAATTAAATAAACTAACTTGTCTATTGTTTTATTCATAAAAATTGAAAACGCAAGGCTTTCTTTAAGGGGATTCAAAGAAATATTGACATTATATGGTCATGTGTTATTGTCAGATTTTTGTTATTATTTTCATATTTATAACAAACTTCATCATAAAAATAGTTTCAAAACACGTTTTCAAGCTTTAGCACTAATGAATCCCATAAAAGAGGTCAAAATGCGTTGGAATCAAATCATGTGAAAAACATGTAATTTGATGCATTCAGTCAGCAACAGTTATATTGCAATGTGCATATAAAGTTGATGTGGTAATATCTCACCACGCGTTGCATACTCAATATCATTCGATCTATTAATGGTTATCTGTAAAAACATCTTAGTTGGAAAATATGTAGACTACAAAGGACATTAATTCCTTACCTCAACATTGTAGTATTAATCTTTTAAAATAGCATGCATTTTGCCCCTAATGATTATGCAATCAGCATCAAATTTCATTTTTTTCACATTGTTTGTATACAAGCCACTTTCACCCTTTTTAATGATCTTATTATTATTTTCAAGGAATTCATTAGTGCTATATACCTTCAGAACAGAATGTATGTAAACCTTGATAAGTTCTTCCTCTTGAGGCTATTTTTATAATGAAATTTGTAATAAATTTGAAAATAATAACAAAAATATTAGAATAACACATGACCATATAATCTCAATATATCTTTAAAAAACCTTACCTTTGCAATTCCACCACTCTCTAATTTTATTTTTATGTTTGTCAATGCCCTAGATTGATGGAAAGGGTGGTTTGTTGACTGGAACCTAAGACCTACCGAATTATTTGTTAGCGCTTACTGCATTGTTCATATCATTATTATCTTTTTTCAAAATAGCGTTCATCTTAAAAATATCAGTGATTTTATTTATTATTAAGCAGAGGTTTTTAAAGTTTGCGTTTTTAGGTGTTTTCTAAATAAAATTATTCATCTAAATATTTTTATTGTTATTGTATTTTGCCAGTTAATCAGATTATTATAAATAAGCTACTATATTGTAAATGAAAATTAAGTAGATAGTTTGACATCTTGGGTTACAACTACTGGATATGTAACTACTTGAATTTCAAAAATATGAGCTCCACTGGAAACTAGACATTCCATGTCATATCAAGTAAACTCAAGTAGTTAGAAAATCAAGTCAAGTCGTGGATCATTAATTACAATGAAGCACCATTTCTTGCCAAAAATGCAAGAAACCTCGTCGACATGCTCAAAAAATTTCTTTTTAAGGTACTTCATAAGGCAATAAAAACACTATTTATTAATGTTTTTAAATGAAACTCAAGGTCTCTAGTTAATTCCAGAATATAATACAAGTTATTGAAAATTCTAATAAATTGACAATTGTTTCGATAAATCAATATCATCGTCAGAATGACAGAAGTTACATTTCATTTTATGCCTACCTGATGTTTAGTAGTTATTTTTGGCTAGACCAAGAAGTAACCTAACTTGTGATTGGCTTAATATATGTTTATATAAAGAAGAAGAAGATGTGATAGTACAAATATTGAAGCTAAGATATTATTAGCCCTATGGTGATATCCTGGATATCATTTTTCCAATTCCAATCAGTATAACTGTGCAATGATATAGAAAACCAGGAAAACTATATCTGCTGATCTTTACAATTATCACTTAAGAAGACAGTTTATTAGTGGAGAATTCCCTAGATTTAACTGTTCATTGACAACTTCATATTATAGATTTCTTAAATGTCTTCTTATTTCCTGTTCTTCAATGAAATCCAGTTCTTGTTTCTTTTCACAAATATGCAGTACTTCTAGTTCTGTGTTAGGTGTCAATGAATGATTGGTGTCAAGTAGATGTTTTGCGTAGTGGGATTTATCTGGTTGTTTTAATCTGTATGCTCGTAAGTGCTCACTGTATCGTATTTCAAAATTCCTAAGGGTCTGACCCAAATAGACAGCATTACATTCTGGACATTTGAGTTTATATATACCTGACTTCTTTAATGGTGGTATTTTTGTTTTTACATTTAACAATTTTGTACTAACGTTACTTTCTGTTTTAAAAGAAATTGTTGCATTCGTTGCTGAAGATATTATCTTTGAAATATGTTTAGAAATATTTCCTGCATATGTGATGGTTTTATAAGTTTTAATTTCATCAGCTTTTTCAGGATATATTAGTTGTAATGCCACTTTATCCTCTTTTTTACTAATTAGCTTATTTATCATATCTAATGGATAGTCGTTAGATGTTGCTATTTGTCTAATTGTATTAATCTCTCTATCAAAATTACATTTGTTCATAGGAACTGAAAAAGCTCTATGTATCATTGAATTATATGCTGCTAGTCTGTGAGACACAGGGTGGTTAGAATTGAATGGAATTGTTACATCAGTTTGTGTTGGTTTTCGGTAAATTGAATAATCAAGTACATTATTAACTCTCTGAATTTTTGAATCGAGAAAATTGATTGAGCTATTTTCTTCAATTTCTAATGTAAATTTGATTTTCGGGTGTAAATTATTGATGTGGTTGAAAAATACATCTAATTGTCGTTCACTACCCATAAAACAAGCTGATACGTCATCTACATATCTATACCAAAATAAAATATTTTTCGAAATATTACTTTCAAAGATCTTTCTTTCTAAATTGTCCATGAAAATGTTTGCTAAAATAGGTGATATAGGGCTTCCCATTGGTAAACCTTCATTTTGAATATATATCTTATTGTCAAAAATGAAATAATTCTGATTAATGCATACATCAAATAAATTAAGTATATCTGATATTATTCCTGGATAAATATTTTTATCTTCTAGTGATTTTCTTACAAGTATTAGACATTCTTTAGGAGGAATTTTAGTAAACATGTTAGTTACATCGAAAGATATGAGTTTATAGTAATCTTGTAAGTGGATTGCTTTCAACTTTTTGATTAGTTCTATTGAATTTCTAATTGAGTACTGAGATTCATATCCGTAAGTATTGAGTATATTGTTGAGCTTCTTTGCCAATATATTATTAGGAGCAATAACATAAGAGATTACAGGTCTAATTGGTTTCGTTATTTTATGTATTTTAACTGTTCCATATAATTGTGGACAATGAGGATTCTTATGTATGATAGACCTCTTTTCGTAATCATTTAAAAGATAATTTGAATTATTTAAATTACATAAAATATCGAAACCAATTAGACCTGTAGTCTCTTATGTTAATGTTCCTAATAATATATTGGCAAAGAAGCTCAACAATATACTCAATACTTACGGATATGAATCTCAGTACTCAATTAGAAATTCAATAGAACTAATCAAAAAGTTGAAAGCAATCCACTTACAAGATAACTATAAACTCATATCTTCCGATGTATTTAACATGTTCACTAAAATTCCTCCTAAAGAATATCTAATACTTGTAAGAAAATTACTAGAAGATAAAAATATTAATCCAGGAATAATATCAGATATACTTAATTTATTTGATGTATGCATTAATCAGAATTATTTCACTTTTGACAATAAGATATATATTCAAAATGAAGGTTTACCAATTGGAAGCCCTATATCACCTTGAATAGATGAGGCTTTTACTTGATGAAGATCCATACTGAACGATGAAATAAAACAATATAGTTTGTTTAAATCTTGATATATTTGAACTAATGTTCAATTTAAACTTGCTGACGCGTTTCACTAACACAGTAGCTTTGTCAAAACGAATGAAGGTAAAATATAAAAATGTCTTAATATATACAGTCCTAAATCTATTTACTAAGGTTAACAATGGTATTAAAAGATGATTACCTGGAAATTCATTCACTACAAACATTCCTAAGCTATCTTCTAGGTAAAGAGGTTCAATAAAGGAGACTGATTGATATCTATTTGGTCGTTAAGGAGAATACCTGAATATTTATTTTTGTTAATCTCTAGGGCTTCTAATAAATTTAAACTAAAGGATTTACCGACTACATGGGGAATTTCAAAATTTGGGTCGAAAATGTGTTGGTTTTCTAATAAAAGATTTGAATAGTTAGAATCTAATTTTTTGTTGTCATAGCTACGTTTGTGTTCCGAAATTCTAGTTTTAAAATTTTTAAAAGTTCTACCGATATAAATTTTATCACAATTGTCATTACCACATTTTAATTTATAAACTCCTGATTTGTTTAATTTTGAAGATTTAGATTTATTATTTTTAATGAATTTGGATAAATTGTGATCAGTTTTAAAGGAAATATTCATGTCTGAAGTTTCTAAAAATGACTTTGGAACACCATCCTTAAAAATTAAATCATTTTTAGAAACTTTAGACATGAATATTTCCTTTGAAACTGATCACAATTTATCCAAATTCATTAAAAATAATAAATCTAAATCTTCAAAATTAAACAAATCAGGAGTTTATAAATTAAAATGTGGTAATGACAATTGTGATAAAATTTATATCGGTAGAAATTTTAAAACTAGAATTTCGGAACACAAACGTAGCTATGACAACCAAAAAATAGATTCTAACTATTCAAATCATTTATTAGAAAATCAACACATTTTCGACCCAAATTTTGAAATTCTCCATGTAGTCGGTAAATCCTTTAGTTTAAATTTATTAGAAGCCCTAGAGATTAACAAAAATAAATATTCAGGTAATCTCCTTAACGACCAAATAGATATCAATCAGTCTCCTTTATTGAACCTCTTTACCTAGAAGATAGCTAAGGAATGTTTGTAGTGAATGAATTTCCAGGTAATTATCTTTCAATACCATTGTTAACCTCAGTAAATAGATTTAGCACTGTATATATTAAGACATTTTCATATTTTACCTTCATTCGTTTTGACAAAGCTACTGTGTTCGTGAAACGCGTCAACAAGTTTAAATTGAACATTAGTTCAAATATATGAAGATTTAAACAAACTATATTGTTTTATTTCATCGTTCCTATATCACCTATTTTAGCAAACATTTTTATGGACAATTTAGAAAGAAAGATCTTTGAAAGTAATATTTCGGAAAATATTTTATATTGGTATAGATATGTAGATGACATATTAGCTTGTTTTATGGGTAGTGAACGAAAATTAGATGTATTTTTCAACCACATCAATAATTTACACCCGAAAATCAAATTTACATTAGAAATTGAAGAAAATAGCTCAATCAATTTTCTTGATTTAAAAATTCAAAGAGTTAATAATGTGCTTGATTATTCAATTTACCAAAAACCGACACAAACTGATGTAACAATTCCATTCAATTCTAACCACCCTGTGTCTCACAGACTAGCAGCATATAATTCAATGATACATAGAGCTTTTTCAGTGCCTATGAAAAATGTAATTTTGATAGAGAGATTAATACAATTAGACAAATAGCAACATCTAACGGTTATCCATTAGATATGATAAATAAGCTAATTAGTAAAAAAGAGGAAAAAGTGGCATTACAACTAATATATCCTAAACAAGCTGATGAAATTAAAACTTATAAAACCATCACATATGCAGGAAATATTTCTAAAAATATTTCAAAGATAATATCTTCAGCAACGAATAAAACAATTTCTTTTAAAACAGAAAGTAACGTTAGTACAAAATTGTTAAATGTAAAAACAAAAATACCACCATTAAAGAAGTCAGGTAGATATAAACTCAAATGTCCAGAATGTAATGCTGTCTATTCGTGTCAGACCCTTAGGAATTTTGAAATACGATACAGTGAGCACTTACGAGTATACAGATTAAAACAACCAGATAAATCCCACTACGCAAAACATCTACTTGACACCAATCATTCATTGACACCTAACACAGAACTAGAAGTACTGCATATTTGTGAAAAGAAACAAGAACTGGATTTCCTTAAAAAACTGGAAATAAGAAGACATTTAAGAAACCCACAATATCAAGTTGTCAATGAACAGTTAGATCTAGGGAATTCTCCACTAATAAACTGTCTTCTTAAGTGATAATTGTGAAGATCAGCAGATATAGTTTTCCTGGTTTTCTATATCATTGCACAGTTATACTTATATTAATTGGAAAAATGATATCCAGGATATCACCATAGGGCTAATAATATCTAAGCTTCAATATTTGTAATATCACATCTTCTTCTTTTTTCTATAAACATATATTAAGCCAATCACAAGTTAGGTTACTTCTTGGTCTAGCCAAAAATAACTACTAAACATCAGGTAGGCATAAAATGAAATGTAACTTCTGTCATTCTGACGATGGTATTGATTTATCGAAATAATTGTCAATTTTTTAGAATTTTCAATAACTTGTATTATATTGTGGAATTAACTAGAGACCTTGAGTTTCGTTTAAAAACAATAATATGAGCATATTCCACGAAGTAAGGGTCGTGACAGTCAATTTCACTATTTATTAAGTAAATACAATATAATAGATATATAAATGTAACACTCAGTAGGCCAGCTTGCAGAGTCCGCTATAGAATTATATGAATTTTCACAATCAATATATTTGTTTGTTCTTTTTATTTCGATTCGCGTGTAACAAGTTGTTTACTTACAATGAATTTTTATAAAAATTCACTTGTGTAATTGTATAATAAAGTTTTCTTTTAACTTAAATTTCTGTCGTTGTCAATTTCACTAACTTGTTCAACATTAATTGCACGTAACTGAGAGCAACAAAAGGAGTATGCAGATGAAATCAGCATTGATTAAATCACTATTCACGTCGAAAGCGAAATATTATCTCAGATCACGCGAAGATATATATATATATATATATATATATATATATATATATATATTATTTATAATATTCTAATGTTTTTAAAACCTTCTTATCATGAAAAAATCTTAATTTGCCCCACGTTGCGGTGACATTTATTATATGAATTTTTATGTATTTATCAGTTTATAAATAAATATATTGAAACAATATTTATTTTTGAATTTTGTCTATTGCATTATTTTTAATTACTTTATGTTTTTTATTTTTGTCGATGGATTTATATAGTAAATTGGCTAGCTCAGGATATTTTGATTATATTGTTTTACTTTATTGTGTTATTGGAAAACATGAGAACTCTCAACTCCCTTTAGATTCTGGCAGATATTATAATATGCGAAATTTGTATTTACTAAATATTATATTATTTTAACTCCTTTGAAAACGCTTTGTATATCTATGCGGAACATACCTATTCGAACCTCTATGATGATTTTCTGGAACTATTTATGTCAATTGTTAAAATAAAAACAAACATATGAAATGAAATTTAGTTTATATATATACGAACTATCATTGAATTGAAAAACACTATCGGTATGAAGAAAAATCAGTTAAAACAAATTATTACTATAAACTAATATACATGAAATGGTTAGAATTTTTAATACATATAAAACAACGAATAGTGAACTTTTGGCCAATTAATAATGTTTGTGAAATTTTTAATGGTATACCATATAAATTGTTTATACACTGACCTGTTTCTATCACTTCAAAGTTTCTGTTGTGCACTCTGCTTCGGATTCATCTCTCTGGAATGAAGCTGGATTCTTGTTGAATATCGTAGGAAAACAAACTTGATAGTTTGTTGTAGGTAAGTCAAGATTTTGGTTTAATTGTTCAGTAAATACAACTTATAATGTTTATTATCTTACTAAATGTCTTTGAAACTAATAATCAATATTCCATTGTGGACTTTTAATAAAATTCAGACATAGCATCCCTTCTCAAAATATGGATTAGCTGCATTTTCCACAAATAATGAATGTTTACAAATATTTTCTTCTAGAAATGTCTCTATTATTATTATTTATCATTTAAATTCAATTTTGCTTTTGATTTCTAAAGATTTCCGCAGAATTTAACAAATTATTAGAAAAATTTTCTTACATGTCCATCTGCTTTTGAACCATCACACCTAATTCATTGTTCCCCAAATCAACAAAACTCTCGTTGCTAGCCTTGTTATTTCCAACAAAAAACTAACAAGTAACTAGATATCATGGTTTAATTTATTTACTGTCTAACAATTATAATTATTTTCCTCGTATTTTTATTGTTATTAATTATTTGTGAAAAATTTTAAAATAATTCATTATATCTATTTACATACAATATCATTCCAAAATATGCCTTATTTTTATATCAATAATAATTTTTATCCCACTTTAAATTACAATATCTATGAATTTATAATCATAATCTTCTTAAAATCTTTTATAATGTCTTTCAATTACTCTTTTATATGTAATTCAACAATTATTTTATATAAACTTTGGCTTAACCTTTACTATTGTTATCAATCTTTAAACACTCCTGCTGTTTTGAAAATAATCAATACTTCGAACATAACATATCTCTATGGTTGAAAATATTTCTGCTCTGTTAGTTCTGTGTTACATGACATGAAGTTTTTACTGACACTTCTACATAAGAATCAACAAATGATATAACATGTATTCATATTAGTATCAGTTATATATATTGTTTATCATCGTTTAAATAATAATTTTATGTTCTTTTTCAGATTCTTTTGTTATTCTAGATAGAATATACAATTCATTGTCTATGTTGCTGATAACAATTTGGATTTATAATTTACTAAGAAAATGGGTTAAGGTTTTGTGATTCATAACTATTTACAATCTGAAAATAAAGGTAACAAATTTTAATCTTGCTAATATATTTCTATATTATAAAGGATAATTAATCTCATAGATGTTCGATTTGATATGATACATATTGTTTAGTTATAATTGTCAATATAAATAGTAATTTTATCTGTCTGAAGAAAGTGATTTCTATTTGTTATTCAACAAAGTTACAAATTTCTCATATTTGTGTATCATTCTCTTGAATATTCATTATGATAAGTTCAAATCCCCTCAAATTTAAATTTAATAAATATTAACATGGTTAATTTTGTTTAAATTTCAATTTCCCAAACAAACTTATCATTCCTTCACTATTTACTATAAAAATATTAGAAACTTCTTAGACTAATTCTTGGTTGTATCCTTATCCTATCTTAATCTACTATTTACAAACAACTTATTTCCTATGATTTTAAATTACTTGTAATATTATCTATTCCTCGTTTTTCAATACATATTCCTTAAGAATAATATTTGTAAATGTGTTCTATGTTAAAGATACCCCTTAATATTTTAGTACCTGGATATATTAATCGATAACTGTTTTTACCGTTTTCTGTATCTATGATATATGGACCTTCGAATGGATATAATAATTTCGCACATTGTTCTTCATCTTTCTTTGGCATTCTTAAAGATTTGACAATCACCATATCTCCTTTATTAAACTGTGTTGTCCTAGGTTTCTTTTTATCTTGTTTTTTAATATACTTCTCCGCATTTCGTATTATTCTCCGATTAACCTTTTCAAGTACACTTGTCATAGTTGAATTTCTGTTCAAAATCCAGTGACGTTCTGGTTGTATACCCTTCATAATAAAAGTTGGATTCTCACCCGTTACTCCGTTTAGTAATTCGTTTATGAATTTTTTATTTTAAATCAATATTCACATCTTCAAATGCAGATTTTGGATTCTCATTTATGATTATTCTATTAATATTTCATAAAATATACTTAATTTGTCTCATTGTCAATTCAAATATTCATAACATTCCTACTTTTAATTCTCCCTACTACTCATATCCATACTAATACTTGCTTATATATCATATTCATATTTCAACATTTTCATTATACTTTATTTTATATATACTCATCATTTCATATTTCATTTTACATATTCATTTTTCATTATAATTGAACATTTCTTAAATTCATATTTATATATCTCAGTATTAATTTCCTTATTCTTCCATATACCTCCAAATATTCTATAAATATCAATTGACATCAAAACATCATCTCATATATTCTAATCTATATAATTCATCTAACTATCTCCTTTCTTCTCGTTTGTTTAATTGTTGTGTCTTATTCCATTTATTTTCTAAATATGTGAAATTCTATTTAATATTTTTAGTTGTACATGATTTCATCCCCTCTATCTTATATCTTCCTGTTTTATTTCTATATAAAGCCAGTACTTCAACTAATTTATTTATCATTACTTATTTGTTTGCCCTGTTTGAATTTCCCTCTGTATACTCTAAGCTATTTATTCCATTCCTAAGTTTCACCTAATAAGTTTCGATTTATATTATATGATATGTATTATATATATTTTTTTTCTTTTTTCTAGATTCTTAATAAAGAAGTGTGAAGAATCGTTTGGAATATCATCTGCTTAATCAACAAAGAACACAATCTATCCTATAATATTATCTAGCATGATATACTTAATTAATATTGAATTTTTTTTTAATCTATACTTATGTCTATTATTTTATTTACAGCTGACCTAACCTATCTCTATCTTTGTACATTGTTTATAATAAAAATTTTATCTTAACTTTATTTTTGTTCTTCATAATTGTTATGTGATATTAATAAATTTATCTTCCAGTTTATTTTATTATCCTTTTCCTGTCCATTCCATAGCTTTTTCGTTTCCAAGCTTCCTTCCAATCATCATGTTATACTATTTAATTTACTATTCTTTTCCTAACTTTTTTCTGATGTTCTTCTCTTGTTGTTTGTTTCTCATTACACTTCTGAATCTTCTTTCCGTTCTCTATCATATGCTTCTTAATTTTGCAGTCCCATATCTCATTAATTCCTTCCAATAAATCCAATAAAATCTGTGTCTCAAATTCTTCCACCTCATTCATTTCATTTATTATTATTTTGATGAAAGCATTTGTGCATATTATCATTTTATCATCACATTTTATTCTTGGTACATTATAATTGTAAAATTCTCCTAGGCATCCTATATCTCTTACATTTCCTCTCATATTTGCTCCTATATCTTCTACTGTGTCTTTCAATCTTCTGTTCATCTCAAGTACTTCCTTGTGATATTGACTATCCATCGTTTTAATATCGAATTTAACACCTACATCCATATTTCCATTGTATATGATTCCTCCTCCATTTCTTCTCACAGTATCCTCCATTTCTTCTACCGTTTCTTGTAGTTTCCTATTCATCTCTTCTAATTCCCTATTAAATGATCTACCCATGACTTCCGACCTTTTTTCATATGTTCCTGTTTGTTCTTCCAGTCTCATATTTAAATCTTGAAATTTTTTATCCACCTTCTGTATTACTTCTTCATTAGTTTGTCCTTGTACTTTTATATGTTCCACTTCTCTAATTATATTTTCATTTTGTTTGTTGATTTCCATTACAATAGTTCCTGTTAGATTTTCTTCTAAACATCTACCCCATTCTTGAATTTCTTGATCAACATGTTTTTCTATCTCTTCCCGGATTTTGATTCCATTATCTTGAATCTCTGTTCTTAAATTTTTATTTTGCTCGTCAATATTTTGTTGCACCTTATCCATTCTTCTTTGAAATACTTCGTTTTCTTCCCTGATTTTCTGGATTTCTTTAATACTTTCAGATTTCACATCATCAATTTTCTTTTCCAATTTGTCTATGTTCCCACTCATCTGGTCCATTTTTCCATCTATCCTGTTGATATCTCCTCTCATTGTATCTATGTTTCCATTTATTCTCTCCTCCATTCTGATAAATAATTGTTGCATCCTGTCCATCATCTGATCATCTCTATTTGTACTTGTTCTTCCTTGTTTTTCCCTGCTCTCTTGTATCCTCTCTTCTTGTTCTTGTGCTTCCTCATCTCCTGTTGAGTCTTCCTCTGGTACATTTTCTCCAAATTGTCCCTGTTCTAAGTAATGTACTTGGAAATCCCCTCTACCATGTCTTCTTTCCTCTCGTTCCTCTTCCGATCCACTATCCGTACCTACCTGTTTTCCGTCTCTTAACATCATTTTCTTTTCCATCTTATATTTATAATATAGTCAATAAAATTTCTAATATTTGTATACTTTTAATTATTCCCTTAACAAAAAACAACCTACCAAATATTTTAAAATCGCCCCACGTTGGGCGCCATTTATTATTTATAATATTCTAATATTTTTAAAACCTTCTTATCATGAAAAAATCTTAATTTGCCCCACGTTGCGGTGACATTTATTATATGAATTTTTATGTATTTATCAGTTTATAAATAAATATATTTAAACAATATTTATTTTTGAATTTTGTCTATTGCATTATTTTTAATTACTTTATGTTTTTTATTTTTGTCGATGGATTTATATAGTAAATTGGCTAGCTCAGGATATTTTGATTATATTGTTTTACTTTATTGTGTTATTGGAAAACATGAGAACTCTCAACACCCTTTAGATTCTGGCAGATATTATAATATGCGAAATTTGTATTTACTAAATATTATATTATTTTAACTCCTTTGAAAACGCTTTGTATATCTATGCGGAACATACCTATTCGAACCTCTATGATGATTTTCTGGAACTATTTATGTCAATTGTTAAAATAAAAACAAACATATGAAATGAAATTTAGTTTATATATATACGAACTATCATTGAATTGAAAAACACTATCGGTATGAAGAAAAATCAGTTAAAACAAATTATTACTATAAACTAATATACATGAAATGGTTAGAATTTTTAATACATATAAAACAACGAATAGTGAACTTTTGGCCAATTAATAATGTTTGTGAAATTTTTAATGGTATACCATATAAATTGTTTATACACTGACCTGTTTCTATCACTTCAAAGTTTCTGTTGTGCACTCTGCTTCGGATTCATCTCTCTGGAATGAAGCTGGATTCTTGTTGAATATCGTAGGAAAACAAACTTGATAGTTTGTTGTAGGTAAGTCAAGATTTTGGTTTAATTGTTCAGTAAATACAACTTATAATGTTTATTATCTTACTAAATGTCTTTGAAACTAATAATCAATATTCCATTGTGGACTTTTAATAAAATTCAGACATAGCATCCCTTCTCAAAATATGGATTAGCTGCATTTTCCACAAATAATGAATGTTTACAAATATTTTCTTCTAGAAATGTCTCTATTATTATTATTTATCATTTAAATTCAATTTTGCTTTTGATTTCTAAAGATTTCCGCAGAATTTAACAAATTATTAGAAAAATTTTCTTACATGTCCATCTGCTTTTGAACCATCACACCTAATTCATTGTTCCCCAAATCAACAAAACTCTCGTTGCTAGCCTTGTTATTTCCAACAAAAAACTAACAAGTAACTAGATATCATGGTTTAATTTATTTACTGTCTAACATTAATTATAATTATTTTCCTCGTATTTTTATTGTTATTAATTATTTGTGAAAAATTTTAAAATAATTCATTATATCTATTTACATACAATATCATTCCAAAATATGCCTTATTTTTATATCAATAATAATTTTTATCCCACTTTAAATTACAATATCTATGAATTTATAATCATAATCTTCTTAAAATCTTTTATAATGTCTTTCAATTACTCTTTTATATGTAATTCAACAATTATTTTATATAAACTTTGGCTTAACCTTTACTATTGTTATCAATCTTTAAACACTCCTGCTGTTTTGAAAATAATCAATACTTCGAACATAACATATCTCTATGGTTGAAAATATTTCTGCTCTGTTAGTTCTGTGTTACATGACATGAAGTTTTTACTGACACTTCTACATAAGAATCAACAAATGATATAACATGTATTCATATTAGTATCAGTTATATATATTGTTTATCATCGTTTAAATAATAATTTTATGTTCTTTTTCAGATTCTTTTGTTATTCTAGATAGAATATACAATTCATTGTCTATGTTGCTGATAACAATTTGGATTTATAATTTACTAAGAAAATGGGTTAAGGTTTTGTGATTCATAACTATTTACAATCTGAAAATAAAGGTAACAAATTTTAATCTTGCTAATATATTTCTATATTATAAAGGATAATTAATCTCATAGATGTTCGATTTGATATGATACATATTGTTTAGTTATAATTGTCAATATAAATAGTAATTTTATCTGTCTGAAGAAAGTGATTTCTATTTGTTATTCAACAAAGTTACAAATTTCTCATATTTGTGTATCATTCTCTTGAATATTCATTATGATAAGTTCAAAATATATATATATATATATATATATATATATATATATATATATATATATATATATATATGAAATAGTTTGGGGACCTTTGTAGTAGATTAATTACAATTTAAATTTATTAATACGGTAATCTGTATCAAATTTTAACTTGATAATTACTACTAATTACCATAAACACACTATAAGCCATTTTGCGCAACAAGAGATGCAAATTTTGATGGTGAAAAGTCGATAAAGAGACATACATATAAGAAAGATAGTATGTGTAGTATGGGGACATCTAAAAAATTTGGATACAATAAATTCTTCTATCGTTTGCTGCAGTGTCTCGAAGGAGGTTTTTATTGATTTTTCATTAAATACTGATTGTGATTCTATCAATAAAACCTTTTATATGCCGAAGGTAGATAATTTTGTAATATAACATCGGGATATACATGAAATGATAATATGAGGACAGTTCTTATGGGCGTTAGGGTATTCGGTGACAATTCAAAATCATTATAAATATGTCCGAAACAATACATGGAATCAATCGCTGCATTTTCTATAAAAAACGTTCAAATAATCGAATTTCACTAATCTGTATCCACGTCGAAAGCCAAATATTCTAGATCACGCGAAGACATATATATGAAATAGTTTGGGGACCTTCGTAGTAGATAAATAACGATTGAAAATGATTAATCTGGTAATCTTATAAAATTTAAACTTGATAATTTTTCTCATCCACGACCGTTGTATATTGTACCCATTGTACAACTGTTTGCTCGATATTAATAATCCCATTAATCACGGCAGTGATGATTGAATCATTAAACACTGCTGCCCAATGATTCCTTAATTTATCTATAATATATTGTTTTGCTACAAAAAATCGGTTCTCAAAATTCTATCGTGTAAACCACTAATTTTCTAATCAGTTCTGTACATAAAAAAAAATTCAAAAACGTGATTTTTCCTAAACCACATTCGAACCCTGGACCCGCGGTTGGATGGATGCATGTCGTGTATATGTTTCTTAACATACCATGTTCTTCGTAACAATTCATAAATCGAAGTAGCTTTTGAATCATAATCAATTTGACTAAACCTGTCAACAATATTGTTTGTGTGCATAGATGAAAATTACTTTTATTTAACACCACTCGAAACTAGAGAAGCTGCTGAAGTTGCCTCATTAAATTTATTACCGGAAAAGTCAAGGAAAGTATATAATATGGCCTATGAATCATTTTTGAACTAGCAAAAGGAAAGAAATCCACTCCTTTTCCTGAATCGACTTTGTTAGTATACTTTACTAAATTATCCGCAAAATATAAATCTTCAACGCTATGGACCTATTATTCAACGCTTAGAAGTACGATCATCTTACATCGAGGAATAAATTCAGAAGACTATAAAAAATTAAGAGGATTATTAAAACGAAAATCAGAAGGGTTTCAGCCTAAGGAAGCAAAAACTTTTTCTAGCGAAGATATCAATAACTTTTTATCTGAAGCATCTGATGATGAACACCTAGCAACAAATGTGAGATATTAAGTAAATCTTTCACATAGCTCTTTCATTACATTCTGTAATTTACGATTGCTTCAATAATGGGAGTAATCGGTGCATGTAGAAGTAATGAGTTGTATGAAATGAAAATAACGCATTTACAAGATCTTGGATCAGCTATTTTGGTTAATGTGCCAAATACCAAGATAAAAATTTGCTAAAAATTTACTGTTATGGATAACTTTTACAAAATATGCAAGACATATATAAATATTCGACCAAGTCATGTAACCAGTGACACATTCTTTTTAAATTACCAAAATGGTGAATGTACAACTTAGAGAATTGGAATAAACAAATTTACAAAAATGGGAAAGGATAACGCTGCTTTCCTGAAATTACCGAATCCAGAACAGTATTCTGGACACAGTTTCCGCAGATCTTCTGCAACAATACTTGTTAACGCAGGCGGGGATATTACTGCTCTCAAAATACACGGTGGATGGGAGTCCATCACCGTGGCAAAAGGCTACATAGACGACAAAAATAAAACCGATACGACCAACAAAATATCATCTTCAATTCAACCGAACGAATCAATATACATATAATTCAAATGTTTCGACGACAAGTCGCCAAAACATTAGTTTTAATGTTAATTCTATCCCTGCGATTAACCTGACCAATTGTTCAAATATAACAATTATTAATAACTATAAATATATACCATCATCTTGTAATATTATATACGTAATATTTGATAAGCTGAATAAATAGATTTTTGTGTTAATTATTATCAGATATTATACGATTAATATAATTTTCGATTACCATGTACTGCGTATAAATGAAAAATAATATATTGTATGAAGTCTTTTTTATAATAAAATAATAGTGTTTCTAATAATGTAACAAAATTTTCCAACAAATAAACTTCAACAAAAATATTAAGTAGTCGTGGATAAAGTATAGTATTCTACTCGCGTATAATTAGTTATTATTTTCTCGGTGATTTATGCCACTCGCTGGCGTTCCTGGCAGTAAACTTCACCTCGTGAATAATAACCTTCATTATACGCTCGTTAAATAATATATTATTAATTACTGTAAACCCTGTATATTCTATTATGAACAACAAGAGATGCAAATTTTGATGACGATAAAAAAATTCTGGAAGTCGACAAAGATACATACAATATAAAACTGATAGTTCAAGGACGCGTTGTTATACGTTAGTAGGAGTACATCTACAAATTTTCAATATACAATAAATGCATCTATCGTTTGTTGCGGTGTCTCAAAGGAGGTATTTTTTCGGTTTTTCATTGAACGCAAATAGTGAATTTATCGATAAAACCTTCTATATACCCTGATGAAATAGTTTGAGGCCGTTTGATGTAGATAAATAACGATTGGAAATCATTAATTTGTTATTTTAAATCCAATTGAAACTTCATAATTATTGTTAATTACTATAAACAGTCTATATTCTATTTTAAGTAACAATTGATGCAATAATTGCTATTAAAAAAATTCTGACAGTCGACAATGAAACATATATATATATATATATATATATATATATATATATATATATATATATATATATGTATATATATATATATATATATATATATATATATATATATATATATATATATATATATATATATATTTGAAAATATCACGGGGATTGCAGCCTAAATAATATTTATATTCTTGTTATACAAAACCGAGCGCTTTCGAAAGACTATTTCTTTCTTTTTCAAGGTTGCATGTTAGAATTATAAGAAATCAAAGATTACATAGTAATCACATCCGACTTAAGTTAGAGCTAAAATCAATGCCTCAACATTGAATTAAAATGCAATAGGAAACCAAAAAATTGAAAAAGTGAACAAGTAAAAAATTGAAAAAATTTAAACATTGAAAAATTGACAAATTGCAAAATTGCACTTTGCAATTTTCTAACTACCCTGGTATGTTTGACATATAATAAAACAAACTCGTTTGAAGAGAATACGACTGAAAGCAGGTATGGTAAAGTAAAAAACATTACTGTCTATCCAAAAACTAGATACACTTGAAACAACCGAATCAGTTTCAAATATTCTCTGTCAAAATGTAGTAGTGGTGAAGTTAAAAAAACCAAAATGTGTTTCCTTCAGGAGGGATTTTAGCTAAGTATTAATTTTATGTTGTAAATTAAAACTCAATTTTGCAATTTGTCAATTTTTCAATGTTTCAATTTTTTCAATTTTTTACTTGTTCACTTTTTCAATTTTTTGGTTTCCTATTGCATTTTAATTCAATGTTGAGGCATTGATTTTAGCTCTAACTTAAGTCGGATGTGATTACTATGTATCCTGTTTTCTTTGATTTCTTATAATTCTAACAAGCAACCTTGAAAAAGAAAGAAATAGTCTTTCGAAAGCGCTCGGTTTTGTATAACAAGAATTTAAATATTACTTAGGCTGCAATCCCCGTGATATTTTCAATTTTGTTTGTTAATAGTTCAGCCGTGATTACTTGTCTCTCTCTCTCTCTATATATATATATATATATATATATATATATATATATATATATGATGAAAGAATAACATCTATTCATTGGTTATTTGTCCATTTCCAGGGTCGGAAGGTTCAGACAGGAGAGCTATAGACGCCTCCGTGTCTCTGTTGTTTGTTGTCCCGAAAACACGGGATCTTCTATCTGAAGGCACTAATGTGCGTTTGATATCTTGTTGAAATCCGTTGTTTGTGTTTTCTCATGTTTTAATTAACATCCTGGCTCTCAAGTTGTATAGTACACCCTTTCTTGGTTATACCGTGCTGATGACGGCGAATGAACCAGAAACATGCATGTCTACGATTACCACTAATTCTCTGTTACCTCTTTGCGTGATATACCCGTTCATTTCTGTTCTTGCCTTATATATATATATATATATATATATATATATATATATATATATATATATATATATATATATATATATTATAGCATTTAATATTATAAATGTTATAATAATGATATTATTAATTGAATATTTGAATAGCCCACTACGTTGGGACGAAATTATTACGATGAATTTTTATGTATGTATAGAGTATGAGATTCTTCTGTTATCTGGGTTCTTACGGTTGTGAATAAATTCAGTTGATAAATAAATAAAGAAACATTTTACTTGAAAACAATATTTTAATTTTATTTATAAAAATTTTATGCGACGCCCATGTATGAGTCAAATGAAATTATTGATTTTATTATTATGTGTGGCGTTCTGTGCGCATGCTCAAGAACATGAGGTGACGATGCGCTAGAGTAAACATTTGATAGACGCGTCGGGTCTGTTCAGTTTCACAGCGAGCTTCTATGCTGTGTCATAGAATATGTTTCAAATTATATACAAGTTAAAAGAATTTATGCTGAGATTTATACATACAGAAATACAAATAATATGGTACAAGAAATAATTATGAAATTTATATACATATAGTTTAAATGTTACATAAAAGAGTTGTATGTATCTTTCTTAAGTTTCTTAATTGAGAAATGCGTAAGTATTAAATTTTATTTCTTTAGATTGGCCATTTATCATTTAGAATTATTTAATAATATAGCTATATTGAGTCTTTAATTTTAATTCTTTTTCAGATCGATCATTATTTCAAAGTTTATTTTACTCATGAGATTTTAAAGAAAACATTTGATTGACGTTAATAATTTTTTTATAACTCTTGTTGTACAACAATACACTGACCTTGTGTTCAGGAACCAGGATCTGCCTCTCGAAACTTCTGGATAGCAGCTTCCGAATTTTACAGTTGAATAAATATGTGAAAATATGATTTTCACTCTGGAAAATCAGCTACAATCATTGGGTAAGTACATGTGCATGTTTTATCGATAGTTTGCTATGTTTTTATCCTCATTTTGAGAATAATTTCTTAAATTTCTGGAGAACTTCGAAACCCAACCTTCTAGAAACGAAACCAAGCCACCGACTCTTTTTCTTCAACTTTATTCAACAATCAGTCTTTTGTTTAATTCAGCTCACTATATTCAAAAATGTTTGTTACACTTGTTGTTGTTTGAAAGTTCCTTCTGTCATGTCACATAAACCAATCACCGTTTTCTTTTTTAACGCACTCAAAATTATGATTTCACTTTACATTCTAATATCTTTACCTACATACAAAAATTAGTCTCACTAAAAGTTGTTTATTCAATATTGAAGTTCATCTAGTTATTATGGGACGAATAGTTTTTCTTAGGCGATATACAATAGTCTTTAATATCAATGTTCAGTTCAATTTTCTTATTATAATTAGCAATTGTGTTTAGCCATCAACATAAATTATTTTAAAACATTTATTAATATCCCTTAATCTAATTATTTATGTTCATTATATTCAATTAAACACATTAATTAATTTCTATTCATTTCATCTATGAAATCACTCTACTTTCAACGTTTGTCGCTGATACATATTGACATCTATATTTTGTCGCTAGCGTATGTCGCTAAGCGTATTGGTATTACAGCGTTAAATATTCTAACCCATATGTTTATAGTAAAAATGCGTTATAATATTGAACAATATCCTTTTTATTTCGAATATTTATTAATTCATGTTTCTTTTCTAGATTATATGTTTTTTCTGACATGAGGTATTTAATACGATGGACGATATTTACTCTATGGCTTTTGGACATATGATCAAGGTAATGTTTCTTTTGTCAATTCTATGTGAGTCTTCTCAAATTATTAATTATATACATAAGTTGTATTACTTTTTTAGTTAATATGAGCAATTTTAATATCTCGTATTTATGATTCTAATAAAATATAGTCTAATGTTTTAATTTCTAATCAGTTTCCAACTAATCTGTTTTACACCAGTGTTTCTATCTTTATTTATACGTTATACCAAGCCCTGAATTTTTTATAAAATCATTCTAATTATTGTTTACAATGATCTAGAATGTTTTATTATAAAATTCATTCAATAGTACTTAACTTTTTCTTATTTTGTAATAATCTATTATCATTTAATCTACTTCATTATATTCTATCTTTGTGAAAATCAATCATTAATTTGTTATTATACCTAATTAATCTATTTCTAATTCTTTACCTATCTTACACCTTATTCCTACAAGTAATTAATTCCCTGTTTCAACTTGAAAATATTTCATTCTAATTATAACTAATTCTTTGCAGATTAAACTTATTGAACTTCATTGAATTCAGGATGGAATCGATACAATTGGTCCACATTGAAAATTCCTCTAACATTGCCAGTTACAGGATGTACGAGTTTATAACTATTTATGCCGTTAGATGTTACTACTTTATATGGACCTTCGTAAGGTAATTGTAATTTTGCACAAATATTACGCTTATGATTAGGAATTCTAAGTGCTTTAATTATTACTAATTCTCCTTCCTTAAAAGTAGTTCTCTTCTTAATTCTCTTGCTTCGTTTTCTTATGTATTTTTCAGCATACTTGGAAATTCTTTCCCTCGTTTCCTTGATTATCTGTTCATATTTCTCTACATTTTCTGATATCCATGGTCTTTCAGGTACTATGTTTTTCATAATTAATATGGGTGATCTTCCAGTTACTTCGTGTGGTACATTATTTAAACAGAATTCTATATTCTTCAAATTCCTTTCCCAGTTTCGTTGTTGATCGTGAACCAATAATCTCAGACATTTGATGACTTCTCTTATGTATCTCTCCGTTTGATTAGCACATGGATGTCTAATACTTGTAAAGAGAGGCTTTACGTTTGACTTTCTTAACCATGCTTTAAAGTTTTCGTTACTGAAATAAGTAGCATTATCCATTAAACAGTTTTCCGGTATGCCCACTTCTAGAAAGTAGCTTGTCAGGCATCTCTTTACCGTCTTTTTATTTGTTCGTTGACATGGATATAAGGTTACATATTTTGAAAAAGCATCCAAGACTACAAATATGTTTTGATTACCTTCTTCACTGGGTATTATGTTTGAAATGAAATCTACCGTTATGACTTCAAGAGGACGTTTCGTTACTAATGATTTTGGCATATTTTCGTTGTGATGATTTTTTTCTTTTCCAAGTTGACAAAGTTCACATCTAGTAACTATGCTTTTTGTGATAGGTAGATCTTTCTTTGCAATGTAGTTTTCCCTAAAAATATTGTGTAATTTTCGTATTCCTACATGATTGTACCGTAAATGTAATTCTTTGATTATTTTTCTTATCAAATGTTCTGTAATTACATATAACTCCTTTTGCTTGATAATTTTGAAGATTATATTGTCCTTTGCTTGGCAATTATGTTTTTCTTTATCTGTCAAATTTCTCTGGTCTTCCATGATTGCATATATTGAAAATACACCTAATTCCTCCTTCATTAAGTTCACTCCTACGTATTTGTTTCTTTGTATTTTGCTTTCCCCATCCATTCTCGTCAAAGCGTCTGGAATTATATTTTTGGCACCAGGTATATATTTAATATCGAATGAATATTCCTGTAGAAGCAAAGCCCATCTGTGTATCCTATTGTTTCCATATTTGTTCTTTAAAATAGTTGTGAGAGATTGGTTGTCCGTCTCAATAGTAAATCTGTTACCTAATAAAAAAAATCTCAATTTGTTCACACAAAATAATATGCTAGCTAACTCCATCCCGCTAACGCTATAGTTTTTCTCAGCCTTTTTCGTAATTCTTGACACAAATGAAATGGGAACTTCTCCGTGCTCGTGTTGTTGTACCAAACTTCCGGCAAATCTATTTTGTGAAGCATCTGTTCTCAATATGAATGTCTTCGTGTAATCTGGATGATATAATTTCACGTTCTCTGTGAACTCCTCCTTAATTTTATTGAAAGCCACTTCTCTTTCATGAGTCCATTTCCATCTCACATTTTTCCTTAGTAGTTCTATAAGTGGTATTTCCTTTTCCGTTAAATCTGGCACTAATCTCTTGAAGTAGTGTAATACACCAAGGAAGCCTCGTAGCGTTTTAAGATTAGTAGGTCTTTTATATTCTTTTATAATTTTTATCCTATCTGGATCCATGCTTACTCCATCTTTGTCAATTTTATATCCAAGATATACTACTTCTTCCTTGTAGAATTGGTATTTTTTTATGTTTAATTTCAAACCAGCTTCATCCAAAGCTTTTAAAATTATCTCTATGTGCTTGATATGCTCCTCCTCTTCTTCGGAATATATTAAGATATCGTCTATATAGTGTAGTGTGAATTTTTCATACTGATTCAAAATTTTATGAAGAGCTTTCAGTAGAGCTGACGTAGCCGATTGTGTTCCAAATGGTACTACTTTAAATCTATATACTACTCCATCTACCATGAAACCTGTATAATCTCTGCTATTCTCATCCAGTGGTATCAACCAAAAACTGTGTTTCAGGTCCAGTTTTGTAAAAATTTTAGTTTTTGAAATTCGGCCAAGTATCGCTTCAATATTTAATGGTGCCTCAAATTCTGGTATACAATGTTTATTTAAGTTTCTTGCATCTAGACAGATTCTCATGTCTCCATCCTTTTTTTGTACAATAACAATGGGGTTTATATATGAAGTATTGCTATATTCTATAATTTCGTCTTCCATCAGTTTTTTTATCGCATCTTGCATTTTATCCTTATATTTGTATGGAATTGGGTAACTTTTTGCTCTGAACGTTTCCATATCCTTCACCTTCAAACTGTGCATAAAATATTTAGCAACTCTTGCCTCTCCATTGAATAAACCTTCATATTTTCTCAACAATTTCCGTACTTCTTCCTTTCTTCCTCTTCCACAATCCAAATGTACTTCATTACATATCCCATCTTCATAATTATCACAACCCATATTATATTTTAAATAATTATTAATATCATTTTTTTCATATTCTCCATTCCATATTCCATCTTCACAATTATTATATTTCATATTATTTTCAATACAATTATCAATATTCTATTCATCATCTAAAACTATTTCTTCATCTCTTCTTTCTTCAAATTCATTTTTCTTATCATAACAATCATTATTCATTTCCATTTCTCCTACTTCTAGCCTGCTAACTTTTTCTTCTGCAATCTTCATAATTTTCTTGTTCGTTATTTGTTCTCTGTTTCCATTAAATTTCATTCCAATTCCATTGACGCCTATCGTTCTTGTTTCATAATTGATGTCTATCTTATGTTTTAGTAATTCGTCTGAACCCAACAATATATCGTACTCCATACCTTGTATAACCAGTAATTGTACTTCCAAATGAATATTTTGTAATTGTAGTTTTACAATAATAGATTTGTTAACCTCGCTAAACCTTTTTGCATTTAGACCTATTAAATTTACCTTTGGCACTTTCATAATATATTTTTGCAAGTTTAATTTATTTACAATACTTTCTGTGATTAATGATGTTTCTGAACCTGTATCAATTAAAATATTTACATTTAAATGTGACAATTTTCCCGTAATAGATACTAATAAATTGTTTTCTATATTTTCTAGGCAATCTATGTCTTTGAGGAATTCTCTAGGATGGACATAACTATACCGATTGCGTGCTACACCATCCTTCAATGAAAATTCTGATTAGTGGCATTTTGTACACCACCATCAGTAGTCGTTGTTATGAGAGAATGAATATTGTTTGACGACTCATGTAGTTCAACTCGATTGTTTGGAGAGTTTGCCCTGTCCTGACTGCTTACTCTCCTCTGGAAGTTGACCCGTCTATTTTGGCCGTCATCATTCCTTCGATTTAAATTGCCATCAGAGTTCCTCCTTGTAAAGTTGTTGTTCTGATGATTATTATTGTTTGAATCCCTATTATTGTTATAACCATTGTTATTGTTATTTAAATTATTATTATTATTATTGTAGTTATGGTATCTTCTATTATTATAATTATTGTTCACATTGTTAAAATCATTTCTTTCCCTTCCTTGATTGTTATAATTGTAATTATTTGCTGGATAATTCCTGTATCTTGTAGTATTCGTCGTTCTATTATTTGTATTACTATTTAAACTTCTATTATTATCGTTATTGTATTCGTAGTGGGTATTGTTTGAATTATTTCCAGTATTTCCTCTGTTAGCATGTTCTATGTTTCGGTTGTAATTTGTATTATTTCTATACTCGTTTTGTTTGTTTCTATTACTCGTTAGGTTTCTTTTTATCCTCATCAGGTAATTGGATAGTTGTTCAAACGTCCTGATGTTTTGTATAGCTATTGTTTCAGCTATCTGTGACTTGAAATGCCTGGATAGGAACATGATTATTTCTTCTTCTTTAATTACAGGTTCTAAGTGTTGCGCTTGAGAATAGAGTAGCAACGAGTAGAGATACATGGTATTCCCTCTATTCTCATCATATCGTCCAAAATATAGTCTCTCTCTAACCTCTCCTTGTGTGATTTCACCCCAATATAATTTGAGAAACGCTGTTTCAAATTCCTTATAGTTGTTGAAGTCTATCTCATTACTTGTGAACCACAATAGAGCTTGTCCAGTAAGGTGTTTTCTCAATATTTCCCTTGTATCTTCGAAATTTCTTATATGTTTTATCTTATTTGTTAATATTCTCAAAAATATTTTTGGATGTATCTTCCTGATGTTACCATCAAATTTGATATTCTCCTCGTTCCCACCTTGATATGCGTAAGTGATCATTCCTTGTTCACCTTTTAATTGAGTTTTCATTTGTTCCAATTCATTTTTCACATCTCTTTTAATCTCGTTTCTTGTTTTCACTATGTCCTTTTCGGTTTCTTCTCTTACTTCATGTATTTCCTCTTTCACATCACTTCTGATGGATTCGATGTCCTTCCCATGTTTGATTATGCTCCTTCTCACATCTTCTATATCCTTCTTTCCGGATTTTTCTATTATTTCAACAGCTCTGGTAATATTTACTTCCGTGACCTTCTTCGTTTTCTCTATTAGACTTCGTTCCAAGTTTTCGAATTTTTCTTCTTGGTTTTCTAAACTTTTTTCCATCTCGTCTTGCTTTCTTCTGATCTCGGCTACCTTTTCGTCTTGTTTCCGTAATTTTAGTTCCAGTGAGTTATTCATTCTTTCAATTTTTTGATTTTGTTCGTCCATCTTCTCTCTAATTATTTCTTTCAAATATTCTTTCTGTTCTTCTATTTTTACCATCATTTTCTTACTATCTTCCTGTTGTTCTTCTATTTTTTCCATCATTTTCTTACTTTGTTCTTCCATCATTTTCTTGCTATCTTCCTGTTGTTCTTTTAATAAGTATTTTATGCTCTGTAGAAGTTGGTTTTCACTGTCTCCCTTACTTGTTTCTCCCTCATGTATTCTTCTCGGTTCTTCAATTTTTTGTTTTTCCTCAGCTTGTGTGATATTCTCCTCACTTGGCTTCATGTTTTCTCTTGATTCCGTTACATTTTCTAATTCTCCAATTATTTCTTCATCCCGATCTTCATTATTTTCTTCTTAATTGAAACAGTATGTTTCTGGATCCTTTCCCTCTTTAATTACAGCCTCCTGTAGCCTTCTAACGAGCGCCTGTTTGGTTCCCGTTTTGTCCAATCCTCTGTTTTCCAAAATTTCCTTCAACTCCGTTGTTTTTAATTCTTTTATTGTTTTGTTTGACTCCATTGTTCAGAATTTTTATTTGTAATAGACAAAACAGTGCAAAACTCCAAACAAATTTTCCCCGAAATTATTACTGATTTTAAAGTTAAATCGTCACAAAAATTGGTCAAATTTATTTTTGTTTTATGAACAATTAATTATTTACTGAATTTATTCAACGCCCCACGTTGGGCGCCATTTATTTATAGCATTTAATATTATAAATGTTATAATAATGATATTATTAATTGAATATTTGAATAGCCCACTACGTTGGGACGAAATTATTATGATGAATTTTTATGTATGTATAGAGTATGAGATTCTTCTGTTATCTGGGTTCTTACGGTTGTGAATAAATTCAGTTGATAAATAAATAAAGAAACATTTTACTTGAAAACAATATTTTAATTTTATTTATAAAAATTTTATGCGACGCCCATGTATGAGTCAAATGAAATTATTGATTTTATTATTATGTGTGGCGTTCTGTGCGCATGCTCAAGAACATGAGGTGACGATGCGCTAGAGTAAACATTTGATAGACGCGTCGGGTCTGTTCAGTTTCACAGCGAGCTTCTATGCTGTGTCATAGAATATGTTTCAAATTATATACAAGTTAAAAGAATTTATGCTGAGATTTATACATACATAAATACAAATAATATGGTACAAGAAATAATTATGAAATTTATATACATATAGTTTAAATGTTACATAAAAGAGTTGGATGTATCTTTCTTAAGTTTCTTAATTGAGAAATGCGTAAGTATTAAATTTTATTTCTTTAGATTGGCCATTTATCATTTAGAATTATTTAATAATATAGCTATATTGAGTCTTTAATTTTAATTCTTTTTCAGATCGATCATTATTTCAAAGTTTATTTTACTCATGAGATTTTAAAGAAAACATTTGACTGACGTTAATAATTTTTTTATAACTCTTGTTGTACAACAATACACTGACCTTGTGATCAGGAACCAGGATCTGCCTCTCGAAACTTCTGGATAGCAGCTTCCGAATTTTACAGTTGAATAAATATAAGAAAATATGATTTTCACTCTGGAAAATCAGCTACAATCATTGGGTAAGTACATGTGCATGTTTTATCGATAGTTTGCTATGTTTTTATCCTCATTTTGAGAATAATTTCTTAAATTTCTAGAGAACTTCAAAACCCAACCTTCTAGAAACGAAACCAAGCCACCGACTCTTTTTCTTCAATTTTTTTCAACAATCAACAATCAGTCTTTTGTTTAATTCAGCTCACTATATTCAAAAATGTTTGTTACACTTGTTGTTGTTTGAAAGTTCCTTCTGTCATGTCACATAAACCAATCACCGTTTTCTCTTTTAACGCACTCAAAATTATGATTTCACTTTACATTCTAATATCTTTACCTACATACAAAAATTAGTCTCACTAAAAATTGTTTATTCAATATTGAAGTTCATCTTGTTATTATGGGACGAATAGTTTTTCTTAGGCGATATACAATAGTCTTTAATATCAATGTTCAGTTCAATTTTCTTATTATAATTAGCAATTGTGTTTAGCCATCAACATAAATTCTTTTAAAACATTTATTAATATCCCTTAATCTAATTATTTATGTTCATTATATTCAATTAAACACATTAATTAATTTCTATTCATTTCATCTATGAAATCACTCTACTTTCAACGTTTGTCGCTAGCGTATGTCGCTAAGCGTATTGGTATTACAGCGTTAAATATTGTAACCCATATGTTTATAGTAAAAAAGCGTCATAATATTGATTAATATCCTTTTTATTTCGAATATTTATTAATTCATGTTTCTTTTCTAGATTATATGTTCATCGTTTTTTCTGACATGAGGTATTTAATACGATGGACGATATTTACTCTATGGCTTTTGGACATATGATCAAGGTAATGTTTCTTTTGTCAATTATATGTGAGTCTTCTCAAATTATTAATTATATACATAAGTTGTATTACTTTTTTAGTTAATATGAGCAATTTTATTGTCTCGTATTTATGATTCTAATGAAATATAGTCTAATGTTTTAATTTCTAATCAGTTTCCAACTAATCTGTTTCACACCAGTGTTTCTATCTTCATTTATACGTTATAATATATATATATATATATATATATATATATATATATATATATATACATTTGTAAGATGGTACTTTGAGGGTCCAATTTTGCCGAAGATTTTCCGATGTTTATATATATATATATATATATATATATATATATATATATATATATATATATATATATATAAATATATATATATTTATATTTCTAAGGACAATTTGTATTGGCGAACCATCCCACCAGGTGGCGCTGCAGCATATCAACTTCTATTATTGCTTAAGCGATCACTATGAAAATTGATATCCAACTATATTTGAACACGTAGAATGTGAATAGTTTATTTATAGTTGTAAAGTGAATAATTTTTAAACAATAGTAGTTTGTACAACAAGTGAGCACGAACCAAGAGGCGAGCATACGAGTTGTACACACCATGTATATTAATGAAAGAAAAGCTAACATATAGGTATTTTATTTAAACTTTGAACAGAAAGAATTTAAAAAAAAATATGTATAATATAGAAATATCAGTTAAACATAGGCATATTGAATAATGGAATTTGAACAATTTTGAGTATGGTGTATCTTTTTTTGATAATAAATTTCAACCAATTGTAATATTATTGTCTGTCAACGATATTCACTTTAAAGGTTAGATTGTAAAAAAAAAATAGAATCACATTTCCGTGAGGGGGAGTGCCTTAGCGTGTAATTCTACCACTCTGAATAATTATTACTTTTCCAACGAATATCAAGGAAATTGTGAACAGTCCTACTTTGCGTATACAAAAAAGTGTTATATGCGAGTTTTGAATAGTAGTTGTAGAAAAACGTTTAATATAAATATTTTCTGTTACTTAATCTGTTATATAAAATGAACATTTAGTTATTTATTGGAAATACCCATAAATCTCAATTTATTTATTATTAAAATATATCTTGAGAGTGCTTATTTGCAGTGCTGGAAAGTATAAAGTATACATTTTAAATCAAGTATATATTCAAGAATCGAAGAAATCTGATACTTATTCAATTTATTGTCATAAATTTATAATAAAAACAGTATGTTTGGGTCTACCAATCGGTACCGATTTATAAAGTAATTTGTAAGTTTCACCAAAACAAATAGCGTTTGTGACTGAATAGTAATCCGTTAGTAATTTTAATAATCGCAAATAGTAAGTTTAATATTTAAGCACAAAAGTATACCTATTATTGCTTAGTTAATAAATATGTATATAAAATACCTTCAAACATTGAATAATAACATCAATAATAGGAACAAATAGAATTTCTGACAGATATTAGTGATTAGTAGCTTCGAATAACAAACAGTGACCAATGTTTGGCAGGACAAAGTCTGCCGGGTTAAGCTAGTTGATTATTATTTTTATCCTTCTTTTGAATATTTTATTCATCATTTTTGTAAGATAAGTATTTCTTCAATAAATTTTCTGCTTTTTTCGTAGTTTTCTAAGTTCACAGTTTGATAGTGGCACAGCCATATCAGAGCCTGAGTTTGAATAATAAAAAAGAGTTATGAAGTTTACGGAAAATTTATAATAATATTTTATATATTCCAGTTCCATAAGGAACAATTTAAATTGTCAGTTGCTTCTTCTTTGAATATTAAAACTTGATTTTTACTAATTAAAGACAACATGTCTTGATAATATAATTAAAGGCAAAATGTCTCCATAATATAATTGAAACATCGTTTTTTGATATTGATTTTTTGATAAATGCCGAAACACATATGAAACTTCAACAATATGTTTATGAAAATACACGTTATCAATCACAATAGACCAAAAATCAATGACGTTTATTCATCACAATATAAAAAAGTCTACAGAGTGAGAATCTGAAATTCGTTTAGGTCTACTCAATTGGGATATTTTCGCTGTGCCTACAAAATGTTCTTACCTTCCCCATAAATGGAATTCTCTCTTTCTACTGGCAGCCAAATCGGAAATAGGTCATCATCTACGTAATTCACATATTCTTGAAAGTCCAAATTCTCTATGTAAGGGCATTTTGGTGGATAACTTGAATTGAATGCAAATATACAAGTATCATTCTTGCTAGTTGACAAATCCGGACAAGAATTTCTAATTACGTGTTGGTACGATTCACACGCGGGGCTAATTTCCCATATTTGGTTCTCCATGCAGCATCTCCTTAATATTTCTCGGTTTGTATTGAGGCAAATAGGCTCCGACGAAGCACATTCATTTTCCATTGTTCTTGGCCATGTTATATATTCCTGTATTTCTAGAGGACACTCCTTCAAACAAACAAAAAATTATTGGAAATAGTTTTTCAGTGAGGTAAGGGATGACAATTAAATAGAGATCATTTGAGAAACAGTGGTCTATTATTCATCTTAGATATTCTAATCCTTTGGTATTTTCCGGATAAAATCTAGGCATCTCGACAATTTCCCAAGTTTAAGTAACAAGCAAAGATTTAGGTAACCCAGAGTGAACTGAAAAATAAATCAAGTACAAATGGTATTGTGACATGTACATGACATTTTTGGAAACGCATATTCAAACCGAATTCCAACGAGTACAGTAAATAACACGGTACCACGAGTAGGTACATTAACAAGGAAAAATTACCAAATTAACTCATTCTGCAACGAATACTTAGAAGATGTAGAGGAATACCCAGTTGCAGATTGAATTATCTCCAGCTCCATCAATATATATATATATATATATATATATATATATATATAAATTATTGATTTTCTTGACCACTTAAGTTATATTTTGGTTAATTTCTTGGATTAAAGGCCAAACATACTTAAAAAACATTAATAACGTCGTACGTTTCGACTTATGAAGTCATCTTCTGGTTAATAAAATAATCTAACATTATTACATGTATAAGTTAAAATTATGTCAATATTTACAAAATCAAATTACACAAAAACAATATAAATTATTACCCTTCTTTCATTATTTTAGATATCACATGAAAGACATAAAACATTTTCTGGACAGGTACATATTTATCACTTATAGCTTGGACATTGAACTTAATACGAATTGGTTTCTCTATAGATTAGTTGTTATTTTTTTTTCATAATAAATGTTTTTCCTTTTTATACTTTATCGTTAGTACGGACCAATTATTATTTTTATGTTGTTGAATTATAATTATAATTATAGCAAAGTGCAAGAGATCAGAGCCAATATCATCCTCTCAAAACACCATCATAGATGTTTTTCAAATTACTAATATAACTTCTATTATTCATGCTATTAGGATCTTTCTTGATGTCGATCATTTCTAAAAACGTTCTAACTTTTTCATTTTTTTCCTTGGCCAATATTTCCACAGCATTATCAAATCATGGCAAAAATACTGGACATAGTTTTAACTTTAACGATGTGAAAATATTGGCCAAGGAAAAAAATGAAAAAGTTAGAAAGTTTTTAGAAATGATCAACATTAAGAAAGATCCTTATATCATAAATAATAGAAGTGATATTAGTGATTTAAACATAATCTATGATGGTTTTTTGAGAGAATGATCTCTTGCACTTTGCTATAAAATTTAACAACATTAAAATAATATTTTGTCCGTAATAACGATAAAGTAAAAAAAGAAAAAATATTCATTATGATAAAAAAAAAATAACAACTAATCTATAGAGAAACCAAAATATGTACCTGTCCAGAACATGTTTTATGTCTTTTATGTGATATATATATATATATATATATATATATATATATATATATATATATATATATATATATATAGGTGGGGATAACGGGGATTTCAGTCCAAGGAATCAACGCCAAGATCTTTTATTTACAAAATGCCGCCAAGCTTTCGTGTCCTTTTGACACTTCTTCAGGGCACTATAATACATATACAAATATAAATATGATTTAAAAATAGAGAAATAAATATAAGTACTTACATGTAAAATATTTTAAGTAAATTCAATATAAATAATCATTAAAAAATTTGTAAATGTAAAAATAAATATAATTATAATGTACTTGATGTCATATTTCACATAAGACAAATCAATACATAATTTGTTTGTTCGTTACTTAGTTATTTTAATTTTTTTAGGTTACTTTATAATTATTTAATGAAGTTTGAATTTGAGGTTAGATTATAACCTTATAAAATGACTTTGACAGATAATTTGTTTTTGACGTTAATAGAAAAGGAAATAAGGTTAGATTATAACCTGTGAAAATGACTTTGACAAATAATTTCTTATATTTTGACTTTAATAGAAGTGAATTTAATTTTTATGAAATAATCATATAAATAATGAAAAATTATCTATTTTGTTCAATATTCAAAAGGTAGCTATAAATATTACTAAGATTTTCAATGTCACTTTTCTTATTCATACTATTATTTGCCTTGTTGATTTCAACCATTTCAAGAAAATATCTTTTAGACATATTTTGTTCAGTATGTAGAACTTTAGCTTCATTAAATAACATTTTATGGCCTGTTTCGATGGAATGCTGTGTTAATGCACATGATTTTTTGTTAAGTTTTATATCACTTTTATGAGATGTGATGCGATTAGTCAAATTTCTAGAGCTGGTACCGATGTAGTTAAGATCACAGTTATTGCATTTTATTTCATAGACTACATTTGATTTTTTTAAGTCAGGTGTAGAATCTTTCAATTTACTATTTAAATTTCCAATCGTTTTTATATTTTTCTGTGTTATCTTTATATTAGTTTCATTTTTGAAAAGTTTTATTATGTTCTTTGATAAATTGTAAATTGAAAGATTCTACACCTGACTTAAAAAAATCAAATGTAGTCTATGAAATAAAATGCAATAACTGTGATCTTAACTACATCGGTACCAGCTCTAGAAATTTGACTAATCGCATCACATCTCATAAAAGTGATATAAAACTTAACAAAAAATCATGTGCATTAACACAGCATTCCATCGAAACAGGCCATAAAATGTTATTTAATGAAGCTAAAGTTCTACATACTGAACAAAATATGTCTAAAAGATATTTTCTTGAAATGGTTGAAATCAACAAGGCAAATAATAGTATGAATAAGAAAAGTGACATTGAAAATCTTAGTAATATTTATAGCTACCTTTTGAATATTGAACAAAATAGATAATTTTTCATTATTTATATGATTATTTCATAAAAATTAAATTCACTTCTATTAAAGTCAAAATATAAGAAATTATTTGTCAAAGTCATTTTCACAGGTTATAATCTAACCTTATTTCCTTTTCTATTAACGTCAAAAACAAATTATCTGTCAAAGTCATTTTATAAGGTTATAATCTAACCTCAAATTCAAACTTCATTAAATAATTATAAAGTAACCTAAAAAAATTAAAATAACTAAGTAACGAACAAACAAATTATGTATTGATTTGTCTTATGTGAAATATGACATCAAGTACATTATAATTATATTTATTTTTACATTTACAAATTTTTTAATGATTATTTATATTGAATTTACTTAAAATATTTTACATGTAAGTACTTATATTTATTTCTCTATTTTTAAATCATATTTATATTTGTATATGTATTATAGTGCCCTGAAGAAGTGTCAAAAGGACACGAAAGCTTGGCGGCATTTTGTAAATAAAAGATCTTGGCGTTGATTCCTTGGACTGAAATCCCCGTTATCCCCACCTATACAGCATTTTTCAGTCGTTATATAAAAAAAAATTTTTATATATATATATATATATATATATATATATATATATATATATATATATATATATATTATTGTGTATTATTATAAATAATGCCTCTACGTTGGGAGCTATTTTATTATATATTTTCAATTAATTTTATTATATATTATTAATAATGATTGTATGGGCGCCAGAATTGGTTCGCTTTCTGCGAATTCCCAATTCAAAGATACTACACAAGTTAGGAAATATTATGAATTTGTTTAACTTTTAACATTGTATCTCAGGGATGAGATTCGGCACTTGGCGATTGTCAGCAACAGGAAACTGTAGGTAAGATATCAAAGAAACGCAAAACGGACATAGACAAATGATTTTAATTGAACATATTTATGTAAATAACGAAATTATTATGAGTTAAAAGTTTATAATTCATATTAAATTCAATAGAATATTATTGACGAAATCATCGCACAGAAACGTTTTTAATAAATTATTAATATTATTGAATTCCAACGTATCAAGTAAGTTTCGCTTGATTACTTATTTTACTAAAAGTTCTGAATGCATTCACAACGACTCAACCTCTACCCTCGCTATTGTTAACCTTGGCGTCGTGTGTTGTGGTACTCTGTGATGATTATTATTTAGTTTTCAAAATGAAGGAGAAAGCAAAGTGTTTGGGATGTATCATGATAATTTAATGTAAGAATTTGGTGAGTATTAATTTTTTTAATATGTGTTTAGTGTTCTGTGTCCGATATTTAGTAGAGATTGAATATCTAATACTAATATTTTTACTAATTAATAGATATCAAACAATATAACCTAACATATAAATATATCAAAATGTTTTATAGGAGAAATACACTATATACATGAGTAATAGAGTTTATGGTTGGTTCTTCTTGACCCTGAATGTGGTGCATCGGAGAAAAAACGATCGCCTATGATCGAATAAGCGAAATTCAGATGTGGAAAATGATGTGGTGTGAATTATTCATCAGTAGAAATATCTTATCCACAACAAGATATGTGAATAGTTATCGAAGATTATATTCATAAAGGTAATTGTTCATCTTACCATATCTAGATGCTATCACCAATTTTACACTTATTTATTTATATACGAGTGATAAATTTTTGTTAGTTTATTGTTCAAAACTTCACTAAACACTTTGGTTAACTTTTTACTTAATATGTCTTAAATTATTATAGTTTTTATAGAAATTTGGAGGAAATAAATTCAACACGTCCTCCATTTATCAAATTTACACCGCGTCTCTCCGAAATACTCTATTCGAACTAATAACAGAACGTTATTTCGCGTTGATATTTGACCTTGAAGTTTTATACAAATAATTGAATAGTTTATGCAATATACAGGGTTTCTGAAAGTGTCTACAAAATATTAAATTATAATAATTGAATTTTATTTCAAAATTCATGTGATACCATATACAGTGATGATCATAGTTATGTATAAAATTTATGTTTGACGTAATTTACTTGTTACTATTGTATTTTCAATATCTTGAAATATACTTTAAAGAAAAATAGTTACAAAATTGAATAGTAATCTTCTATATAATTTTATCAATTGTATTCTATTTGTAAATATTTCTTGTCATATTTAAGCTATGTTTTTTATGGATTATTTCCTTTTATCGAATATTCACTACTATTATTACTTAGATTCACATTTCTGAGTGATGTTAATGATTCAACATAACCTGGTAGATATATTTCACTTTAACATTCCCTAAAATTCTATAGAATTATTCTTAATTCGACAAGAATATTCTATAGAAGTTTACCTTGATTTTTTTTCTTTGATTTCATAATTATATATTACTTATTTAATTAATTCCCCAGTTTAATTCTTTCTTAATTTCATGAAGAAGTCTTTAAATTCTTATGATTAACTTATGCTTAGTCTATTAATAAATTTTAATTCCACTATTCCTAATTCTTAGTTAAGATTGACTAAATTAAATTAATTTATACTTGATTACATAAATAATATTTCTAATTCTATTGTTTCCTAAATTTTAGTTACGACTGGTTGGTGTTAAATTGATGCAGCTGGTTTATATGAAAAACTCCACGTTCTCGATGAGTGTCAGGATGTATCCACTTATAACTATTTATACCATGACTGGTTTCTACTAAATAAGGACCTTCATAAGGTAACTGTAACTTAGAACATATTCCTTTTTTATGATTAGGTACTCTTAATGCTTTTATTATTACCAAGTCACCCTTTTTAAATGTTTTCCTATTTCTAAGTCTAGCTAGTTTCCGTTTAATGTATTTGTCAGCTTGTCTTGATTGTCTTTCTCTGGCTACTTTAATCAGTTTGTTGTAGTCAATTTCACTGGACCATGGTCTGTCTGGTTCTATTCCTGTGAATAAAGAAATAGGCGCTATTTCCGTAACGATATTTGGTATATTGTTTATAAAATCTGTGGTCTCCTTTAATCGTTCTTCCCACATACGGTTTTCGTAGTATGTAAGTATCCTCAGATGCTTGATCACTTCCTTGATTCCTCGTTCTGCAGGATCACTACTAGGATGTCTTATACTTGTGAAAACTTGTTGTATTTCCAGGTCTTTCAACCATTTTTCTATTTTTTTGTTCCTGAAGTATGTTGCATTGTCCATTATGCATTTCTTTGGTTTCCCATATTTCTCGAAGTAGTTTCCTAGCGATTCTTTAATGGAATTTTTATTTGTTTTACTGCATGGATATGCGCTAATAAATTTAGAAAAAATGTCTACGATTACCATAATGTGTTTGTTACCATTATAACTTGGTATAAGGTTTGATATGAAGTCTATCGCTATTATATCTAATGGATTTTCCGCTATGATGGATTTCGGTACATTTTCATAATGAATGTTCTTTTCCTTGGATAGTTGACATAGTTCGCACTGTTTAATAATATCCTTTATGATAGTAATGTCATTTTTCGATATATAATTCTCCCGAAATATCATGTGAGTTTTCCTAATTCCTAAATGATTAAAATCTAAATGTATTCTTTTTACAATTAATTTTGTTAAATTTTCAGATATCACATATAATTCCTTGTCATGTACTAATTTATATATTACTCCATCCTTTTCAGAGCATCTTCTTTTGTATTTCTCATCTAATAATAGTTGTTCCTGTTTTATTTGTTCTAGCGAGAACATACCACTACTTTGTGTCATGATATTAATTCCCACTCTAGCTTCGTTTGCATCTTTTCTTTTCTCTCTATCCATTCTACTGATCGAGTCTGGTACTACATTTTGAATCCCTGGAATATATTTAATCACGAAGTCATATTCCTGTAGGAGTAATGCCCATCGATGTATTCTGGCATTGTTCATCTTGTTAGTTAGTATCGTTAGCAGAGCCTGATTATCAGTTTCAATTATGAATTTTCCTCCCAATAAAAAGTATCTGAGTTTATTAACACAGTATATGATGCTAGCAAGTTCTAATTCACTTACTCCATAGTTTTTCTCTGCTCTTTTTGTTAACCTAGAGACAAATGATATGGGGACGTACATGTCATCATATTCTTGCATTAAAGCTCCAGCTAGTCTGTTTTTAGATGCATCTGTCCTTAAAATGAAAGTTTTCTCATAGTTCGGATGATATAATTTTATGTTTCTGATGAACTGATACTTGATTTCATTGAAAGCATCTTCTTGTTTACTGGTCCAATTCCATTTCACTCCCTTTCTCAGTAATTCCATTAAAAGTAATTCTAAATCGGTTAGATTTCCCAGCATCCGTTTGAAATAGTTTAGCATCCCAAGGAAGCCTCGAAGAGTTTTCAAATTTTTCGGTCTTATGTACTCTCTAATGGTTCTTACTCTCTCCGGATCCATCTCGATTCCTGTCTCTGTGATTTTGTAACCCAAATATATTACTTCTTTCTTTAAAAATTGGCATTTTTGTATGTTCAGTTTTAGTCCGTTTTCGTCAAGTTCCGCTATGATTGTTCTGAGGTGTTCTAAATGTTCTTCTATACTGTTTAAAAAAATAAGTATGTCGTCCACATAGTGTATTGTAAATTAGTCATATTTGTTTAGAATTTTATTCAGCGCTTTTAATAGTGCTGATGTAGCGCTTTGTATGCCAAATGGCGTTACTCGGAATTGATATACTTCCCCATTAATCTTGAATCCTACATACTTCCTGCTTTCCGGATGTAGTGGTATCAGCCAGAAGCTGTGCTTCAAATCTAGCTTAGAAAAAACTTTAACTTTACTTATCTTTCCTAATATCGTTTCGATAGTTAAAGGCGATTCATACTCGGGCATTGTACATTTATTTAAATTTCGTGCATCAAGGCAAATCCTTAAATCTCCATCCTTCTTCTTCACTATAACAACTGGATTGATATACGAGGTGGTACTATGTTCTATAATTCTATCTTCTAATAATTTATTTACAGTTTTCTTTACATCTTCTTGATATTTGTAGGGTATCGGATAACTTCGCTGTTGGAATTGTTGATTTTCTTTCATTTCAATTTTATGTACATAATTTCTTGCAATTCGAGATTCCTCATTAATTAAATTCCTATGTCCTCTCAGTATTCCTTTTACTTCATTTTTCCATTCTATTTTCCCATCTATATCCAAATTCCATTCCGGCATATTATTATTATTATTTATTTCTCCATTGCCATCCAACATCATATCTCCACTCATTTTTCCTTCCTGCCTATAATCATATCTCTTCTCCATATCATCTTTAAATTTCTTATTATAATTAATACATTTATCTACTTCTTCTACTAACTCTTCATTCTTCCTCGAATTATCATTTTTCTCTTCATAATTAAAATCAACTTTCTCTTTATTAAAGATTATGTACATTTCTTCATAATTAATAATTGCTTTGTTTTCATATAAGATATCCGATCCTAACAATAGTTCGCATTCCATATTTTCTACTACTAACAGTTGTACCATAGTTTCTCGTTCTTTTAATCTTAATGCTACAGTTATCGTAGTATTTGAAGTTGTTAGTTTTCTTTGATTTATGCCGATTAAATTTATTTTTGGCACCTTGACGAAATTTTCTTTTGATATTGTCAAATTATTTACAAATTTATTATTTATTAAAGATATTTCTGACCCGGTATCGATTAATATTTTTATGCTAGTGCCTTCTATTGTTCCGTATATATAAATTAATGTTTCATTGTTTTGTTCTAGCTGGTCCTGTACCTTTAGAAATTCGCGTGGGTGAACATAGCTGCACCAACTTAACTTACCATATTCACCCTCTAGTGGAAAAACTGTTGTTCCGTACCAGAAGATGACACGGGAACCACAACATTATCATCATTATGATTATTGCTATTTGTATTAGTTCGATTAAAGTCTGTGTTACGATTAGTTTTGTTTCTTTCTAGGCTGTTCGTCCTGTTAGTTCTTGTGTCACGTCTTATATTATTCGTCCTTCTTATGTCTCCGTCAGAGTTTCTTCTTTCTCTTCTATTATAATTATTATGCTGTCTCCTATCTGGATAATTTGTGTACCTGTTATTGTTATTATTTGTCCTATCGTTATTTCTGTCATATCGTCTATCATTGTTATTATTGTTATTTGTATTGTTGTAATAGTGATTATTATTTTGTCTATTATTGTTACTTCTATTAAAGTCTCGTCTATCGTTGACGTTTCTGTAATAGTCATCATAGTCACGTCTATTGTTGTTGTGCACCGTTTTCTGTACTCGGTTCAAATAGTCTAGTAAAGATTGGAAATTTGTAATATTTTGTATTGCTATACCTTGAGTAATATTGTCATTAAAATGTCTAGATAAGAATATTATAATTTCTTGCTCAGAAATTACTGGCTCTAAATATTGTGCCTGAGAAAATAAAGACAAAGCATAGCTACTCATGTTGTTGCTTCTTCTACTATCAAATTTTCCAAAATATAACTTTTCCCTGACATAACCTTGTTCTGTTTCCCCCCAGTATTGTTTCAAAAAGTTACTTTCAAAATCGTTGAAATTATTTTCTGCGTTATAGTAGACAAATTCACTTTGTTTTTATGCACTTCCACTGTCACTCCGAAACACTCTATTTGAACTATTAACAGAACGTTGGTTTGCGTTGATATTTTGACCTTGAAGTTTCATACAAACAATTGAATAGTTTACGTAATATACAGGGTTTCTGAAAGTGTCTACAAAATACTAAATTATAATAATTGAATTTTATTTCAAAATTCATGTGATACCATATACAGTGATGATCATAGTTATGTACAAAATTTATGTTTGACGTAATTTACTTGTTATTGTTGTATTTTCAATATCTTGAAATATACTTTAAAGAAAAATAGTTACAAAATTAAATAGTGATCTTTTATATCAATTTATCAATTGTATTCTATTTGTAAATATTTCTTGTCATATTTAAGCTATTTTTTTTATGGATTATTTCCTTTTATCGAATATTCACTACTACTATTACTTAGATTCACATTTCTGAGTGATGTTAATGATTCAACATAACCTAGTAGATATATTTCACTTTAACATTCCCTAAAATTCTATAGAATTATTCTTGATTCGACAAGAATATCCTATAGAAGTTTACCTTGATATTTTTTTTTATAATTTCATAATTATATATTACTCATTTAAATAATTCCCCAGTTCAATTCTTTCTTAATTTTATGAAGAAGTCTTTAAATTCTCATAATTAACTAATGCTTAGTCTATTAATAAATTTTTTTTCCACTATTTCTAATTCTTAGTTAAGATTGACTAAATTAAATTAATTTATACTTGATTACATAAATAATATTTCTAATTCTATTGTTTCTTAAATTTTAGTTACGACTGGTTGGTGTTAAATTGATGCAGCTGGTTTATGTGAAAAATTCCACGTTCTCGATGAGTGTTAGGATGTATCAACTTATGACTATTTATACCATGATTGGTTTCTACTAAGTAAGGACCTTCATAAGGTAATTGTAACTTAGAACATATTCCTTTCTCATGGTTAGGTACTCTTAACGCTTCTATTATCACCAAGTCACCTTTTTAAAATGTTTTTAAACTTTGACTTTACTTATCTTTCCTAGTATCGATTCGATAGTTAAAGGCGATTCATACTCGGGCATTGTACATTTATTTGAATTTCGTGCATCAAGGCATATCCTTATATCTCCGTCTTTCTTCTTCACTATTACAACTGGATTGATATACGAGGTGGTACTATGTTCTATTATTCTATATTCTAATAATTTATTTACAGTTTTCTTCACATCTTCTTGATGTTTGTAGGGGATCGGATAACTTCTTTGTTGGAATTGTTGATCCTTTTTCATTTCAATTTTATGTACATAATTCCTTGCAATTCGGGATTCTTCTGCTCCATATCATTTTCAATTTTCTTATTATAATTAATACATTTATCTACTTCTTCTACTAACTCTTCATTCCTCCTCGAATTATCATTTTTCTCTTCATAATTAAAATCAACTTTTTCTTCATTAAAGATTATGTACATTTTTTCATAATTAATAATTGCTTTGTTTTCATATAAAATATCCGATCCTAGCAATAGTTCGCATTCAATATCTTCCACTACTAATAGTTGTACCATAGTTTCTCGTTCCTTGAATTTTAATGCTACGGTTATCGTAGTACTTGAAATAGTTAATTTCCTATGATTTATTCCTATCAAACTTTTTTTTGGTACCTTGACGAAATTTTTCTTTGATATAGGTAATTTATTTACAAATTTATTATTTATTATTGATATTTCTGACCCGGTATCGATTAATATTTTTATGCTAATGCCTTCTATCGTTCCATATATATAAATTAATGTTTCATTATTTTGTTCTAGCTGGTCCTGTACCTTAAGAAATTCGCGTGGGTGAACATAGCTGCACCAACTCAACCTAACATATTCACCCTCTAGTGGAAAAACTGTTGTTCCGCACCAGAAGATGACACGGGAACCATAACATTATCATTATTATGATTATTGTTATTTGTATTAGTTCGAATTAAGTTTGTGTTACGATTAGTTGTGCTTCTTTCTAGACTGTTTGTCCTGTTAGTTCTTGTGTCACGTCCTATGTTATTCGTCCTTCTTATGTCTCCATCAGAGTTCCTCATTTCTCTTCGATTATAATTATTATTTTGTTGTTGTCTCCTATCTGGATAATTTGTGTACCTGTTATTGTTGTTAGTAGTCCTATCTTTATTTCTGTCAAATCTCCTGTTGTTGTTAATATTATTTGCGTTGTTATATTGGTTGTTATTTTTCTGTTTGTAATTGTTATTTCTGTTAAAATAGTCTCGTCTATCATTGGTGTTTCTATAATAGTCGTCGTTATCACGTCTATTATTGTTGTGAACCGTTCTCTGTACTCGATTCAAGTAGTCTAATAGTGATTGAAAATTCGTTATGTTTTGTATTGCTATGCCTTGTGTTATGTTATCATTGAAATGTCGAGACAAAAATATCATTATTTCTTGCTCGGAAATTATTGACTCTAAATATTGTGCCTGGGAAAATAATGACAAAGCATAACTACTCATGTTATTGCTTCTTCTGCTGTCGAACTTACCGGAATACAACTTTTCCCTAACATAGCCTTGTTCTGTTTCCCCCCAGTATCGTTTCAAGAAATTATTTTCAAAGTCACTAAAATTATTAATGTTCACATCATTACATGTGAACCAAAGTAATGTTTGACCATGCAAATGTAAACTTATTGTCTCCTCCAGATCCTCTATCTCTCTGATACCTTTTAATTTATTTCTAAGATATCTCAAGAAAATTTTTGGATGCATTTTTCTTGTATCCCCGTCAAATTTAAGATTACTTTCCCCATGGTTATAGATGTAATTTACCCCTTGAGTATTGCTGTTTAGATTCATTTTGTTTTTTATGGTTTCAAATTCTTTTTCTAATTCCATCATTTTCTTCTTGAAGTCTTCTTTAATTTCCCTCTCCAATTTTGTAAAATCTTGCACATTCCTATCTTCCTTGATTTGTTTTAGCTTCGTGTCCATTTCCCATATTAGCTCTTTTCGTGTTTTTAAGTTCATCTCCTCCGCAATTGACAAATTCAATTGGATACCTTGCTCTACATCATCTATTCTAGCATGGGTTTTCATGATGTTTCTCTCCATTCTGCCTATCTGTTCCTTTCATGCTTCTCGTAGTTTATTCCCCATATCTTCTATCTCTTGTTTCCTGGTGGCGCCTTCTTGTATTAAATGTCCATATAGTTTATTCATTTTCTCTTCCTGTTCTTTCTTATGTTCTTCGAACTGTTTTTTCATTTCCACCATATGTTCTGAAACTTTTTCTTCTTGTTTGTCTAGTCTTCTGTTAATTTCTTCCTGTGTACCTTTTATCTCTTCTTTTGTGTTTTTTATTATATCTTCTCTGGTGTTTTTGATGTCTTCTTTTGTGCTTTTGATGTCTTCTTTGGGGCTTTTGATGTCTTCTTTGGTGCTTTTGATGTCATCTTTGGTGCTTTTGATGTCTTCTTTGGTGCTTTTGATGTCTTCTTTGGTGCTTTTGATGTCTTCTTTGGTGCTTTTGATGTCAGTCATCATTATTTTCATCATGTCCAATAGTTGTTCATTTTCATTTGGTTATGGTTTTGTGTAGTGGTGAACTTCTTCCACCATACTATCTCCTTTTTCCATCTCTGCTGCTTCTTCAGCTTGAATGGCCATCATCAATCGTTCCCTTAGTGTTTGTTTGTTTCCCTTCGTGTCCATGTTCGTAGATTTCAAAAGTTCCTTCGAGTCTTCTACTGTCAGTTCGTCGATGTTTATTGTTTTGTCTGCCATTGAAGTTTAAAAAATTTCCTCTAGATATCTCAAAAATATTATAACCTGTTCCTGTTACTAGTTTGTTGAACGAGCATTATTCCGGTCGTTTAACAATCGCCATACGTTGGGCTTGCCATTTTATTGTGTATTTTATTAATTTAATAAGAGCCCCACGTTTCGGGTGCCATTTTATTATGTATTTAAATTGTGCCTCTACGTTGGGAGCTATTTTATTATGTATTTTAATATTTGAGATATAGTAAATTATTTAATTGTATTTTTAATTATTTGTTAATTTCAATTTATTATATGGATTGTATGGGCGCCAGAATTAGTTCGCTTTCTACGAATTCCCAATTCAAAGATACTACACCAGTTAGAAAATATTATAAATTTGTTCAACTTTTAACGCTGTATCTCAGGGATGAGATTCGGCACTTGACGATTGTCAGCATCAGGAAACTGTAGGTAAGATACCAAAGAAACGCAAGACGAACATAGACAAATGATTTCAAATTGAACATAATTATGCAAATAACGAAATTGTTATGAGTTAAAAAAGGTTATAATTCATATTAAACTTAATAGAATATTATTGACGAAAATCTTCGCACATAAACGCTTTTCATAAATTATTAATATTATTGAATTCAAACGTATCAAGTAAGTTTCGCTTGATTACTTATTATTCTAAAAGTTCTGAATGCATTCACAACGATTCAACCTCTACCCTCGCTATTGTTAACCTTGTCGTCGTGTGGTGTGGTGCTCTGTGATGATTATTATTTAGTTTACAAAATGAAGGAAAAAGCAAAGTGTTTGGGATGTATTATCATAATTTATTGTAAGAATTTGGTGAGTATTAATTTTTAATATGTGTTTTGTGTTCTGTGTCCGATATTTAGTGGAGATTGGATATCTAAGACTAAAATTTTTACTAATAAATAGATATCAAACAATATAACCTAACATATAAATATATCAAAAATGTTTTATAGGAGAAATACAATATATACATGAGGAATAGAGTTTATGGTTGGTTCTTCTTGACCCTGAATGTGGTGCATCGGAGAAAAACGATCGCCTATGATCGAATAAGCGAAATTCAGATGTGGAAAATAATGTTATGTGAATTATTTCACCAGTAGAAATATCTTATCCACAACAAGATATGTGAATAGTCATCGAAGATTATATTAATAAAGGTAATTGTTCATCTTACCATATCTAGACGCTATCACCATTTTACACTTATTTATTCATATACGAGTGATAAATTTTTGATAGTTTATTGTACAAACTTTACTAAACACTTTACTTAACATTTTACTTGACATATCTTAAATTATTTCAGTTTTTTATAAAATTTTGGAGGAAAGAAATTTAATACGTCCTTTATTTCAAAATTCATATGATACCATATACAGTGATGATCATAGTTATGTACAAAGTTTATGTTTGACGTAATTTACTTGTTATTGTTGTATTTTCAATATCTTGAAATATACTTAGAAATAGTTACAAAATTAAATATCGATCTTTTGTATCATTTTATCAATTGTATTCTATTTGTAAATATTTCTTGTCATATTTAAGCTATTTTTTTCATGGATTATTTCCTTTTATCGAATATTCACTACTACTATTACTTAGATTCACATTTCTGAGTGATGTTAATGATTCAACATAACCTGGTAGATATATTTCACTTTGATATATATATATATATATATATATATATAGCCCTTTAGTTTGTGTGAATTACCCATGAATCTCTTTGTTGTTATATATATATATATATATATATATATATATATATATATATATATATATATATATATATATGTATATATAAATAATTCCAGATATTGAAGAGTGGATAAATGGATTCTGTGGCGAAGTCGATTACTTTCTGACGCCAGCAATCTCAGGGCACGGTTGCTTCAAGTCATTCCTTTACAAGAGGAAGAAATCGGACACTGATCGCTGTCAGTACTGTAAGAACGTGGACGACGTAGAGCACACGTTGTTCCTTTGTCCCAGATGGGAAGAGATCGGAGCAGGGTACCAAGAAGAGAGAAATAACTTGTTTACCATTGAAAATTTTTCAAGAGACTTAGTTGACGGTGAAAAGGCATGGAAAAGTTCATATGAAGTAGTAAGAACAATTATCGAGATCAAGGAAAAAGAGATGTACTCAGTGAGCTGAACAGCATACCTGCCACCACATCGAAGTAATGTGAGAGTGGTTCCAATGTGGTGTGTCAGAGAAAACGAGGAGAGGTTTTTAGTCGGTAAGAATCCGAAACTACCAGCAACAACATCACTGGTGTCTTATGTAAGATTTTCCTCTCCATTGAAAATATATATATATATATATATATATATATATATATATATATATATATATATATAGTGAATATTGGGGAATTGCAGCAAGAAAATGTCCAAGCTGTCGAGGATGATTGTCCTCATCATCAGGGAGACTAAAATGCAAAAAACAACAGTTAAATACTGTGGTCAATGGAAGAATAAATTGAAATGAAATTCACAACCACGCGTTTACTTACCTCCGAAGTGAGGTTATACTCCATTAATTTGTAATAATTTAAACTACAGATCGTGTATTGTGAAATACTGCGTGGAATTGAGTTTACGCAAGATCAACCAACCACATGACTACATCAAGTCAAAATGTCGCACCATTTTATAAAATGAAATACATGAGTTCATCTTCAAGCGTTGCTATGTTGAACGCCGGTGAGGAAATAATATAGTTTCCCTCTAAATGGGATGTAACAAAAGACAACCAATGTTACCAACAGTCCAAAATCAGAGAATTGTAGGACAATGTACCCACTTCAGTATTGGCCAGCACAATGGTTTAGCAAGAAGATGTATGAAAAGAGAGGAAGAGGGAGGTGCGAGAGAGAGAGAGAGGGGGAACGCTCTCAATTTGTGTAAGAAGTCATGACAATATTGGTGTATGTAGACAACAGAACTCCAAAATAACCTACACTAAGGAAGAAAAGAGACAGAAAACAGTACAATAACAGTAATAATATATAGTAATTATGTGAAATTGTAATAATTATGTAATCTGAATGTATTCACCAACACCAGCAAAGAATAACCTCCTTATATATATATATATATATATATATATATATATATATATATATATATATATATATATTAAATAGGATTGAATTGATGCTTTATTTTTAATTGCCCCACGTTTGGGAGCAAGTTAAATATGATTGCTACTTTATTATATATAAAGCCCCACTTTTGGGGTAAGCAAGTTATATGTGATTTAACTTTTACCTTTACGTTCTATATATATGTCTTTTACGTTGTGGTACAGTTAAATATGTGTGTAATGATTTGATTTTTTAAGTACTCTATATTTATTAATATACTTTATACAAGTTGAATATGATTGGACTTTAAGTATTAATATATATCAATGTATGATTTGAATATATGGATATGTGAATATGAAATGATATTATATTTATTGCAAATTTTAAACTTTTTATACTATTGTTGGGTTCGCCAAATTACATATTTTTTTATTCAATGCTTCCTTTTATTTATTATGCTATTTATGAACATGTAGTTTATTTAATTCTTATGTTTTCTTACCTCGGCTGCTCTTATTCGTTTACGACTCTTAAAATCAGTAGGGTTCTGGGCATATTATGATAATAAAATCAACCTTGCTTATTAATGTGATATATTTATGTGACTGATAAAAAATTTTGTGAAATAAAACTTTTGAAAACACATATAAAAAAATGATTCATATACAAACTATTTGTTACAGCTTATTATACAGTTAGACTGATGAAACTATTTATTAATAAAATAAATGATTAACCTTTTTGTTCTACCAATTCTTACGTTATACATAAATAATGAGTTATTTTATATATATCTAAATTTCCACTTTGAATATGACTTTCTTTATATTCCAAAAAAATTGTACCTTCCTTTTTAACCACGACTTTTTCTGGCTCATTTGCATAACTTGGTCGAAATCTTGTGAGCGTTGAAATTCTTAGAAATTTGCAAACACCTGCTCTTTCTAACTTTGCTTCTATGTTAAACAAAAAAAACTTTTTGAAGTGTTTTCTTTTCTTTTAACTAAGAGGATTTATGAAATGATTTTAAAATGTTAAATTTTAGTTTTCTTCGGGACGTGAACTTGGAAACATATTTGATATTTTATCGATTCAAAATTTACGTTTTTAAATATTATTTTACTGTATGGTAATAATTGTGTATTGATATAAACTGGAATTAGTTGTGGTCTGTTATTAGTGGAAATTTTTATATATATTTTTGGTGAAGTTCGACATGAAAGAAATTATACATTTATCTACACTTTATAATGGTAAGTTTTAATATTACTTTTCTCTGGTATATTATATTCATGTAAAGATAACAGAACTTTAAACCAGGTATATGAGCTCTTAATATTTTTATATCACTTGAAATTATTATTTTAAAATTATTATTTATACGTTCTTATTTGAAAGTTTCATTTATTTGTTACCAAATATATTTAATAAACACACAACCGACCTTTTGTTCCTTTTTCTTGAAATGATGCTACATCGGAGGAGACGCTTCCCATATATCTTCCCGCCTTTGATGTTGAATACCTTTGCTTTTCATTATCTGGGTGATAATTTTCTTCCTCTGCTACTTGTAGTCTCACAAACGTTTGTTACACTTGATTTATTTTAAAATTGATTAGATTTTATGTTGATTTATATACTTTTCCTTTGACTAATTATAAATTTGTTACATTAAATAAAACTAGGATAACTTTATTAGTGTTACCTATCTGACCACTGACTCTCAACTCCCAATTTCCCGCATTTTACATCGAACACAACCCTTTTTATCGTCTGTCACCGGAAGTGGTTTTTGTTCTCGAAAGTTCGATTGAAAATTTCACCTGTCACTTTGTTTATTGTTGTTTTTATTGTTTTTCTGACTTAAACTTATTGCAAACTATAGTTTTTTATACCTAATATACTTATTGTCATTGACTTATTCACTCACACCTTATTATTATTGTCTTTTTCCATATCACTGTTCATTTGCGCTGTTTTGATTGGTCAATGCAATTTCATTAATTCTACGTTTTCTACAATCTACATATTTACTTATTATACATATATACAATTCATTTCTCATTATGTTTGATATTATTACACCTATATACATAAACTATGTCGGTAATCATTTATTTCATTATTGTTTTTCACATTCAAAATAATTTATGTTGGTATAATTTGTCTCAACTGTTTTATTTTGGTATAAATTTGACCTTGCCCATATTACAGATTCCTACCTATTATAATATTTCCCATACCTACTTTTATGATTAATCATTAACTAAATATCTTATTCTATATATTTTATTACTTCTAATTGTCTTTTTATTGTTTAATCATTATAGTTTTAGTTACATTTGTTAGAAGTTTCTATTTACTTTTAAAATATAAACAGATGCTCTGGGTGTCTAAGATTCCATGCAGCGTTATATTATTTCTTGATCTGCGTTTACTTGTGAGGTTCTGTCTAAGGTTGTTTTTATTAAGTTGAAGAATTAATTTTTACAACTGTTTTTCTGATGTTTGTTTATGATTTCTTTTTATATTTATTTACTATCTTTTTGATTATAACCATTGGTCGTACTTAGTTATATTGTTATACGAGGTATTTTATTATTTTGATACATCATTTTATAAATTATTTTTATTGACAAAATTTTAATTTTATATCCTTCATCAGGATTCTATATGGGTTCTGTATATGTTCTATTCACAATATATATATATATATATATATATATATATATATATATATATATATATATAACATATAATCTTTTCATTGATTATTTATATATATATATATATATATATATATCTTGGATGTCACTTCTAAAATTAAATGCGTTTTTATTTTGTTTTATCCTGTTCATTTCCAAACATGTACGTTTTTTTGTGTTTATTCCTTTATCTAAGATTTTTATATCATCATAATTAAATTTATGATTTAGTTCTTGTTGGTTCTTTGTCAACGCGGTAACATCAGTTTTTGAGTTGCGATGGGCTTGCATTCTTGTTTGTAAATATTGTTTGGTTTGCCCGATATATACACCATTATAATCTTCACACCTTATTTCCTAAACAGTATGTGTTTGTTTATTTTTGGGAATTTTGGGTTTTAATTTACTGAAGAGGCTATTGTTTGTATTTTCTAATTTATGAGCAACTACTATGTTGTGTTTTTTAAGGTATTATTAATTATTTTATATAGTGAATGTGTGTATGGTAAAGGTATGTATTTGACTGTGGGATCAGAATTAATATTTTTATTATTATTATCATAAATTATGTGAATTCTCTTTTTTATTAACCTCTCATAAAATGATTGTGGATAGTAATTTTCTTCTAAAATTTCTCTTACTTTTCTTAAGTTCTCTTTTCGATATTTGGATGTGATAGTCTTATAGCTCTATCTGTTAACATTCTGACAGCTTTTGCTTTGTGTTGTAGTTGTGCATTTGAAAGAAAGTTAGTAGATATCTAGTGGCGGTTCTACGCCACTACTTCGAAAAACATCCGCTAGTTGGCGCTCTGGTCGGCCGTGACGTAACGGCGTGTATTGTATTTCATCTATCTTCGTCGTCCATCTTGTGTTCTGTGACGTATATCATTATGTATTGTGTGTCTTCTATGTTCTGTGTGTGTGACGTAAGCAGTACATTCTACGATTAATTAAATTAGATAAAAAATATCTACCACGGCGGGGAATCGATCCGACTACCTACTAAATCAAAGTCGTATACCTTATCTGTGACACCACGGAGACCATTGTAATCCTTGTAATATAAATGAGTTTAATCAAAAATTTACGATTTCAACAAAAAAGTCTAATAAGAGCGTTACACACAATAAATATTCAATTGTATAGAAGAGCCACAAAAAAGAAGTTAAAAATATTATTATAAAGAAAACCCCTACAATAGAAAAAAAAAATTCTACTACGACGGGGGATCGATCCGACTACGTACTAAATCTAAGTCGTGTACCTTATCTGTTACACCACGGTGACCATTGTAATCATTGTAATATAAATCAATATAATCAAAAAAATTTACGATTTCAACAAAAAAAGTCTCATGAGAGCGTTACGCACAATAAATATTCAGTTGTATAGAAGAGCCACAAAAAATAAGTTGGAAAGATTATTAAAAAGAAAACCCCTACAACAATTCGATCCTAAAGTTCAATGAACTCATCAAACTCGCGGTGAAAGTTAAACCACACTGCCATCGGAAATTATAATTATATTGTTATAGCAATTACTCCAACAAATATGAATAAGACATTATTCTACTGACGTTCGTTGATGAGGATAATTGTATAATAGTTCATTGAGCACATACAAGGCATTTTGATAAAAATATCATTCATTTCAAAAATCAATCTATTCTTATTAGTATCGAATACCATGCACATTCTTCTCCAAGTATGACACAGTCTTCTTATCTTTGTTGCTTAACGTAGCAATCGATTGGGGTGGTGAAAATATGTAATGACTCTGTTTAAATCCAATTTCGATTGTAAGTTCTTTGGTAACAAAGAGACCATCAATAACGAATCCCTGAATGTCTACGATTGCTATTATCATGATGATGACTGTATATACAGGGTGTCGACATAAATAAGTCATAAGGGCACTCTGGTGTCATTAGTCAGATTGAAGTCGAACAAATGGTATTATGTTAGATACGTCACTACGACTTTCGATCAATATACAGTATGTCGACATAAATATGTCATAAGGGCACTCTGTTATCATTAGTCGGATTGAAGTCGGACAAACGGTATTATGTTAGATACGTCACTATGACGTTCGATCAATATACAGGATGTCGACATCAAGATGCCATAAGGGCACTCTTCTATTATTAAACGGAATTTTCATCGAACAAACGGCATTATGTTAGGTACGTCACTACGACGTTCGATCAATATACAGGATGTTGACATGAAGATGCCATAAGAGCACTCTGTTATTATTGGTCAGAGTTTCATCGAACAAACAACATTATGTTAGGTACGTCACTACGAAGTTCAATCTATATACATGGTGTCGACATAAAGATGCCATATGGATACTCTGCTATTATTGGTCGGATTTCCATCGATCGAACAGCATTATGATAGGTACGTCACTTCGACGTTCAATCAATCAATATACAGGTTGTCGACATACAGATGTCAAAAAGGCACTCTGCTATTATTGATCGGATTTTCATCGAACAAACGGAATTATGATAGGTACGTCACTATGACGTTCGATCAATATACAGGGTGTCGACATAAAGATGCCATAAGGACACTCTGATATTATTGTTCGGATTTTCATCAAACAAACTGGCAGGTATTTAACGAATAACGTTGGAAAATATAACGAAAATAAATGGAGAAGAAGCAACTCGCTGAAACTCATTTACAAATGGTACTTAACAAAAAGGTTAAACTGCAGAGGGGAAACTTGTTGAACTGTTATATTTGTTAAAATATTTAAAACACCATTTAAACGAGGGAAGTAATATTTACCTCAGAAAATGATACAATGCTGTATACACCTAATATAAAATATTGAAGAAACGTTGTTTCAATGTATACTTAAATTTCTAGAGTAGACTGCATTTTACATGTTATAAACAGTAATAAAAAATGCATATCCATCAGATACCTCTTCCGCATCCAGTGTTCTAAAAAACATTATTTGCTTCTGTGGAAATTATTAAAGATGTAAATATTGATATGCAATTAAGGTGCAAATTCAAAAACGGAAAAAACCATTTCTGATAGTAAGTGATAAACACCGCACAAATGTCGTTCTATTGACCAAGTAATCAAAAATTTAATTCCTTCGAATGATAATATGTAGAAAATCGTGCCAATTGTATATACAGTACAGATATCGTTACCTGTATATATTTTTGCAGTGACGTGGTGGATTTGATTATTTGCTATCAGTATCTCTACGGTTCTCCAGGTAGAGTTGAAGACGAGAATAAGGAGAACGAAATTCTTAATGGGAGTTAGAAATGTCGTCATCAAATTCAAAAAACTCCAAGCAGCGCAGCTTAGAGACGTCGCCAGAAGAGGATTCGTTATGCAAGGAGACTTTCCATTCCCTGACAATAAAGAAGGAATATTTATATCCTCCTTCGAAGAATATCTCAGAAACATATCATTGTAATTGTACTTGTAATAATTATTTTTGTTTTGTAGGACAGGTGAAGGTAGAAGTAAACATTAAAATCAATAATTAATCATTTATTAATTCAATTACAATCCTCCACCTCCATTGTTAGAACCTCCAAATAATCCTGTAGCGGTTGCTTATGGCAATCCTGCCATTGAGTCACTATTTCTGTGTGCAGCATAGACGACTTGATCGTGACTAGTATTGACATTGCCGGCATCTCTAAAAAACCTCCACTCATTTCCAAGACCTACATTGGATAGCGATATATTATAAAACAGGGGTAATAAATTGTCCATATAATGTACAACTATGTGTAGAAATTATTTCCAAATTCAAATCAACAAGCGGAGGTAGTGCATCACTTAACACATGACAGAAGACACTACAGAATACAGGAAAATTGATAGGTAACACAGAACACAAGTTTTCTTAGGGTTTGCTAGACAGATGACACATTGCAGTTGAGACACGAAAACATGTGTTCTACGACGCCATGAGTGGTGTGCAATGCGTCAATTGTCTAGCAAACCCTAAGAAAACTTGTGTTCTGTGTTACCTATCAATTTTCCTGTATTCTGTGGTGTCTTCTGTCATGTAATAAGTGATGCACTACCTCCCGTAACCCATATCTTTAGGAAATAGGAATAAAACAACACTGGTTTTCTATTAGGCGTATGTTCAATTTTATCTATTTCAACTTAATTCTATAACTTAGGTCCATTTCTGCGAATTCTCTTTCCAACCAATAGTTCGAACAATAGAGGATTTCCGAATTTTCAACCTTCAATATATAACGAAGACTCTCCCTGTATTTAACTTCCAATATAGCAGCAATTACAATTTCTGTTCCTTCGGCAACTTGTTCTAAGCGTTGGCAATGTCTAAATGTAATACGATCTGTTATCTTATGCATGGTAATGTTTTTAATTTGAGTCATACTCTCTTGGATATCCAAAGTAGACATTTTCCATGTCATCCTTTTCCGCTAACACGCCGACATAATTATATTTGTTTTTATAGTTTATGGTAAACGCTGACATCTTATACACACCTGCTGGGTCTAGGTTTGCCCAATGGCTATAAAAAATAGTTTTCTAATCTCTGCCTCGACTGTGTGATCTTCCATTCTTTCTCCAGTAGACTTCTATATTCTTCCTTCATTGCAGTTGTCTTTTCGCGAAAATCTCCGCCTCTTGGTATCTAGCTCATCCATTTCCTGTTTTCGTTGTTTTCTCTAATATTATAAGGAGAAAGTTTGTTTGTTTCATTGGTACTCTTCCTTAAAACACGTGCAACCAAATTATCTGTAGAGATTAGTCCAGAGTCCTGTATGTCGATTTCTTTCAGTGTAGTAGAAATATATATCATTTTTACATGCTTCCTTATGGAAAAACAGACACAAATTTCCTCAATCGCGGTTTTTTTTTTAAATGGTCTTTACTGATATTTAACCCTAAATTACAAACCATCTAAGAAATACAGAGTTTGCCGGTGGTCTGGCGGGTCTTTTTGGCAAAAAATGTTACCGTTCAATCTTCCGTCCGACTAGTGAAATCATTATTTACAACGTCATATGGTACCTTTAATGATTTCGTTGTTGTTTGTCAGATGAAAATTTGATAGACAATATCACTTACTAAAAAATATTATGGGTAAAAAGTAACAGAATTGCTCAAATACCTTAGAAATTTGTTAGTTCCAGTATCAGTTTGTAAAGATAATGATCTTTTTAAGATGCCATGATGATGATCATCGAAACGTCGCTTTAGTTTTTTTTTCCATTATTTCTCTCGTATTATAGACGCTAACGTTTTTCAAAGAGCTCACTCACGCTCAGATAAGACGATTCCTCGTTAAGATGACATAATGATGATCATCGAAACGTCGCTTCAGATTTTTGTCTATCTCCCAGTGGGTATTTGGCTAAGTTAGTTCCAGTATCAGTTTGTAAAGATAATGGATGGTCTTCTTAAGATGCCATGATGATGATCATCGAAACGTCGCTTTAGATTTTTTTTCCATTATTTCTCTCGTAATATAGACGCTAACGCTTTCCAAAGAGCTCACGCACGCTCAGATAAGACGATTCCTCGTTAAGATGACATGATGATGATCATCGAAACGTCGCTTCAGATTTTTGTCCATCTCCCAGTGGGTATTCAGCTAAATCCATTTGCCATAAATCGTCTATACCTTTAATAATTGTACGTCTGAGCGGATAATTTAAATAATAGACAGTTGTAGAAATATTACTTTGAAGCGTTGTTTATTCGGTAGGATTCCCTGTAGAAAAAATAAAAAAAATGTTTATTTATGAAGTTTATGAAAAAATGATAAGACATAGGTACCTAATCTTTCGAGATGCTTTCTGTGCCACCGCTAGCTCAGGTGGTAGGTTCTTAAAACTAAAAACGAACAGTATTCAAGTGTTTGAATCATCAAAATAGTCATTAAATCCCCAAGGTTTTGTGTCAGTATATACCATAATTGGACCATTCTTTTGTCATCGTAGGGACTTTATGCAATTTTTCGTTGTGAAACCGTAAAAACAATGTGGTATTTGGAAACAATAGATTTTTCAATAATTTCAATTTGAGATTATCGAAACAGGCATAAATAATAGTCATCAAATGTGATAGACTTTAAAACGGACTTCTTTATAGCTTTTGCCTTTTTAATAACAATATAATCATTCTCAGACATTATTTTCAAAGCATTCATTTTAGATCTCAAACCCATAAAGAATGTCATTATTTTTCCACTATTTTCATCTTTCATTAAACCCAAAACTTTTTCATTAGCTTGAGGAATTCCAAAAACATTCTCTTCTGGATAGTCAGAAGTGTCATATCTGTGTATATAGTTTTCGATGTGTTGATAAATGCACTTATCCATAAGCACAATACTTGAAAAATAATTGTCGAAAAGAAGGCAATAGTTTTTCTTCGCATATGGTATATTTTTTAATTTTCAATAATAAATCACTTGATCTTGTCACCACATTCCTTACGTTATTCATATTTGTATGACTTAAAAAATCTTATCCTGTTTTCTTTTGTATGTGTGTGTGTGCGTGACGCTAAAAATAATTCTATGATCAAAAAAGACTGTGCTGTTTTCGGTTTTCCAAAGGCCACCACGTGAATTTGTTTTGGAGTTTTACCTTGTGCAGTGTTTATCACTAACTATCAGAAATGTTCTTCCCGTTTTTGCATAATATGCAACTTTGTTGCTTATCAATATTTAACTCTGCTGTGGAAAGTGATATCATATTTCAGTACAATAATCACAGGTTTATTTAAAAATTAACGTTTTAGATTACAGTATTTCAGATTAACTATTTCAACAAAAAAGTAATATTCAACAAAACTGTACCTTTGAGTTGTGAAAAAATTATTATCGCTTTAAAGAATGGTTTCAATCAATCTATTAGCGTAGTATCATTTGTATAGTTGAATTACGTCAGCAAATTGCAAATCTTAATAATATTATACGATTTGAAAAAAGAAGAAAAAACTTTTCGTTCAAGATTACGATAACCGCAAAGTAGTCACACTTCCGTATTGTATTTACTTTAATGAAAATATGTAGTATATATCTATATAGTAAATAAGATGGGAAATTTTGCAATAGAGAGCTGAAAGAATGTTAGTTAACCGTATTTCAGCTGAAACGTTATTAATAAGCAGACACTGGAAACGCCGCTTACAATCGTATTGTTGATTTGAATTTGGAAATAATTTCTACACATAGTTGTACATTATATGGACAATTTATTACTCCTGTTTTATAATATATCGCTATCCAATGTAGGTCTTAGAAATAAGTGGAGGTTTTTTAGAGATGCCGGCAATGTCAATACTAGTCACGATCAAGTCGTCTATGCTGCACACAGAAATAGTGACTCAATGGCAGGATTGCCATAAGCAACCGCTACAGGATTATTTGGAGGTTCTAACAATGAAGGTGGAGGATTGTAATTCAATTAATAAATGATTAATTATTGATTTTAATGTTTACTTCTACCTTCACCTGTACTACAAAACAAAAATAATTATTACAAGTACAATTACAATAATATGTTTCTGAGATATTCTTCGAAGGAGGATATAAATATTTCTTCTCTATTGTCAGGGACTGGAAAGTCTCCTGGCATAACGAATCCTCTTCTGGCGACGACTCTAAGCTGCGCTGCTTGGAGTTTTTTGAATTTGATGACGACATTTCTAACTCCCATTAAGAATTTCGTTCTCCTTATTCTCGTCTCCAACTCTACCTGGAGAACCGTAGGGATACTGATAGCAAATAATCAAATCCACCACGTCACTGCAAAAATATATACAGGTAACGATATCTGTACTGTATATACAATTGGCACGATTTTCTACATATTATTATTCGAAGAAATTAAATTTATGATTACTTGGCCAATAGAACGACATTTGTGCGATGTTTATCACTTACTATCAGAAATATTTTTGTCCGTTTTTGAATTTGCACCTTAATTGCATATCAATATTTACATCTTTAATAATTTCCACAGAAGCAAATAATGTTTTTTAGAACACTGGATGCGGAAGAGGTATCTGATGGATATGTATTTTTTATTACTGTTTATAACATGTAAAATGCAGTCTACTCTAGAAATTTAAGTATACATTGAAACAACGTTTCTTCAATATTTTATATTATGTGTATACAGCATTTTATCATTTTCTGAGGTAAATATTACTTCCCTCGTTTAAATGGTGTTTTAAATATTTTAACAAATATAACAGTTCAACAAGTTTCCCCTCTGCAGTTTAACCTTTTTGTTAAGTACCATTTGTAAATGAGTTTCAGCGAGTTGCTTCTTCTCCATTTATTTTCGTTATATTTTCCAACGTTATTCGTTAAATACCTGCCAGTTTGTTTGATGAAAATCCGAACAATAATATCAGAGTGTCCTTATGGCATCTTTATGTCGACACTCTGTATATTGATCGAACGTCATAGTGACGTACCTATCATAATTCCGTTTGTTCGATGAAAATCCGATCAATAATAGCAGAGTGCCTTTTTGACATCTTTATGTCGATACCCTGTATATTGATTGATTGAACGTCGAAGTGACGTACCTAGAATAATGCTGTTCGATCGATGGAAATCCGACCAATAATAGCAGAGTATCCATATGGCATCTTTATGTCGACACCATGTATATAGATTGAACTTCGTAGTGACGTACCTATCATAATGCTGTTTGTTCGATGGAACTCTGACCAATAATAACAGAGTGCTCTTATGGCATCTTCATGTCAACATCCTGTATATTGATCGAACGTCGTAGTGACGTACCTAACATAATGCCGTTTGTTCGATGAAAATTCCGTTTAATAATAGAAGATTGCCCTTATGACATATTTATGTCGACACCCTGTATATTGATCGAACGTTGTAGTTACGTACCTAACATAATAACCGTTTGTTCGATTTGAATCCGACCAATAATAACAGAGTGCCCTTATGGCATCTTGATTTCGACATCCTGTATATTGATCGAACGTCGTAGTGATGTATCTAACATAATACCGTTTGTCCGACTTCAATCCGACTAATGATAACAGAGTGCCCTCATGACATATTTATGTCGACATACTGTATATTGATCGAAAGTCGTAGTGACGTATCTAACATAATACCGTTTGTTCGACTTCAATCTGACTAATGACACCAGAGTGCCCTTATGACTTATTTATGTCGACACCCTGTATATACAGTCATCATCATGATAATAGCAATCGTAGACATTCAGGGATTCGTTATAGATGGTCTGTTTGTTACCAAAGAACTTACAATCGAAATTGGATTTAAACAGAGTCATTACATATTTTCACCACCCCAATCGATTGCTACGTTAAGCAACAAAGATAAGAAGACTGTGTCATACTTGGAGAAAAATGTGCATGGTATTCGATACTAATAAGAATAGATTGATTTTTGAAATGAATGATATTTTTATCAAGATGCCTTGTATGTGCTCAATGAACTATTATACAATTATCCTCACCAACGAACGTCAGTAGAATAATGTCTTATTCATATTTGTTGGAGTAATTGCTATAACAATATTATTATAATTTCCGATGGCAGTGTGGTTCAACTTTCACCGCGAGTTTGATGAGTTCATTGAACTTTAGGATCGAATTGTTGTAGGGGTTTTCTTTTTAATAATCTTTTTGTTAAAGTGCAAATTCACTTAACCGACTGTAAGCTGGGCCACTGCAATCCCTACCAACTAACTGCGTGAAGCGATGCGCAGACGAGCCAATGCGGGATGCGCAGACGACACAACGGACCATGCGCAGACGAGACAAGACGGGGTCGTCGGTTTTCGAGCATCGTGGCAAGAAGATGCACTTTCATTTTCATTGTATTAAAATTGTCATTTTTATAAATTATTGTGAGTAAAATAAAGAATTGAAATTACAGTTCACTTAACTAACAACAAAATCATCATTCAACATATGGTCCTTCAGCCGAACGGTATAATATCATCAAATAATCAAAGTGTGAAGTGTAACAACACAGCAGAAATCAAGCCATTAGCAAGAGTGAATGGAAAAAACCTGTAAGTCTGTACCATTTTTTCATTAATTCCTTTGTTTAAAAAATCGCTCGTGAATTTTTTATTGCATTCAGTAGAGAATTTGTGGTAGATTTATTTAATAATAATGCCTGATACTGAACACCAACCAAACAACCAAATTGAGGCAAATAGGGAAGAGCAAATTCGCCGGTTAACATTTGAACGCGGCCAATTAAAATCAAAATTAACAAAATTTATCACGTTCTATGACAAAATATCCTCTGTAAACACAGATAAAATAAATGATTTAGAAAATCGTCTTGTAACTATTTTAGATATCATAAATAAATTTGATTTTATTCAGTCCCAGTTAGAATATTTAAATGATAATGACGAATCTGATGAAGAGCGTGACAATTTCGAAAATAAATATTACGCAGTCTTAACAAAAGTTAAAAATCTAATAAGTACTCATAGGAATGAACAAAGTACGTCTCAAAATGTCTCTCAACCTAGATTGCCTCAACAAAATCAGTCTACTTCTTCACTTCAAAACTCAATAAAACTTCCAACATTAGAACTACCTAAATTCCAGGGAAATATCGATAAATGGAGTCAATTCAGGGATTTATTCATAACCTTAGTACATAATGATAATACAATTTACAATGTAAGGAAGTTTTATTATTTAACAAGCTGTTTGGTTGGCGAAGCTCAAAAGGTAATCGCGTCAATAGAGGTAACCAATGATAACTACCCAGTTGCTTGGGATTTACTGATATCAAGATACGATAACAAAAATCTCACAATAAAAAATCATGTAAATGCAATTTTAGACTTGCCGGTTATGAATAAAACAGGTTATACGCTTCGAAATCTATGTGACGACTTTCAAACAAGAGTTCGCGCATTGAAAGTACTTGGCGAGTCCGTAGATCAGTGGAATTTAATTTTAATACAAATTTTAGTACGTAAACTCGACCATAATACAGAAAATGCTTGGGAGGAATATCTTATTACACAGAAAAGCATGTCTCCAACATTAAACGATCTAATAGCATTTTTATCAGATAGGTGTGTGTTATTTGAAAAAAGAGAAAATCTGTACAATCATACTAAAGTATTAAGTGATGAAAATTATCATTCAAAAACAAAGCAAAGTGACTATCATACTAAAACGGATTATTCAAGCTACAAGAATCAAACTAACTTTAATAAGCATACATATCCTAAAAACAATCAAATTATCTAAAGTCAAGCTCACACATCTCAACATTTCCTCAAACATGTCCTCATTGTAAAGAGCAACATAAATTATACAGCTGTAAACAATTTCTCAATTTACCAGTGGCGTCGCGCATTCCCATCGTCAACAAACTAAGGTTATGCCACAATTGTTTAAGATCTAATCATGCAACTAATGAATGTATTTCTCAAGGCTGTAAACTATGCAACAAAAAGCATAATACAATACTTCATTTTGAAAATGCGGCAAACAGTAACTCATCAGCAAATATCAGTGTAAATAATGAAAATAACGTTTCCGCGCAGGAGTATAACGAGGCAGCTCATTCGTCCAATGCATACTCAGTATCGAATTATGCAATAAATAGCAGTCAACAAATCATACTATCTACAGCACTCATTCTCATAAAAAATAGTAGCCGTGGTTGGCAAACATGTCGAGTCCTATTAGATAGCGGATCTCAATCGAATTTTATCACGAAAAATTTAGCGGAAAATTTGGGGTTACCATTATCAGACGTAAATGTCCCTCTCACAGGTGTAGGCGGCACTAATACTTTTACAAACAAACGAATTATCACAACCATTAAATCTTGTAATTCCGATTTCTCATCAAAGTTACATCTTCTTGTGTTACCAAAAATCACAGAGTTTTTGCCAGCCTACACATTCAATAAAACATCATTACAATTACCTAAAGACATAATTTTAGCCGACGAGAGTTTTAATATCTCCTCATCAGTCGATGTTTTGCTAGGAGCAGAAACATTCTACAGTTTGTTATCATCAGGTCAGATCAAACTAGGCAAAAATCTTCCAGTATTGCAAAAAACAGTACTAGGTTGGGTAATCGCAGGTCCCATATTTGATAATAAAAATCAAACTAGGTCTACTTGTCATTTATCTTTAATCAATGATGATCAAAGGTTAGAACATCAATTAGAAAAATTTTGGGCAATTGAAGATTACACCGGTAAAAAACATTTATCGGATGAGGAATCGAATTGCGAGGAAATATTTAATACAACTGTGTCTAAGGATACAAATAATCATTTCATAGTAAACTTACCAATAAAAAAAAATATCGTTAACCTAGGTGATTCGTTGCAAAATGCAGTCAAACGTTTGTACGCGATGGAACGTAAATTCACAAAAAATTCTGAATTCAAAGATCAATATGTCAAATTCATGTCTGAATATGAAGAATTAGGGCACATGTCCTGTATTAGCAATCCGTTCAGTACAGATTTAACAAAAAACATTTTTTACTTACCCCATCATGGAGTTATAAAGCAGTCGAGCCTTACAACAAAGTTAAGAGTAGTTTTCGATGGATTATGCAAAAGCACTAATGGCGTGTCATTGAATGATATTTTAATGGTAGGTCCTACATTACAGGCAGATTTATTTGATATATTAATCAGATTTCGTAAACATAACTATGTTCTTACGGTTGACATAGCGAAAATGTACCGACAAGTCAATATAACCGAAAGCCAGAGAGATCTTCAGCGAATAGTGTGGCGAGCGGATTCCTCTCAACCCATAAAACATTACCGATTAAATACTGTAACGTACGGAACATCAGCGGCATCCTTTTTAGCGGTTCGGTGTTTACAAGTTTCTATCGAAAATAAACATTTACATCCAAACGTGTGTCAAATCATTATGGAAGATTTTTATGTAGACGATCTCATCACGGGTTCCGAATCTATAGAGGGTGCGATTGAAATTAAATCGAAAATATTCAACATTCTAAAGCAAAGGGGATTTGAGCTTCGGAAATGGGTTTCGAATGACCCTCGAATTATTCAAGAAACAAATCTAGATGTTCATGATAAATACGAGGTTTTATGTCAGGAAACTAGTAAGACTCTCGGTCTTAGCTGGTAAGCTGGAAGAGATATATTAAAATATACAGTTAACACCCAAGATTTAATCAACTCTAACATTTCAAAACGTACTATATTATCATCTATTTCTAAACTATTTGATCCGTTAGGACTTGTATCGCCAATTATCATAAGAGCTAAAATTTTAATTCAGCAGCTTTGGTTATCAAAATTACCGTGGGACGATCCCTTACCTCCAGAAATTAAGACAAGTTGGCTTAACTTCAGGAAGCAACTATCCGAAATCAATCATATCAAAATACCTCGTCAAGTAGTACTAAAAGCCATGTCTTACACCGAATTACATTGTTTTTGCGATGCTTCGCTTAGTTCCTTTGGTACATGTATTTATGTGAAATCAATTCATTCTAACGGTGCAGTTCTTATAAGACTACTTTGTGCAAAAACGCGCGTTGCTCCTATCAAAACTGTAACATTACCAAGACTTGAGTTATGTGGAGCTGTCTTATCAGCACAATTATACCAACTAGTTTCAAATTCCTTAAAAATGAACATATATTCAGTCCACTTCTGGACTGACAGTACAATTGTATTAGCTTGGTTGTCGTCTCCTCCAAATACTTGGAAAATATTTGTATCAAATCGCGTCGCTGAAATATTGAGAATATCTACCAGACAACAATGGAGGCATGTACCCAGTAAAAATAACCCTGCGGATATACTTTCAAGGGGGACAACTGCAACCGAATTAAAAACAAACACTTTATGGTGGAGCCTTGGCTATCATGCGACATTAAATTTTGGCCAAATCAACCGATCATTGCTAATGAAATTCCCGAGAAGCGGCGATCAAATCTAGTTGCACACATTTCTCAAACAAATAATTCAATATTTTTTCGCTATTCAACACTCTACAAGCTTAAGCGTGTTGTGGCACTGTGTTTCAGATTTTTAAACAATAGTCGTACGCAAAAAACATACGGTTAATTAACACTTGAAGAATTAAATAATGCAATGAAGGCATTATTAAAAATTGCGCAATTAGAGTCATTTCCACTGGAAATTCATTCTTTTCAAAAGGCAAAATATCTTCCCAGAGAATCTAGATTATTAACTTTAAATCCATTTGTTGACTCTGACGGATTAATCCGTGTCGGTGGTAGGCTTCTTAGAGCTAATATTGTATATGACAAAAAATTCCCAATTGTCATTCATCCGAAACACCCCCTTACTAAATTAATAATTCTAGATGAGCATCATAAGAAATTACATGCAGGTACTCAAACCATTTTAGCTTCGTTACGACAACAATATTGGCCTCTTAATGGGCAAATAACCGTTAAAAACATTGTTCGCAAGTGTGTAACCTGTTTTAGATTGAAACCAACTACATTAATTCAAAGAATGTCCGATTTACCTATTGACAGAATAACACCAAACCAACCATTCTTCATTACTGGAGTTGATGTAGCTGGACCGTTTTTTATAAAGGATGGCAAATTAAGAAATAGAAAAATTATTAAAGCATATTTATGCCTGTTCATCTGCTTTACCACGCGCGCAGTACATTTAGAACCTATCAGCGATATGACTAGTGCTACTTTTCTTAACGCACTTAAGCGATTTACATCTCGACGAGGAATATGTAAAACAATCTATTCCGACAACGGCTTAAATTTTGTTGGCGCAAATAATGAATTAAGAGATATTGTTGAGACAATCAAAAATTTTGTAACAAATAAGGCCTTCTCCGAATTTTTCATGGAAAATCAAATTTGTTGGAAGTTTATACCAGCTTACTCTCCACATCATGGTGGCTTATGGGAAGCTGGAATTAAGCAGGCAAAAATTCACATATTAAAGGTATTGAAAAACATTCATCCCACATTTGAGGAACTTGCTACCATATTTTCACAGGTGGAGGCAATATTGAATTCGAGACCTATCACTCGTCTATCCAACGATCCAAACGATTTTAGTGCCTTAACACCCGGGCATTTCCTAATTGGCCGCTCCTTGCTCTCAATTCCCCAGCATGGTCATTCCAAACTTCCTACAAACAGGCTAACTCAGTACAAAGCTCTTGAGCAAGCTAGTCAACATTTCTGGTCCCGCTGGTCAAGAGAATATCTTTCTCTACTACAGAATCGTAACAAATGGACGAATTCTGTACAGATGTCATTAACCCCTGGATCTATGGTGCTGCTAGTGGACAAGGATCTTCCTCCTCTAAAATGGAAACTGGGACGAGTAGAAAAATTGCATCCAGGTCAGGATGGACAGATCCGAGTTGTAACTGTCCGAACTCCAACAGGCACTACCACTCGAGCAATCCAAAAACTTTGTATGCTTCCATGTCAACAATAAGTGTTCCGTTTTTATTTGAAAGACTTTGTCATTTCAACGGCGGCGGGATGTTAAAGTGCAAATTCACTTGACCGACTGTAAACTGGGCCACTGCAACTCCTACCAACTAACTGCGTGAAGCGATGCGCAGACGAGCCAACGCGGGATGCGCAGACGACACAACGGACCATGCGCAGACGAGACAAGACGGGGTCGTCGGTTTTCGAGCATCGTGGCAAGAAGATGCACTTTCATTTTCATTGTATTAAAATTGTCATTTTTATAAATTATTGTGAGTAAAATAAAGAATTGAAATTACAGTTCACTTAACTAACAACAAAATCATTATTCAACACTTTTTAACTTATTTTTTGTGGCTCTTCTATACAATTTAATATTTATTGTGCGTAACGCTCTTATGAGACTTTTTTGTTAAAATCGTAAATTTTTTTGATTATATTGATATATATTACAATGATTACAATGGTCACCGTGGTGTAACTGATAAGGTACACGACTTAGATTTAGTACGTAGTCGGATCGATTCCCCGTCGTGGTAGAAATTTTTTTTTCTATTGTAGGGGTTTTTTTTTTAATAACCTTTTCAACTTCTTTTTTGTGGCTCTTCTTTACAATTGAATATTTATTGTGTGTATGGCTCTTATTAGACTTTTTTGTTGGAATCGTAAATTTTTGATTAAACTCATTCATATTACAAGGATTAGAATGGTCTCCGTGGTGTAACAGATAAAGTATACGACTTTGATTTAGTAGGTAGTCGGATCTATTCCCCGCCGTGGTAGAAATTTTTTTTCTAATTTAATTAATCGTGGAATGTACTGCTTACGTCACACACACAGAACATAGACGACACACAATACATAATGATATACGTCACAGAACACAAGATGGACGACGAAGATAGATGAAATACAATACACGCTGTTACGTCACGGCCGACCAGAGCGCCAACTAGCGGATGTTTTCCGAAGTAGTGGCGTAGAACCGCCACTAGATATCTACTAAAGTTTGTATATCTATTGGATGGAATTTCTTTTGTATACCAGTTCGTGAAAAGTTTACCTGTTGTATCGTAATTAATGCTTGTATCCAGAAAATTCAAGCTTTTATTATTTTCCGTTTCTATAGTAAATTTTGAGCGAGGATGAAATGCGTTGAATTTATCCAATATTTCTTTCACTTTATTCTCAGGGACACATGTTATACAGTCATCTACATATCTTTTGAAAAATATTGGTTCAAAACTTACTGATTGAAGTACGTTCTGCTCGACATATTCCATAACAAGATTTGCTTTAGTTGCAGCAATTGGAGATCCCATGGCAACTCCATATATTTGTGAATAATGTTTATCATCAAATATAAAATATGTCATTTTAAATACCTCTAAATTAAGAGGAGTGTGCACTTTAATCATATTCCATTTTTTATTTATTATGTCTATAGCTAAATTGACGTCGATATATTACGATACAACAGGTAAAATTTTCACAAACTGGTTTTAAAAAGAAATTTCATCCAATAGATATACAAACTTTCTTTCAAATTCACCAATACAACACAAAACAAATGCTGTCAGAATGTTAACAGATATAGCTATAATACTAGCACATCCTAAATATCGAAAGGGCAACTTAAGAAAAGTAAGAGAAATTTTAGAAGAAAATAACTATCCACAATCATTTTATGAGAAGTTAATAAAAAAGTGAATTCACACAATTTATAATAATAATAATGAAAATATTAATTCTGATACCACAGTCAAATACATACCTTTACGATACACACATTCATTTTCGGAAATAATTAATAATACCTTAAAATAGATAAAGGAATTAACACAAAAAACGTACATATTTGGAAATGATCAGGATAAAATCAAATAAAAACGCAATTAATTTTAGAAGTGACATCCATAACCTAAGTCTTATATATATATATATATATATATATATATATAACAACAACAAAGAGATTTATGGGTAATTCACGCAGCAAAATAAGGGCTACTGAAATAGAGTGGTAACCGTGGACATGCATGTTTCTGGCTCATTTTGCCTCCTCAGCACGGCATAACCAAATAAGGATGTGAAATTTGGGAGCAAAGATGTTAATGTTAACATATCACGCGATATTCCTACATCTTCTTTGTTGTTTATATATATATATATATATATATATATATATATATATATATATATATATATATATATTAATAGTTTATTTTTATTAATTCTTATTAATTTATTTATATTAATTTAGATGTTTTATATGTTATGTTGTAATATGTTAATACGGCTAGCTCAAATAATTTATTGATTTAAATTTTTGTATAATTATGATTTGTACGGATTTGGAAGCATGAAACCCTCTCTGCTCTTTGAGTTCCTGTTGCTGTGAATATCTTCGCTATTAAATAAAAAGAAACACTTTACTTGTAAACATAATTTAATTTTTTTAATAATGAGAATTTTTTTTGTAAAATTCATCATACTACGCCTATGTGTGGCTGAACTAGAATTATCGATCCATTTTATGTATGGTATGCTATGCGCATGCTTAAAACATCAGGTGATGATGCGTTAAGAGAAGCACTCCATAGACGAGTTGCGTCTGTTCAATTTTACAATGTGCTTTCCGTTGTATCATCAAATATTTGATGCGTAATGCACAATGTAAAGAATTTATGTTGAAACAAATTATACATACAGAAACAATATGGTACAAGAACATTCCAGGTACAACTTTCACCTACAACAACCGTGGTTGTTTTACGTAAATGGAACGGGTATTTCAGCGGTCGCGGTTGTGGGCATTGTAGACTTTAAGTGGAACGTACTCTATATTAGATAGCTTGGGACGCAACTTCTAGATGCATTTTAAAAGATAGTAATAATCACAGTCACAAATACTAATTTCAAACAATACTAATACATTATTGATTCTGGAAATGGTTTTAATGCTTTTGTATTACAACGGAGTCGAGAAATTTATTCATAAACCATGTGTAGTTCTTTTATCATTATATTTCGTTTAATTTTTTTTCACAAAATTGGATGCACACTATAAAACAGCAGATCAGAGACATTTTTCTCGAGAAACAATAAACGAGTTGGTTCAGATGCAATAATTATCAAAATATTATATTTAATTTATATTTTCACAAATAACAATGGATACAAATAATACATTGAACATTACGAATCAAGAACAATACGGTGTAAGTTCTTCCATAAGAAGAAAGGAAGAACTACACTCAAGTTCGGGGAATCACCAACTTTGAAGAACCGAAATAAACATATATAATCAAGGAACAATCATATGATGAACATGGTTACACCAAAAATCAGTTCATAGACATAAAAATCGAGAAAAATCACAAAAAGCCTCAAGAAACCACACAACAGAAGAACTATGCCGATAGTTATATACATATTGCTGTCTGAGGATGGCCTGTTAACGATGTTAAATGCTCTCAACAAGTAAGAGGAAAAACTCAACATGCACGATCATAGAATAAGAACCCCTGTGTTGATAATTGGCAAAAGAGAATACTACGGTCGACCGACTTCTTCCATTTAGATACCATAGATGCAAAATTGCCAGAATTCGATTTCTCGATTTATGAAGCAGCTCCAATATCGAGACGTATTAAATGATAATAATTAAGAGGTCCCTGAGAGCAACTGATATAAAAACCTTAGAAATTACATGCTAAACTAATGATGCAGTAAGATGGATAAAAGAAGAAGAGTAATTACCATGATGTCAGAATTTTTCAGTAGAATAACAAAAGTAATGCGTGAAAAAATCTTATAGGACGCATCCCAAAACCGAAACTAAACAGAATTGAAAATGATGATGGATAACATGAGATGATCCGCTGTTATGGAGTCACTGTGTAGTATCACTAATTTCCAATATAACCAACTTGAATATAAACTCACCTTAATCAAATTTTTTTCTGATGTTCTAGTAGCCAATAGAAGTAATATACAAAATAGTTTAACAAAAATCCAATGTCTAATAAAACGAATTAGTAACATGTTCACATTCCTGTCGTACTTCTTTCTATCTCATCGGAAATGGTTTTTAATAATTACTGAAAAAATAAATTATAATTGTAGCGCGATACGATCTATGTATGTTATTTTAATCTTATCAGAAGAAGATATAACTACACAGCATAATTTATTGGATGGCAAAGTATGTTATGTATTTTCATCTACTGTTACATGATATGCAGCAAATTGCTGTGTCGCAGTAGAAAATGTTGGTATTTTTGATAATTGAAACTATTACTAAGAAGCATAAACGATATTCCAAAACAGCTCAGCTATGAAGAACATTTAGGATAGCAGTTTCTTTTAAGAAGACAAAAGCTGCGAAGTAATGTGACGTTCTTGTTATAGATGTAGATGTTGGTTTTTGATTTCTTTCATGATATCACACAATCTTTTTGTTGAAGATATAGTTTTATTCTACCTATTTTTAATAATTCATAAATTAGATGTTTTAATTAATGTATATAACTCTTATATACAATATTGTAATATTTTTCTAATATATTTAAACAGTAAACGGGTGGGATAAACTTTAAACACACGGCATTGCTACTTACGAATTTATTTAAACACTAAACTACTCACTAACACTTAATTTATTATACATTTAACTATTCACTTAAATTTAATTGATATGTACACAAACTTAATTATTAATTTATATCAACACTTTACTGTTCGCTATTTCGGTGTATTCTTGTTTATTTGTCGAGATCACTTTTTAAACTGAACTGAACTTTTTCGCTGGTCTGTCCTTCATATATATTAGTGCCTTTTTTACCAAATAATTCTAGATTGCGGGTTACACAAAAACAATTGGCTCTCGCATGTTCTAGACTGGTCTTAAAAACAAAGTCTAGATAAGATAGTCACAATTGTAAACAATTCTAAGAAATCCCTGTGTATCCGCCATAATTTTAACTTTCATACATGGCTTAGACAGAGTCGGATTCAGGGACTATACCAGTGTGTTGTTTCGTAACATTACCCCCTCCTTAAATGTCAGTTCCTCTTGGAACTTTTGTGTAGCCGAGACTGGATGTTTGAATCGGCAACTTGCCCCAATTCTACACTTTCCGATCTTATGGAAATAGCAGGGCACCGTCTTCATCAGATACTGATAACGGGGGTTGTAGCTGCAAATTAATGTCTGGACACCGGTATCTCGAAAAATAACCTCTACCATGTTCCTGATGACTCGTCAATCCAACTGGTTACTCGCTATCTTAGGCATAGCCAGTTTTTTATGCTGTATTCTAACACATGGTCTCGGAGGATTCGAAGTACTTCCCACACATCGCTGTAGGTAGATCGATCTTGAAATTTATTTTTAGTTACCATTGATTATACCAATTGTAGTTTTATTTTCAATAATAATTTATTTATGAAAAAAAATCAATTTCTTATTATCGCCCAGACTATTATTTAACTCTGCTAGCTCTAGATGAGTTTTTATACTGTTTTTATTCACGACTATATTGATTATTATTAGAAACATATCAATCGTCAAACATGAACAAAACTCTATCAACTGGTAGGGTTCAATTGCGCCGTTCAAATTTACTCTAATTATTTTATTGTGAAATTAAATGAACAAACTTATGATTTCAGAAAAAATTTTTGAACATAGAAGTGTATAAACAGAAAATGTGTATACATACACTACGAAAAAATAAAATACAATTAGTTTGGAACAATTAAAATGTTAGAATAATTATTAATCACGAATGCATTCCTCTTTTTTGAAATAAAGGCATATTGTAATTTAGCGATCTCTAATATAATATTTTGAAACGGTACCTTTTATTTACTAAGTTTCTATCAACATCAAACTAATCTTCACTCTCAATTTTTTTTCTGTTATACTGTCCAGAATATTATTGATAAACTCTTCTCAAATTTCACTTGCAATGCCACGATTTCTCCCCGAGATATCTATCCTTTAACTGGATATACAATTATCTTCTCTGTTCTTCTAATCATGATAAAATTGGTTTGAAATTCTATGTTTATCGAATATAAACATTTTTTATCGTCCTTCTTGTCGAAAAAATGTACAATACCACTTGCCTTTTTTGACGTTTTGAATATCAGAATGACTTTTCTCTCCTGGATATTGCAATTATCTCCAAATTCCTATTATTGTTATAAAATTGGTTTAAACTTAAAATTGTTAGTCTTGGAACCGTTCAAACACTACCATATGGCAAGCAGTAGCTAAACAGCGTTGCCAGTTTGGTGGGAGAAGAAAAAGCTGAAAAATGAAAAGAATATGTACACCGGAAGAGCGAGAAGCGATAGCATGGTTGAAAATATACTTGCTCGAATATACACGCCACAGCAGCGCCACTGCGCTTGCAGTAAAGAGGTGAACTAGAATATACAAATTTTTCAAAAAAACCGTATTAAGTCGTCCTCCTCAAATTTTTTCTACTGGTAAAATAGGATGGAATGATGCTTTTTACACACTATGAATTAGGTCTTCCGTATACGGAAGACTTATTGTCATGGGAGACCTAAGTAATGTAAATTGCCAATGATGGGAAGACCTAAGTATAGCGGGATGTATATATATATATATATATATATATATATATATATATATATATATATATATATATATTAAATATGAATACTTATTTTAATAATATTTTGAATAATATGTGTTATTTATTTTAAATATGATATGTTGTTTGAATATGAAATTGTTTGAATACTATAATTTTTTTAGTTGTGAATTTAAATTGAATACTAAATGTGTTACTGTTTTGTTACTATTGAAATATTACACTCTTGGGCTAGCTAATTTATATATATTTTACCTTTAATTCCTCCTATTCATTATGCTATTTAATGGCATGTGGTTTTATTTAATTCCTAAAATTTTGTTACCTCGGCTGCTCTTATTTATACACTACTCTATGACTCAGTAGGGTCTTTTCATCCGCCAAAACCCTTTCTATCGTTTATAACCGGCTGGCAATGTTCTAGAAAAATCTTTGATTATTGTTCACCTGTCACTTTGTTTATTAATGTGTTTTTTATTGTTTTCTGGCTTAAACTTGCTATCAAATATTGTTTTTTTATTCACTATAACCTTATCGTCATTGATTTGATTGACTAACATTTTATTATTATTGTTTTTTCATGTTATTGATTATTTGAACTCTTCCGATTGGTCATTGCAAATATATCATTTTTATACTTCCTACAACCTAAATATTTAGATAATATACATGGATACAGTTCATTTCTTATTTTGTTTCATATTATTACATCTATACACATAAATTAGGTCGGTAATCATTTATTTTTATTCTTATATTTCATATTCAATTACATTTTATGTTGGTATACTTGTCGTCATTTGTTATATTTCGTATTGGTTTTTGACATTTCCTGTAATTGCAGTTTTCTACTTATATTATTATGTTTCCTATTAACTTCTTTGATTAAATAATAACTAAAACATATCTTATATATATTTTTACTAATTCTAAATGTCATTTATTAACTATTCATCGTAGTACTGTTGATTTTATTATTACCATCCTATTTATTCTTTAAATATAAGCAGATGCTTTAGGTGTCTAGAATTCCGTGTAGCGTTACGTTATTTTATTGATCTTCGTTTGCTTGTTAGGTTCTGTCTAAGGTTGTTTTTAAAAAAACAGAATTATTTTTAAACTGTTTTATGAATAATTGTTTTATGAATTCATTTTATATTTATTTATTTTTCTTTATGATTATGCCCATTGATTGTAATTGATTATGTTGTTATATAGATATTTATTAATTTTGGTACTTTATTTACAAATTATTTTTATTGATAGATATTAATAATTTATCCTTTATTGGGATTCTATGAATGTTATAGGCTCGTTCTATCTACAACAACATTCCCAAAATTTGTTTTCTTGATTTATTTTATATGTAAAAGAAATAAGAACACCAAATTTTGCTCATTTGCTTGCTTTATCATAGTATGTCATTCTTTATTATTCTTGTTATTTTAATTATTTAGTCTGTTATCAACAATTCTTCCGTATTAATTTGTCAAATGTCTTTCAAACTGTCAGTTAATGTCTGTTAGTATAGCTATAATGTAATTACAAAATCTATATAAATTACTGATATGAAATACTCCTCTAGTTATATTACTGATAGGGTCTTTCAAAACATAGCTATTCACTCCATTTTCATTGTCAATCATATAAGGACCTTCGAATGGTAATTACAATTTCGCACATTTGTTTTCTTTTCTATTAGATACCTTTAATACTTTTACTATTACTAAATCTCCTTTTTTGAATGTAATTCCTTTCTTGATACCCTTCAATTTTCTCTGTACAAATTTTTCTCCTGTTTTCCTTAATCTTATATTAACCTTCTCAATCAATTTATCATAATCTTCAATATTTTTAGGTATCCATGGGCGATCTGGTAGTATTTGTTTCATCAAATACATGGGTGAAACTTCTGTGACTGTGTTAGGTATCCCGTTCATATATTCTTCTATCATTGTTCATGATGGCTGCTCGTTAGAATCCTTAGGTATTTTATCACCTCTCTAATGTATCGTTCCGATGGATTGGCACACGGATGTCTTACACTAGTATAAATTGCATTCACATTAGATTTTCTTAACCAATTTTGAATTCTTTGGTTATTCAAATATGTAGCATTATCCATTATGCAATTTTCCGGTATTCCTATCTCTAAGAAGTAGTTTGTTAAACATTTTTGTACGATTTTTGTATTTGTTTCCTTAGTTGGATATAATTTTATGTATTTAGAGAAATTATCTAGAACTACTAAAATATGTACATTACCATTTATTTCGCTAGGAACTAGATTTGACATGAAATCAATTGATAAAATCTCCAAAGGTCACTTTGATGGATTTTGGTATATTTTGATTTTGTATGTTTTCCTCCTTCGCCATCTGACAGATTTTCGCAATAGCTAGATCTCTTTTTGCTATATAGTTCTCTCTGAAAATTAGCCAAATTTTCCTACTACCTGTATGTCCATATTTCTGATGTATTGCTTGTAAAATTTTCTCCGCCAATTCCTCTGTGATTAGATATAATTCTACTTCATTGACTATTTTATAATTAATGTTATCTTCATATTGAGCTCTTTCCTTTTCCTTTTGATTTAATTTCTTTTGGTCCTCTATAATATTATTAATTGAAAATACACCTTCTATTTCTTTTAGTATGTTCACACCTATCTTAATTTGTCTATTTTCATTTCTTTACTTTTCTTCCAAACTAGTGATGGCATCTGTTACTACATTCAATTTTCCTGGTATATACTTTATTTTGAAATCATATTCTTGCATAAACAATTCCCATCGATGTATTCTGTTGTTGCCATATTTATTGCTTAGAATTGATGTTAATGCTTGATTATCACTTTCTATTGTGAAATGATTCCCTAGCAAATAGAATCATAATTTCTTTATTGCAAAAATAATACTGGCAAGTTCCACCTCACTCACACTTTAGTTTTTCTCACTCTTTTTCGTTGTTCTTGGTACAAAACAAATAGGCACTTCTCCTTCTTCCTGTACCAGTACTCCTGCTAGTCTGTTCACTGAAGCGTCCGTTCTCAGAATAAATGGAATTTCATAAATAGGGTGATAAATTTTCAAATTTTCCACAAATTGTGCTTTAATATCCTGGAAAGCCTTTTCTGTCTCTTCATTCTATTAATGGAATTTCTTTATTTAGTTTTAGTCCTGCAGAATCCAGAGCTTTTAAAACTGTTTCAAGATGAAAATTATGTTCTTGTATATTTTCAGAAAAAATTAATATGTCATCTACATAATGCAGATTAGATTAGATTAGATTTTAACGGGGTTACGGTGCACTGAAACCAAAGGTTTATTGTGCCCCCCCTATCAGAGCTGTTATCGCTACTACTACAGCTCGCCTTCCAGTTCCAAGGTTATAATGAACTCTAGTATTTGGGACGGCTTCAACGAGGTTAGGTCCTCACTCTTACAAGTTTCTTGTCCAAAGCATTTCTTGCGTTGGCTTGCAATGGCGAGGCATTCCAGAACTAGGTGATCAGGAGTTTCATCCTCCTCCCCACAGAATCTACACTCGTCATACATAATGCAATACAAATGATTTATATTTGTTCAATATCTTATTCAGTGCCCTTACTAACGAACTACATGCACTTTGAACACCAAATGGCACAACACAAAATCTATAAATTTCCCCATCTATGGAGAAAGCTGTATAATCTCTACTTTCCTCCTGCAATAGAACTAGCCAAAAAGTATGTTTCAAATCTAATCTTGAGAATATTGATGTTTTTGTTTTATCCGTCCTAAAATAGATTCAACAGACATAGGTGCTTCATATTGGGGTTTTGAAAATTTATTTATATTTCTAAGCAAAGTCTCAATTCTCCATTCTTCTTAACTACTACAACAATAGGATTTATGTATTGTGAATTACTTCTTTCTATTATTTTGTTTTCCAAAAGTTCTTTTATACATTTTTTCACTTGATCTTTATGTTTATACGGGATAGGATATGTTTTTGCTTCGAAATTTTTAATATCTTCATTCACTTCTATTTTATGTACATAATCTTTTACAATTCTATTCTCCTTTGAAAATAAATTATTATATTTATTCATCAAATTTATTATTTCTTCTTTCCTATCATCAGGACAATCAATTCTAATTTCATTTTATTTTTCTTCTTCATATCCATAACCATTATCTACTTCTTCCTTGTACATATTGCTAACTCTTCTTACGTCTTCTTTCAATACTATTATTTCAAAGTTAATCCATGTTCCATCCATTCTTAATTTTCTTTTTTCTAAATTTATTATGGCTTTATGTTTTTCTAACTCATCACATTCTATTATTATTTCAGTTTCAATATTTGGAGCTATTAGTACTGGTAAATTGAATTCTTTTCCCCCAATATTTACATTTATGTTCATTGATTTATTGATTTCACAAAATTTTTTGCAATTAGCACCAATTTAATTAATTTTTGGAATTTTAATAATATTATTCATTTGAATATTTAATCTATCAACAGCTGTTATATCCTTTTCACATGAAAAAAGTACACAGTATGACAGTAGCTGATTATCATGCACGACTTGAGTATAGCCAGTGGTTTCTGCGACAACAACAAGCAGACAATACATTTATTAGTAACGTTCTCTTTACGAACTAATCCGGTTTCACCAGAGATGGAATCATAAATTTTCATAATATGCATTTATGGGATGATGTAAATCCATATGGCATTATCCAAACTAGGAGCCAGCATCGATTCATGGTTAATATTTGGGCAGGAATAGTTGGCAATCATTTGATAGAGCCATATACTTTATTGACGGTACTTTGACTGGTCAGAGATATTTGGAGTTTTCGCAAAATTAGTTATGGAACCTGTTTGATGATGTGCTACTACAAACTCGTAGGAATTTATGGTTCATGCATGATGGGGCCCCTCCTCATTCCAGTTTAGATGTACGACAGCATTTACACACAAGGTTTCCTAATATATGGATTGGTCGTGGAGGCCCTTTTCAATGGCCACCGCGATCAGGAGACGTTAATCCTATGGATTTCTTTCTCTAGGGTTATCTCAAAAGTAAGGTATACGCAACACCTGTACAAACAAGACCAGATTTAATAGACAGAATTGTGTTACACTGCAATGTTATTAGAAATAATGTGGGATTGCTCATTCAAGTGCAAAGAAACAACCTTCGTAGACTTAGAATGTGCGTGAAAGTGGGAGGAGCTCATATTGAACATTTATTAGAATAACGTTAGTTTTTGTTGTTGTTTAGGAATTAGTATTAGTCTAATGTTTTATAACTTGTGTTTTTTGAGGTTTTCTTAATGGTTTATTAATGTTATGTTCGTAATTTTGATTAAAAGGAAGTAAATGCTGGACATCGTATTAATAAGTTAGTCAGGTAGATTTGTACGTAGTGCATTAATAAAACTGTAAATATTATCCAAACGGCTCATTTTATAGAATTCTAACAAGAGTACCTTTTCGTTAGCTTAATGTGTGGAGAAGTCAATTTCGATGATTTCATACAGGGTGTGCCATCCCTGCAAATTTTTTGGATCACTAACCATTGCGAGTAGTCCGTCCCTAGCTTCAAGGCAGTACTGTAAATCTGTTAACCTTTCCAAAATAAACATACACGTACATTATAGCTTTGCCGTAAATTTGATAAAGATCTAATAACTAGTACAAAGAATTAAAATAAAAACCAAATTCAAAATTAATACTTTGGAGGCCTATAACTCGAAAACGAGGGCCTCCATAGAAAAAGTTTATATGAAGTACTAACATTATTTTGGCTCAGATTATACGCTCCTGACTTTTTTCCCATTAGTCCCGGGACACCCTGTATAACTGTGACTTTTATATTTCAAAAAATATGTAACATATATGTATTTAATATGTTTTTGTGTTTGCTGGGTATCAACATTTGGAGTGAATGCAATGTCTACATTAGAACATGATGGTTGAGATTCTTCTATTCTAATTACAGACTCTGCAACTTGACTCTGCGTTGGTAGTGCTTCTTTTACCTGTAGGTGTGAACTTGATAAGAGTAAAACGGGTTTAAAGTTTCTTTTTTTATCAAAAATCTCATCCAATTCCTCTTCAAACTCACAGGTCTTTCTGCTTCTTCCAGTTTGATTATTGTGGTCAATTGTTTTTTTATAATTTCTTTCTAAAACCTAAAATTTATTTTCACATTTGCTTGGAGGTATTGTTAATTGATACTCATTGGAGAGATCCTTGGCAATGACCTCCCATAGCTTCTTTTTGGACTTAATTTCATAAGAACCTATTTTTTTATGATACTACTTATAAAGTTCTATTAACTTCAACATTTTTTCTTTGGAAAAATATTTATCCTCTTCTTTATCTTTAATACATAAGAATTCCTCCATTATTAAACCTAAAACCAAAAACAAATATTAGTTATTATATTGTAAACAGTGCAAAGAAGTGCTTACCGTTATTATCCAAGACTTCTTGATATTATTAATACCAAAAAATTAAGCAAAATTGCCAAAATGCTTCAAAAGTCAATTGTCTAATTAGTTAGGTTAGTTCAGTTCTATAGACCATGAGGGATGTTCGGGGTTTTTCAAACTCTGTCCATTTTCAAACGGTCCGAGAATAGTTCTTAGGACTGGATAAAGTACGCAACTAGTTCTGCGCAATTCCAGATTGGTTTACGGACTGCCCAGAAACAAAAACCCGAATAACGCTAATATGTTTCAGAAGATATGAAGGATGTGTGTTATTATAAAAAAACTTTGTAAAGTATTTTTAGATTTTTATGGTGAAATATTGGATAAGAAATTTGTAGGACTCTGTTTTTCATCTGCTTAATCAAATTAGTTTTCGTATTACCTGGATGATAGAATGGTAATTTGTATATCTCTCAGAACTGATAGGTTTTCTATACCAGTCAATTGAAATTCTACTATAATTATTTCTAATAAGTTTGGTATTATTGTTCTGTATTTTCCCTTTCTATTGTAAATTGTATATGAGGATCGAAGCTATTGAAGTAAATGAGTATATTATTTATTTCATCACATGCAAGAGATAATATTAAATCAAATACATATTTTTTGATGAAGAACAAATTGAAGGGTAAAACAGAAATAACATAGTCTAAAATATAATTCATGTCATAGTCTGCTAATATAGGGGATATTGAAGACACCATGGGTGTTTCAAAGATTTGTTGGTAATTTTGTTGTTATAAGAGAAAAATGTATTTTTAAAAATAAATGTAATTAATTCTAAAAAAGTTTCTTTTTCAAGTTTGCAATGTTTACTTATATCATTCCATTTATGTTGAAGAGATGTTATACATATATTTAAATGAACATTACTAAAAAGTGATACTACGTCTAAACTTAAAACAACGTGATTTGGTGGTAATAGTAAGTTATTAAATTATTTACTAATTTCAAAGCACTCTAATATAATATTCATTGTTACAAACGTAAGATTTTGTCAATATTTCAGTTGACCAAAGAGTAAGAGGTTCAATTGGAGTATTAATCGATGCTACAATTGGCCTGCCTGATAATGTGTAGTTAGTTAATTTTTTCTTTGTATTTTGATCAATTCGTTTTTTATTAAATATTTTTTTCATTAATTTCTCTAATAGACAACAGGTTATTCATAACAAACTATTCTTTAAAATAATAAATTAGCAAAAGAACAAACTTAATAATCTAATTAAGAAAAACATAGATGTACTTCTTACAACTCAAGACAGTTAAATTAAAAATCTATCAGATACAAAGATACATTATTACACATACATTACAAGGATATATTACAGTTGTTACGGGTTCATTATATTTTTTGACTGAATAGGGATTTAATTAAATAATACTTACAATTTATTATAAATTCTAATAAAGATCAGCTAATTATCTATTGAAATAACCTGTAGTCATTGTTCACATTGTTCAATTGACCTTGAACTAAAATTCTTCTTGAATACAAAATATAAATCTTACTCTAGTTCTGTGAGTACTATGGAATTGATTGTCACCAAAAATTGCCTAGCTAAGGAAATGTTCAGGTTGTCTATCTCTCTTCCTTCTGTCTTTTCTTTTTTTCTGGGCCAAATGTAGACCATGTGGTTTAATTGAAATCGAATTCTATTTCGGATCTAAGTAGCCCTAGTACAAAGAAAGTAACATCAAAGAGAGAGTACGATTGACATCAGTTGATGCACACATTCTGTGGATTTACGTACCTTTCTTTACACGGCCGCTGCCCATATTCGGTAAGATACCTTAATTTCCGGAGATGCTCATCTAATCATAAATATTCGCAATTTCAGGCCAATACTGGAATGTCCAGTTGAATAATTAGCTGAGAACTATTTACCAGCAACCTGTCCATTACATTAGTTCCAGTAGTATCTAACACTGTCACAAATTATACCAACGTACAGCCTTCTGTAAAGGTAGAGTCGCATCACCTGGAGTAGGAAGTAAGAGATTTCAATTCTTTTCTTAGTTCTGCATATTGTGGCTGGGTCCTGCTCCCGTACCAGAAATATTGTCTGGTCAATTAGTTGTTAGAGTTATACATTATTTAGTCCATTAGTTTTGCTTTCAAGATGAATATTATTTAGAAGCACCTTATATATTTATATATATAGCACTATGTACACCGTGTAGTACTACATGGGGCCATATTACCTGTAAATAAGGAACTAGACAAGTTGGGTAACTAAGCTGTTCAGTGTGAGGATTATAAAGAACCCTAGAAATTTATTACTTTCATTTCTGGCTCCTCTACGATTCACTCTACCGGTTCGAATAGAACAACCGTATAATTTCGAGCTAGTCAAACCTATGAATTAATTTGTTAAAACCTTTTATGTTTTCCTAGTAATAGTGGTGAAGTACTCTAACTGATACCCACCGTAGCACAGTTTTTATCACTAGGCCCTAAATTTAGCATTGAACCTATAATTACCAAGGACTTTTCAATGAAAACTATATTAGCTAATGTTGATTACATGTCATCGTTCATATAAAACGGACAAGAAATAAATATCGTTATAGCTAAAACTACAAATATTTTAACAAACTATATTCATGAACCTAAAAAATCTTCTATATTCATATAGAACTATTACATAAAACTAAAAAATTTCTGAAAAAAAATCCAAATTTGATAGTCGTACCATCTGACAAAGGTATTACAGTTATAATGGGAAAACAACACTATTTAGATTTATGTGAAGAATTAATTGATAATAATACATCATATAAAGAACTCAATAATGAATCAACTCTTGAAACAACTAATAATTGTGACAAATTAATAAAAAAATCATTTAATACAAAAACAAATTGATGAAAATACAAAAAAAATTAGCTAACTATAACGGTATTTCCGCAAAATTTCATTGTTTAACAATAATTCATAAACCCACATTATCAGGTAGAATAATTGTGACATCAATACTCCAATTGAACCTCTTACTCTTTGGTTAACTGAAGTATTGACAAAATCTTACGACTATAACAATGAATATTATATTAAAGACTCCTTTGAAATTAGTAAATCATTTAATAACTTACTATTACCACCAAATCACGTTGTTTTAAGTTTAGACGTAGTATCACTTTTTAGTAATGTTCATTTAAATATATGTTTAAAATCTCTTCAACATAAATGGAATGATATAAGTAAAAATTGCAAATTGGGAAAAGAATATTTTTTAGAATAGATTACATTTATTTTTATTAATACATTTTTCTCTCATAACAGCAAAAATTACCAACAAATCTTTGAAACACCCATGGGCTCTTCAATATCCCCTATATTAGCAGACTATGTCATGAATTATATTTTAGACTAATTGAAATTTTAAATCGAAAAGGTGTGGACGTGTTTATTTTCGCTGTCGATTTATAGCGATATTCTCGGTCATTTCGTGTGTGATATTGTTTAAAATTTGACTATGCAATAACATGGTTGTCGTGCTTTGTCTTCTGTAGTTTGTTATTTTTTTTTCAATTGGACTGGACTTGAAGTGAGTAATTTTATAAACATTCTTAGTCGAAATTCGGCTTAAATTCAGATTTCGAACACATTCAATACTATAAACAGTTCTTACAGTTTTTGTTGAATAGATAATGGAATTTTAATTTGTTTTGGTCAAACGATGCCAGTCTGTGAACTTTGCACCCAAGGAATTACCGGTGAATCGCCCGGTTTGAAATGTTGTGGTAGCTGTCAGAAATTCTATCACGCTAAATGTGTAGGTTTAACTAAGGCGGACGTGTCACGATATCAGGCACCGGGTTTATCCTGGAACTGTACTAATTGCAGAAGTTCGACTGATTTTCTTAAAAGGCGTTCAGTCATCGTCACTGAGGAGGATTCTAATAACTTTCCATTAGAAGAAACCTCTTCGTCACAAACGTTAAATATTTTACAAGATATCCAGAAAGATATGGCATCAATGAATACGAAATATGGAAATTTGTTGCAGTCTGTCAACTTTTGTAGTGATTCTATCACAACTTTTGAAAATACTGTATCGGCTCTCACTACAAAGATTAAAGAGGTCGAGAGATTGACAAGAGAAAATCTAGACTTAAAGAACGACGTAAATTTTTTAAATTCTCGAGTGGATACATTGGAGCAACAGCTAAGGGCTAATGATGTTGAGATATGTGGAGTCCCTTTTAGAGATAATGAGAATATCTTAGATATCGTTTCCACGATAGGCTCGGCAATCGATCTTCCAATCTCTGACGTCGATATTGATTCTTTTTACCGTTCCTTTACTCCTAGAACAGACCTTCCCAGACCAATTATTCTGGAATTCTCTAAGAAAATGAAAAGAGATGCATTTTTGGCTGCAGCAAAAGCTAAGCGTCGTCAATATGGAAGTGTTGCAGGATTGAAAGTAGCAAATATCTCTGAAAAATTATATATCAATGAACACTTGAGCTCAAAAAATAAAAAACTACTTCATGAAACCAAAATAGTCGCTAAATTCAAACAATTTAAATATATTTGGACAAGAAATGGAGTCATATTTGCGCGCAAAGATGATAGGTCTCGAATAATAAAAATATCTTGTGATGGCGATATTGATCGATTAGCTTAAACATCAATTAACTTTGTACTCACACCCTAATTTATATATTTTTAATCACTGATATGGCGGGTGATTCTACGCTGTCTTTCTTATATCAAAATGTCCGTGGACTAAATTCAAAAATTACCACTATATTTCAAAATATACTAAATTGTGAGCAAAATGTCATCTGTCTCACGGAAACGTGGCTAAATGCATCCGTATTAAGTGAAGACATTTTTTCATCATACAAAGTGTATCGACGAGACAGGGAAACGAGTTCTTCCACAAAACATACAGGAGGTGGTGTCCTCATAGCCGTCTCCGAAGAGTTATGCTGAGGATTCTTGGCGGTCAGAAGCAGAGGATGTATGGGTCACCATCGTTCCTCTTAGTGGACTTCGTAAGGTGCATATAGGGTGTGTTTACATACCTCCCAGAGACATGGCTGCATTAAACTTTTTCTGTACTAAGCATATTGATATTTATTTAAATAATATTAACGATACTTTCATCATATGTGGAGATTTCAATATTCCTGAAATTAAATGGTTATTGAGCGGGGGAGATTATTGTAAGCCAAATAATTATATTAATCCTAGATCTAGCTTATTAGTCGACACTATGTCTCTGGTTGATATGATTCAGTATAACCCAAATGTGAATATATCTGGCAACACTCTAGACCTCATATTTAGCAGTGGTTTTTCTATCAAAAATTTACGTCTTTCATCTAATCCATTAATTCCCGAGGATCAGTACCACTGTACCTTGGAATTCGATATGGATATTCCTCTCAATATTTGTACTAGAGTTGTCAATCAATATCGCTGGAATTTTAAGTTGGCAAATTATCACGAAATTAACCGACTTTTAGGTAGTGTTAACTGGGCAGCTAAATTTCATTCAATTGACATAAATAAAGCAATTAATCTGTTTTACAATATTATTGACCAGATCGTTCACTTACATGTACCTCAATATCCCAGCTATTATAAAAAATATCCTCATTGGTTCTCTTCTTCTACAATAAAAGTGATTAAAGAAAAAATTAAATTTCACTGTCGATGGAAGAAATACCATAATAATTTAGATAACTTAACATTCAAAATTTTACGAGGCAGATCAAAATTTTTAATAAATGAAGATTATAAAAAATACTTGACTACTGTAGAAACGAATATTATTCATAATTCTAAATATTTTTGGCAATTTGTAAAAAGCAAATAATTTCCCTAATAACTTGCTCACCGCTCAGGGCCCTACAACCGACTTACAGAAAATTTGTGATATATTTTCAGATTATTTTTCTTCTGTTTTTGTAAGTAGTGATGCTAGTAACTTTGGTAATATGTATACTAACACACCACTGAATATTTCTAATTACACAATTACTCGTGAAACTATTGATAAAAAAATTGAAAATTTACCCAATAAAGGTCCTGGGCCAGATGAATTACCTACTGATTTTATTAAAAATTGTAAGGAATCGCTAATTGAGCCATTATTTTTGCTATTCAATGAATCTCTCAATTCAGGTCAATTTCCTGATACATGGAAAACAGCCTTTATTACACCAATTCATAAATCTGGAAGCAAGAATGAAGTTGAAAATCATACACCTATTTCTAAATTAAACATCTTTAGTAAGGTGTTTGAAAGTATTATTTTTGATTTCCTTTATCATGACGTAAAAAACCTACTTAACATTGAAGAGCATGGCTTCATGAAAAAACGTTCGGTAGATACAAATTTATTCCTATACGTTGAATACATACTTAAAAGTCTAAATGATAGGTAAATCGTTGATTCTGTGTATACTGATTTCAGTAAGGCCTTCGACAAAATAAATAATTCCGTCCTTGTCTCAAAACTTTCTGAAGTAGGTATACATGGTAATTTATTAAGATGGTTCGACTCATATGTCAGAAATAGGTCTCAACAAGTAATTTTAGGTGCTCTTAAATCTAAAGCTGTGGTAACTACTTCAGGAGTACCTCAGGAGTCCCATTTAGGTCCTTTACTTTTTAAATTATATATAAATGACATCTCTAGTTGCTTTAAATTTGCTAAGTTTGTTATGTATGCCGATGATTTGAAAATATATCACTCAATTTCATGTACTTACGACAGAGTTCGATTGCAAGAAGACTTAGACAATTTATCCGACTAATGTGTGAGGAATAATTTGTTTTTAAATGTCTCAAAGTGTAATTATATACAATTTTCTCGCTGTAATTCAGACTTGAACTACAACACATATGAAGTTTCTAATAGCGTATTACACGCTGTAGATACAGTTAGGGTCTTGGTATTCTTTTAGACTCTAAATTACTTTTCGATTGGCATATTTGTAATATAACTAGAAAAGCTAATCATCAGTTGGGCTTCATACATAGAACATGCTTCGAGCTTCAAAACCCTTTTACCGTCAGATCATTATATATGGCATACGTTAATAGTATATTAACGATTGGTTCTACTATTTGGAACCCGCGTTATTCAGTCTATATTTCAAAATTAGAATCAGTCCAGAACAAGCTTATTTCATATTGTAAAAGAAAATTTTATCCCGGTGTGGATAGGCAACGTATTCGTTCTAATTTAAAGATAACTTCACTAGATCATGGTAGGAAAATTGCGGATGTACTGTTTATTCACAAAATCCTCAATAACAATATAGATTGCCTTGAACTTACAAATTTCATAACACATCGTATTCCCAGCCACTCAACTCGAAACAATTATACCTTTATCACACATCAGGCACTCACCAATTATTTTATAAATTCTCCTGCTCACAGAATAACAAATACTTACAATAAATTGTCCAGTATTGTTGAAATGGATATTTTTCACCACAGTAGAGGTTCGATTAAAAAACTACTGAAAGACTATTTTTTGCAAATTTAATTTTGTTTAATTACCTACTCTTGTTCTCTCTTTTTTTCTCTTTTCTTTGTATACTTGTATTTATTTTTATTTAATGTAGTTATATGATTGTATTCATATTTTCTTTTTTACCTAATTTGTAAAATTATGTGTAACTATTAGTGGATACTTCTATGGGTTTGTCCTGTTTGTATCCCAAATAAATAAAATAAAATAAAATAAAAAATGTTATTTCTGTTTTACCCTCTAATTTGTTCTTCATCGGAAAATATGTATATGATATAATATTTTCTCTTCCATGTGATGAAATAAATAAAATACTCATTTAATTCAATAGCTTCCATCCTCATATACAATTTACAATAGAAAGTGAAAATACAGAACAATAATTACCTTTTCTTGATACCAAATTTATTGAAAATAATGATAATAGAATTTCAATTGATATAGAAAATCTATCAGTTCTGGAAGATATACAAATTACCATTCTATCATCCAGGTGATACAAAAACTAACTTGATTAAGCAGATGAAGAACAGAGTCCTACAAATTTCTTATCCAATATTTCACCATAAAAATCTAAAAATACTTTCCAAAGTTTTTTATAATAACTCACATCCTTCATATCTTTTGAAACATATTTCATATAATACTTCTCACAATGAAAATTACATTACTACTGACATAATACGAAACGAAGAAAACAGTGATATTATAACTACTAATAATACATCTCCAACTTACATTTCGTTTCGATATATAAATCTGTCATATCTGAACTTTCCGGAGGCTTTAAACCACATAATATAAAAATTGCAAATAAACAGTAAGATCAAAGACAAGACTCCTACTAACAAATTACCTAATATAGTTCATGAGATTCCTTGCAATATCTGTAATAAGAAATACATTGGTCACTCCAAAAGATCGCTAACGAATCGAATCGCCTCTTATAAAAGTGACAGTAGATTATATCCTGACAGATGTGCTTTAGCTGAGCACGTGTTTTATGAAGGCCATCCCTTCAATATAAATGGAATGATATTAGTGAAAATTGCAAGCTTGAAAAAGCAACTTTTTTAGAATTAATTACATTTATTTTTAATAATACATTTTTCTCTTATAACAACAAAAATTACCAATAAACCCTTGGAACACCTATGGGCTCTTGAACATCCCCTATATTAGCAAACTACGTCATGAATTACATTTTAGACTATATTATTTCTGTTTCACCCATTAATTTGTTCTTCATCAAAAAATATGTAGATGATATAATATTATCTCTTCCATGTGATGAAATAAATAATATTCTCTTTACTTCAATAGCTTCGATCCTCATATCCAATTTACAATGGAAAGGGAGAATACAGAACAATATTTACCTTTTTTTGATACGAAACTTCTTAGAAATAATGATAATAGAATTTAATTTCTCTAGTATAGAAAACCTATCAGTTCTGGGACATATATAAATTACCATTCATATCATTCACGTAATAGAAAAATTAACTTGATTAAGCAGATGGAAAACAGAGTCCAGCGTTTTCATCTCCTCCTTCTTTGAGTTCAAGGAGAAATCCACATTGAATATGCTTCACAATTGAGCAATTAATAATTGCGCGGCGCTGATTAGCAATTCGTTGCTCTATAGCAGGGGTTCTCAACATTTTAGTAACCACGTACCACTTGAAATTTTCAGAGATTTTGACGTACCACCTTATATTTATATATATTTTTATTTATTTATTTATATATAATATATAGTTATATATAATTTAGATTTGGTCAGGTTTAGGAAAATAAAAATGCATTCTACAACTGTATGTATGTATTTACAAAATAAAATGTATCATACATTAAAAACAATCTTGAATTAGTTAATTGAACACAGTCATTTAAATATAAACAGATCCTAATGAGCTTGTTGTTGTTGTTTGTTCTTGATCAAATTTTCAATATCTGGGTCGATTGAACTTAACTTGATTCTCAAGTCCTCTTCAACACTATTGCGGTTTCGGTATTTATTTTTGATGAACAGCAGCTCTGAAAAGCCCGATTCACATAAGTACGAGGTTACGAATGGAATTAAAAGGATTATCGCTTGTTCGAACACTGATGGATATTCAGTTCTTGTCCCCATCCAAAATTCTATTGAAGATTTTTCTTTAAACGCATCTTTCATTGAGCTGTCACTTATAAGGTCGATGAAACACTCTTTTGAGTGCCTAGGACCACTAGGAAATTTCCCTGAAAATGGATTTCTAATCCACTCATATTTAGAAAAATCTTGATTAAAATATTTATCAAAACTCGTTTGAAGGGCTTCCATATGACTAGTGATATCATCAGTCACTTCTGGCTTCACAGAAATATCATTTTCTTCCAAAAATGCAGCTAGAGTAGGGAATGCAGAGAAATCCTTGTCCTGTGCTTGAGAGCGAAACAGAACCAACTTTTTCTTGAAGGATGATATTTGATCGTTGGTAGTGAACACTGTTGTACTTGGCCCTTGAAGTCCTATGTTCAAGGTATTAATCCTATCAAAAATATCAGCCAAATACGCCAATCGTGATAGCCATTCTTCATCATTGAACAAGTGTTTCATGTCATGATTTTGTTCACTTAAAAACCTAAAGACTTCTGACCTCAGATCAAATAGACGAGTTAGGGTCTTGCCTCGTGACAACCATCTAACCTCGGTATGTAGGAGGAGAGTTTGATATTTTGCACCCATATCTTCAGACATTAAAGAGAAAAGCCGTGAATTAAGAGCCCTGGCCTTAATAAAATTAATGACCTTTACGCTATCCATTAAAACAGACTTAAGGTTGGCAAGCGTAACCTTAGAAGCCAAAGCTTCTCGGTGAATAACGCAGTGAGTACTTTGGCATTCTGGAGCAACTTTTTTTATTCTTGCTCCTAATCCACTTAAATGACCCGACATAGCTTTTGCTCCGTCCGTGCACAAACCAACACATTTAGACCATGATATTCTCACTTTTATAATGTACTCATTTATGACATTAAATATGTCCTCAGCTTTAGTGTTTGATTCAAGAGGTTTGCAAAATTAAAATCCTTCCTTTACTTAACTTTGATAATCAATACGTATAAATACAAGAAGCTGCGCCATATTTGTTATGTCTGTGCTCTCGTCTACTTGCAGTGCCAAATATTTACATTCGCGCAGTTGAAGTAAAAGCTGTTCTTCAATACTCGAGGACATCTCCACAATTCGCCTCTTTACTGTGTCATTCGACAACGGAATTTTCTCGTTCTCCTTTGCTGCCTTTTCGCTTAATACTGCCTCGACCATATCCTTAGCGACCGGAAGTAAAAGTGTCTCGCCAATTGTATGAGGCTTCCCTTCTTTAGCTATTCTATAACTGGCAAGGTACGATGCTTTGACTAGTTTTTTGTCTATATTTACAAATTTTGCCATGCACTGATTTTCTCTCTTACACAATTCAGATTTTTTTTGAAAAAATTCAATAGGTTTGTCAACCAAATCGGGATGCTTAGTAGTCTGGTGCCGCTTTAGTAAGGAAGGCTTCATGCTCTGATTTGAAAGTGTTTCTGAGCATACAACACATTGTGGAATAGGATTATCGTTATTTTCTGTGCCAGGTTTTACTATAAATCCTAACTGTAAATAAGTTGCATCGTACTTACGAGGTTTAATCTTCTTTTGACTGTCCTTAGAGGTGGAGGGGTTAGTCAAATATCGCTACATTATGTCCACTACAAACTAATGATGAATTACTACTAAAAACTAAAACTGAACTTCACTTCATGGAACACAATAAAAAAACAGCTAACATTGGCATCTGAATGAAACTACTGGGTGAGAAAGTAACACAGCTCATGCCACTGTCAAAACAAAACTGTCGGTGTGGGATTCACTCGGGTTGTTTGTGTAGCTTCAAGGTCAGCGTGAAACTGCCACTATTCTATGTAAAACACAGATGGAGGAATTGTATTCTTAACGAGGAAATGTTGCATCGTAACTGTGAATTAATGTTATTCGCATTCAACAGTTTTTATTGTTATTATTAATATATGATTGCGTACCACCTGAAATGTCCCCGCGTACCACCGGTAATTATCATTGATTTTATTATAATATATATTTTTTTCATTATATTAGGTTACTGCCTTTCCTGCTATATTCAACATGCCTCACCCAATAAACGATAGGTAGATAAAAAGTTTGTTCACATTAAATTAGATCATACTATCTGTGTAGTAATATCATGCATAAAGGGATGATGATGAATTATGACAATGATTGAGGTACTTAAGCTGTCGATTGTTCGGTTAAGCCGAAAATGTAATTATTGAGAGTTTAAATGATACTATTTCCAGATGGTAATATTTATTCATGATATATTTCTCGTACACGCAATAAGATAATGAATTAAATTTGCTAACATGGAATCGGTCACCATATGTTATTTTTTTAACACATCGTTGAGCGGAATAATAATTATTTTCACAGACGTGTTTCCAGAATTAACATAACATTGAATATAATTCAATTTCAAGCTGGAGACCACGCTTCCACTTTTTATTTGTGGAGTTCCAATCACTATATGTTTTAGATATATATTCAATGTCGACCTCACGTCCATTTTGATATCATTTTAAAAGATATGAAGTAGCTTCTTGCATAAACCAAAGATGGAGTGGGTATTAAGAAAAGAAATTTGAACAAAGTTAGAGAAATATTAGAAAAATAGGTACTTTTCGAAGACTGTCGTAATTGGATTGCAGCTTTAGCTTCTGTTATATCCAAGTATCTCAATTATCAATAATTAGATAATTCGGGTAATGAAAATATTAAATGCGTCATTATCAGATTAATAGTTAGGATTTGGGCTAGAACAATGATGAATGTTTGTGTGATGTGTTGTAATTTTATATTATGTTGCTCCGGCTAATAATCATTTAAATTAAACTTACATTCACTTTAATCAAGTATTTATCATATTTTCGCTACTCAGTCGGTGTCGCAAAAAAAACATTTATCTTCAGGGATCAGATGAGCTCATGGCTAGGCAACCAGCATTACTACCGTGTAGCTAGATCTTTTTTGTGAACTATTAATGATTCGATTTTTTTTAATATTGAACGTATGTTGTTTTAATATTCAATTATAATTTAATAATAAATATCAAAATTGCACAAGAATATGTTCTGTGATAATGGATATTGTTTCGGTTACACTGGCAACAACGCAAACATTAGAAATATCGCAGTTCTATACTTGGTGTTTTATGACTGTAAAAAAATACAACTAATTATGTACCTTGCAATTAGGTTATTATAGTATTATTAATGAATTTCGGTGATATTTTTAACATGATTCCTACAGTTATTGGTTATCTTGTTATTATGGAAAATGACGTCACCTACATAAAGGTAAATATAATTGATATTATTTATACAACCTACTACATATCCAACACTTTTTTATCGATTAAAGCTAACACAAACTTTTCAGTGGATTTCCCTGTTCTGGATTTATACCCAAGTACGCCGCTAACAGATGACATGTACTTCTTGGATAATCAGGAATCGAATTTAATAGACAAGTTAAATGAACAAATACAGGATTCTCAGGAACCTCCAGCTGACTATCCTCAAATTGGGTAAGTTCTTAATATTTCTATCCACTTACCAGCTTATAGAAACTTCTGTTTCGCATTGACTCACTGTTTCAACGAATTGTAGTGGAAATTACCCTTATTTTTTTTATTCCTTCCAGAGTGATCCCCAAAATTCTTGGAAAAATTTCTGTCTTCCTTTTGACGACGCCCTCGTCAACAACCTCACATCCCTTTTCCAAATTTCAATTGGTAATTTACTGTGTTTGACTGGATATAATATTTTCACGAAAACTTTTACAATATAAACATTTTTATATACAGGTATGAACAAAATCTTTATTTCACAAGAATAAGGCATTTAATTTTATTATCTATTAAATTCATTAGTTTTCAAATAATTATAGACAATACAGTTAACGGTTCTATTCTACTATTGGTCAATCCAAATCAATAAGTTTATTTTTTAGAAAATTGTCATTGCCCAAATATATTAAATATTGATATAATTTTTAAGATTCAATTAATTATGTAAGATATGCTGCTAGCAATTATGTATGATTTTTTTTTTCGAATAATTCTTTTTAGTAAGAACCTATACAGTGAGACTTCCTATGGTGGGCATTTTCACAATCTTTTGAAAATATGCAGACAATAAATACACCAAACAACCAGTAGGCATAAATACATTTGACAAAATGCCATTTATTATAGCAAATTACCTTAATTTACCCAATCCAACTATGTATACTGGACATGGTTTTAGGAGGTTATCAGCAACCATTATGATAAATTCTGGCACCCTCTCTTGCAAGAGAGTCAGCCTTCTCATTACCATCCATACCAGAGTGGCCAGGGATCCTAACCAGCGATACCCTGTTGCGTTCTCCTATCGAGGCGAGTCTTTTTTGGCAGTCTAGAACCAATTTCGACGTTACACGGTACGAGCTAAGTGCTTTCAAGGCCGCTTGGCTGCTCGTGAAGATTTTTATTGATCTACGTGCGTGGTTGGATTGTCCCAAACTCTCCACACATGAATCAATGGCATAAATTTCCGCCTGAAATACGGTTGCATAGGATCCCAGAGAGGTTGAGATTTCTGTCCTAGGTCTTCGCCCGTATACACCCGCACCAGTGCCTGAGGGTGTCTTTGATCCATCAGTGTACCAACAGATGTCTGCTCTTGAGAGTTCATCCTGGCGGAGGACCCATTCATCTCTATTTGGAAATAGGACGGTATGAGGCAGATTATGGTTTACTGTTGGGGGCATTATATCAGAGGTCATTCCCAGAACACTATGACTTCGGTGGCCGCTAGCATTCTGCTTTGCTCTGTATAAGCCTGTTTTGTGCATTTATAAATATCCACAATTCTATATGCTGTCCATCTGGCCTCCTTTTCCAGAAGTATATGGAGAGGAGGAAGGTCCAGGAGGATTTCCATGGCTGCTGACGGTGTGGTACTGACAGCATCAGTTATAGCCAAACTAGCCTGTCTCTGTATGCCAGAGAGCTTTGCTTATGCCGTTGTCTGTAAAGCTTTTGATCACCAAGCAATGGCTCCATATGTGATCATTGGTCTAACAATCATCACATATATCCAATGGATTTGTTTGGGACCCAAGCCCCAAGATTTTCCGCAGATCCTGCGACATGTCCACAAGGAAAGTCTGGCCTTATGGATGACTTTTTCCAAGTGAGCGTTCCAAGTAAGTTTTTTATCTAAGATGATCCCCAAATATTTTACTTCCGCTGCAAATGGAATAACCTCACCATTATAGGAAAGTGGCGGAAGGTCCGCCAAATTCTTTCTCCAAGTGAAGGGAACTATTACAGTTTTACCAGGCCTGATATGGCAGTCCAGTACTCTTTCAAGTCCTTTAAGCAGGAAATATGTTAGGCTAATCGGTCTGACCGATTTAGGGTGTGGGTCTGTGCGGCCCACTTTCGGTATATATACTACCCTAGGCGCCAACCAACTGGGTGGTATATAATTCCACGCCAGACTAGCTCTATACAATTTAATGAGGATGGGTATAAATAATTCCAGTCCGTTTTGTAGCAGAGCTGGAAAGATGTCATCCTCACCGGGAGATTTGAAGGGCTAAAATGATTTTATTGCCGGGAAAGTTGTTTTTAATCAAAAGCTCCTACGTTTCTTTTTTAGAGGTCTTAAAAGTGCCATCTGGTCGTTTCATCGACCATATCTCGGCAATTGGCTCTTTAGAGAGAATCTTGTGTATTCTAGTACTGCGAGGTATGTCAGATATACTCTCACAGAACTTCTTTCAAGACTTCCGTTTCGCCTTTCTAGTTTCTTCGTTATAAGTTGTTAGAGCAGTTCTATAAGGTTCCCAGTTGCCTGACTCTTTAGATCTATTGAACAGTCGTCGAACTTCTTTTCTTCGCTTATCTAGGCTTTTGTTGCACCAAGTAGAGTTGCGATTATCTTTTTTTGTCTTGAGTGGACAGTTTTCATGATGGGAGGAGATCCCTGCTTCCCGAAGCTTCTCTTCCGCAGTATCTATCCCATCACAACTGTTTAATGTAGGGAAGCCTTCCTCAATGTACCGTTGGAGGGAATTTCGGTATCCAGTCCAGTCAGTAGTTTTTGAGTCACGATATTCCACTACTGGCCGTGGACCTATTTCAATGTTGAATTGAATGTGCCTGTGATCTGAACACGAAGGCTCAGTAGATACTGCCCAATGCCGTATCTTATTGCTCAAAAAGTTTGAGCTGATTGTTAAATCTGACAACTCTGATCTATTTCTAGTTACAAAAGTTGGTTCGGAGCCCTTAATAATAACAGATAGCCCTTCCCCTAGTATATAATCAAAAAGTAACTCACCTCTATGATTTCTATCCATGCTGCCCCACGTCACAGTCCATGACTAACTGGAGTCTGTTCTTCTTGCTATAGTCGATTAACCGACGTATAGCGAGGGGACGTGCAGTATCCGTGTCCCCTGGGAAGTATGCTGAGCAGGCGACTATGTTAATCATAACATTCTTCTCCTGTAGGGACACTTGGATGGCTACTACATCAGAAATGCAAAAGCCTGTAAGCAAAAAATAATTAATTTTCATCCTAATGAGGAGACAAGCCCTGGGTTTCACCCCAGGACAGACTACCACCTCATCAGGAATATTGCTGATACCAGTTACTCGGTCTGTGTTTCCTGTCTATGGTTCTTGCAGGAAGGCAAGGTCGATTGATTCGTCCTTGAACGTTTTACCAAGAATGTATGAAGCAGCCTTGGCATGCTGTAAGTTTGCCTGTAAACAGTTGAAAGTGGCGAATACAGGTAGCCGCAGGCAAACTTGTGTCCCCTCAGATCCCTAGAGGAGATCACACGGTGGGTCAATTGAGGCGCCACCATCTGATCCTCCCAGGGGTGAGGCTGTAGTTGGTGACATTGACGAGGCTTGGTCACCTTTCGCCAAGGCAGATCCAGCTGATTGCTTTGGTCATTCGGTCGAGGCCATACTGGTCTTCGATTTCAGGACAGCAGGTCCAGTTCCTATTTCCATTTCCCTTGAAGACACGTTACCCGTCTTCTTTTTGGGGAAGCTAGCCCTCCCTTTGGGATGGCTGGTGCCCCGGCTACGTGCCGGCGGTACACTTCCCCTGTTCTTGTGAGGAGGGTCGGTCCTCCTCACTGCAACAGGAGGTTTTCCACTCGACCCGGGGCCACGGCTTTTCTCGGATCTCTTCGAGGGATCCGGTTTTGATGCCAGTTGGAGGGGCCGGGCTTTAGGCCGGAAAACAACCTGTCCAAAACCCAGATATGGTTTGAATCCAATCCTCTCCAACGTGGCCATGGATCGATCGTCAATGGCGAAAATCCATGTTTGACCAGGGCCTGTAATTTCCTTGTGTAGGACAGTCCACTCCAAGGTAAACAGACCTTGGTTCATTTTCCTCAGTCTGGTGAGGACCTGTTCTGTAAGTCAGTTTCACCTGACGTTACTATTGATTCAGCCGAACAGGGCTTCTTTGCCTCTTGTTCGGGTGAGTCATCGTTAGAGCTTAAGCGCTTGATGGTACCAGCCATAGAGGGAGAATGTTTCCTCTCTTGCGGTTGATCCCGCTCCCGCTGCTCTAGAATTTGATGCAAGGCGGATTTGTAAGGAACCCCACTCTTGAGGAGACGACTAAGTCGTTTCCTGGCTGCACCACCTAGTTTCCTAGGTTTATTTTCTGGAGTTGGAGACCTGAATAAGTCTTGTTCCTGATCAGAGGTTACAGGGAGGTCAGTTGGAGTCGATAGGTCGACTTCCATCTCCTCTGTAGTTTTTACGTTTGTTTTGGTTACTTCTTCCATAAAAGTCCCACGAGTAGCTAGGAAAAAGAGGTCCATCACGGCAGAGCCCTGCATTACCATGACAAGGCTGACTTACGACGGTAGGGCACCTAGTATCCCTAAGGTTCCGTTGGTGACAGATGATGAGGCTCACTGTCATGCATCCCCTCGGCATGGATACGCACACCTTAGGATTAAGCCGAAAGACCGTTGGGAGGTCATTTAATCAAAGAATAACAGCACCAAAAATGATCCTGTTATTCCCATTACGAGCGGTGCTAACGTGGAAGCAGACACCCGATAGCTGAATTTGCCCACCATCCCATAACCCAAGCTAACATACATGCAAAAGCAGCAAGCGGTAGTTGAAGCAGTGCAACAATGAGCAAAGACAGCCAACCTCGCCAACACACATTGGATTGTACAACATATGTAAAATCACATGGGAAATACTAATAGAGCAAGGCCCTCGACGTCGTGACCTTCGTTATTTTATAGAAGCTGAAAGTTTCTCTGTGAATGTACCCAGCTCATGTAAGTATGACCAGTAACTATGGAGTTTGGATTATAGTTACTTGGGCAGATAACAGGTAGTAAAGGTAAAAATTCAAAGTCTGCTGCCTAGAGCGAGCGCGAGGCAACAACTGTTCAAGCAGGTACAAGTGAGATAGGGAGTTTAGTCTATTGCGATCGTTTAAGAAATCCAATGAAAAAATTGTTTTATTACGCACATAGCCACCTTATATAAAGTAGAAAATATTATTTTATTGTTATAATGTACAAAAAATGTAAAATGTAGAAAAAGATTTGATCATTTCTATGATTTTCGTCGTTGATATTTTTATTATCTTCGTCACTATTGCTCCAGTCCGTGGATAAATCGTCTCCATCAGATTTTCGTCAGCTATCTCAACTTTTAACTTCAACAATGAACATTGAGCAAGTGCTGTGATTTTATTGGGATAATTTAAGACATTTCATATAATCCTGGTAATAATATTACTTCCCTTGAACGTTATCAATAGGAAAATTTCTTTGTTTATTGGACCAGGTAGTTTAAACTTGTTAATAAGTATCTGGTTTACCTTACAAGAGGCAATTGGATGACGGGAGTGACCCCGTAGATATTGCCTATTGCCACCTAAATATAACATAATAGTCATAATCCTATACGTTCGGAATATTTTAAGCAATCATCATATTTTTTAATGTCGTTTTAAAAAGTTTACTGTTAGGTGAGGGCGCTTATCCTAACCTTAGCCTACCAAACTATTAAATTGACATTAGTCTAGTCGAGAAGTGAGTTTTCTGCAAGAAAAAAGTAAGAATTGTGTCATAAATATGAGCAATAGCTCATGTGACGCAAAATCAAATTTCGAGAAAGGAGTATTTTAATTTTTTTCTTGAGATGAAAATTTCAATTATTTATAAACAAAAACAAAAAAGGAGGCCTAAGCTTTTTGTCTGTGGACAACGATAGTTTGAAAAAAGATCCTCAAACAGGGGAAAATTTCCTAAAAGTCTTGAACTCAATGTCTCGCGCGGCTGCTACTACATGGGCGCAGCGAAGCGAGAGAAAGTACAACTAAAAAATATTTTTTAGTATAAAATATAGATTTAAAAATTTTAAAAAATTATCGCATAATCTAGACACTTGAAGAAATCAAGTCTTGTTCGAAAAAAGTGTTCCTTAAATTTTTCAAGATGATAAGGTATTAATTAAAAATTTTTTTGGTACTATATTTTTATTCAAATCAATTTAAAAGTTTAAGCAATAGATTTAAAAATCTAATTCTTCTTGGACCCCAACTTACATATGTACTTTATAAGAATATGCTAAAAAAGTTTATAACAATTCTCTAATTATGAATTTTTATTGTTAACAAAAAATGAAAAATCAAATTATTGTAAAAAAATGTTGTTTTGGTTTATTTTATATTTCTGGTTTCATTTCTGATAACGGCATAAATTAATTTAGGGTAAAAATTTTTTCAATCATCTGTCTCAAATTTTTAATAAACAAATGGAGTGATTGAATATTTGAAAAAAAAATTTTTGGTATTTTATTCGGTATAATAAATTATAATTTTTAAAAAAATTATTTTTTAATTGATCGTTTTCTTCAATTATTAACTTTTTAAGAAATCATTTTTATTATTTACATATACATAAAACTATATACATATACGTACAAGTGAAACTTCCGTAGTAATTAATTCGGGATAGTCTGTAGATTTTTCTTGATTTTTATTATAAATCATTTTTATTATAATTTACAATCAATTTTTCTTTGCTGCAATGTATTTTTTTGTACACTCATTGACAGTTTTTGAATTACATGAAAAGTTTCACTTTTGACGCTGTTAGTTTTGGACTGACGCATACATTTTTTGTATCTTCATTGACAATAACTGAGAATAAAAACAATATTAAAAATTTTTTAATATGAAATAATTTAATAGACATATACATATATATATATATATATATATATATATATATATATATATATATATATATATATATATATTATAACGTATAAATATAGATAGAAACACTGGTGTAAAACAGATTAGTTGGAAACTGATTAGAAATTAAAACATTAGACTATATTTTATTGGAATCATAAATACGAGACATTAAAATTGCTCATATTAACTAAAAAAGTAATACAACTTATGTATATAATTAATAATCTGAGAAGACTCACATAGAATTGACAAAAGAAACATTACCTTGATCATATGTCCAAAAGCCATAGAGTAAATATCGTCCATCGTATTAAATACCTCATGTCAGAAAAAACGATGAACATATAATCTAGAAAAGAAACATGAATTAATAAATATTCGAAATAAAAAGGATATTGTTCAATATTATAACGCATTTTTACTAGAAACATATGGGCTAGAATATTTAACGCTGTAATACCAATACGCTTAGCGACATACGCTAGCGACAAAATATAGATGTCAATATGTATCAGCGACAAACGTTGAAAGTAGAGTGATTTCATAGATGAAATGAATATAAATTAATTAATGTGTTTAATTGAATATAATGAACATAAATAATTAGGTTAAGGGATATTAATAAATGTTTTAAAATAATTTATGTTGATGGCTTAACACAATTGCTAATTATAATAAGAAAATTGAACTGAATATTGATATTAAAGACTATTGTATATCGCCTAAGAAAAACTATTCGTCCCATAATAACAAGATGAACTTCAATATTGAATAAACAATTTTTAGTGAGACTAATTTTTTGTGTGTAGGTAAAGATATTAGAATGTAAAGTGAAATCATAATTTTGAGTGCGTTAATAAAAAAGAAAACGGTGATTGGTTTATGTGACATAACAGAAGGAACTTTCAAACAACAACAAGTGTAACAAACATTTTTGAATATAGTGAGCTGAATTAAACAAAAGACTGTTGATTGTTGGAAAAAGTTGAAGAAAAAGGAGTCGGTGGCTTGGTTTTGGTTTCTAGAAGGTTGGGTTTTGGAAGTTCTCCAGAAATTTTAAGAAATTATCCTCAAAATGAGGATAAAACCATAGCAAACTATCGATAAAATATGCACATGTACTTACCCAATGATTGTAGCTGATTTCCAGAGTGAAAATCATATTTTCACATATTCATTCAACTGTAAACATCGGAAGCTGCTTTCCAGAAGTTTCGAGAGGCAGATCCTGGTTCCTGAACACAAGGTCAGTGTATTGTTGTACAACAAGAGTTATAAAAAAATTATTACCATCAATCAAATGTTTTCTTTAAAATCTCATGAGTAAAATAAACTTTGAAATAATGATCGATCTGAAAAAGAATTAAAATTAAAGACTCAATATAGCTATATTATTAAATAATTCTAAATGATAAATGGCCAATCTAAAGAAATAAAATTTAATACTTACGCATTTCTCAAATAAGAAACTTAAGAAAGATACATCCAACTCTTTTATGTAACATTTAAACTCTATGTATATAAATTTCATAACTATTTCTTGTACCGTATTATTTGTATTTCTGTATGTATAAGTCTCCCAGCATAAATTCTTTTAACTTGTATATAATTTGAAACATATTCTATGACACAGCATAGAAGCTCGCTGTGAAACTGAACAGACCCGACGCGTCTATCAAATGTTTACTCTAGCGCATCGTCACCTCATGTTCTTGAGCATGCGCACAGAACGCCACACATAATAAGAAAATCAATAATTTCATTTGACTCATACATGGGCGTCGCATAAAATTTTTATAAATAAAATTAAAATATTGTTTTCAAATAAAATGTTTCTTTATTTATTTATCAACTGAATTTATTCACAACCGTAAGAACCCAGATAACAGAAAGAATCTCATACCCTATACATACATAAAATTAATTACAATAATTTCGTCCCAACGTAGTGGGCTATTCAAATATTCAATTAATTATATCATTATTATAACATTTATAATATTAAATATTATAAATAAATGGCGACCCAACGTAGGTGCGTTGAATAAATTCAGTAAATAAATAATTGTTCATAAAATAAAAATAAATTTGACCAATTTTTGTGACGATTTAACTTTAAAATCAGTAATAATTTCGGGGAAAATTTGTTTGGAGTTTTGTACTGTTTTGTCTATTACCAATAAAAATTCTGAACAATGGAGTCAAACAAAACAATAACAGAATATAGAACAACAGAAGTTGGAGAAAGATCAGAAGTTCGTGAACAAGGAAATATACAGGGAAGAGTAGCAGTGATAGAGATGATCAACTACTACGATATCTACAACTTTTAATTGACGAGCAAAAGAAAATGAGAGAAGAACAGAAGCAAGATAGTAAAATAATAAGAGAAGAACAACAAGAAAACAGTAAGAAAATAAGGGAAAAGATAGAAAATCAACAAGAAAATAACAAGAAAATGATGGAAGAACAGAAAGAATATTTGAAAGAAATAATTAAAGAGAAGATGGACGAACAAAATAAAAAAATTGAAAGAATGAATAACTCATTGGAACTAAAACTACGGAAACAAGACGAAAAGGTAGAGGAGATCAAAAGAAAACAAGACGAGATAGAAAAAAGTTTAGAGAACCAAGAAGAAAAATTCGAAAACTTGGAACAAAATTTAATAGAAAAAACGAAGAAGATCACGGAAGTAAACATTACCAGAGCCGTTGAAATAATAGAAAAATCAGGAAAAAAGGATATAGAAGATGTGAAAAGGAGCATTATCAAACATGGAAGGGATATCGAATCCATCAGAAGTGATGTAAAAAAAGAAATACATGAAGTGAGAGAAGAAACCGAAAAGGACATAATGAAAACAAAGAATGACATTAAAAGAGATATGAAGAATGAATTGGAACAGATTAGAATGCAACTAAAAGGCGAACAAGGAATGATTACTTATGCATATCAAGGTGGGAACGAGGAGAATATCAAATTTGATGGTAACATTAGGAAGATACATCCAAAAATATTTTTGAGAATATTAACAAATAAGATAAAACATATAAGAAATTTCGAAGATACAAAGGAAATATTGAGAAAACACCTTACTGGACAAGCTCTATTGTGGTTCACAAGTAATGAGATAGACTTCAACAACTATAAGGAATTTGAAACAGCGTTTCTCAAATTATATTGGGGTGAAATCACACAAGGAGAGGTTAGAGAGAGACTATATTTTGGACGATATGATGAGAATAGAGGGAATACCATGTATCTCTACTCGTTGCTACTCTATTCTCAAGCGCAACACTTAGAACCTGTAATTAAAGAAGAAGAAATAATCATGTTCCTATCCAGGCATTTCAAGTCACAGATAGCTGAAACAATAGCTATACAAAACATCAGGACGTTTGAACAACTATCCAATTACCTGATGAGGATAGAAAGAAACCTAACGAGTAATAGAAACAAACAAAACGAGTATAGAAATAATACAAATTACAACCGAAACATAGAACATGCTAACAGAGGAAATACTGGAAATAATTCAAACAATACCCACTACGAATACAATAACGATAATAATAGAAGTTTAAATAGTAATACAAATAATAGAACGACGAATACTACAAGATACAGGAATTATCCAGCAAATAATTACAATCATAACAACCAAGGATGGGAAAGAAATAATTTTAACAATGTAAACAATAATTATAATAATAGAAGATACAATAACTACAATAATAATAATAATAATTTAAATAACAATAACAATGGTTATAACAATAATAGGGATTCAAACAATAATAATCATCAGAGCAACAACTTTACAAGGAGGAACTCTGATGGCAATTTAAATCGAAGGAATGATGACGGCCAAAATAGACGGGTCAACTTCCAGAGGAGAGCAAGCAGTCAGGACAGGACAAACTCTCCAAACAATCGAGTTGAACTACATGAGTCGTCAAACAATATTCATTCTCCCATGACAACGACTGCTGATGGTGGTGTACAAAATGCCACTAATCAGAATTTTCATTGAAGGATGGTGTAGCACGCAATCGGTATAGTTATGTCCATCCTAGAGAATTCCTCAAAGACATAGATTGCCTAGAAAATATAGAAAACAATTTATTAGTATCTATTACGGGAAAATTGTCACATTTAAATGTAAATATTTTAATTGATACAGGTTCAGAAACATCATTAATCACAGAAAGTATTGTAAATAAATTAAACTTGCAAAAATATATTATGAAAGTGCCAAAGGTAAATTTAATAGGTCTAAATGAAAAAAGGTTTAGCGAGGTTAACAAATCTATTATTGTAAAACTACAATTACAAAATATTCATTTAGAAGTACAATTACTGGTTATACAAGGTATGGAGTACGATATATTATTGGGTTCAGACGAATTACTAAAACATAAGATAGATATCAATTATGAAACAAGAACGATAGGCGTCAATGGAATTGGAATAAAATTTAATGAAAACAGAGAACAAATAACGAACAAGAAAATTATGAAGATTGCAAAAAAAAAGTAGCAGGCTAGAAGTAGGAGAAATGGAAATGATTAATGATTGTTATGATAAGAAAAATGAATTTGAAGAAAGAAGAGATGAAGAAATAGTTTTAGATGATGAAAAGAATATTGATAATTGTATTGAAAATAATATGAAATATAATAATTGTGAAGATGGAATATGGAATGGAGAATATGAAGAAAATGATATTAATAATTATTTAAAATATAATACGGGATGTGATAATTATGAAGATGGGATATGGAATGAAGTACATTTGGATTGTGGAAGAGGAAGAAAGGAAGAAGTACGGAAATTGTTGAGAACATATGAAGGTTTATTCAATGGAGAGGCAAGAGTTGCTAAAAATTTTATACACAGTTTGAAGGTGAAGGATATGGAAACGTTCAGAGCAAAAAGTTACCTAATTCCATACAAATATAAGGATAAAATGCAAGATGCGATAAAAAATCTGATGGAAGACGAAATTATAGAATATAGCAATACTTCATATATAAACCCCATTGTTATTGTACAAAAAAAGGATGGAGACATGAGAATCTGTCTAGATGCAAGAAACTTAAATAAACATTGTATACCAGAATTTGAGGCACCATTAAATATTGAAGCGATACTTGGCCGAATTTCGAAAACTAAAATTTTTACAAAACTGGACCTGAAACACAGTTTTTGGTTGATACCACTGGATGAGAATAGCAGAGATTATACAGGTTTCATGATAGATGGAGTAGTATATAGATTTAAAGTAGTACCATTTGGAACACAATCGGCTACGTCAGCTCTACTGAAAGCTCTTCATAAAATTTTGAATCAGTATGAAAAATTCACACTACACTATATAGACGATATCTTAATATATTCCGAAGAAGAGGAGGAGCATATCAAGCACATAGAGATAATTTTAAAAGCTTTGGATGAAGCCGGTTTGAAATTAAACATAAAAAAATGCCAATTCTACAAGGAAGAAGTAGTATATCTTGGATATAAAATTGACAAAGATGGAGTAAGCATGGATCCAGATAGGATAAAAATTATAAAAGAATATAAAAGACCTACTAATCTTAAAACGCTACGAGGCTTCCTTGGTGTATCACACTACTTCAAGAGATTAGTGCCAGATTTAACGGAAAAGGAAATACCACTTATAGAACTACTAGGGAAAAATGTGAGATGAAAATGGACTCATGAAAGAGAAGTGGCTTTCAATAAAATTAAGGAGGAGTTCACAGAGAACGTGAAATTATATCATCCAGATTACACGAAGACATTCATATTAAGAACAGATGCTTCACAAAATAGATTTGCCGGAAGTTTGGTACAACAACACGAGCACGGAGAAGTTCCCATTTCATTTGTGTCAAGAATTACGAAAAAGGCTGAGAAAAACTATAGCGTTAGCAAGATGGAGTTAGCTAGCATATTATTTTGTGTGAACAAATTAAAAATTTTTTTATTAGGTAACAGATTTACTATTGAGACGGACAACCAATCTCTCACAACTATTTTAAAGAACAAATATGGAAACAATAGGATACACAGATAGGCTTTGCTTCTACAGGAATATTCATCCGATATTAAATATATACCTGGTGTCAAAAATATAGTTCCACACGCTTTGACGAGAATGGATGGGGAAAGCAAAATACAAAGAAACAAATACGTAGGAGTGAACTTAATGAAGGAGGAATTAGGTGTATTTTCAATATATGCAATCATGGAAGACCAGAGAAATTTGACAGATAAAGAAAAACATAATTGCCAAACAAAGGACAATATAATCTTCAAAATTATCAAGCAAAAGGAGTTATATGTAATTACAGAACATTTGACAAGAAAAATAATCAAAGAATTACATTTACGGTACAATCATGTAGGAATACGAAAATTACACAATATTTTTAGGGAAAACTACATTGCAAAGAAAGATCTACCTATCACAAAAAGCATAGTTACTAGATGTGAACTTTGTCAACTTGGAAAAGAAAAAAATCATCAAACATCCTCTTGAAGTCATAACGGTAGATTTCATTTCAAACATAATACCCAGTGAAGAAGGTAATCAAAACATATTTGTAGTCTTGGATGCTTTTTCAAAATATGTAACCTTATATCCATGTCAACGAACAAATAAAAAGACGGTAAAGAAATGCCTGACAAGCTACTTTCTAGAAGTGGGCATACTGGAAAACTGTTTAATGGATAATGCTACTTATTTCAGTAACGAAAACTTTAAAGCATGGTTAAGAAAGTCAAACGTAAAGCCTCTTTTTACAAGTATTAGACATCCATGTGCTAATCAAACGGAGAGATACATAAGAGAAGTCATCAAATGTCTGAGATTATTGGTTCACGATCAACAACGAAACTGGGAAAGGAATTTGAAGAATATAGAATTCTGTTTAAATAATGTACCACACGAAGTAACTGGAAGATCACCCATATTAATTATGAAAAACATAGTACCTGAAAGACCATGGATATCAGAAAATGTAGAGAAATATGAACAGATAATCAAGGAAACGAGGGAAAGAATTTCCAAGAATGCTGAAAAATACATAAGAAAACGAAGCAAAAGAATTAAGATTAAGGAAGGAGAATTAGTAATAATTAAAGCACTTAGAATTCCTAATCATAAGCGTAATATTTGTGCAAAATTACAATTACCTTACGAAGGTCCATATAAAGTAGTAACATCTAACGGCATAAATAGTTACAAACTCGTACATCCTGTAACTGGCAATGTTAGAGGAATTTTCAATGTTGACCAATTGTATCGATTCCATCCTGAATTCAATGAAATTCAATAAGTTTAATCTGCAAAGAATTAGTTATAATTATAATGAAATATTTTTAAGTTGAAACAGGGAATTAATTACTTGTAGGAATAAGGTGTAAGATAGGTAAAGAATTAGAAATAGATTAATTAGGTATAATAAAAAATTAATGATTGATTTTCACAAAGATAGAATATAATGAAGTAGATTAAATGATAATAGATTATTACAAAATAAGAAAAAGTTAAGTACTATTGAATGAATTTTATAATAAAACATTCTAGATCATTGTAAACAATAATTAGAATGATTTTATAAAAATTCAGGGAATGTTATAACGTATAAATAAAGATAGAAACACTGGTGTAAAACAGATTAGTTGGAAACTGATTAGAAATTAAAACATTAGACTATATTTTATTAGAATCAGAAATACGAGACATTAAAATTGCTCATATTAACTAAAAAAGTAATACAACTTATGTATATAATTAATAATCTGAGAAGACTCACATAGAATTGACAAAAGAAACATTACCTTGATCATATGTCCAAAAGCCATAGAGTAAATATCGTCCATCGTATTAAATACCTCATGTCAGAAAAAACGATGAACATATAATCTAGAAAAGAAACATGAATTAATAAATATTCGAAATAAAAAGGATATTGTTCAATATTATAACGCATTTTTACTAGAAACATATGGGTTAGAATATTTAACGCTGTAATACCAATACGCTTAGCGACATACGCTAGCGACAAAATATAGATGTCAATATGTATCAGCGACAAACGTTGAAAGTAGAGTAATTTCATAGATGAAATGAATAGAAATTAATTAATGTGTTTAATCGAATATAATGAACATAAATAATTAGATTAAGGAATATTAATAAATGTTTTAAAAGAATTTATGTTGATGGCTAAACACAATTGCTAATTATAATAAGAAAATTGAACTGAAAATTGATATTAAACGCTATTGTATATCGCCTAAGAAAAACTATTCGTCCCATAATAACAAGATGAACTTCAATATTGAATAAACAATTTTTAGTGAGACTAATTTTTTGTATGTAGGTAAAGATATTAGAATGTAAAGTGAAATCATAATTTGAGTGCGTTAAAAAAGAAAACGGTGATTGGTTTATGTGACATGACAGAAGGAACTTTCAAACAACAACAAGTGTAACAAACGTTTTTGAATATAGTGAGCTGAATTAAACAAAAAACTGATTGTTGATTGTTGAAAAGAGTTGAAGAAAAAGGGTCAGTGGCTTGGCTTCGTTTCTAGAAGGTTGGGTTTTGAAGTGCTCCAGAAATTTTAAGAAATTATCCTCAAAATGAGGATAAAAACATAGCAAACTATTGATAAAACATGCACATGTACTTACCCAATGATTGTAGCTGATTTTCCAGAGTGAAAATCATATTTTCACATATTCATTCAACTGTAAACTTCGGAAGCTGCTTTCCAGAGTCCCGAAAGACAGATCCTGGTTTCTGAACGTCAATCAAATGTTTTCTTTAAAATCTCATGAGTAAAATAAACTTTGAAATAATGATCGATCTAAAAAAGAATTAAGATTAGAGACTCAATATAGCTATATTATTAAATAATTCTAATTGATAAATGGCCAATCTAAAGAAATAAAATTTAATACTTACGCATTTCTCAAATAAGAAACTTAAGGAAGATACATCCAACTCTTTTATGTAACATTTAAACTCTATGTATATAAATTTCATAACTATTTCTTGTACCGTATTATTTGTATTTCTGTATGTATAAGTCTCCCAGCATAAATTCTTTTAACTTGTATATAATTTGAAACATATTCTATGACACAGCATAGAAGCTCGCTGTGAAACTGAACAGACCCGACGCGTCTATCAAATGTTTACTCTAGCGCATCGTCACCTCATGTTCTTGACCATGCGCACATAACGCCACACATAATAAGAAAATCAATAATTTCATTTGACTCATACATGGGCGTCGCATAAAATTTTTATAAATAAAATTAAAATATTGTTTTCAAGTGAAATGTTTCTTTATTTATTTATCAACTGAATTTATTCACAACCGTAAGATCCAAGATAACAGAAAGAATCTCATACTCTATACATACATAAAAATTCATTACAATAATTTCGTCCCAACGTAATGGGCTATTCAAATATCCTATTAATTATATCATTATTATAACATAAATAATATTGAATGTTATAATATATATATATATATATATATATATATATATATATATATATGTATTGGTACGTTTGACTGATGAATATTAACAAAATATGTTCATCAAGAACTGGGTGTAGCAGTCAACAGTGGGGCTGGTGAGAAATCAAACAATTTTATTATTCATCAAGCTTTCAACCCTTGTTTGGGGTCTTCCTCAGGATGACTACAAATATTATATATTTAAAAACAATACGTTACAAAACATAGTCGTACTTACTAAAATGGATTGTCAGATCGACTATACCATAAAAGTTGGAAACAATAAAAACTCCATAAACAATATATACATTCAAAAAACATTTAAAAATATCATAAAAACCGTTACAAACAATAACATTGTACTGATTTAGAAATTATTATCGGATCAAACACACAATGAATATTACATTTTAAGATGTTAGAAATTAACTGATAAAACTCCAAATGAAAACAAATGATAACAAATGGTAAAAGTGACAATTAGCATGGAACAACACGGTGAGCACGGAACAACACAAAATGGCCTCTAACTAAAATGCAAACCAGCGAACACTACATTAACGAAGATGTTATGCATTGTTAGTGTGCTGTGTTAGGGGAAATATTTTAGGAATTTTGTTCTTATTATTCTCATACTCCAAAATGTAATTATAGATGAGACTCAGATTTTGAGTATCTGATCTAGTGTTGAGGGGTCTTTCAATTTTATTAATAAACACCATCTCCAAGAAAATCCTTTTATAGTAGTTATTTTCTCCAATTAAAACTTCAACTCCTTCGAAATCCATATCATGTTGTGATTCAATAACATGGGTCGACAGAGCGCAAGACGGCCTTCCCAATCTGCAATCGCTTTTGTGAGATGTTATTCTACCCTGCAAACGCCTTGAGGTTTGTCCAATGTATGCTTTATGACAATCCTTGCAATTGATCTTATACACAACATTGGAACTTTCTAACGGTTTGACTTTAAATTTGGTGCGGGTAAACAGGGAACCTACAGTTTTCACATTCCTCGTTGAAATCTTAACATGTGGAATGTGTTTCAAAACAGAAATAAGTTTGGAAGTCAGATCATTGATATAAGGTGAGGAAACAAATTTCATATCTGTTTCACGTATATCATCAACATTAGAACTCTTAACTATAGCCAACCGACGTTGTATTGGAAAAGAAGAACTGAAAATAATGTTGTTGAGAAGTTTAGAAGAATAAGAATTATCAATAAATATATTGTAAAGCATTTTCAAATCACGATTTCTGTATTTAGGATGAGACAATTGGCATACGCGGCTTTTCATAGTATGAATTAAATTAACTTTCATTTGCATCGTGTGATTGGAATGGTAATTAAGAAATCTATCACTTGCCATGGGTTTACGGTACCAAGATGTGCGTAATACTCCTTGATTGTCTCTATGGACCTTCACGTCAAGAAAAGGAATGTAGTGATCTGTTTCTGTTTCAACCGTGAAGTGGATGTCTTTATCCAAACTATTGAAAACATCCAGTGCAATTTGTATATTGTTATGAGGTACGGCAAGTATCAAATCATCAACGTACCTCTTTACGAAAGGAATATGAAAAGGAATAACATCCAGCACTCTATCAATCAATAAATCCAAAACAAAATTACAAAGTATAAGCGAAATCTTAGAGCCCATAGGAGTGCCAAATTCTTGTTTATAGTAAGTATCATTAAACACTAGTATATTAGAATCGAAAACGAAACTTAGCAAAAGAATAAACGTTTCTAGAGTGATTTGACATCTCGAACTAATGATATCCCATCTTCTGCGAATAACTTCGATTGTGGTGGGAAGTGAAAGGTTAGTATAAAGTGAGACTACGTCGAAACTGACCAAAACATAGTCTTCTGGAAGCTTAATGTCAATAACAAATTCGCTGAACATAAAAGAATCTGTGATGTTGAAAGAATTGTTGAAATCATAAGATTCTTTTAGAATTCCAGTAAGGTACGAAGCAATTGGGCCGTTAGGTGGATTAAGTGAAGAAACAATTTGTCGCATTCTGAGGATTGTTTTATGGATCTTGGATAAGGAATAAAATCTCGGTGTTATGCAATTATAAATTGTTAGTGATTTAGCATGTTCCTCTGGAATGCTCTTTTTGTTCTTTAATGTTGTAACCAATTTATTGGCTTTTTGTTGATAGGTGGTGCCAGGATTTCTGCTCAGTCTTTTACCATTTCTTATCATTTGTTTTCATTTGGAGTTTTATCAGTTAATTTCTAACATCTTAAAATGTAATATTCATTGTGTGTTTGATCCGATAATAATTTCTAAATCAGTACAATGTTATTGTTTGTAACGGTTTTTATGTTATTTTTAAATATTTTTTAAATGTATATATTGTTTATGGAGTTTTTATTGTTTCCAACTTTTATGGTATAGTCGATCTGACAATCCATTTTAGTAAGTACGACTATGTTTTGTAACGTATTGTTTTTAAATATATAATATTTGTAGTCATCCTGAGGAAGACCCCAAACAAGGGTTGAAAGCTTGATGAATAATAAAATTGTTTGATTTCTCACCAGCCCCACTGTTGACTGCTACACCCAGTTCTTGATAAACTTATTTTGTGTATATATATATATATATATATATATATATATATAAAACTTCAAAGAGTGGTCTTTGTTAAAAAACCCTCATAATCGTGGGGATAGCAGCCAAAAAAACTTTACAGGTTAGAGATAAAGTGAATCAAATAGTACATTACCTAAGCTTTCGAAGAGCATTGTCTTCATTCTCAAAGGCTATAATAAACCAGAAAGAAAAAATCGGTTAACTTAATAAAGAAAACAATTTCTGAAATCATTACGACTTACTTGTAGTGTTGATTTAAAATTAAACTCCCATTTCACAAATTGCAGGAAAACTTCCATCCACTAAAGATCAAAATGTCGACTAAATATAATTTCTCTCCTACATATAGTAATCTTTAGTGGATGAAAGTTTTCCTGCAATTTGTGAAATGTGAGTTTAATTTTAAATCAACACTACAAGTAAGTCGTAATGATTTCAGAAATTGTTTTCTTTATTAAGTTAACCGATTTTTTCTTTCTGGTTTATTATAGCCTTTGAGAATGAAGACAATGCTCTTCGAAAGCTTAGGTAATGTACTATTTGATTCACTTTATCTCTAACCTGTAAAGTTTTTTTGGCTGCTATCCCCACGAGTTTGAGGGTTTTTTATCAAAGACCACTCTTTGAAGTTTTATTTTTTAACTAGTCAGCCGTGACTAACTGCAAACTTTTGGTTTTTGGTTATATATATATATATATATATATATATATATATATATATTGAACCAGTCCTCTTATATATATATATATATAAATAATTCACGTATGAATATCAAACAGATTTTTTATTAATACGTAGGGTGTACCATTAGACACTACCTAGTTAAAAAAAAATTAAGTTAAATGTGAAAATTGTGAGGAGATTAAGGAACTCAAGGAGAACCAAGAAGTATTTGAAATTAAAATTGACAATGTAAAAGTAGATATAGAGGAAAACAATAAAATTCTGAGTATAGAAATACAAGAAAATGGAGTCAAAATTCGAGAGGAAATAGAAAAGCAGATAGTAGAAGAGGTACGGGAATTTAGAAGAGAGATTGAAGAAAATCTACCAGAAACTATTAAAGTGGAAGTTAGAAAACAAAATTATCATATAACAAAGGAAGTTGAAACTATAAAAGAGATGTAAATAAACAATTCAAGGATTTAAATGGTAGAATAAAAAAGTCAACAGGTAAATGTGCTAGAAGAAATGGAATAATGGATAGACAATATAACAAAGAAATCGAAGAGATGCACCGAAGATTAAGAAACACAGTAGAAGAAATAGAATATAATATAAGAAGTCATGAAATAGGTATAGGATGCTCCGGAAAAATTTATAATGTAGTAACAGGAAGAAAATGGGACAACAAAATGAATATAATTCACACGAATGTTTTCATGAAAATAATAATGATTGAAATGAATAATATGGAGGAATTTGAGACGCAGTTTGTATTGGATTTATGGAAATAAATTAATGAGATACGAGACTACAAAACTAGAAAAGATATATTGGAGAACAGAAAGAAGCTACAGAAAAACAATGAGACTCAAACAACGAGAGATGAACATAGGAAATAGTATCACATGAGAATTAGAATGAACTTTGGAAACAAAAAAGCATTGGAATGGACAGGAAAAGGGTACAAAAATAAACTTAAATAGAAAATTTATTTTGAATTAATAATACAATTATAGACAATTGTTTTATTAACCCTTTTTGCACTTGGGATAATAAATGGAACGGAAGGTTGTAGTTTACTTAGCTCGAAGGACCGTGTAGTTATATGTAGTTCACTGTAGTATTCGTAGGATTATGGCGGTTTTTTAAATCAAACTATTATGTCACTTTCACTTGTACATTGACGAAAAGTACATTTTTCTTTTATTTGCTTCAACAATTGAGAATTCACTTGATTTTTACGCGGTGAATGAAGGTAGTTTACACATATTATGACGATTTATGAGATGATTACGGTTTAAGAACACATGTTTGTTCCCGCTATGAACATGCCGGGTGCTCTTCTGAAATGAGTACCTTTGTGTGCCCCGTTTGATGATGAAAAGAGAGTGGATGTAGGTTATATGTCGTATTTATATCTTTGATGACGTAGGGTCCACTTGGTCGGGTCTAACCAATGGGATACGAGTATTTTAAACGTAACGTTCGAACAACAATTGAATTTGGCAGTTATGAAGATGTTTTTTTTGGGGGTTTTCAATGGTTTCGTAGATGCAGATAACAGAGTTTGGAAGAGAGTTTTTATGAAGAGATAAGATGTCGGGGACTTTGATATGTTCAGTAGAATTTTGGAAAACGATATTTATCTGTTATTCTTAGGTTAGTAAATTTAAAATGACTTTTTTAGTGAAGTAAAGAAATATTAACTGTTGAAATTAAGGATATATTTAGTTATCTGTTTTGAGCATAATATTCGAAAGGTAGTATACAGGGGAAGTTGAAATTAAATCACGGGAGAATTTGGTAATTAAAAACCAAATTCGAACAACAATATTATATAATATGTAGATCTAATGTTTTTCGTTTTTTCATATTCAGTAATTGTAGGAGTTTTGTCGTTATCCATAGTCAGTAATAATCTGAAACAAAAAAAAATATATAAATCAATAATAAGTAATATTAAGTAGAGGTAAATGGGTTTAGAATTTGTATAATAAGGAATTTTATTGTAAATATATAAGGAAAACAAATGGAGGCATAATAAATAATAGATTAACAAAGGTATACCAAAGTAAAATAGCAGAAGATATTTAATATAACATGATATAAATTGGGAAATTATTAGATAGAGGGGAGGATGAAATAGAATTTTACACTTTTTAAACAAGATCATGCAGAATTTAAGAATGACAAGTTATGTAACAAGTTAACAGGAACTTCAAAAATAATGGGAAATAAATTAAAATATAGGAAAAGGTTAAGTTCATGTCAAAGAATTTTTTATAGGAATTATGGAGAAAAGTATAGTGAAAATATGGAAATGAATATTTATATAGAATATGATATGATTAATTATTATGAAATAGGGAGATATGATAAATAAAATATAATATATTGAATATAGTTATGAAATAAAGTTGATGAATTGTAATTAAGAATTATGAAAATAAATATAAATATGGATAGAAAGCAAAGAATTGAAGGTTGGACTATAGGAATAGGTGAATTGACATGAATCTGGGTTGAAAAATGATATGAAAATATATGAAATAATTGAAACAATTAAAAAAAATGACTTAGTACAGAAGATAAGGTAGGGAAAGTAGAAGAGTAGATGAGTAAAGGAAAAAAGTGTAAATATTTATTTTAAACAAGAAACAGTTGAAAAGAATGTGGAATATAAGTTACGAATAATTCAATAGTAATAGGAGATTAGAACAAAAAGAAACAATAACATTAAATGGTATAGTAATATTAAACGAGAATTAAAATGTATGAATCATTATTATTATGTCCCTAATTTGTAAATATTTTGAATAAGTTTCGATAGAGTTAAACTATAAGAATATCATTAAAAATTTTGATAATGAAAAAAATGTTCCTAAGAAATGTATTTACTGATCAGAAATTGATAGATTAAAAAAATTTTAGCATGGATTAAAGATTGAAAATTGAAATTTTAAGAAGTTATCTAGAAAGATATCTTTTGAAATTCAAATTTGAGGGCAGTTGAACCAGTCCTCTAATATATATAAATAATTCACGTATGAGATTGAATATTGAAAAGATTTTTTATTAATACGTAGGGTGTACCATTAGACACTACCTAGTTAAAAACTAAATTTAACATAAACGAATGAATGAAGTAAGCAAATGTATTATCAAATATTGAGAAAACCAATTATAAAGAAAGGCTCAAAGGATAAGGAATAAAATTTGAATGATAACATTATAATTAAGTATAAACATTTTACCTTCACAATTAAATCCTAAGGTCAAGTCAATGTCAACAATTTTCAAAATCATCTGAACACTGCCATGTCAATATTTGGATGAAGTAGAATGTTGTTTTGTTTGAAACCTAAAATAACAAGAATTATTAGTCAACTTACTAATTGATTAGTGATATTCACAGACGATGGTAGTAAAAGTTTACATTTTGAAAAAGAATTTATAAAAAAAAGAAAAACTTTATGAAAGATGACATATGGAACAGAGCCATGTTATATGTCAAGGAAATCTGTTTACTAAATAAAGTTTAATGAACAGGAAGTAATAAAATCTAGTGATTTTCTTGCCAACCTGAAATCATTGATTTGGAATTGAATATAAAATATAAAAGGCAAATTAAATGGAAATGATAATCCTTTGTTTTATTGTCAAAGTAAATAAATAGTGTGATTCTTTTTTTAAAATGAATATTAGGGATTGAAGGATGTGTAAATAAGATTTTATAAATATTTAAAAACAAGACTATATAAGAAGTAAAATGAAAACATTAATTCTATGGAATGTGACGTTTATTGAACGGTTTGACATTATGAATACATATTTTATAAAGTTGGAAATGTCATTTTGTAAATTGAATGAAATATAATTTAAGAGATAAAATATGAGTTAAAATCATTAAAGACACTTAAAACCAAGTGTTTTCAAATGATGGATGGACAATTCACTATTTGAGATGAAATCTATCAAGAAAAGTTTTGATAACCAAATCTGATTGGTGGAATGTATTCAACATACTTTTATCAGCGACAAGTAGTTTGTTAATAATAAAAAAATTGAATGAGAAAAGTTTGTTGATTATACATGCTATTCACTAGGTACTTTCTTTTTTGGGGTGGTAGAAATTTTTGGAAGAAGCAAAATTACTTTAAATTAATTGAACTTTTCGGAAAACAACGTTTTTGGTATCAAAATTCAAGGGAGGAAATACATTGTACTTGTGATCTAGTAAATCATATATTAAAACAAGCAGATGTACAAACTAGGAAAGAATTTGGTAATTATGTTTGAATACTAACCGTATAATTTATAGATGATATTTGATTAATATTTTGTATGGTGGGATTGATATATCCACCATACCTTTTAGAAAGCTTTGGATTATGTGATTTGACTGAAATGTATTGATGTGGACGAAATATAGCATTGATTCCTGATTTTGTGCAAGCTGGACCAGTGATGTGGTAATTTCCAGAAGGTAACCTGAAATAAAGTAAAGAAAACTAATAATTGACGTGAATTACTATACAAGAATAAGGTATTTAAACTATTTTCAATATACGTAAAGAAAGTTAAATAAACTTACCGATTTAGTGCAAAGAATTGAACTTTGGTATTAAACAAACACTTGCAACCTTTGTCTTTCGCCATTTTTAAATCATAGACGTTTATATGAAAGATTTCGTATTATAAGATTTGTATTAAATGTTGCCTATTTTGGAATTGTATATAGAGATAATTATTCATCTGAGTACATGATTTTGTTCGAATGAGTGATCATAATAGATAATAGGTTTTTTATTAATTTGTGTCCTGTAAAAGAACAATGTATTTGTCTTTTCATAACATTAAATAACGTTTTTTCTATTTTGAAGAACATTGTAAAATTGATTTTTGATATATTTCATTTCTTTGTGGTGATGGCTCCATCTAGTTTGAACCATTGGCAGTTTGAACTGACATCTATGAATCGTGGAGAGGTTCAGCATTGGACGCAGGACCGTCTTTGCAATTTATTTGGTATTATTAAATAAAGCAAGTTTATTTTTGATTGACAAAATTTTTATGAAGATAGAGATATCTAATCAAATTTAGGCGCTCACATTAAAAATTGAATTTTTTGTTTTTCTATATCAGAACCCCACTCTGAGGTTAAAGAATTTCTCATGTTCAAAGTGTAATCATCTTAATAATAAAATTTTAAATTTTACAATATACCGGGCAAATCAAAACTAAATATAAACTAAACTAATAATAATGTTAAATCATTCTTTCTCTCCCCGTTCTATCCAGTTTAATATATATATATATATATATATATATATATATATATATATATATATATATATATGATAATATAAATTATGTTACTTTGATAATTTTATCTATGATTTGTCTATGGTTTTATACTGTTTATGAATTGTTGAATTGGCTAGCTCAGGTTATATGATTTATATTTTTTATTATTGATTTAACGGAGAACATGTGAAACTTACTCTCGTTGGGTTCAAGATAATTGAAATATATGTAATTTGTATTTACCAAATATTACCTTACCATTATTTCCTACAAAAATAGTGTGAGTGTTAGTGCGGAACATACCCATTCAACCTCTATGATATCATACCTTTGTCTATCATCAATATATGACATAAATAAAATGCAGAAGAGTCAAAATTTAGTATATATAATTATGAATCATCGAATTGAAAAACATTATCACTATTAACCTTCCATTACTCGCGCCAAATTTTGGTACTTAATAACTCGCGCACGGTCTAGGAGACCGGTAATGAATTAAGTAATTTCTGAGCTTACTTATTACTTTGAGAAGGATTTTAGGGTTATTTCATCATTTTGGGACAGAATAAAAGTCATTTATTAGGTTAGTTACAAAAAATATATTAGGCAAAAAAGCAGAACTGAGAAATTGCATAACATAAAGATAACAAAAAAAATTAACCTATATTTTCATAACACGCATTACACATAGGACGAATATGTTCTAAACACAGATATTTTGCACAATTTTGACAAAAGTACTTCGTCTTTGTTTTTCTGCCAGGTACAGACTGCACAGCGGCCGACGGTTCCAGGGGTTCTTACTGGGGGCTCATCTCCAGCTGGGACTCCACACACTTCTTGTAACCTGCTTCTTAGGCTCCTTGGCAAATTGGCAGATATAGCTCTTTCTTTTTGATAATCATACAAAAGGGCCATGGAGAGCTTAAGAAGAAATTCCTTTCGAGGCGTTGTTGAATCGGGATTGTTTCCATTATAAATGACAAATGCATTTAACCCAGCTACGTTCGGCATGCTATAAAAGGGGGCCATTGGCCATCGTCTGGTACCACGAGCACAATTATATTGAGCACACAATTTATCGACCATGTCGACCCCTCCTTTGGTGTCATTATAAGTCATTATCATTTCTGGCTTATTCGTACGAGGGTCAATGTCATCTCCAAAATGCATTGTTGAAATGAGAAGTACATTTTTACCTTTTTTTGGAATAAATGAAACCAGTGTTGTATTGTTGCAAAACCCAAACATTGAGGAACCGCTCGGTCGGCCTGTATTCTGTACAAATTCCAAAGGAAGCTGTCTCTTGTTCTTTCGAATGGTTCCTAGAAGGGTTAATTTCTTTTCTTTTAGACTTTCCGCAAGTTCCATACTGGTAAACCAGTTATCTGTGGTGACGTTTCTATTCGTACCATAGATATGTTGAGAAAGTCTTTCTACTACTGATTTAGCAGTCGTTTCTTTTTGAAACGGGCCTTCTGGCTGCTTACCCACATAAACTTCCATGTGACTGGTGTAAAACATATGAGAATCAGAGAGTGCAAAAATTTTTATGCCATACTTATTTGGCTTGTTGGGTATATATTGCCTAAAGCTACAATTACCTCTAAATGCTTCAAGCTTTTCGTCTATGGTTACATGCGCGGAATGTGAGTAACACTTTTTTTGGTTATCGTTAAATTTTTCAAACAAAAGTCTGATCGATGCCAATTTATCCATTTGGACCCTTTCTTGTCTTGTATTTATATCGTCAAAACGAAGGCATCTCATCAGGAATTGGAATCGTATTCTATTCATTCCCAGGCGAAAAGTTTCAACGCCACTACCATCTGTTCTCCAAAGGTCGCCCAGATTCATATGATTAGCTTTTCTGACTCCAGCAAGATATAGGATGCCAATTAGTGCTTTTATTTCTATGAGATTAGTAGTTCTCACGTCTCTTTCCCTCGAAAAGTTTTGAGCGATGCTATTAATTTTTATATTGGTGCAATCTACAATAATATTCAGCATTTCTTCGTCAAACAAGCACAGCCAAATATCGAGAGGAGACTTTTTGGATTTTGCGTAAGCTTTCACCCCTGGCAATTGCAAAACAATATTTGCACTAAGTGTTCTAATATTTTTTGGTGGAAAATGTTTTTTCCACTGTGTTACCTTGTCTTTTCCTATAAATACTGCATCTCTGGTAACAGGAACAGGTACATAGTCACCTCCACCATCCTCAAATTCTTGCTCAGTGTCACTGTTTTCTGATCTCTGTTCTATGCTATCTATGTCCCCTTGCTCATCATCATCATCATTTCCATAATCTTCATCAGTTTCAACTTCTTCAAACAATCTCAAAAGTCTTGCTTGCTCCGTTTTGTAGTTCATATCTATAATAAAAATAGAAAATTGATTTCCAAAAAATTACAACCAAGAAAACACACGTTTCAATATGCAACGAGATATTACAACTATTATTTCATGACACACCTTATATTAGCATTATAGTATCAGAAATTTTCGTAAAAAAATGTAGAAAAGTCTAAAAAACTTACCGGTACTATTTATGAAATCTTTTCAGCGACAGTTAAAATACTCGCACCCGGTCTACTACACCGTGTTAAAGCACCACTTCCATAAAACACTTTCTATCAACTAATAAATGAGTGGGATGTTCGTTGAGTATGTACTGGAAAGGTACATGGAGGGGGAACGATGCTTAGCCAATGAAGTCGTAATTACGTCATATTGAATATTGGACCGGTCTGAGAGACCGTGCGCGAGTAATGGAAGGTTAAGGAAAAACTTCAGTTAAACAAATTATTATTACAAACTACTATACGAATTGAATATTCTTAGACTTAGAAAATAGTTATACGTGAAATTTAGCCAAATTAGTTATATATGTGTCTGAATTGTTTTAAATGGTACCATATAAATTATATATACACTGACCTGTTTATACCACTTGGAAGTATCTTTTTGTGCACTCTATTCCTGTTCTCCCCTCCTGGAATGAAGCTGGACTCTCTTCAAATCATGGAAATAAATTCGCTAGTTTGTATCGCAGGTAAGTCAATATTATTTATTAAATTGTTCTTCTTACTTGACTTAAAATGTTTTGCGATGATCCTAAATGCTTTTAATCAAATACATGAGACTATAATGTAGGAATTTACTTAAAATTTACGCATAGCGTCCCTTCTCAAATTCAATAGTTGATAATTTCCACAAATAATTGTTATTTAGAAATATTTTCTGCTCTAAATGTTTCTTAGGTTATACTTTATCATTTATATTCAGTTTTTACTCACATTTCAAACAACTTCTGAATCTTCTTTCCGTTCTCTATCATATGCTTGTTAATTTTTCAGTCCCATATCTCATTAATTTCTTCCCATAAATCTAATAAAATCTGTGTCTCAAATTCTTCCACCTTATTCATTTCATTCATTATTATTTTGACGAAAGCATTTGTGTATATTATATTCATTTTATCATCACATTTTATTCTTATTGGTACATAGCTATTATAAAATTCTCTTAGGCATCCTATATCTCTTACATTTCCTCTCATATTTGCTCCTATATCTTCTACTGTGTCTTTTAATATTCGGTTCATCTCTTGTACTTCCTTGTTAAATTGTCTGTCCATCGTTTTAATATCGAATTTAACACCTACATCCATATTTCCATTGTATATGATTCCTCCTCCATTTCTTCTCACAGTATCCTCCATTTCTTCCACCGTTTCCTGTAATTTCCTATTCATCTCTTCTAATTCCCTATTGAATAATCTACCCATAACTTCTGACCTTTTTTTATATGTTCCTGTTTGTTCCTCCAGTCTAACATTCAAATCCTGGACTTTCTGATCCACCTTCTGTATTATTTCTTCATTTGTTTGACCTTGTACTTTTATATGTTCCACTTCTCGAATTATATTTTCATTTTGTTTATTGACTTCTAATACAATAGTTCCTGATAAATTTTCTTCCAAACCTCTACCCCATTCATGAATTTCTTGATTAACATGTTTTTCTATCTCTTCCCGGATTTTGATTCCATTTTCTTGAATCTTCGTTCTTAAATTTTTATTTTGATCTTCCATATTTTGTTGCACCTTATCCATTCTTCCTTTAAATTCTTCATTTTCCATCCTAAGCTTCTTAAATTCCTTGATACTTTCTAATTTCACATCTTCAATTTTATTTTCCAATTTGTCTATGTTCCCACTCATCTGGTTCATTTTTTCATCTATCCTGTTGATATCTCCTTTAATTTCTCCCCTCATTGTGTTCATATCTCCTCTCATATTATGCTCCATTTTGTTCATATCTCCTCTCATTGTATTTATATTTCCATTCAAGTCCTCCTTCATATTGTTCATATCTCGTTTTAATTCATCCATTTTGTTAAATAATTGTTGCATCCATTGTTCACTGATATTTATTCCTCCTTGTGTTTCCCTTCTCTCTTGTATCCTCTCTTCTTGTTCTTGTGCTTCCTCATCTCCCGTCAAGTCTTCCTCTGGTACATTTCCTTCCGATTGTTGTCCTTGTTCTAAATAGTGTACTTGGAAATCTCCTCTACCATGCCTTCTTTCTTCTCGTTCCTCTTCCGATCCGCTATCCGTACCTACCTGTTTGCCGTCCTTTAACATCATTCTCTTTTCCATTTTAGATTTTTAATATAGTCAATAAAAATTTTAATATTGTTTATATATATATAATTTAATTATTCTTATCAACAGTCTATCAACAATTTTTTTTTACCTCGCACCTCACGTTTTTTTTGTCAATTATAATTATGTTTTAATATTATTGAAAATTTAATTGCCCAATTGCCCCACGTTTCGAGTGCCATTTATAATATATCTTATCTTATTTTAGTTATTTTTATTTATAATTTATCTATGATTTAAGAAAGTATAGCTCATGGTAAGTTTAGTTATATTTTTATTATTGATTTAACGGAAAACATGTGAAACTTACTCTCGTTGGGTTCAAGATAATTAAAATATATGTAATTTGTTTTTACCAAATATTACCTTACCATTATTTCCTACAAAAATAGTGTGAGTGTTAGTGCGGAACATACCCATTCAACCTCTATGATATCATACCTTTGTCTATCATCAATATATGACATAAATAAAATGCAGAAGAGTCAAAATTTAGTATATATAATTATGAATCATCGTATTGAAAAACATTATCACTATTGAGGAAAAACTTCAGTTAAACAAATTATTATTACAAACTACTAAACAAATTGAATATTCTTAGACTTAGAAAATAGTTATACGTGAAATTTGGCCAAATTAGTTATATATGTGTCTGAATTGTTTTAAATGGTACCATATAAATTATATATACACTGACCTGTTTATAACACTTGGAAGTCTCTTTATGTGCACTCTATTCCTGTTCTCCCCTCCTGGAATGAAGCTGAACTCTCTTCAAATCATGGAAATGAATTCGCTAGTTTGTATCGCAGGTAAGTCAATATTATTTATTAAATTGTTCTTCTTGCTTGACTTAAAATGTTTTGCGATGATCCTAAATGCTTTTAATCCAATACATGAGACTATCATGTAGGAATTTACTTAAAATTTACGCATAGCGTCCCTTCTCAAATTCAATAGTTGATAATTTCAACAAATAATTGTTATTTAGAAATATTTTCTGCTCTAAATGTTTCTTAGGTTATACTTTATCATTTATATTCAGTTTTTACTTAAATTTCAAACAATTCTTACTTATTTTAGTTAAATTTTTAGAAAGATTTTCTTACATGTCCATTTTCCTAAGCATCACACCACACACTCCTTTGTTTTTCAAATCAACAAACTTTTGTTGCTAGTCTTGTTATTTGAAACAAAACACTACTGAGTTGCTAGATATTTCATAGTCTTTTTATTGAATGTTCAATTGTTAATTTAATTGTCTTCTTATTCCTATTGTTATTAATTATTTGTGTAAAATTTCAAAATAATTCATTATACCTATTTACATGTGAACAATTTCCAAAATATATCTTATATTTATTTACAATGATAGTATCTATCCCACTTTGAATTTTAAATATCAATGAATTCACAATCATTACGTCCTTAAAATCTTTCATAATGCCTTTCAATTCATTTCTTATATATAATTTACCAATTATCTCATATGAACTTGTCCTATCATTTAATACAATTACATATTTTTAAACATTCCATCCGCTTTGCAAATATTCAATATTTCAAAATTCTAACTTACTTCTGTGGTTGAATATATTTCTATGTTTTAGTTCTATGCTACATGACATGACGTTGTATGTAGTGACAGTTCAATGATTTCATTTCAACAAATGTGATAACTTATCTGTATATGAGTATCAACTATGCTGCTAATAAAAACAATATGAATTTATAATTTACCAAGGATAGATTAAAATTTATGACTCATTGTTTACAACTGAAATCTAAGGTAACGATTTTCAATATTATTGATGTATTTATATAGTTATAAAGGATAATTGATATCATAGGTGTTTGATTTGGTATGAGATATATTTCTTACTTATAATTATACGTATAAATGATAACTCTATCTGTCTGAAGAAATTAATCTCTATTCACCATCTGACAAAGTTCAAATTTCATATATTTGTATCTCATTCTCTTTAATAATATTTACTACGATAAGTTCAAAATATATATATATATATATATATATATATATAATATATATATATATATATATATATATATATATATATATATATATATATATATATATATATGAAAGTAAGTATTCGGTAATTTATTTATGTTATTAAAAATATAAATACGTATAAATAGGTGTAATGGAATAAAATATATTATTATTAATTATATTAATGAAATATAAGAAATATAATAATATATATAAAGTTATGATAAATGATGAAAATATAAATATGGAAATAATTGTAAATATTATATATCGACGAATTTTGATTTATTTGATATTTAATAACTCGGTTATTAATGCCGCTGGAAACTTGCAGTATTTTTTCTATAATAGTAGCAACTCTCCTCTTTCGATTTATACCAATTTCATCATTCCCATGTCATTAACGTAGTTGGTACGAATTTTTTTAAGGTAAATTTTTATAAAAATTTCTAGCTCAATTTTAGCCCTGTATAATTCCTACAAATGATGAATGGAAGAGACGAAAAGTGATTGAAGATGAAGGTACATCTTTCCTCTGTCAAACGGTGTAATAATAATGACAATATCTTTCTTACTTCCGAAAATATTGAATTTTAAATAGAGGCATGTCAAAAAGATTTCAAAATTTTGGGGTCCTGGATAAAAATTTGAAAATTTCGATATATAGTAAACGTATGGGAAAAATGATCAAATACCATGTATTTTTACTCGAGGAAGGATTCCATTTCTTTTATCAGTTTTCCGAAATTCTTTTTAATAAAGAAATAAAAAAATATTTTTCTAAATTTCTTCAAGTAAACTATTTAAAGGAAACATTTTAATTGAAAACTAACGATATCATCCAATTCGTCTTAATTAAAAACCCCTAATTGCAAATTTTTATAAAAATCGCATAATAATTACTATTTTTAAAACTTGCAAATATTCCGTTTTCTGATGTTTTTATTTTTTTTAAGCATGTTAAATAAAACTTATCGAAAAACTGATTAGCTCATTATATTTCTCGTCTCCGAAAACCCCTTTCCCTAGATTTTCATTCAAATCGCAACATAAAAGTTACCGACCCCCCCCTTGATGGGTCCTGGCGAAAATTTCAAGTTACGTTTTGACACATAAAAATTCGTTTTAAAGAAATTTTAATGTCGCGACCGTGTTCCTGGGCCAAATTTATACCCCCATACCAAATTTCGTATCAATCGAAGCATTTTGAAAATCTGACCTATAAAGCCGGTTCTGACACATAGTTAACGGGCAACATGAGCTGGGTTTTTGAAGGGGAAGGAAAAACCGTAGGAAAAAAATGAAAAAAACTGTCGTGTAGAGAATCAAAAATGATGAACATTGGCGTAGTAATTGAGCCTATAAAAAAATCTGAGGGGGGCTCATGGGGGGCAAATATTTTTAAAAAATTTTTTGGCCGTGTACCTGATGGTGGGTTATGATAGTCCAACATGGGTAACTCACAGGAAAAATATGCCCCCCATGGGTGAAGCTTGCCCCCCTAACTACGTTGAATATAACGAAGAAATAAAAATTTTTTTGCAAGATATCGAAAAAACGCTAGAGACTAAAAATGTAGAGGGCGCTTAGACACGTACATAGAACTTTCTTAGCATCGATAAAAGAAGTATACTTCGCCTAGAAATTCCGAAAATTCAATGTTAAAAAATTACGAAAAAAATGTTTCAACGCCCTGTATATACTCTATCTATCGATATATATACTTTTGTAATCATATCGAAAAAGAGGGCGCCACAAGACGCGCTAAATTTTGAGGTTAAAAATTTTTTCCGACCACCGTAGCTATATACCGAATGCGCATATACCTAAAAACATCATCTCGAAGTTCCACGTTCAATTTCGGTCCACTGCTGGGGGGGTCATTGGGGGGGCCCTAAAAATATTTCAAACCCATGACGCCTATAGGCACTCTAAATCCCGAAGATCCCCCGAAAATCACGATTCCAGCATTAATATTTAGCGAATGCGATTTTTTTCCTATGATTTTTTTCTGCATTTTTTTTTCTCTACACGTTGGTATAAACAGTTCCCGCTTAGCGGGAAGTTTTTTTTCATGCTCTCGTTCCCTTTTAATGGGTGGACAATAACCGACATTTAGATATATTGAGCCTAATCTAGCACTATATATGTAGAATTCCGCGATATTCACCGATATTAACAGATATATGGTCAACGTTTGAAGTTACAAGTCAGATTCAGAAAAAAGCATGTATTTTGGGCAAAACTAAGGCCAGATCTAATTTTTTACCATATTTTGTACTTCTATGCGCATTATAACTTGCTGTTTAGCGATTTAGTCATTTCTGCTGATAATTAGCTCTGTTTACCAAGAACTGGGAACAATAACCGACATTTAGATATATTGAGCCTAATCTAGCACTATATATGTAGAATTCCGTGATATTCACCGATAATAACAGATATATGGTCAATGTTTGAAGTTTCAAGTCCTATTCAGAAAAAAGCATGTATTTTGGGTAAAACTAAGGCCAGATCTCATTTTTCACCATATTTTGTACTTCTATGCGCATTATAACTTGCTGTTTAGCGATTTAGTCATTTCTGCTGATAATTAGCTCTGTTTATCGAGAACTGGGAACAATAACCGACATTTAGATATATTGAGCCTAATCTAGCATCATATTTGTAGAATTCCGCGATATTCACCGATAATAACAGATATAAGGTCAATGTTTGAAGTTTCAAGTCCGATTCAGAAAAAAGCATGTATTTTGGGCAAAACTAAGGCCAGATCTCATTTTTTACCCTATTTTGTACTTCTATGCGCAATATAACTTGCTGGTTAGCGATTTAATCATTTCTGCTGATAATTAGCTCTGTTTACCGAGAACTGGAAACAATAACCGACATTTAGATATATTGAGCCTAATCTAGCATCATATTTGTAGAATTCCGCGATATTCACCGATAATAACAGATATAAGGTCAATGTTTGAAGTTTCAAGTCCGATTCAGAAAAAAGCATGTATTTTGGGCAAAACTAAGGCCAGATCTCATTTTTTACCCTATTTTGTACTTCTATGCGCAATATAACTTGCTGGTTAGCGATTTAATCATTTCTGCTGATAATTAGCTCTGTTTACCGAGAACTGGAAACAATAACCGACATTTAGATATATTGAGCCTAATCTAGCATCATATATGTAGAATTCCGCGATATTCACCGATAATAACAGATATATGGTCAATGTTTGAAGTTTCAAGTCCGATTCAGAAAAAAGCATGTATTTTGGGCAAAACAAAGGCCAGATCTCATTTTTTACCATATTTTGTACTTCTATGCGCATTATAACTTGCTGTTTAGCGATTTAGTCATTTCTGCTGATAATTAGCTCTGTTTACCAAGAACTGGGAACAATAACCGACATTTAGATATATTGAGCCTAATCTAGCACTATATATGTAGAATTCCGTGATATTCACGGATAATAACAGATATATGGTCAATGTTTGAAGTTTCAAGTCCTATTCAGAAAAAAGCATGTATTTTGGGTAAAACTAAGGCCAGATCTCATTTTTCACCATATTTTGTACTTCTATGCGCATTATAACTTGCTGTTTAGCGATTTAGTCATTTCTGCTGATAATTAGCTCTGTTTATCGAGAACTGGGAACAATAACCGACATTTAGATATATTGAGCCTAATCTAGCACTATATTTGTAGAATTCCGTGATATTCACCGATAATTACAGATATATGGTCAATGTTTGAAGTTTCAAGTCCGATTCAGAAAAAAGCATGTATTTTGGGCAAAATTAAGGCCAGATCTCATTTTTTTCCCTATTTTGTACTCTCATGCGCATTATAACTTGCTGTTTAGCGATTTAGTCATTTCTGCTGATTATCAGCTCTGTTTACCGAGAACTGGGAACAATAACCGACATTTAGATATATTGAGCCTAATCTAGCACTATATATGTAGAATTCCGTGATATTCACCGATAATAACAGATATATGGTCAATGTTTGAAGATTCAAGTCCGATTCAGAAAAAAGCATGTATTTTGGGCAAAACTAAGGCCAGATCTCATTTTTTACCATATTTTGTACTTCTATGCGCATTATAACTTGCTGTTTAGCGATTTAGTTATTTCTGCTGATAATTAGCTCTGTTTACCGAGAACTGGGAACAATAACCGACATTTAGATATATTGAGCCTAATCTAGCACTATATATGTAGAATTCCGTGATATTCACCTATAATAACAGATATATGGTCAATGTTTGAAGTTTCAAGTCCGATTCAGAAAAAAGCATGTATTTTGGGCAAAACAAAGGCCAGATCTCATTTTTTACCATATTTTGTACTTCTATGCGCATTATAACTTGCTGGTTAGCGATTTAATCATTTCTGCTGATAATTAGCTCTGTTTACCGAGAACTGGAAACAATAACCGACATTTAGATATATTGAGCCTAATCTAGCACTATATATGTAGAATTCCGCGATATTCACCGATAATAACAGATATATGGTCAATGTTTGAAGTTTCAAGTCCGATTCAGAAAAAGTATTTTGGGCAAAACTAAGGCCAGATCTCATTTTTTACCCTATTTTGTACTTCTATGCGCATTATAACTTGCTGTTTAGCGATTTAATCATTTCTGCTGATAATTAGCTCTGTTTACCGAGAACTGGAAACAATAACCGACATTTAGATATATTGAGCCTAATCTAGCATCATATTTGTAGAATTCCGCGATATTCACCGATAATAACAGATATAAGGTCAATGTTTGAAGTTTCAAGTCCGATTCAGAAAAAAGCATGTATTTTGGGCAAAACTAAGGCCAGATCTCATTTTTTACCCTATTTTGTACTTCTATGCGCAATATAACTTGCTGGTTAGCGATTTAATCATTTCTGCTGATAATTAGCTCTGTTTACCGAGAACTGGAAACAATAACCGACATTTAGATATATTGAGCCTAATCTAGCATCATATATGTAGAATTCCGCGATATTCACCGATAATAACAGATATATGGTCAATGTTTGAAGTTTCAAGTCCGATTCAGAAAAAAGCATGTATTTTGGGCAAAACTAAGGCCAGATCTCATTTTTTACCCTATTTTGTACTTCTATGCGCATTATAACTTGCTGTTTAGCGATTTAATCATTTCTGCTGATAATTAGCTCTGTTTACCGAGAATTGGAAACAATAACCGACATTTAGATATATTGAGCCTAATCTAGCATCATATATGTAGAATTCCGCGATATTCACCGATAATAACAGATATAAGGTCAATGTTTGAAGTTTCAAGTCCGATTCAGAAAAAAGAATGTATTTTGGGCAAAACTAAGGCCAGATCTCATTTTTTACCCTATTTTGTACTTCTATGCGCATTATAACTTGCTGTTTAGCGATTTAATCATTTCTGCTGATAATTAGCTCTGTTTACCGAGAACTGGAAACAATAACCGACATTTAGATATATTGAGCCTAATCTAGCATCATATATGTAGAATTCCGCGATATTCACCGATAATAACAGATATAAGGTCAATGTTTGAAGTTTCAAGTCCGATTCAGAAAAAAGCATGTATTTTGGGCAAAACTAAGGCCAGATCTCATTTTTTACCATATTTTGTACTTCTATGCGCATTATAACTTACTGTTTAGCGATTTAGTCATTTCTGCTGATAATTAGCTGTGTTCACCGAGAACTGGGAACAATAACCGACATATAGATATATTAAGCCTAATCTAGCACTATATATGTAGAATTCCGCGATATTCACGGATAATAACAGATATATGGCCAATGTTTGAAGTTTCAAGTCCGATTCAGAAAACTGCATGTATTTTGGGCAAAACTAAGGCCAGTTCTCATTTTTGACCATATTTTGTTCTTCTATGCATTATAACTTGCTGTTTAGCGATTCAGTCATTTCTGCTGATAATTAGCTCTGTTTACCGAGAACTGGGAACAATAACCGACATTTAGGTATATTGAGCCTAATCTAGCATTATATATGTAGAATTCCGCGATATTCACCGATAATAACAGATATATGGTCAATGTTTGAAGTTTCACGGCCGATTCAGAAAAAAGCATGTATTTTGGGCAAAACTGACGCCAGTTCTCATTTTCTACCATATTTTGTACTTCTATGCATTATAAATTGCTGTTAGCGATTTAGTCATTTCTGCTGATAATTAGCTCTGTTTACCGAGAACTGGGGACAATAATCGACATTTAGATATATTGAGCCTAATCTAGCACTATATATGTAGAATTCTGCGATATTCACCGATAAGAACAGATATTAGGTCAATGTTTGAAGTTTCACGGCCGATTCAGAAAAAAGCATGTATTTTTGGCAAAACTAACGCCAGTTCTCATTTTCTACCATATTTTGTACTTCTATGCATTATAACTTGCTGTTTAGCGATGTCGTAATTTTTGTTGATAATTAGATCTGTTTACCGAGAACTGGGAACAATAACCGACATTTAGATATATTGAACCTAATCTAGCACTATATATGCAGAATTCCGCGATATTCACCGATAATAACAGATATTTGGTCAATGTTTGAAGTTTCACGGCCGATTCAGAAAAAAGCATGTATTTTGGGCAAAACTAATGCCAGTTCTTAATCTCTACCATATTTTGTACTTCTATGCATTATAACTTGCTGTTTAGCGATGTCGTCATTTCTGCTGATAATTAGATCTGTTTACCGAGAACTGGGAACAATAACCGACATTTAGATATATTGAGCCCAATCTAGCACTATATATGTAGAATTCCGCGATATTCACCGATAATAACAGATATATGGTCAATGTTTGAAGTTTCACGGCCGATTCAGAAGAAAAGCATGTATTTTGTGCAAAACTAAGGCAAGTTCTCATTTTTGACCATATTTTGTACTTTTATGCATTATAACTTGCTGTTTAGCGATTTGGTCACATCTGCTGGTAATTAGATCTGTTTACCGAGAACTGGGAACAATAACCGACATTTAGATATATTGGGACTAATCTAGCACTATATATGTAGAATTTCGCGATATTCACCGATAATAACAGATATTTGGTCAATGTTTGAAGTGTCACGGCCGATTCAGAAAAATGCATGTATTTTGGGCAGAACTAACGCCAGTTCTCATTTTCTACCATATTTTGTACTTCTATGCATTATAAATTACTGTTTAGCGATTTCGTTCTTTCTGCTGATAATTAGCTCTGTTTACCGAGAACTGGGAACAATAATCGACATTTAGATATATTGAGCCTAATCTAGCACTATATATGTAGAATTCCGCGATATTCACCGATAAGAACAGATATTAGGTCAATGTTTGAAGTTTCACGGCCGATTCAGAAAAAAAGCATGTATTTTGTGCAAAACTTAGGGCAGTTCTCATTTTTGACCATATTTTGTACTTCTATGCATTATAACTTGGTTTTTAGCGATTTAGACATTTCTGCTGATAATTAGCTCTCTTTACCGAGAACTGGGAATAATAACCGACATTTGGATATATTCGGACTAATTCAGCACTATATATGTAGAATTTCGCGATATTCACCGATAATAACAGATATTTGGTCAATGTTTGAAGTTTTACGGCCGATTCAGAAAAAGCATGTATTTTGTGCAAAACTAAGGCCAGTTCTCATTTTTGACCATATTTTGTACTTCTATGCATTATAACTTGGTGCTCAGCGATTTAGTCATTTCTTATGATAATAACCTCTTTTTACCGAGAACTGGGAACAATAACCGACATTTAGATATATTGGGACTAATCTAGCACTAAATATCTAGAATTTCGCGATATTCACCGATAATAAGAGATATTTGGTCAATGTTTGAAGTTTCACGGCCGATTCAGAAAAAAGCATGTATTTTGGGCAAAACTAATGCCAGTTCTTATTTTCTACCATATTTTGTACTTCTATGCATCATAACTTGCTGTTTAGCGATGTCGTCATTTCTGCTGATAATTAGATCTGTTTACCGAGAACTGGGAACAATAACCGACATTTAGATATATTGAGCCTAATCTAGCACTATATATGTAGAATTCCGCGATATTCACCGATCATAAGACATATTTGGTCAATGTTTGAAGTTTCACGGCCGATTCAGAAAAAAGCATGTATTTTGGGCAAAACTAACGCCAGTTCTCATTCTCTACCATGTTTTGTACTTAGATGCATTATAAATTGCTGTTTAGCGATTTAGTCATTTCTGCTGATAATTAGCTCTTTTTACCGAGAACTGGGGACAATAATCGACATTTAGATATATTGAACCTAATCTAGCACTATATATGCAGAATTCCGCGATATTCACCGATAATAACAGATATTTGGTCAATGTTTGAAGTTTCACGGCCGATTCAGAAAAAAAGCATGTATTTTGGGCAAAACTAATGCCAGTTCTTAATCTCTACCATATTTTGTACTTCTATGCATTATAACTTGCTGTTTAGCGATGTCGTCATTTCTGCTGATAATTAGATCTGTTTACCGAGAACTGGGAACAATAACCGACATTTAGATATATTGAGCCCAATCTAGCACTATATATGTAGAATTCCGCGATATTCACCGATAATAACAGATATATGGTCAATGTTTGAAGTTTCACGGCCGATTCAGAAGAAAAGCATGTATTTTGTGCAAAACTAAGGCAAGTTCTCATTTTTGACCATATTTTGTACTTTTATGCATTATAACTTGCTGTTTAGCGATTTGGTCACATCTGCTGGTAATTAGCTATGTTTACCGAGAACTGGGAACAATAATCGACATTTAGATATATTGAGCCTAATCTAGCACTATATATGCAGAATTCCGCGATATTCACCGATAATAACAGATATTAGGTCAATGTTTGAAGTTTCACGGCCGATTCAGAAAAAAGCATGTATTTTTGGCAAAACTAACGCCAGTTCTCATTTTCTACCATATTTTGTACTTCTATGCATTATAACTTGCTGTTTAGCGATGTTGTCATTTCTGCTGATAATAAGATCTGTTTACCGAGAACTGGGAACAATAACCGACATTTAGATATATTGGGACTAATCTAGCACTATATATGTAGAATTTCGCGATATTCACCGATAAT